>OZ012614.1:5839335-6536835 GCA_963942555.1 Aleiodes leptofemur
ATTTAAAGGATAACGTAGGAAAAATAGCCAACCCAGCGACGAACGCCTGCTTGTTCAGTATTTTTTTTCTGTTTGTTCAATAGTCTAAGTGTTAATTCCAAATTGGTCATAACTTGGACCTTGATAGAAATACAACTATTTCGGATTATTGTATTCATTTCGGGTTTCCCCAGAGCCTTGAAGTCTCATTCTTTTATCAAATATCTCGATCAATTTCGCATAATTGAAAAAACAAAGAAAAATCGAAAATTATGATTTTTCCTAAAAAAGCTTTTTTTTTCGTAACAAGAAAAAGGACTTGGCCTCTATATAAGTCTAAATATAATTTGTCCCACTCAAATAATCATATTTAATGGAAGAAATTAATATTATGCAAAAACTTACGATCATACGACAATATTGGAAAATTTGAAAATTGGAGTTCTGTTTCCAATAGTTTTTCTCGCTGTCATTCCGGAATGGAAATGGGCTCATCTTTCACGGGAAAATTTCTACTATTTAGTAATGACATGAAAAATACTAGCCTTTCTAAGTATAGAATGGAGAAAAATGAAAATTTGTGAGAAAGGAACTTTCTTGAGAACTTGAATAGAATAATTCCGGGGAAAAATCTGAAATTATCAGCATTTTTCGAACTCACTTGAATGAATTTTTGAAGTTAGACTTGGATGTGATAAGTCCAGTAGTTCTAGGAATATAGCTCCTGTTCATTGAACAGTTTTTTAAAAGATATCTCCGAAACTACTGGACTGATATCGCCGAAATTCAATAGCAAACTTACAATCTTTAAATTCTCGAATTCAAATCTTTTTCGAGTTATCATGCTGATCAGATTTGAAAGAGACTCCATGTTCATTGACGAACTGGATGAAGCCCAAAGTTTCAAATATCAATCTCATTCGCGCGCATCTCCTGGTTGAGGCTTGATGCTGTGATTGAGTTTTTACTGAGAAAACTCAAAGAAACGATTTTTCTACCATTTGATTTTTCTCAGGAACTATTAAGCCAATTGAGCTGAAATTTCAGTGAGCACATAGTGCACACACAGTGAATATACTGTCGAATTCTCAGATCTCAGAGCTCAACATAACTCAACCATTTCGGATTATTGTAACGGGTTTTCGGAAAGTCGTAAAGTTTCTTTCTTTCATCAACTATCTCGATTGATTTCACATAATTGAACTGTATAATCAATAGAGCTGCGCGCGAGTCGAAACGAGACAATATTTGGGAAAATATCATAACTTTATGGTGCAGATTATATCTATTTTCTCGCTGAGTACACAGGCGATTGCCACAATGTGCATACTTGACAATTGTCTCGAATAACCGTAGAGAAATAGATGAGCTAGAAAATAATTTTGTTCTTATGAACGTGTTTGCTTTTCTTTACTCATAATTAATTGATATTCCAGGAAAGAATGAGCGTTCCTTTAATTTTTGTTACAACTTTGATCTTTCGGGGGAAAAAAAGGTCCAACCGATTGGTTTCTAAATTCACAGGGTGTTTAGGCACACATGGTTCTGAGGGGAAACATCAGAACATTTGCACTTTCTGTGAAGTTCAGCTCAATTTTCAAAAAAAAAAATTAATTTTTTGGGTACTTTTTAAAACCAACTTTAAAAATACAGATTTTTTTTTTCAGCACGACATTCGTGACACTTACAGAGTAAGTAAGTTCTCGAGACATGGACGATTAAAGACGAAAGGTTTTTTCATTCAACTGACCATAACTCAGGAACAAATGATCGCAGGAAGAAAAGGAATCACAGGCAGGTGCGAATCGAAAAAAACATTTTCAAATCACGTCGACAAATTTGAAAAGATGGAAAGAAAAAAAATATCTTTCGCCTTCAACTCTCTTATTTAGTTATGAGTGATGTCAGGAAATTCTCATTTTTCCCACTTTTTTGAGAACATCTCAGAAGTTAATAGAAATATACCCTTTTTGCCTGTATATTTTTTATAACTCTTGAAATTTCCTACAGAAAAGGTCGTATGATATTTCTTTCTAAATCTAGTAGTTTCGGAGATATTTATGGAATAAATCAACAGAAAAGAGGTAGAACGAGAAAAGTCCATTTTCTTCCTTTATTTTTTGTAGAGAATTTCTAGAGCTATTTCTAGAACTATCTTCAATAGTTAACTCAATTCATTCGATTGAACCATGAAATTCGGAGCATTGAATTTCACCTCGTGGAAATTTTGATGAGCCACATTCATAAGAATGCGGCATGCTTCAGCTCGACGCTGTGATTGGGCCTGAGCGTTTTTCCCTCACCGTGAGCCCAGTGACAACTTTTGACACGGGCGCATACGCTCGCTTGTGGTATCTAGTAACCTTGAAATTGTACAGTGTTTGGGCTAGCACTTTTCACTGACAGCTGTGAAAGAGTCACATTCACCAGCGATTACGGTGCCGAGAAGACTCGGAGTGAATCCTCATCAATTCATTCATCTCAAGCATTTTTACCATTGAAAATATCTCAAAAAAATTTGATGGGACTTGTTGGAACGATTTACCAAGTGATCACTAGTGGCGGTCCATCAAACGCCAGAATCGAGTTCGTTATCGACGACGAGGAAATTATGGAGATTGATCAATTGGCAATTGGAAAAGCGAAAATTGTCACTAGAGCCGTTGGACTAGACGCACGCGGTAATAGCGTTAGTTTCTTGAGCCTTCATAATATGTGTGAGGACATTGGCATCAACTTCAGATACCGAAATGAGGTGACACTTGGTGCTAAAGCCTTGAAACCTGGTATATCAATGGTTCATCTGTGTGGTAATTTAGCTGATACTTTTGATGAACCGGTTTCAACTCCTTCAAGTAGTATAATACAGTCCATTTTACCAGTACCATTAGGCATTGATACTGTTGATGGTGTCTCGCATGGTGATTCATTGAATGTCATGACTCTGAGGATGCTATTCCATTCCGTTCCATTTTCTTTTTTATTATAAATATTTTTTTGATTTATTAAATTTTTTTTTAGAACATACAACGATGAATTATTTAAACACAAATATAGTTATGTAAAAGGCCCTGGGCCATACAAGTGGAAATAAATTATTATCATTATTCATAAAGAAATGAATAGTAATGATACTGATAATCAATTAATTGATTAATTAAATAATTAATTAACTAATTAATCAATTAATAGATAAAATGAAGAAATAGAAATTATTAATAACATAAATCTAGTATGATTTTTTTTCCAAGTTTGAGTAGTTGCTCTAGATCATTGGCTGCCAGAGTACGTCACGGCATTTTTTGAGATTACGCCCCTCTGCGTTTATAATTAGGTAAGCACCAGCCATGATCAAACGGGAATTTTCTTTCACCAATTTTAACTCCTCCCTTTCATCGACTTTTTCCAAAAAATCCAGATAATCTATCAAAAGCGGCTTCAAACTGAAGATCTGGAAAAATGAAATTGAATAGAATTAATAGGGGAAGGTGGGGCAAAATGGACATTCAGGGGTAAAAAGGACACATCTAAATTTTTAGGCAAATATAATGGAAAACTCTCGGAATTAATTGAAATATTGGTGGTAGATGGTTTTTGATGATTCCATTGGACAACTGAAGCAATTTTGGACGAAAAACAAGTGCCAAAATCAATTTTCCTGAATTTTTAGCCATTTTGACTTTTTTGAGCATTTTAGAGACGTAAGACCCTTCATTTTTTTTTTAATTTTCAGGTTTTTGAGAATATCTTTGGTTCTATTCATCCTAGTTTGAAAATCCTGATGGGAGGTGAAGGGTGGGATCGTTTGCCATCGATTCATAGGGGTTTCAATTAAAGAATATCGATTTTTGAGGTATTTATGGGCATTTCTGTGATGTAGTTTCGTGAAACAGTTTTTGGCCAATAACTATCTCAAAAATTGATATTTTTGAATTCAAAACACCATCAATCGATGTGGAATTAGTTAATCTTTCATTTGAGACAAACCCTGAATTGCTACGACCAATAAAACCAGAGATATTTGTAAAAAATGAACCTCGGCTTTTTAATAAAAAATATGTATAAAGGAAAAACTTACGTCATCAACATAAAACAGATCTCCGAGGAAGGCGTAGAATTTGATGATGCACTGCCATGGCGCGTTCGTGAAAGAGGCCACCATTGCAATGTATTTTCGCAGAGAATCCTTTCCCTCTTCAATTCCCCACTGCCACCAATTCTCAAAATCCGAAATGTCGCGATAAAATTTAGACATTTTTATGGAGTTTCTTCCCTGCTCGGCAGTCTTTCTCTTGTTACGTTTCACCTTACCTCAACCCTCTCGTTCAACGCTGCTTCAGGTAATTTGCCTGGATTCGGAGATTTGCCCTTATCTAGCTCGTTCGATAGAGTTCACGGGTGGTTTCACTCGTGACGGTACATGCAGAGGGTAATTCTCAAATGAACACACGCGAGTCTATATTTTACTTCGTTTATATAATATTTAAAATCATGTGATACACTTCCGAGAGTTTTAAGTCCGTACGCGAGTCTAAGATCTTTTTTGATGTTGGCAGTTCGGAGCCAATTCGAAGAGTGCCTGCAAGTTCACTCTTCTTTCTGCTCGTCACCCTTAAACTGCTGATTAAGCATTCCCACGGTTGGGACAGTCTTTTCAATGCAGAAGACTGCCGTTGGTATTTTTTCCAAGTCAAGCAGCTCTTAGAGAACTGGGCATCTCCTATTACTCCGTGCAAATGCTTAATCTTCTGGCGGATGATATCTACACCCATTATTATCTCCAAAGAAAATACGTGTTCGACCACACAACAAACAAGATAGTGGGATATCTCGACGTGTGTTGCTACACACGTCACACTCTTAATGATATTAATTATTTTGAAAAAAAATGAATAAGGGGAAATGATATTCTTTTTGCTTCCGAATGGAAGCATTGTAATCGTCATTTTTTTCGAATTTGAGATTTTATCGGATTATGACTCTAAATGTTCTAAAATGTCGGAAAAAAATATTTTTTTCACATGTCTGTGTGTATGTATGTGTGTGTGTGTGTGTGTGTTTGTATGTGTGTGATGACACGTTTCATCACTTTATGCGGAAATGGCTGCATGTATCGATATGAAATTCTGAGGGAATATTCACTACGCGAGCGCAAAGCTCTCCGCGGAATTTCAGCTAAATCGGTTCAATGGTTCTCGAGAAAAAGCGAATTGTCAAAAAATCGTTTTTTCGAGTTTTCTCAGCGGAAAATCAATTTACAGCGTCTATCCTCCACGGGGAGATGTGCACGGATAGGGCAATCATTAAACCCGAAAGGTGACCAGTGCTCCGATTTTTACTTTTTTTATTATATTTTTTTTACTGTGATTTTTGAAAAATCACGGTTATCGCGATAACTTAAAAAATATTTGAGTTAGAGACTTCAAATTTCGTGTGTTTGTACATCTTATGAGTGCGAATTTCGGTATTTCAGCGTAATCGACCGAACAGCTCCTGAGATATTGTTGAAAAACTATTCCATGCAATGAGCGTATATGCACGGAACTGCTTGTCTGACCATATCCAAGTTGAGCTTGAAAGATCAATTTAGATGACCATCACCATTCCTAAAAATTTCAGATTTTTCAAAGGATTCTTCTACAAGAATGCTGAAATTTTTTTTTCTTCAGAAATTCAAATTTTTTTCAATTTTTTTGAAGGTCACTAGTATTTATCATTTCATCATTAGAAAGTAGATAATTTTTGCTAAATAAATAAGACCGTATTCATCCTGATAGAATAACGAGAAGAACTGGAAATAATTCCTGATACTTAAACTCTAATTTCCAGATTTTTAATTTGAAATGAATCTCATATTTATTCTGTACTATATGTTATATTTATTATCCAAAGTCTTATTCAAAATAAAATCATCATTCAAAATAAAATAATTAAAGAATCAAGTTTCGTTTTCAATTACTGCACGGCCTGGTATATCAAGTTCCCCAAATCGAGTAATTTGATGAGCCTGATGAACGTGCCATTCAAAGTCTGTGATCAAATCTGGATTAACTCCATTTGGTATAAAACCATTGAAATGAGGTCTAGATCGATTTAGATCTCAGTAGATCTACGTGAATCTATGTGGATCCGAAAAATTTTAATGGTATCTCTTCCATTAGATCTATTGAGATCCTGTTAGATCTAAACAGCTCTCCGAAGATCTCCATGAAACATGTTCAATTTTTGTAATAATCTCTTTCATAGGCTTACATTTTCATATTCTATGAGAGGATAAATAATATAGTACGTTCCTCCTCATATACTCAACGACTCCGAGAACTCACGATTAAACTACTTCAACTTTTCTCCAATTGCTCTAAAAAAATTAGGCGAAGATGAAATGAAGAGGATTGAAAATTGATAACAGATATAAAATGGGCGGATGGCTCAGATAGAAGAATTTCAGTATAAGCATCTTGAAGGTGCCAGGTTTGATCCCACCCAGGTGCCACTTTTTTTTCGATTTTTCCCTCTCTCAAAATTTCAATTATGTATAGAAAATGGCCCTATATAATCAGTTGAACTCATATAAGGCTATTTTGAAAGAAATATTATACATAATTTTTTTTTCGGGTATCACAAGAGATCTGAAGTGATCTATCTATATCTCCGTAGATCTTCTTAGATCTATCTATATCTCCATAGATCTCCTTAGATCTATGTATATCTCCCTAGATCTCCTTACATCTATCCCAAAATTTAGATCTGGAACTAGTCAAGGAACAGCGTGCGAATAGGAGTCCAACACAAAATGAATTACGAGTAATTTAGGATTAAATATAATGTGGAAAAATGAATCAATCTTTCATTGACGTGGATGCGTAGATATGCCAGGCAAGATATGGAAGAACACATCGAATGTATCAAAACAGAAGCAAAAAGAAGTCGTCAGCCAGGAAATGTAAATAACATATACAGGTCGACGTTTCCACTATTGTTACAAAATAAGTGGAAACGTAGAGTAAAAAATCCTGAACATGTTGTCGTGAAAATTAATTTTTTCTGATAATTAACTTTTAAATTATCAATGAAAGAATTTTGCTATTTTTCGGCCAATAAAAACGAATAGAATGGCCGCCATAAAGATGAAAGATCCGTGACATTAACAATTGTCTATAATGCCGGCGTTCAGAGTGAATGAATGACATTTCTACGTTTGGAATATAGTTTCTCAACCTCTCTGCTGTCATTCAAGATTTTTGATATTTGATCAATTCAAAGATCAATAGAAAAATAGAAGTTATATGACAAAATGATTAAAATGAACAGCAAATGACCATTGATGACCCCCTCTCCAATCTTTAATTAAGAATTATTGATTTTTTTTTTGCATAATTATTTCCCATAGAAAATAATTTGTTAATGTAAAAGATTCATACAATGAATGCGACAATGTTGGCAACAATAAATACGACAATCAATGGAACAATTTATGCGACAGTCGGTGCAACAATGAAGGCGATCGTTGCATTAATTGTTGCATTTACTGTCGCATTTATTGTTGCATTGATTGTCGCATCCATTGTCGCATTTATTGTTGCAAACATTGTCGCATTCATTGTATGAATCTTTTACATGAAGAAATTAATTTCTATGGGGAATAATTATGCAAAAAAAAATTAATAATTCTTAATTAAAGATTGAAGAGGGTCATCAATGATCATTTGCTGTTCATTTTAATCATTTTGTCATATAACTTCTATTTTTCTATTGATCTTTGAATTGATCAAATATCAAAAATCTTGAATGACAGCAGAGAGGTTGAGAAACTATATTCCAAACGTAGAAATGTCATTCATTCACTCTGAACGCCGGCATTATAGACAATTGTTAATGTCACGGATCTTTCATCTTTATGGCGGCCATTCTATTCGTTTTTATTGGCCGAAAAATAGCAAAATTCTTTCATTGATAATTTAAAAGTTAATTATCAGAAAAAATTAATTTTCACGACAACATGTTCAGGATTTTTTACTCTACGTTTCCACTTATTTTGTAACAATAGTGGAAACGTCGACCTGTATATGTTATTTACATTTCCTGGCTGACGACTTCTTTTTGCTTCTGTTTTGATACATTCGATGTGTTCTTCCATATCTTGCCTGGCATATCTACGCATCCACGTCAATGAAAGATTGATTCATTTTTCCACATTATATTTAATCCTAAATTACTCGTAATTCATTTTGTGTTGGACTCCTATTCGCACGCTGTTCCTTGACTAGTTCCAGATCTAAATTTTGGGATAGATGTAAGGAGATCTAGGGAGATATACATAGATCTAAGGAGATCTATGGAGATATAGATAGATCTAAGAAGATCTACGGAGATATAGATAGATCACTTCAGATCTCTTGTGATACCCGAAAAAAAAATTATGTATAATATTTCTTTCAAAATAGCCTTATATGAGTTCAACTGATTATATAGGGCCATTTTCTATACATAATTGAAATTTTGAGAGAGGGAAAAATCGAAAAAAAAGTGGCACCTGGGTGGGATCAAACCTGGCACCTTCAAGATGCTTATACTGAAATTCTTCTATCTGAGCCATCCGCCCATTTTATATCTGTTATCAATTTTCAATCCTCTTCATTTCATCTTCGCCTAATTTTTTTAGAGCAATTGGAGAAAAGTTGAAGTAGTTTAATCGTGAGTTCTCGGAGTCGTTGAGTATATGAGGAGGAACGTACTATATTATTTATCCTCTCATAGAATATGAAAATGTAAGCCTATGAAAGAGATTATTACAAAAATTGAACATGTTTCATGGAGATCTTCGGAGAGCTGTTTAGATCTAACAGGATCTCAATAGATCTAATGGAAGAGATACCATTAAAATTTTTCGGATCCACATAGATTCACGTAGATCTACTGAGATCTAAATCGATCTAGACCTCATTTCAATGGTTTTATACCAAATGGAGTTAATCCAGATTTGATCACAGACTTTGAATGGCACGTTCATCAGGCTCATCAAATTACTCGATTTGGGGAACTTGATATACCAGGCCGTGCAGTAATTGAAAACGAAACTTGATTCTTTAATTATTTTATTTTGAATGATGATTTTATTTTGAATAAGACTTTGGATAATAAATATAACATATAGTACAGAATAAATATGAGATTCATTTCAAATTAAAAATCTGGAAATTAGAGTTTAAGTATCAGGAATTATTTCCAGTTCTTCTCGTTATTCTATCAGGATGAATACGGTCTTATTTATTTAGCAAAAATTATCTACTTTCTAATGATGAAATGATAAATACTAGTGACCTTCAAAAAAATTGAAAAAAATTTGAATTTCTGAAGAAAAAAAAATTTCAGCATTCTTGTAGAAGAATCCTTTGAAAAATCTGAAATTTTTAGGAATGGTGATGGTCATCTAAATTGATCTTTCAAGCTCAACTTGGATATGGTCAGACAAGCAGTTCCGTGCATATACGCTCATTGCATGGAATAGTTTTTCAACAATATCTCAGGAGCTGTTCGGTCGATTACGCTGAAATACCGAAATTCGCACTCATAAGATGTACAAACACACGAAATTTGAAGTCTCTAACTCAAATATTTTTTAAGTTATCGCGATAACCGTGATTTTTCAAAAATCACAGTAAAAAAAATATAATAAAAAAAGTAAAAATCGGAGCACTGGTCACCTTTCGGGTTTAATGATTGCCCTATCCGTGCACATCTCCCCGTGGAGGATAGACGCTGTAAATTGATTTTCCGCTGAGAAAACTCGAAAAAACGATTTTTTGACAATTCGCTTTTTCTCGAGAACCATTGAACCGATTTAGCTGAAATTCCGCGGAGAGCTTTGCGCTCGCGTAGTGAATATTCCCTCAGAATTTCATATCGATACATGCAGCCATTTCCGCATAAAGTGATGAAACGTGTCATCACACACATACAAACACACACACACACACACACATACATACACACAGACATGTGAAAAAAATATTTTTTTCCGACATTTTAGAACATTTAGAGTCATAATCCGATAAAATCTCAAATTCGAAAAAAATGACGATTACAATGCTTCCATTCGGAAGCAAAAAGAATATCATTTCCCCTTATTCATTTTTTTTCAAAATAATTAATATCATTAAGAGTGTGACGTGTGTAGCAACACACGTCGAGATATCCCACTATCTTGTTTGTTGTGTGGTCGAACACGTATTTTCTTTGGAGATAATAATGGGTGTAGATATCATCCGCCAGAAGATTAAGCATTTGCACGGAGTAATAGGAGATGCCCAGTTCTCTAAGAGCTGCTTGACTTGGAAAAAATACCAACGGCAGTCTTCTGCATTGAAAAGACTGTCCCAACCGTGGGAATGCTTAATCAGCAGTTTAAGGGTGACGAGCAGAAAGAAGAGTGAACTTGCAGGCACTCTTCGAATTGGCTCCGAACTGCCAACATCAAAAAAGATCTTAGACTCGCGTACGGACTTAAAACTCTCGGAAGTGTATCACATGATTTTAAATATTATATAAACGAAGTAAAATATAGACTCGCGTGTGTTCATTTGAGAATTACCCTCTGCATGTACCGTCACGAGTGAAACCACCCGTGAACTCTATCGAACGAGCTAGATAAGGGCAAATCTCCGAATCCAGGCAAATTACCTGAAGCAGCGTTGAACGAGAGGGTTGAGGTAAGGTGAAACGTAACAAGAGAAAGACTGCCGAGCAGGGAAGAAACTCCATAAAAATGTCTAAATTTTATCGCGACATTTCGGATTTTGAGAATTGGTGGCAGTGGGGAATTGAAGAGGGAAAGGATTCTCTGCGAAAATACATTGCAATGGTGGCCTCTTTCACGAACGCGCCATGGCAGTGCATCATCAAATTCTACGCCTTCCTCGGAGATCTGTTTTATGTTGATGACGTAAGTTTTTCCTTTATACATATTTTTTATTAAAAAGCCGAGGTTCATTTTTTACAAATATCTCTGGTTTTATTGGTCGTAGCAATTCAGGGTTTGTCTCAAATGAAAGATTAACTAATTCCACATCGATTGATGGTGTTTTGAATTCAAAAATATCAATTTTTGAGATAGTTATTGGCCAAAAACTGTTTCACGAAACTACATCACAGAAATGCCCATAAATACCTCAAAAATCGATATTCTTTAATTGAAACCCCTATGAATCGATGGCAAACGATCCCACCCTTCACCTCCCATCAGGATTTTCAAACTAGGATGAATAGAACCAAAGATATTCTCAAAAACCTGAAAATTAAAAAAAAAATGAAGGGTCTTACGTCTCTAAAATGCTCAAAAAAGTCAAAATGGCTAAAAATTCAGGAAAATTGATTTTGGCACTTGTTTTTCGTCCAAAATTGCTTCAGTTGTCCAATGGAATCATCAAAAACCATCTACCACCAATATTTCAATTAATTCCGAGAGTTTTCCATTATATTTGCCTAAAAATTTAGATGTGTCCTTTTTACCCCTGAATGTCCATTTTGCCCCACCTTCCCCTATTAATTCTATTCAATTTCATTTTTCCAGATCTTCAGTTTGAAGCCGCTTTTGATAGATTATCTGGATTTTTTGGAAAAAGTCGATGAAAGGGAGGAGTTAAAATTGGTGAAAGAAAATTCCCGTTTGATCATGGCTGGTGCTTACCTAATTATAAACGCAGAGGGGCGTAATCTCAAAAAATGCCGTGACGTACTCTGGCAGCCAATGATCTAGAGCAACTACTCAAACTTGGAAAAAAAATCATACTAGATTTATGTTATTAATAATTTCTATTTCTTCATTTTATCTATTAATTGATTAATTAGTTAATTAATTATTTAATTAATCAATTAATTGATTATCAGTATCATTACTATTCATTTCTTTATGAATAATGATAATAATTTATTTCCACTTGTATGGCCCAGGGCCTTTTACATAACTATATTTGTGTTTAAATAATTCATCGTTGTATGTTCTAAAAAAAAATTTAATAAATCAAAAAAATATTTATAATAAAAAAGAAAATGGAACGGAATGGAATAGCATCCTCAGAGTCATGACATTCAATGAATCACCATGCGAGACACCATCAACAGTATCAATGCCTAATGGTACTGGTAAAATGGACTGTATTATACTACTTGAAGGAGTTGAAACCGGTTCATCAAAAGTATCAGCTAAATTACCACACAGATGAACCATTGATATACCAGGTTTCAAGGCTTTAGCACCAAGTGTCACCTCATTTCGGTATCTGAAGTTGATGCCAATGTCCTCACACATATTATGAAGGCTCAAGAAACTAACGCTATTACCGCGTGCGTCTAGTCCAACGGCTCTAGTGACAATTTTCGCTTTTCCAATTGCCAATTGATCAATCTCCATAATTTCCTCGTCGTCGATAACGAACTCGATTCTGGCGTTTGATGGACCGCCACTAGTGATCACTTGGTAAATCGTTCCAACAAGTCCCATCAAATTTTTTTGAGATATTTTCAATGGTAAAAATGCTTGAGATGAATGAATTGATGAGGATTCACTCCGAGTCTTCTCGGCACCGTAATCGCTGGTGAATGTGACTCTTTCACAGCTGTCAGTGAAAAGTGCTAGCCCAAACACTGTACAATTTCAAGGTTACTAGATACCACAAGCGAGCGTATGCGCCCGTGTCAAAAGTTGTCACTGGGCTCACGGTGAGGGAAAAACGCTCAGGCCCAATCACAGCGTCGAGCTGAAGCATGCCGCATTCTTATGAATGTGGCTCATCAAAATTTCCACGAGGTGAAATTCAATGCTCCGAATTTCATGGTTCAATCGAATGAATTGAGTTAACTATTGAAGATAGTTCTAGAAATAGCTCTAGAAATTCTCTACAAAAAATAAAGGAAGAAAATGGACTTTTCTCGTTCTACCTCTTTTCTGTTGATTTATTCCATAAATATCTCCGAAACTACTAGATTTAGAAAGAAATATCATACGACCTTTTCTGTAGGAAATTTCAAGAGTTATAAAAAATATACAGGCAAAAAGGGTATATTTCTATTAACTTCTGAGATGTTCTCAAAAAAGTGGGAAAAATGAGAATTTCCTGACATCACTCATAACTAAATAAGAGAGTTGAAGGCGAAAGATATTTTTTTTCTTTCCATCTTTTCAAATTTGTCGACGTGATTTGAAAATGTTTTTTTCGATTCGCACCTGCCTGTGATTCCTTTTCTTCCTGCGATCATTTGTTCCTGAGTTATGGTCAGTTGAATGAAAAAACCTTTCGTCTTTAATCGTCCATGTCTCGAGAACTTACTTACTCTGTAAGTGTCACGAATGTCGTGCTGAAAAAAAAAATCTGTATTTTTAAAGTTGGTTTTAAAAAGTACCCAAAAAATTAATTTTTTTTTTTGAAAATTGAGCTGAACTTCACAGAAAGTGCAAATGTTCTGATGTTTCCCCTCAGAACCATGTGTGCCTAAACACCCTGTGAATTTAGAAACCAATCGGTTGGACCTTTTTTTCCCCCGAAAGATCAAAGTTGTAACAAAAATTAAAGGAACGCTCATTCTTTCCTGGAATATCAATTAATTATGAGTAAAGAAAAGCAAACACGTTCATAAGAACAAAATTATTTTCTAGCTCATCTATTTCTCTACGGTTATTCGAGACAATTGTCAAGTATGCACATTGTGGCAATCGCCTGTGTACTCAGCGAGAAAATAGATATAATCTGCACCATAAAGTTATGATATTTTCCCAAATATTGTCTCGTTTCGACTCGCGCGCAGCTCTATTGATTATACAGTTCAATTATGTGAAATCAATCGAGATAGTTGATGAAAGAAAGAAACTTTACGACTTTCCGAAAACCCGTTACAATAATCCGAAATGGTTGAGTTATGTTGAGCTCTGAGATCTGAGAATTCGACAGTATATTCACTGTGTGTGCACTATGTGCTCACTGAAATTTCAGCTCAATTGGCTTAATAGTTCCTGAGAAAAATCAAATGGTAGAAAAATCGTTTCTTTGAGTTTTCTCAGTA
This sequence comes from Aleiodes leptofemur, assembly GCA_963942555.1. Lineage (NCBI taxonomy): Eukaryota > Metazoa > Arthropoda > Insecta > Hymenoptera > Braconidae > Aleiodes > Aleiodes leptofemur. The sequence continues at coordinate 5,853,370 of OZ012614.1, forward strand.
AAAACTCAATCACAGCATCAAGCCTCAACCAGGAGATGCGCGCGAATGAGATTGATATTTGAAACTTTGGGCTTCATCCAGTTCGTCAATGAACATGGAGTCTCTTTCAAATCTGATCAGCATGATAACTCGAAAAAGATTTGAATTCGAGAATTTAAAGATTGTAAGTTTGCTATTGAATTTCGGCGATATCAGTCCAGTAGTTTCGGAGATATCTTTTAAAAAACTGTTCAATGAACAGGAGCTATATTCCTAGAACTACTGGACTTATCACATCCAAGTCTAACTTCAAAAATTCATTCAAGTGAGTTCGAAAAATGCTGATAATTTCAGATTTTTCCCCGGAATTATTCTATTCAAGTTCTCAAGAAAGTTCCTTTCTCACAAATTTTCATTTTTCTCCATTCTATACTTAGAAAGGCTAGTATTTTTCATGTCATTACTAAATAGTAGAAATTTTCCCGTGAAAGATGAGCCCATTTCCATTCCGGAATGACAGCGAGAAAAACTATTGGAAACAGAACTCCAATTTTCAAATTTTCCAATATTGTCGTATGATCGTAAGTTTTTGCATAATATTAATTTCTTCCATTAAATATGATTATTTGAGTGGGACAAATTATATTTAGACTTATATAGAGGCCAAGTCCTTTTTCTTGTTACGAAAAAAAAAGCTTTTTTAGGAAAAATCATAATTTTCGATTTTTCTTTGTTTTTTCAATTATGCGAAATTGATCGAGATATTTGATAAAAGAATGAGACTTCAAGGCTCTGGGGAAACCCGAAATGAATACAATAATCCGAAATAGTTGTATTTCTATCAAGGTCCAAGTTATGACCAATTTGGAATTAACACTTAGACTATTGAACAAACAGAAAAAAAATACTGAACAAGCAGGCGTTCGTCGCTGGGTTGGCTATTTTTCCTACGTTATCCTTTAAATCGCTATTTCTCCCTTTCAATTTCTGCTAATGAATTAGCAGAATGCTTCCGAATGGTTCTTCTTGAATTTTTTATATCATCTCTCTCGAAACAAAATTATCTATGCTAAATTTTACATAAAAAATCACTTTTCCACTTTTAATGTTCTCTTTTGGGTACAGTTTCTGATTGTCCTACGGAGGTGAGTAGAGGCTCATTTGAAAGAGAAAAGTGTGTTCTTTCAGAAAACCAAATGAAAAATAGGGGTGTCCATTCAAAAAAATCAAGAAAAATTGCATTTTTCGGATTTTTTTTGGAAATATTGAGAAAAACAAGTGATCAGTGATTTTTTTTCTATTCATTCCATGGGATATAATCTACTGTGGAAATCAATCGCTGCGGTAGTCCGTGAATTATGTTGCTTTTGTTTCTTATTATTTGTAATTTCCTTTATTTTGTTCATTTAGGCGTATTCTATTGCGACGATCTGGGGATTAATTCGATTCATCGTATCGGCTTCACTCAAACGTGAGAAACATTTCCGGTAGTCGATTATATAATACCATATATTTTGGTTCAATGATTTTTGACATTCACTTCATCGTCATTCATTAATATATACACATAGATGATTCTCTGTTATTCGTTAATTACATCTTTCCAAATTAATCTGCCTTGACAATTGTCTCAATATGAACAATTACAGACTCACGACTAGTGTGAAGTTAGTTCGAATGAGCATGATTTGACTCATTCATTTCATTTCTTTCCTTCCGAATTGGTATTTTTCATATAAAAAAAGGTATTATTATTATCATTAATCTATTAAACTTCCAATAATCGATCTAGAATAATCAATTAAATAATTTCTGAATTCGATGATTCAACTTTTCAATGCTCTCATCATCATATCAGGATGAGAATGGTCTCATTTTATTCGGAAAATTATATATTTTATTATCATGAAATAAAAACAACGTGTGTTCTTGAGAAAAAATTGAGAAAAATTTACATTTCCGATTTTTTATAAAAATGTTATTTTTTTGCAAAATAAATACTTGACCAATCAATTGGGAATCTAGAGAGTTCATCCCTTTTATTATAACGAATTTTTTAAGTACAAGCTGGTGCAAATCCGTCGCGTAGTTTTTGAGGAATACGCCTTTAAAGAAAAATCATTTTTTGCAAATATCTCAGAAATGGCTGGACGTATTTCGCCTAATTTCAATAGCACTCTGTACCTTCATCAGATGTACACACTGACGAAATTTGAAGTGTCTATCTCAAATACTTATCGAGTTATCGTTCCGCTAAAATATGAACTGAAAATCACTAAAATTGCAATAATTTCCAAAACTAAGAATCAGAGAAAAATTTGACAGCAGTCAAAAATGTGAGTCTTAATGAGATGAATATCATAGCCCAAACTGGGCGCTACCAATTAATTTTTCATCGAGAAAATTCAAAAAAACGTTTTTTTGAAAATTCGATTTTTCTAGGAAACTATTCAACCGATTTCGCTGAAATTTTTATGACAGCATTGTGCACGCAGAGGAGAAATACAGTCAAATTTTGAGAGCGCTAAGTATAGCCGTTCCGGAGAAAATGACGATACATGGCAATACACTTAGACACACACAGTCACACACATACACACATACAGACATGCTTTAAAAATATGATTTTTCGACGTTTTGGATCATTTGTAGTCATATTCAGATGGAATCGCGAAATCGAAAAATCCGACGATTACAATGCTTCCATTCAGAAGCAATAGAGAAGTAAGGATATTTTGCTTCTTGCCCGTGGTCGGAGTGTCGCTAACCCCTTCCCCCCTTCTTTCGATGAGGTGTCTTTTGGGTACTTAATTGCGGTTTGAGCGAAATTCCTCGATCTTGCTTAGTTTCCAAGGTATTCTTGATGAGATAGTGACTTGAAAATCAACTTATCCCGTTAGAGTCAGAGCCTCCTCCTGTTGATTCCACAGTTAATTGTCCTCCGGCAAACATTATAATAGGTGCCTTTCGAAAAAGATGAGTTTTCTGATGGCAATTCCTAATGCGATGATCACTCGAGCACGCCACGGCCCTTAAACTTCGTCAATTTCCAATTTTTCCCATTCCGATTCCACAGTGTCAAATCCAATATACTTTCAATCATTTCCATTATGATGTCCTGTCAATTTTTGTCGAGGGGAAACACTTAAGATTAAAATTTCTGTTAACAATAGGGAATTTGAAATCATGTCTCTAAATCGGTTGATGATTCCGAAATTTTCTTCCTATTTTTCTCATATAGTCCTTCAACTGCACATAGAAATAGGCAAACACAGCTAATTCAGGAAAACTTGGTGTACTAAATCTTTATATTTGTTCGTTTATACGCCAACAGCACAAGATGCAACGCTTGTCTGGAAAGCAAGCTGGTACTTCCAGATATTTTTATCAAGGATACCTCTATCACCTCGACAGTAGAAGTTCCGGAACAACCTTTCGGTGCTCATTAAGGAACGTTGAACACTGCACAACCATTGCCTACGTCAATTCTCCACATGATCTTGCAAATCAACCGGTTACAGTTGAAGGAGTACATAATCACAATCCCGATCATTTCCTACCACTAAGGGAGAAATTCACTGCAGAAGTTCAGCAGTTGGTATTGACCTGGGACGACCCAAAAGTGATATTTGAACGAGTTAGAGCCAAAGAAGAGTGAGTAGGAAAGAAATTCCCTTCGGTTAGGCTATTCTTAGAGAGTGTGTTAAAGCACAAGGCTAGAAATTCCCCTTCCAACGAATTTGAAATTTCCCATCACATTCGTTTCAAACTTATTTTATCCAAAAGTGCCCTTAAGGTACGGCCTCATGCAGCGTTTTCGACGCTATTTCAAATTTCCCGCGGCTGAAAAAAATATAGCGACAAAGCTGAACAATTTGAGCTCTTCCGGAAACGCATCGTCAAAGTATTAATACATATTGAATACTTATTGAGCAATTTATGCAATAAATTAGTGCAAATAATGGCTCCAGATGAGATAAATATCTCTGGCGATTGAAAACAATAGAAATATAGGTTTTAATATTGATTTTTCCTTTATTCCAAAATACTATTTTAATGAGGTTGAAATGTCAGAACTGCTTTTGGACGCGACGGCTTGCGGCAACCATTTTTTCAGCTGCGAGAAATTTAAAATAGTGTCACGTGACCCTATTTGACGCTGACGCTCGCGTCAACAACGCTGCATAAAGCCGCACCCTTATTCCCCCTGGAAAAGCGGATAGGCATTCCTACAGGGTGGGCCTCTTATTTAACCTGGATTCGCTTGCTTGGTTTCCTACCGTCGACGTTGTTTCATGACTTTTACTGTGAGCTGACTCGTTTTCTTTCAAGTTTTGGCTAGATTCTGAGGCAACAACTTCATTCTGAGAATTTCTGTTATACATTTTTTATCATACTATTTCGACTGTAAAACATGAGAGGATAATGCATTCTCTTTCAAGGTATCAGCCGATTGCTAGCAGTCTCATTTATCACCAAGGATTCAAACGAAAAATCATTCAAACTCGAAGAGCATATGTGCCACCAACCCCAACTAGTTTATTTGAGTTGGGAGAAATATTGCAGGAATATCCTCCTCTGCGGCATTTATATCAAACCACAGCAGAGGGTACGGATGGTTCAAAAGCTGTTATTTTGATGCATGAAGATATGCGTCAGCCATTGTCCGAATGCCAGCAGCTATATGCTAATGGAACATTCAAAGTAAGGATTTGTAGAATATTGAAAATTCATTCATTTGTGTTTCGCGTCCTCTTCCAGAAAAAATATTTATACATTCTCCAAGTATGGTTTCTGCCATATCCCTCTTCTGATTTTGACCATTCATTTTTCTTTCACTAATAGATGACAGCTCCCATGCGTGACTTCCGGCAAGCTTATACTATCCATTTCAGGAAATTAGATACAGTACGTTTTTATGTGGTGAATTTCTGTTAATGGGATGCTAATTCACCTCAACGAATATTTTACCAGGGACTCCCTGCTATCATAGTTTTTGCATCAGCTTGGACAACGACCTGCTTGTATAACGCAATATGGGAAAAAGTGCTGGAAATGATTCCCCCTCTCAGACAAAATGTCACAACAATATCAGTCGATTTTGACATTGTCCAAATCAACAGTTTGCGCAAAAATTTCCCTCAAGCACGAATTTGCGGTTGTTTGTTTCATCACAAACAGGTGAGCTGCATTACCCTTCAATTGAGATTTTAGTTATCGATCCATGAAGATATTATTTCAATGAGTACTTGTCACATCTCCATAGGCAATTGTGAAGAAATGGCAGAGTCTCGGTATTGTTGGTTACGAGCATATTCTGGAAATGGCATACGCCTTAGCACATTTCTACACATAACTGCATTGATCGACAGGGAGAGGCAGATCAGTCTGCAATTATTTGCCGCTTACTTGAGATCTTTCTGGGTGCTATTGAGCAATGTCATGTCTGTTTTCAACAATCCAGTGCGTACTAACAATACATGGGAGAATTTCCACTTGCATGCTACTAGAATTATTGGAGTGCATCAGCCAGTATGGAGAATGATGTGTAAGAACACAAATAATTAATCATTCATTGACAACTTATCTCGATTTGACCGACTGTGTACAAAATGATATTTTTGAATTACTTCAAATATGTTCTTGCAGTTAAACTTTCTGGAGTGATCGACACAGTTGTGAAGAATTATGAGGCGCTGAGACTTGGAAAATTGTTCCCAACTTGAAGATCAGAACCCCTCCAACGCGCAGATATAGCAATACGCAGCTATGAGCGGAATTTGGAATCTGATCGGCAAGATTGACAAATCATTATGCTATATCATCTACTATAGGGTGAATTTCTTTGGACTTTGACTAACATGAATAGCCTGGGTATTTGCACGGAGAGATATTCAACGTTTTTCGATGAAAAATTGGATAATCCGGGAGGCAAACCCAGGATCTTCCGATGTTGCGTCGGGCACGCTGCCAATCAAGCTATCTAGTTCTATACTGAATTTTGATTCGATTCACTTTGTGACCACACTCACAAAGTCGCATTCCCAAAGTCGTTCTTCACTAACCATCATGCAGTAATTTAGAGTAAATTCAAAATTGTATTGGTCCGATTGTGTTTGAATGTTTTTGCGTGTATTGTGCAGATAGTGTGTCCCGAACATAAATTTCTCGACATCACCTTGATCAAACCAATCGTCGTTTGCTAAAATAGTTTTCGGATAAAAATTATTATTGTTTGATGATGATGACCTTTTCACCTCTATTACGAACGTACAATAACCCACAGCATATGTCAATAACAAAAATATGCATCATTCAGCTACATCCTCTATTGAACAATTGTTCTATTCATTCGCTATTGAAACACGAGCTGAGGTCACCTCAGACTTCGATGGTTGTAAAGATACTGCGTCAACCGAGATATTCTATTATAAATTGATATTATGCTACTGCATGTTCTATCTGATCCAAAATGTCTATCTTTTTGATTTCTAGATTGACTACTGAAGCCTTTTTGACATTGATTGCGAATCTGAGGAGGGCTTTTCTGACTAGAGGTTATTGAAATAACTTGATTTATTCGTCTTTCAGAAGACGATACTTATACTCAATTGTGAAATTATTGGTTTTTCAGTTTGACGAAAGACAGGGCGTGCCAGCCAATGGTAATGAGGAGGAGACGTATGGTGCACAAGAGGATAGCTCAAATATCAACCTTGATGCTGATCCAGGCGCTAGTATGCTTATCACTCGATAAATCTTCGGGTATCATGGCAATTAATCTTGACGTTTCCATTTGTAGGTGGAAGCTTTAAAAATCTAGTCGTTGTAAGAAGACGAAGAAGACTCCATTAAAGTAATAGCTCAATAAAAGCTGACAACGGAGCGTGATGACTAGGGCCGAAGGCTCCCTTTCAAAGAAAGTTTGGTAACAAATGACTAAGCAATAACACGTCGCTGATATATCACTGGACCACCGTTGCTAGGCAATTTTGTTACCAGCCTTTCTTAGCAAAGAAAGTCTCCGGCTCTATGGATGACAAATTCATAAATCGAGTCGTGACGGAAAATGAGAATCTGGCTGCACCTTAACAGGCTCCGTTAAGACAGCCTCAAGCTCCAGGAAGAAGACGTCGCGGTCGTCCACTTCTGAACAATGTAGACCTGCAAGATGCTATCGAGCCTGATGATGCTGCACAATCTGCAAATGGAGCGAGGCCGGCAAATGGTACGGAGCCTGCAGATGATGCTGGAGCTGCAGATCAGGGTCCAGAAGTTGCGCAGCCAATTATTGGAGACGAAGATGGAGATCCTGTTGAAATTGAACAGGCTCCGTTTATACAGCCTCAAGCTCCGCTAGGGAGACAGTTAAAAGGAGAAAGTTAATTATCAGAAAAAATTAATTTTTGCGACAACATGTTCAGGATTTTTTACTCTACGTTTCCACTTATTTTGTAACAATAGTGGAAACGTCACCCTGTATTATGAATTGGCTAAGAAACTTTGTATTAGTTTTATAATACTTAATAAATCGAAATAAATTTATATGTTGATTTAAAAAAACAAGCATTCAGTGTAGTGTTGACTTTTATTACATTTAGTGACCAGAAGTATTACTGGAGGGTCGCAAGTTAGACTCATGGTATGAATTTTGGAATTTCAACTGTAAAATTTATATCAATTCATTTAATTGACAGTATAATAGACGGTGGTGGGATTAGTTTGAGAAATAAGTTCTGGGAGCCCACGCTATCTCACTTAGAAGAGTATCCGACGCATCACTGGAGGGTTCTGCGTTCGACTCGCTAGGGGTTCGAGGTTTTTCGATATCAAAATTATTGCTTACTTTTCATTTTCAAATTATTGAAAAATAAATAGTTGAAAATCCATTCGGAAGCTTTATGCCAATTGCATTGGCATAATATTAAATTTTTTTCGTAATGAATTCTTCAATAGTAAAGACATCATAGAGTGAATAACGAGGAGTGAAATTTATGGAAAATGTCCATAGGGTGAGGCGCCTGCTTGTTTTGCTTCCGAATGGAAGCTATGTTGTGACAGGATAAATAAAAGAGTCGATTTCCACCGTCATTTGACAATTGATAATCACCATATAACATAATTGACAGAGATCATAAACTTTCGATTTTCATCAATTTCTGCGTTGTCAAAATAATACGCTCACGTAACGGCAATAGCGCCATAATGAAAATCACAATTTCTATTGGTGAATTAAGAATACAAAAGGAAACACGCAATTGACGAAAAACAACCGGCTCAAGCCGCCCGGTGAGGCAGAGAGCACACACTCCTGTTTCGTGAGCGAACGGTGTCACTTGTAATTTTATTGTAAATTGTCTTGAAGTTAATTTTTTATCGAATTTATGTGAAATTGAAATTATTGCACGAAGTCAAAAATTCATAATACTGGATGGAAATTATTAAGATAAATTGTGAAACTGTCATTTAAATTAATTGGGAATCAAATAAATTCGACAATATTGTGAGTACTCTTCTGCATTTCTCGTCTATTCTATTGCCTATTTATTTGTATTGTCTTGGGAATTCAATCTTCTCACGGGTCATCCCAATCGAACCCAAATCTTCTTAGTTTATCGTCAAAGTTAATTAGTCAAATTGTCAATGTATATTTGGTTAATTTTATATAAATTAACTGGCGCTCAACAAAATTAAAATCATCGTCAAATCTTGAGCCCCGACAGCCTTTGACACAGGCCGCGTCGGGTGTAGCTTCTTTCTTGCATTGAAAAATAATAAATCGACAAATAATTTATAATAAAAAAAGAAGCTGTCTCAATGTAATCATGACAATTTTCGATTCCAATTTTTTTAATAGAAGATACTTAAAGTGGTCTAAAGAGAAAGAAAATTACATTTTTAGCGCATGTCTGTGTGTGTGTGTGTGTATGTGTGTGTGAGTGTGTGTCCGTATGTGCATAAAAGTCTCAACCACAGTAAAACGGTTTTATAGAAAAATTTCATATTTTGTGGAAAACTTCCTCTCGACGAACTCTATTTTTTAAGCTTTATTTGAAGAGAATCGGATCAGTACTTTCTGAGATATGTCCATTTTTCGAAAATCAGTTTTTAATGGAATTTCTGGAAACTATGCAACTAATTTCATTTATACTCATATATTATCTCGAGAGTTATATCAGTTAGATGCCTGCCAATTTTGAGCTTATTTGCATGAGTAGTTCTCGAGTTATTGCTGTTTTAGTGAATTTGTCAAAATTTGATATTTCGATGATGGTTTCGAAAAAGTTATATCAGTGCTTTTGAAGGTATTGAGGCTCTGAGTGGATAGAGAATAAAATGCTGCATTGATTGAAATCATCAATAGTTCTGCCAGATCACTGGATTAAAAAAGAATGCATAAAATACATCCATCTGAGAAACTCCTGTTTTCAGCCATTATTGAGTTCTGAGCTTTGAATAGATGACGAACCCGTAAGCAAAGTTTATCTATCGCTTCATGAATGATAGTTTTGAAATATTCAGGTCAGTCTTCTGAATTCAGGACAGAATTCATGAGTACTTGAGTTAGGTTAGGCAATAGAGGAAACAAGGTCAATAATTTGCATCTCATACTCGCCTAATATTCACCTCAATATACTATCCTCAATGGATATAATTATTCAATCATATACAGTATACTTTCGATATAGTGCCACTCACGGGACCGTAGGCGAAGAATGCCCGAGGAATAGGCTTCCCCAACTATATATCAGTAGGCCGGCACTATTGCGAGCGTGCTGCACGTTCGATATAGTGCCAATGGCTTTGTCTTTATCGTAAGAATGTAACTGCACAATAGAGTCAATAATACAGCATAATCCACTGATTGTTCATAGGGATATTGGAAAAAACATTAACAACATCAAAATATTGTCAAATCGCGACGTTTTGTTGGAACGCTTAGCTGATCAATAAATAGCTTTCACGTTTGGTTTCAGAGCCTGAAGGAGCTGGCATTGTCCAGCGAAACGTCGCGATTTGATGATATTTTGATGTGGTTAATGTTTTTTCCAACATACCTATGAACAATCAGTATATGAACTCAGAAAATTGAAATGAATCTGGTAATTATAGAGCATAATCTTCGATTTTTGAACCTCATTGCTCAGCGGCACTATTGCGAACGTGTTGCACGTTTGCAATAGTGCCGCCAAAGGAATAAGATAGGAAGCGTGGTGGGACATGATCGGAGCTCGCATCGAAAGAAAAGGCACTCTATCAAAAGTGTACTGTGCTGCTAAATAAGATATTGAAGTTTATTTAACAAATTAAGTTTTCTATTGTGGGTTGATGAATATAATAATAACATACTTTCGGTCATTTCAAATTAGTCTCCGTGGAGCACTTTTGTATGAAAAGGTTACCGTTGTAATGAACAATTCGTCATAAGCTAATGACCTCTGAAACTAGAGATCAGAAAAGAACGAATAACTTCAACCAGCTCGAATAACATCTGATTATCGATTAGTAAAAAATCGATAAATACAAAAAAGACAGTCACGGGATATGAAATTCATTAAGAATCACACAATAATGGACAAATTGAATGAATAACTCCCATTCGGAAGCATATTGCTAAAGTAATAGCAGAAAAAGCTACATCAGTTGGAGAGCAATACTATTATCCGCTTGTTTTACCTTGATTCTGTTGAACAAGGTTCCCATGACGACAGCAACTCTGACCACGCTCTGAATTGCGCTCAAAGGTGTGTTTAAAAAGTGGGAGAAAACGCTCAGAGCCAATGACAGCGTCAAGCGTCAATTGGACCACAAATCGCTACGATCAATAGAGAGAGATATTCACGAAAAACTGAAATTCTTTCGAAAACAGCAGGCTTTGATCTTCAAATCTTGAGCAAAAAATTAAATTTTCGAAAAATTCCAGAAAATAACTTCCGACATAGGATTTCCATGTAAAATTTTCTCAGCTTTCCAATGGATGCATCACAAAAACCCCATTCCTAATATTTTTATCCATTGCGAGTAATTTTCATAGTATAAAATACCAAAATCAAGCTGTGTCCATTTTACCCCAACTTTTCCTATTGTTTTGTAAAAGTTTGTCAATTCCCCATGATACATTAAATTAAAAGTCTTATTATTATCAATCAGGTATGAAGAATTGGGTGGTAATGTTAGAGAAGCCATGGAGAAAAATAAATCAATGTCCAGAAAGTAATTGTCAAAAATCCAGGAATTCAATTTGTGCCATTGGGAAGAAAAATTGAGTAAAGTGTGTAACGAGATGAACGACATCTGAGAGATGTGGTGAAACTAGCTGAACTTTTGAATAAATGGAAACGTCCCACATACGAGGATGTTGAAGAACTGAATGTGAAAAAGACTGCTGCTAAATTACTCCAAGCTCAAATCGCAGAAGTTCAAGTGAAAATAACAAAGATTTCCTGTTGCATAAAAATGTTTAAAGAAATGCTGACAACTGTTGATGCTTTGCAGATCATTAATCAAGCATTGGACGAAATAAATAGCCAATGCTGGAGGTGAAATAAAGAATAAGAAGGTATTGAAGAAACAATATGAGGATCTACAGGGAACTGAGTACGAGGAGATCCTGAAAAAAAATCCTCTAAATCCTCTTCAAGTTCTGATTATCATTATTCTGAGATATAATTAATCAAGTATTACGAGTGTATATATCTGTAAATAAAATTGTTTTTTTCCATCTCCAATCACTATCATCATTGATCTTGGAATTGTCAATGATTTTTGGAATATTAGTCTTGTCGTTAATAATTCCATATTCGAGTAGAAAAGCCTCGACATAGTACAGGTAATAGAGAAGCGAGTTACTCTTGTCCATAATGCATAATTCTACCCAAGTTATTTTTTTTCACAAATAGGTGCAGTATGACATAATGAACCTAAAAACACAAAATACTTACAAATAAGGCGGGTGCAAGTGCCGCCATTTTGTGAAAAACCGTTTGGGCCTGTATCTCCGTAACCGTGCACTTGAGGCCCACCATTATAAGGAACTTTATTATAGATAATTGAATTTCCTATCTTTTTTGTTTAAGAATTTTTTTCGTATCACTTACCATTCACGATTTATAAGATTATTATTGTTTTTTATTGACTTTTTTACCGATATCTCTTCTAATAATTGTTCAAACAATAAATTGCCGGTAATCAAACTTTTAAATCGATAAATTTTATACAACTTTTAATTTAAACTTTTTTCCCTAAAATCAATATTTTCTGAGTGACAACGCGTTCAATGTTGTACTACCGAGTACAACGTTAATAAGAATGAAGTATGCATAGCGTAATGATGAAAATTCAATGAATATTTAAAAAATATGAATTATAGTATTTTTTTGATATAATAAATAATGAATAGTTTACGTTCTTACCTGCAAAAAACAGCGATTACCCATTGAAATATTTTTTTAATTTGTGCTTTGGCACAGGATTTTTGAAATTAACGCGTTATAACTTCGAAAATATCAATTTTAGAGGAAAAAGTTCAGAATAAAAGTTGTAGAAAATTTATCGATTCGAAAGTTTAGTTATTAGCAATTTATTGTTTGAACAATTATTAGAAGAGATATCGGTGAAAAAGTCAATAATCAAACAGTAATAATCTTATAAATCGTGAACGGTAAGTAATACGAAAAAAATTCTCCCACAAAAAAGATAGGAAATTCAATTACCTATAATAAAGGTCCTTATAATGATGGGCCTCAAGTGCACGGTTACGGAGATACAGGCCCAAACGGTTTTTCACAAAATGGCGGCACTTGCACCCGCCTTATTTGTAAGTATTTTGTGTTTTTAGGTTCATTATGTCATACTGCACCTATTTGTGAAAAAAAATAACTTGGGTAGAATTATGCAGGACCAAATCCTCTATTACCTGTACTAACATCAGAGGCGTGAAAATCTGTTCCCAGGTGTTCGGTGACGTGCACGAAATTCCCAATAACTTGACCATTTTTGTAGACGATCTTGCTTATTTTCCGAAATAACCTCCGAAAATTAATTTAAAATAATGAATATCGAAACAGACTTTCTCTTCCGATGATCTGTTAAAATGGAGAAAAACCACGTCTGATTTTCCATGAGATTTTCATGAGAATGGGGGAGGAGTCCCCATGTAACCACAAAAAAATCAGGCTACTCTTTGGTGGCAAATTCAAGACTTACTTAACTGAACGCAGACGAACGAAAAATAAATGTCTCGTCAAAAATATCACGCATAATATGCTACTTTTCTCCTTATTGATGGAGGCAACCATTTATGATTTAAAGATCAAAATTTCCATAATTTAAATTTTTGCGAATCATAAATTATCAAATTTTCGTTACATTTCTCATTCTTTTTCCGTGAATAAAACCCGTTCCCAGAGGCTTTTATTCGCGAGAAAAGAATAAAAAAATTTTATGTAATGTAAAGTAAAAGTACATACTTTCGGAATTTGCGGAATCTTTCATTCGCGAGAACTGGCATAAGGGCCAATTTGAATATTGACCAATTTTATGGAGACCACGCTGATTCGGGGATAATCACTTCAAGGTTTATTTTTCAGTCGCGAGGAAGTACGATCCCGTTCGGAGGGATGGGAGGGTGGATGCTTCATATATCGACTGCTCCTCTATCCTCGTCGAATCTGTAATCGATTTTGCGTATTCCTAGAATATGAAACGAGAAACGAAGTTGTTAAAATATATTTAAGAGCGATTTTGGACGGATGGAAATCCCGAAAAGAAATTATAATTAATTAATTAATTATTCACTTACTTCTTCCAGCCAATCCTTATATTATTTGATTCTTCTCCTTTTTTATAACTCTGATCATTCGATCCGGCCATTCTTTAATTCTTCTTCTTTATGGCTCTGTCTCTATTGAGAACTCCCGGCGGTGTTCTTTAATTCATTTAAACTGAACTGTCAGAGATTTGTCAGATTCTGTTTGTTGATAGCGAATGTAGCTATCAGAATTCTGACAGCTGGAGATTACTAATATAAAAAAAAGAATGAGAAAAACAATGAAACAACACCACTGGAATTTGAAATTGCGAATCAGCGACGAGTTATCAGTGTTATTGTGCACAATATTTTGTGCACAATTATCTCGTTAATTCATCAATGAATTGCGTGCGCAAAAATAACCACTGACATTATTTTTGTGTACGTTTCTAGCCCGTGTGTGTGTTGTTACGTGTGGGTTTTCTCAGACCGACTTATTTGTCACTGCGATCTGTCCACTCGCTTTAGCAATTGTCTCTATGCACGATGTTGCATGCTCCCTTGACTAGCTCGTTGACGGAGAGCTCACGGGTGGATCCACTCGTGGTTTCGGGATATTTAAGGAATATTGGCGGGAAACTTTTCAATAATAAGAGATGTTATAGTTTCAACTGGTCATATAATGTAGGAATCCAATAGAATATTATAAGGGTTACCTTGAGTCCGCTCTGCGAAGCTAATATTTTTGCGCGACGTGCTCGCTTCGAAGTCAATCCACGGTCTGAGGAAAAAGTTAATCTCATTCCTTTTTCCACATCCCTAAAACTGCTTCATAAGCATTCCCACGCTTTGGCCAGTCTTCTTCACGGAAAATATGGACAAAGCGGTTTCTCGTAGTCAAACAGCTTTGAGAAAGAGCTGGACTCATAGTCGCGGCTGGGAATGCTTACTCCGCGTTTTTTCCGATTTCTTCTACAATAAAAAATCTCCTGACAAAAACTCTCCTTCAAAATATTAAAAATTAGAAAAAATAGGCAACGTGTGATTTCCCCACACGTCACAGTGTAATCAAAATCAGGTCCGCATGTGCCGAAAAATATATGTGCACAACTTTTTCGTCTTAATTTTCTTTCGTGTACGATATTTGCGCCGCACCGTTCTTATTTTTCGAAGTGTACATTTTTTTTGTACAAAATTTATTTCATGGGTATAAAAAAATAACACTGTGTACAATTTGAGATTCCGGAATTTTGTGATCAAACTTAATGCGTACGATAAAAAACTGATGTGCACATTGTATTTGACTTCTACGTTTGTGCACAAAAATAAAAGTGTACAATGCTTATGTGTTAGAAGCAAACCCTGCCAATCATTCTTGGTGAAATGGACGCGTACAAAGAGCTAATTCTCGCTGTGAAACTTTTCCCGGAGCTCTGGAATAAAGAGTCGATGAATGCCATTGACGAAGAAAAAATCACCAAAAGTGGGATCTCATCGGTGAACTTCAATCACCCGCGGTTTCAGGTAATTGAATCGTTTCTTACAGCCTCCATTTTTCTTTAATTGGGGGAAAAAAATCGAGAGATGAAAAAAACTGAATGGAAAATTCACTTAAGGGGTAACACCACCGTAGAATCTCCAAAAAATCAATTTTTTTCTTGCTTTGAGAATTACTTCGGGCCTTCCAGAATACGGGCAAGAAAAGTTATCACCTGAAAAACATTTTTTCACATGAAATTTTGACTTTTTCCGGGGGCATTTCTTCATGGTCATAGCCTACGTCAAAACTTCAATCGTATTTTTTCATTATTTTCATCTGAATTTCCCACAGCATCTTAGAAAAAATATTTCGAACAGAAATACGTTGGGGATTTTCATAAAATTGATTTGCACATTTTTTATTGATAAACAATTGTCGATTTTTCCCCCGAAATTTGAATTTTTTCATTCAAATGGTCACCAATCCCACAAAAACAATATTTTTGAAATCCCCTATGTATTTCTGTAGCTATATGTATCTAGACAGAGCCAATTCTATTTTTTTTTCAATTCAAATTCGCACCAGTTACACTGCGTGCTGCAGAGTGTTTTAAATTCGAGGGGCCTCGCAAGAATAGCTCTTGTGTCGTCATTTTTTGATTTTTCTTGATGAATTTTTTTTCTGAAGACTCAAATATATGCTCAATTACTCCCTCAAATATCATTATTCTCATGCCTGGGCCGGGGACGGACCAAGAGGGCCTTAGCGGGACTCAAGGTCTGCGCCCAATCCCGGGATGGTTGAGTGCCGACATGAGCGCGTCCTCCAGGTGGCGGATTAGTCCAAGAGCCCAGCGCATCCGGACCGCAGTGATTGTATTAAAGCTGAAATTTTTTTGTAGAGGGCTCGTGATGGTATGGAACCATGATGGGACCCAAGTTACCTTGAGTACCAGTCCAAAGGGCAGGTAACAGGTAGCTCAGGTAAGTGAAAGTTGTAGTTTTTTCAAGTCAAATCATTAAGGCTAATTTTTTTATATGTTCTTCGGGACACTAAGTAGAACATATAAAAAATATTGCTGGACACTTTCCGCGGTCAATAACTCGTGCCGGACACTCTGAAGCGCGGTAAATAATGACACCATTTATGTCAAAGTATTAAGGCTGAATTTTTTACATGTTATTCGGGGGACTTCGATTATTTACTGTGTCATTTTTTCAATCTTCAGTCCTCATATTCAATATTCAATAAATCATCCTTTCATTTTTCAAAAATGTGTTGTTAAATATCCATTATAATAGCAATTACTATGTTGTATACCTACACCTTGCAAATGAGTTTTTCTCAAATAACCTCCACTTTCCCCAAGCTACATTACGTAGGCACCGAATGCTCAGTCCCGTTAGTCCCTTTTCCCCTTTTTATATCGTTTTATTACTATAATCCATAGAGTACGAATTTCCTTAATAATCGTTTTATTGCACCTGTTGGTCCCAAATTCCTCGTACAAGCAATTCCAATTTTTCCGGGTTTTTCCCAATAATTTCCCTCAGCTCCCCAACTACGTAGCGGGCCTTCCCCCCTCTTTACCTCATACCTAGCCCTTTCCACCCTCTTATCATAATATATGAAGTCCCAAATACCTCAAACCCCTCAGTAAGACTTTAGCAAAGATACTGCTACCATCCGAGTAAGAATCTCAATACTATCTACCCTTTAAGTCGTTTTGTAAGAAGTATCTAAAAATTCAACATGAGTTTTTCAAAGGTTGTAACAATAAAGTTAGATTTCGAAAAATAGTTGTTTTTAATAAATTCAACCCGGAATCGAACAACTATAACGGAGAGCGTTATGCCTGCGAGTATGCACTCTCACTTGAACTCGTACACGGAGAGAATTTTCCGGTGTCTAGAACTAAAAAATATAGTAGAAAAAGGCTTTGACTATAATCATATAGTTAGTAAATATTGTGATCAGAAATATAAATTTTTTATTCTAAAAATCAATTTTTTAGCTTCAAGTATAATTATCAGATAGTAGACATGAGTATCAACTGTTGGTTTTCGTTATGTGAAATTTGATTCTCATAGCTGTAGTACAAAATTAGTTATGATACCCAAAAGAAGACAATTTATGATTTTTTACTTTTTTATAACTTTCAAAGTTTTTCATGATTTTGTTTTTGCTAGGAAACTCTTCAGAAAAATCGAATATTAATGACAAATTTACACAGATAGAATTTTCATATACTCAATCATTAGTAAATCACATATGATTTAATCGATTCTGTTCTATTGCAGTCGAGCAATACTTCATAAAGTGTGGGTTATGATATGGAAATGGCTAACAGAACTAAAATATAATAATGAATATGTTGTGCGTCTTTATTCAATGCAGTGATCTCAAATAATAACCCTAACATTTTAATTCTGGGCGTGATAACAAGTTTGAAATAGTTGATTTTGACCTTGACTCTGAGCAGATAGTCAGGGCAGTACGCAAAAATTATCTCAGTGTATGCGCAACGCTCTCGCTGTCTCACTCACGTGACCTTTCTATTGGGTCCGGGGGTGAGTTGAAGCCGTCAGTTCGGTCCGGCTGTTGGGGGAATATTTCAGAATTGTCCCCCGAATAACATATAAAAAATTTAGCCTTAATACTTTGACATAAATGGTGTCATTATTTACCGTGCTTCAAAGTGTCCGGCACTAGTTATTGACCGCGGAAAGTGTCCGGCAATATTTTTTGTATGTTCTACATAGTGTCCAGAAGAACATATAAAAAAATTAGCCTTAATGATTTGACTTGAAAAAACTACAATTTTCATTTACCTGAGCTACCTGTTACATGCCCTTCGGACCGGTACTCAAGGTAACTTGAGTCCCCTCATGGTTCCATACCATCACGAGCCCTCTACAAAAAATTTCCAGCTTTAATACAATCACTGCGGTCTGGATGCGCTGGGCTCTTGGATTATTCATTTTTCGATACTATTTCGAACCAATTTTGAAAATGGAAGAAAATTTTTTTCAATGAAATAGTGCAAGAACCTCATAGTCAGTAAAAAAATAATTTCCGCTTTCAACCTTCTTATCTCGTTATAACGGATGGTCAAAAAAATTCCATCTCAAGATTCCAGATTCCAGATTTCAGAAGTGGAGATTCCAAGTTTTGGAACCATTTTTTTAAATTCCGATCCAATGATTTTTCGGAAAGTTACAGCCATTTGAAAATCACGAAGAAAAACGACAAAATTTACTGTTTCCTCAATTTTTTTGCTGAGTGATATATGTAAATTTCATAGAAAACATCTTCATAAAATTTTATTTTGTAAAGACATTTTCTTTAGAAACACTTCTGTGAGATAACTATTTCACAGAAGTATCTCCTGTAAGAACCTCATACCTAATTATTGGATTATTACTTAATTTCGTTACTGAGAATTATTATTTATTTAAATTAAGATTAAGAGTTCAAAAATGAATCGAAGTGGCGAGAGTCGAAGAGGCTAACATAAACATAAACAATGATTTCATAGGGAGAAAGAACTGAGGGCTCTTTGTTCTTTGGGTACCGATACTTTCGGGTCTTGGTGACGAATCGTTAGTCTCTCGTGGAGAGTTCACTGATGCACTGACGGTCCATCCTCGTGCAATTAATAAAGTCTTGAGTATTAAAGTTATCCACTGTGTTAGAAACTTATTTATTTCACCCATTTCCAATAGGTTATGGGCCCAGATCACATTGTGCATTAACTGTGTATTTGTTTTTAATTAAAAAAAAAAAAAAAGGAAAATGATAAAAAGTTTAAAGTGTTGAAGTGAAGTGAGGAACAATGCATAAAGCAAAAGACAGGAGAAACATTCCGCTATTCGATGGCAGTAAATACAATGCCTGGAAACACAGAATACGGAATTTACTCTATGAGCTAGACGTGCTTAAGGTGGTTGATGAAGAAGCTCCCAATCCAGTGACTAGACGATGGAATAAAGCCCAACGAATTGCAAAGTGTGTTGTCGCCGAATATTTATCGGACGCTTATCTCAAATATGATACACCTGGAAGTACTGCTAAATCCATATTAGACAGTTTAGATGCTATTTATGAGAGGAAAAGTGCTGCTACTGAAGTATCGGTTCGTAATCAATTAAGTAGATTAAAAATGAAGAGTGATAAATCATTGAAGGAACATTTTGAAATCCTCGATGAATTAATAATTGAGCTTGAAGCGGCTGGTGTACCTGTGACAGAGAATCAAAAAGTGTCGTATTTGTTGACGAGTCTCCCTGCAGCATATGGAACAGTGTGCACAGTTCTTGAGACAATTACAGAAGACAAAATCACCTTGGACTATGTGAAAATGAGACTGTTGGATCATGAGACGAAGATGAAAAATGAGAATGCTGATACAAGTATTAAAGTGTTACAAGCTGAGGCAGAAAATTCGAATATAAATAATAATAATAGCAGGTCGAGAGGCTTCAGAGGAAATCACAGAGGTGTGAGTAGAAGAGGCAGAGGTTCACGATTTTCAAATGGATCCCGATCAATTAAAAATCCATCTTTTGGAAAATGTCACCATTGTGGAAGAAAGGGTCATAAAATACCAGACTGTTATTTTTACAAAAAATGTTCTCAGTACAGAAATGCCGAGAGAAACAAAACATCTCACATCGCGCAAACGACCCAAATACAAGCAAGAGATGACAGGTCAGGATCCGCTTTTATGACTGGAGAAAGCCAATACAGTGATAGTGATAAATTAATTTTTCTGTTGGATTCTGGTGCATCGGATCACCTTATAAATAAAGACAATATGTTTTCAAGTGCGATTGAGTTGAATCCACCGATAAAAATTTCAGTTGCGAAAAATGAAGAGTTCATTATGGCCACCAAGAAGGGACAAATTAATGTGATGAGTAATCTGGGAGTTCCAGTTGTTCTCGAAGATGTACTCTACTGCCCAGAGGTTCCGTACAATCTTCTATCTGTAAGGAAAATGCAGCAAGCTGGGATGAGTATCACCTTTGATGAAAAAGGAATACAGATAAAAAAGAATAATAAAATGATAATGTACGGTAAGCCATCAAACAATTTAGTAGCTGTTGAGTTCGTCGTTACGAAAAGGGTAAATTTAGGTAATTCAAAAGTATATAATGTAAGTCACAGTAATTATAATTTGTGGCATCGGCGGCTTGGCCACATTGGTAAAAGTAAATTTCAAGAATTGAAGAATAAACAAATGGTCCAAGATGTGAGTCACATTGAGAGTGTGATCCCTAGTGACGATCTATGTGAAGCATGTATATACGGTAAACAAACTCGGTTACCATTCGAGAAGGCAAAAGATAAGGGACACGTTAAACGACCATTGTTCATTGTTCATACAGACGTATGCGGTCCAATCACTCCTTCGACAATTAATAACAAAAATTATTTTGTATCTTTCATTGATGAGTTCACACATTACAGTGTAACATATTTAATTACACATAAATCTGAAGTTTTCTCAGTTTTCAAAGATTACGTTGCAAAGAGTGAAGCTCATTTCAATTCTAGAGTCGTAAATTTATATTGTGATAACGGTAGAGAATATTTATCGAATGAAATGAAAGAATATTGCGTACAAAGAGGAATTAGCTATCACTTAACGGTTCCGTATACTCCTCAATTAAATGGCGTTGCTGAACGCATGAATCGAACGATTACTGAAAAAGCACGCGCAATGATAAACGGTGCAGATCTAGAGAAAGAATTCTGGGGAGAGGCAGTTCTAACTGCTACATATCTCATAAATATAACCCCAACAAAAGCATTAAAAATCGATAAAACCCCTTTCGAATTGTGGCATGATAAAAAGCCCGAATTAAAATATTTAAAGATTTTCGGTTCAACGGTTTATGTACTGTAACGTAATATTTCGATTACGTTACTTTTTGTCGTCTGGGCGCGTAATTAATTTTGAATTTTTAGTAGTTTTGGCACCACCAACTGAGAATCAAAATAAACGAATCACGAGAGTTCAATTTTAGTAAAATTTATGTAAAACTAATGCCGATTGGTTAATTTTGTATGTTAACGCTCATTGGATTATCGTCGATTGAGTTGACGTCTCACGACTATAAGAGGGAGACACCAGATGGACGATGATGAGGAAATCGACATTATCTATGGAGTTGATTAATTGGAGAAAATTTTTGGCGCCAATGACGAAATTCATCAGAAGAATTAATTGAGACGTTTAGATGAACCTTGGTTGCATCCTTGGACTAAATAAAATTGTCCCAACTCTAATGTCATCGATTTGGAGTTTCTCAATTTTCTTCGTTGGAATTTATCGTCATTGCAGAAGGAAAATACTTAACGTCAGGTTAAGCTGTATTGAATGACGTATTTTGGGATCGACCAATAAGGAACGTCCTTCCCGGAAAAGACGCCTTAGCCAGTGTACAGCGCTTGCTGTCGGCTGATTCTCGTTTGGTGTGCCGTAGTGAAAACACATGTTTTGTCGTGTTTTGCACACTTTGTTAACCGCCATTTTCGTACTTTTTGGAATAAATTAATTCATTGGAATTAATGGTATTAATTGTCGTTTAACTGAACTAAAAAAATGTTCACATGGAATAAGTTGGGAATAATCTGGTGAGCAAGTTTTAGTTAATTAAATTTTCTACGGTAATTTAATTTCGTGGTCGTGAAATATTAATTTTTTTTAGCGTAATGACGCTAAGTAATGGTGACGCCACGAGATTGAATACCATTTGTCGGCGAAGTTTATTTTGATAATTTATGGAAACATTTTATTTTTTTTAAATAATTTTTGAACTCTCGTTATCGTCTCTTGAGAAAAATATTTTTTTTTTGAAAATATTTTATATTTTTTTTAAATTTAATTTATTTTAGAAAATTTAATGTCGCGAATAAAAAAAAAATTAATTAACGGATATTTTGGCGTCGTGGCCAAAGTTAATTAATTTTTATTCATTGAGAAATTTGAGTCTTGCGACTTTCTGGAATTTTATTGTTTGTATTTTTTTTTTGTTTTGTAATTTTCTATTTTTGGAAATTATCATGAATTAATTTTTTTTTATGAAATTAATTTCATTAATGTCATTTAGTAGCATATCGTTTAGTCGGCCATGATATTTGGGGAAACTTTCTAGGGAAAGTTTCCTAGGGAAATTTTCTAGAGAAATTTTAGTTACTTTTGTTTCGTTACAGAAGAAAACTGTAGGTGGCAGCACCATTGAGTTTCTGTTTGAATTTAAAATTGAATTATAATTCTTTGATTATTTTACTTGATTTCGTTTTGACGACTAATTAATAAGTTAATCAATTTGTTAATTAATTAATTTTTATATTTGATTATTTTCAATTTAAATTTAGTTTCAAAGAATTTGTTTGTAATTAATTGTTTATTTATTTTGAGATGTTTTAATTGTTTTTTTTTATTTTTATTCAAAATAATATTTATTAAAATTAATATTTTTTTTTTATCGTGCTGCGCACTTGTCGACTAACCCAGGGGTTGAATAATTTATAACTTGAATAATAATTTTTTTTATATAAAATTTTATTTTATCCCCTAACTCATTTGTTTGAAATTTATTTATCACTTCTTATTCAAACCCACAACAGCGACCTTGAGAGGAGACTGATCTAGTTCGTGCTGAATAAGGGAGTATTTGAGTTTGTGGTTTAAATATTTTGATTTCGATTTTGGTTTGTTGTTGTTTAGATCAATATAAGATTGATCGGATGTGGTAATACATCCTGGCGCCCATTTGGATTTTGGATTTGTTTTGAAATTTTGTTTTTGGCTATTGGGTGCTTTCAAGCGTGCTTAATTGTTGAGCTTACCGTTAGGCTCGAGAATTACGTCACAGTACATAATAAAACCAGGAAAAGGAAATTTGAAGAAAAATCCTGGAAAGGTATATTAGTTGGTTTTGAACCAAACGGTTATAAAGTTTGGGATATTGAAAATTATAAATTTGTGACAGTCAGGGACGTAATTATTGATGAGGTAAATTACTTAAAATCTCGGCCAGTGGTGGAAGAGGGAAACTCAAAAGAAACCTCTAGTAAAACTGATGTTTCTGACGAATGGTCAAAATCAGTAGAAAAGATAAGTATACCTGATGATGAAAAATCAGATGAATTAGAGAAAACGGTACCTGATAATAGAAAATCAGATGAAAAAGGGAAAAGTAAATCTGATAGTGAAAAATCAGATGTGTCAAGAAGAAGTAAATCTGATAATGTATGTAAATCAGATACACCAAAGCCGATTGATAGAAAAGTAATGGAAAATCCTAATGAATCTATAGTTGAAACAGATATGAATAACGAGACAATATCTGAAAATAGAGAAATGCAAATAGATGAAGTTGCGATTAGAAGAAGTAATAGGATTAAGCAACTTCCCCCTATATCATATGACGAAACAGTGACGGGCAATGATTATCTCTTATGTGCTCAAACAATTATGTACAAAATACCCAACTCTTTCGAAGAAATTGAAACACGTGAAGACAAAATCCAATGGGAAAGAGCAATTCAAGATGAAATACATTCATTGATCGCAAATGAAACGTGGACATTAGTGACAAAGCCAGAGAATAAAAATATCGTAGATTGCAAATGGGTATTCGCGATTAAAAATGATCAATTTGGAAATCCATATAAATATAAAGCTCGTTTGGTTGCTCGCGGTTTCAGTAAAGAATATATGATCGATTATAACGAGACGTTTGCACCAGTTGCAAGAATTTCTAGTTTTAGATTCATAGTTGCTTTTGCAAATCAACATGATTTATTAATTCATCATATGGATGTGAAAACCGCATTTTTAAATGGCATCTTGAAAGAGGAAATTTATATGAAAGTTCCACAGGGTGTCAAAAGTAATAAAAATCAAGTTTGCAAATTAAAGAGAGCCTTGTACGGTCTAAAACAAGTGGCTAGATGTTGGTTTGAAATGTTTGAGAAGGGTTTATTAGAAAAAGGTTTTCGAAACTCATCTAGTGATCGTTGTGTTTACATTCTCGATAAAGGAAATATTACGGAGAATATATATGTCGTATTATATGTAGATGATCACGTAATTGCAACTGCTCGTGTTGAAACACTGGAACGATTTAAGAGTTATTTAATGAGTCGATTTCGAATGGCAGATTTAAATGAAATTAGTTTATTTTTGGGAATTAAAATTGAAAAGAAAAATGGAAAATTGACATTGGATCAAAGTGCATATATAAAAACGGTTCTTGATAAGTTCAATATGAGTGATAGTAAATCAGTCAGCACACCGTTACCAACTACATTAGATTATATTGCTTTGAATTCAGACGACAAATATGACGCGCCTTGTCGTAGTTTAATCGGATGTTTAATGTATATAATGATCTGTACAAGACCCGATTTGAGCATAGCAGTGAATATTTTAAGTCAATATGCAAATAAAAGTAACAGAGAACTTTGGCAAAATTTAAAACGAGTTTTAAGATATTTAAAAGGATCAGCTGATATTAAATTGACGTACACTAAAGATAATTATAGAGAGCTCTTGTGTGGATATGTTGATTCAGATTGGGGTGGTAGTAATGGAACAGATCGGAAGAGTACAACAGGGTTTATATCTAAATTATATGAAAGTTGCTCGATCTGTTGGAACACAAAGAAGCAAGCATCTGTAGCTGGTTCTTCCACAGAAGCCGAATATATGGCTCTGTATGAAGCAGTTAAAGAGGCACTTTGGTTAAAATCACTTGCATTAAGTATAAATATCCAAGTTTCAGAACCAATAACAATTTATGAAGACAATACAGGCTGTATTTCTATTGCAAACAATCCAAGCAGTCACAAACGATCAAAGCATATCGATATAAAATATCACGTCTCAAGAGAACAAATTGAGAAAAATGTAATAAAATTAAAATTCATTCCTACAGGTAATCAACTAGCTGACGCACTGACTAAGCCATTATCCGCAGCAAAATTTCTGGAGTTCAGAACAGGAATGGGACTGGAATGACTGCATTCGATAATGAGAATATTTTTAATTAATAAGATTGAAATGGCTTGATTGGGTTTTTCTGGGTTTCCCCAATCCTAGCAACAAATGTTGAACCATATGTATAGCCCCAGTAAATTGAAATAAGTGCGAGGATGGTCTGTCTTTAATATATTTTTCTATTACTTTGATACACAGTTAATGACACAATTAATAAGAATAGAGTCGATTAATTTTTGAGGGGGCGTATTGGATTATTACTTAATTTCGTTACTGAGAATTATTATTTATTTAAATTAAGATTAAGAGTTCAAAAATGAATCGACGTGGCGAGAGTCGAAGAGGCTAACATAAACATAAACAATGATTTCATAGGGAGAAAGAACTGAGGGCTCTTTGTTCTTTGGGTACCGATACTTTCGGGTCTTGGTGACGAATCGTTAGTCTCTCGTGGAGAGTTCACTGATGCACTGACGGTCCATCCTCGTGCAATTAATAAAGTCTTGAGTATTAAAGTTATCCACTGTGTTAGAAACTTATTTATTTCACCCATTTCCAATTCTAATTTATTAATAATTAATGAAAAAAGAATAATAAAAGCAAATAATGAATAAGAGAGGAAAGAAAAATAAGAGGCGCAAAGAAGAAGAATTAAATTGAAGCACGAGAAAGAAAGAAAATTCAAAGGGACAGCGCCGAACGTCAAAGTGAAGGAGAACTGTAGTACCGCCACCGCCGGTAGGTCGCGCACCGTCGGAATCCCGTCCGTAAGTGGAGTTTGACGAAAAGTGCATATAAGCAAGATCGCGGCGCAGTTCGACACACTTATCTGAAAAACAGACTTCCTTGCTGTGGAAACCGGACAATGACTCCAACGGCTAAAGTCTGCATTTTTGTTAACACTGTTTGGAGTTCCCCATCCAGCTATTTTTCAAAGGATAACTATTCAAATAAATAGAATGAATAAAACATTCAACTGAAAGATAAAATCTTTGTCAAAAGTCATTTCATAAGAAATGTCTCTATAAAATTCAATTTTATAAAGACATTTTCTATGAAGTATGAATTTATAGAATAGGATTCATACGAAAGATATTAATGGTATTTTATATCTTTTGCTTTCCTCTATAAAATTTTTCTTATAAGAATCGCCTTCATAAAACAAAATTTCATAAAGGATGAAAACTACGATGAAAACTTTATAAAAAAATCTTTATAAGAAAAGTTCCAATTTCTTATAAAACACGTTTTATAAAGAATTCTTTATAAAGACTTTATAAAGTATTTTCATACGTGTAGTCACTTATTTTTTTTCACATTTTGTTGGAAAATCCTAGAAAATTAATTCGAAATTATATAAATGAATAAAAAATAATTTACCTCAAAGTAAATTTTGATTTTCTATAACCTCAACGTAGAACGTATTGAAAATATAAATTTTCCATAAATTTAATATTTTTTCAAAGCTTGGTGTAAATTGTGGGAGCTATATTTTTCCTCAAAGTCATATCCTCAAATAATTATTCGAGTCGAGATGTATATTTGAATGAAATTCAAGATAAAATTCAACGATAAATAAAATTCATCAAGAGTTGTTATGAATGTGTTTGTTTATGAATGTCAATATGAAATTTCTCTATTGAATGAAGTTGGTTTCCATTTATTTGAGAACATATGCGTTTTGAAATTAATCGTCAGCCTAGAAACAAAAGAGCATAAGCGCCAAAAAACCCATTCTTCAGAGAGAAAAGGGCGTATGTCCAAAATGCCTCTGAAAATGTTTTTTATGCTCCAATGATGCAGAAGAAACAAATTTAAAATTTAAGTAACAAAAGGACGTATTTACCAATCCTAGCAGGAATAGCTACTTACATGTGTGTGTGTGTGTGTGTGTGTGTGTGTGTGTGTGTGTGTGTGTGTGTGTGTGTGTGTGTGTGATAGGTTTAGTGCTTCTATTGGACTATAGTAGCTATACAAGGAGAGTTCTGGGACAGCGACAATTTCAAGGAGAGTTCTGGGACAGCGCGTCCGGAGGGCCGCGTGTAGGTTGTAGGTGGATGCGGTGGGGTGAGGGGAAGGTCAGAGAGGAGGGGTGTGAGGGTGGTAGGGGAGCGGCGAGATGTGAGGGGAGAGATGAGAGGGGATAGATGCGAGGGGATAGATGCGAGGGGATAGATGTGAGGGGATAGATTCAAACAGATGGATGGTGAATCAATGACCTTGGAAGAAGATTCGTCAGATATAATTTGAGTGCTATAATAAAGAAATTCACGTGCTGGTGGGAAAGAGTGGGGATGAAATTATAAAACTAGAGTGATCATTCGAAAATTCAATGGTCATTATGTACAATTCGACGCCGTATGAAGTGAGAATATTGTGCAGTACTCCTCCCTATCTTTGTGATTATGATGACGTCATCGCGAGATATTTCGGTGAGGATCCTCCGAAAAAAATATGGGAGTTCCTGCAAGATTCATTGAAGCTTGAACATAGTTTCAATGCTCTAAGAAGAGATCGGAAAAAGATGGGGGAAGATTCATGTCTGCAGATTTTTCTAGATGAAAAAAGGGAAATGATCAGAGATGCATTCAGTGATTTGATTATTCGAATGGAGCATGAGGTGCACACACAAATGATGGAGAGGCAGTGGAGATCAGTTGATAATTATCACTTCTCATCTATCATCAAATATCTATATGATATTAAGAGTCATCTGGATTTAAAGTTTGAGGCTTTAATAGAAACCATGTGATATGGGAAATGAATAAAGTGTACCTTCCTTTTTTTTACATTTGAAATAATTGTTTTTATTCGTTTAAAAATCCATTTTACATGTTTACATCTAGATTAATTTTTTAACATTACCACTAAGTGGATTATATTCAATAATTCGATCATGTAGTATTAAACAATACGCTGCTGTATTATTGGGAAATGCTTCGGATGCTTCAAACTCTAGTCGAATATCTACGGGGCCAGATTTTAAAAATTCATTCTGTTTCGAGCAATCAATTACAATGAGTGGTGCGCTGTGCAAGAAATTCTCTTTAGTTAACCATGGTTCGGGATCCTTACCATAATACGATGTTTGAAAATTGATATACATATCATATAATAATGCAAATTGATTATGATCAATATCAAGATTAAGATTGCCATATGGATAGCTTTGAGAATTTAAAAATAGTTTTACATCTCTGATTTTACAATGATCAAATTCACTCGCATTGGCAGTAAGTTGATTTTTTCTATTTGTTTGGAATGCAACAATGATATAGCGTGGTTTCTCCAATTGTGTAGAGCACTTGACGACCCAAACATGCTTGGACGTTCGCGGAAGCAATGGATACTCATACAAGTCCCATGCTCGGAAGCTCATTGGTATAGATGTGTCCTTGGCGATGAGATTTAACAGATGAGCCTTCCGCGAATCCGCCACCTTGACATATGGTAGTAGCCATTCAATTTTTGTAAGAGAAATTTTATATTCCTCTGCCCTCACATTTTCCGCTGGTGCTGCTTGTATTACAGCATTGGTATCACTGTGAGATCGTGTGAGAATCAGTTCATGCTTGGCATTCACAATAATCCGACGATAATCCTCAGCGAACCCCAGAATCATATGCAATGGTATAGAAATATCAAAGTAGCCATTGTCATCGATGAATCTTGCATCAGGAAGAACCCAACCAGCATTTGCCATAGCTGGAGCTTGCATGAGACTGAAGGATGCGTAATTCTTCATGAGCGTTGTAAGACCAACATTTTTGCATTTGTCAACCTCAACAGCGTTGATCTCATAGCGAATTTCTTCAAATAAATGACAAATTCCATTGTTGACAAAATTTGTTCTCTCCACAGCAGTAGTACCATCGTTTTTCGTTAGACGACCACAAATGTGCAATGAACTCTTGCTTGGTAGTACGCACAAATCTTGATGCTGTACAGCAATTCGGATTTCATCATTACTGTTGAATGTTGATGACGCAAACGGTTGATGCGCATGAATTTCATAATGCGCAATAGATTCATCAAAAATAATTGGTTTTTGTATCTTTAAGATTTCTTCCATGGTATACA
The DNA here is from genome assembly GCA_963942555.1 of Aleiodes leptofemur. Classification (NCBI taxonomy): domain Eukaryota; kingdom Metazoa; phylum Arthropoda; class Insecta; order Hymenoptera; family Braconidae; genus Aleiodes; species Aleiodes leptofemur. Next base: position 5,882,674 of record OZ012614.1, read on the forward strand.
GCAAAGTAGGGCTATACAGCAAAACTTTATTTCGACTTTTTTCCTTTTCCACGAAGACTGAGACCCAGACTCTTGAGAAATTTGATGTTCTGAGATGTTAGCTCGTTGCGAGATGCTCGAGGACTGTTTGAATTGCGGCATGGTGACTGACTTTTATAACTATGACCAATTTTCGGCTCTCTCCTGTCGAAGACAATACCCATGTTCACGTTTTTTTTCAGGTTCTTTTTATATGAAGCCTTACTGTGATTACTTCTCCACGGAAATTGACTAAATATCCATCCTGATCGACAATTTTCAATTGTAAATGATCTATTGACTGCACGACTACCGGAAGGTAAATGATGTGAGCTGGTACTTCTATGATCTTATATCCTGGTGGTACGCTGGGGAAAAATTCATGTATAGTATGCACTCGATTACTATTAACGAATGCTCCTGTGGTAATGTTGCACTCAACACGAAGTGAATTGACATGTATGATGGAAACAGGCATATCCGACCGATAGAAGTGTCGCGCAGCGAGAATGCGTGGCTTAAATCCTAGCATAGGACCAATTGAATCCTCGGGAACAAAATTTATTGCTTTGTCGCATTGAATTTCAGTTGTTAAGGTGTTATTGTCAGCCTTCAAACTGAAAGATATATTTTCCTCAGACAATTTCTTTTGCAAGAATTTTTCGAGATCCTCAATTTCATAGTTTCCTGTTGGTATTGTAATAGACTTTTCTTCCAATGTACCCGACTTCATCTGATAATAATAGAATTTATTATTTCCTTCGTCAATGTTGGGAATTGAATTGAATGTGAGTAATTCAACAAGTCCCAGACTGTAATTCCCAGACGATAACTCTATTGGTGGGAAATAGTGAGCCTCCAGTATAGAGGATGTGCCGGATACTGACAGTGTGAATGAGTCACCCATCGTAGTTCTTATTAAACTGGTTTGATCAGCAAGCTGTTCGTCGATTTTATAGTCGATTGGTTAGAAATTTTAGACATAAGTGTCCACATATGATTGTATTATAATCTTGATAATTCTCATGATTATATTGAACTACACTACCAGCACCAAAATACGTCATGAGGTCGTGTGGAGGATGCAGATTACCGAAGCTATCAAAATAAATGATTCTATGATTGGTTTTCTTGTAGGCTACCCAATGCGTGCCTGCACCATCTTTATCATCGAGGTTAACGATAGCACATTCATTTCTCCAAGGACCCTTTTTCGGCATAGCATTTCTCATGTAAACCCCTCGAAAATATGGAATTCTCAGGATCTTTGCATATTTCAGTAAATCTGCGTCAGTGAGAGGTCGGTGTGGTAGTTTTAGAAGTTTTTTGGACTTAAATGAAGTCCTAATCCTTTCTTATAAGGTTTTAAATATAAGCCTTTGCCCAACGCAATAGCCTCCAGAGTTTTATTATGACGCTTAGATTCGTCAAGGGCCTCTCTATTTGCTTTTGAATCATTCACAGCTTTTGCTATACCAGCTGCTCCACCTGCTAGTGCTCCAGTTGCACTTAGTGCTGCAAAAATAGGAATGAGAAAGGCCGGTAGAATTCCTCCAATCTTAGAGGGAACTGGAAGAATACGGGGTAATCGAATCTTTTTCCTACCACCAGCATTCTTCACAGCTTCACGTGCACCTCTCAATGCTGACTTGATAGCATCAGATCCCGGAGTAATAGAAGATTTTGCTGCTTCCGTGATACGTCGTAATGGAATCTTCTTTTTGTTTTTGGCACCTGTTCCACTCTTCGGTCTCCTTTTTCGTATTATTTTATTCTTTTTTTTCTTTGCACCCATACCTAATTTTCTTTTAATTTTCATAGTTTTTGCTACACCCCAAGCAGCTGCTTTTTCACCGAAACTACTATCCTTAGCTCCAACACGACTCAAAGCTTTTTCTTCTAAAACTTTATCTGCTGCGTGTCTTGCAGATAGATTCTCTCTGTTCTGAGAATATGCAATGTCGTGCTCTTTACAAGCAGAATCAAGGGAATTTATCCCAGGATCACCGCGCGCTAGTCGCTTCTGTAGTTTTGTGCCTGGACCACAATACTGATAACCTGGTATGTGCAACTCCACAGGTAATTTATTTATAATACTGTTCACGAAGCCTCGTCCGGAACGTTCTGCTTTACGTTTGCGCATGACAATGGTTTCAACACAACTGACCCCATGTGCTATAAATGTCCAGAATTTATAGGCTCAGAATCAGTCAACAGGATGGAGTTCAAGAATCAAAATGTAAAGCTGCCTGTACCAAATTTCGATGAAATTCTACAACACAAAGATGTAAAAAAGAAGAGACATGGACCCTTACTCCCAAACAGTGTGCGTGCAGTTATTTGTGGTCCTTCTAATTGTGGTAAAACAAATGCATTATTTCCCCTGATAACGCATCCCAATGGTTTACGATTTGAAAATGTCTATGTTTATTCCAAATCACTGAATCAACCGAAATATGAACTTTTGAAAAAACTCTTGGAATCAACGAAAGTAGTGAGATATTTTCCCTTCAACGATCATGAGGAAGTGGTTAAGCCTGAAGATGCTCGACCGAATTCAATCATAATATTCGATGATGTAGCCTGTGAAAAGCAGGATAATATGCGAGCATTTTTCTGTATGGGTCGACACAGAGATGTAGACAGCTTCTATCTCTGTCAGACATATGCTCATGTACCCAAACATTTGGTACGTGATAATACCAATTTTCTTATTCTCTTTCGACAAGATGGAATGAATTTGAAGCATATATACGATGATCATGTCAATACTGACATGTCTTATGCGCAATTCAAAGATCTTTGTTCTGTTTGCTGGAATAAGAGTAAGTATGCTTTCATCGTAATTGATAAAGATACTGCAATAAATGAGGGGCGATATCGTAGAGGTTTTGATTGTTTTATCACCATAAATAAGGAATGATGGAGAATTCAAGCGGCAGTGCAATATTAGACATACAGTCGTGAACATGCGCAGTAAGCTGTTGGAAAAAGAATCTAATATTTTGCAGCATATTGCGAAAGCAAGTGCTGCAATTCGGCGGAAACACAGAATGATAAAATTGGGTAAGGATACCATCGAACGATCCATGAATGAAGCTCTCAAGCCTGTAGTCACACCGCTTGAAAAACTAGTTAGTCAAGCTACAGTTCAGCAATCAACCGAATTACCAGCTAGAAGGAGAATTCAACGAAAAAAACAGCAATTATCTATCATACCATATCATGATAGTGACGATGAGAATGGATCCTATGGAGCTGATGTGGGGTCTGACGTAATAACAAGTACTCCAAATCAATTAGCGTTGACCTCATCAATGAATCAACTGGTTCCCAAAAATGCTTCAAGTGAGAGCACAGATGACCTGTCATCTGAAGAAAATGACGAAACAATAAAAGCCATCGTTAATCCTTTCAAGGAACGTGAGCTGACACCTACATCTCCTGTAGATACAGCACGGCTCCTCAACAAATATTTGGACAGTTTTAACACCGATAGAGAGAAACAATTGGATAAAGAATATGGCATTCGTAAATTACAAGACGGTTTGAAAATTGGAGATTCACCAGTTGAATTCCGTGACAATTCTATGATACTCAAGAATGATAAACAATTTATATTGACACCTGGTCTCATTGAATTGATTTTCAAGAAAAATCCCACCATGCTGCTGGTCACCAGCATCGATAAAAATAATTATCGGGATATCATCACTTACACCAATGCAAATCGGTTGAATTATCGCGCCAACAGCAGAATCCGAGAAAGTAAATCGATGAAATATAAAAGTCTGATAAATCCCAAAAGTGGATCGTCTCTTCTCCCCGACTATATGATTGCATCAAGACCACGAAAAATAGATTATGTCTATTGGGATGATGCAAACGAATTAGTTAACAGATTACGTTTACTTATGGCGTCTCAAACTGCTGGAAATACAAGTCATACCAACGAAATCATGTCAATCATAGAAGAATTACGGGAAACTGGAATAATATATTAGCGGTTATCTTCATAGCATACGTATCAGTCTCATAATGAGTGTTGACGGGTTTGGACGGCAACTGCTTCCCACTTGGAGTAAATTATCTACTTTGAGTAGACAAGGACCACCTGGAATAGGATTCAAATTCACCGAGCATGGACATTATGACATGGAAAATAGGAGGTTATGTAATATTGGTGATAGTATTGAAAACTTTGATGCAGTTTCTTACCAAGTCCTTAAGGAATATGTGAAGGAAGAATTGAGACTAATCAAAGAGCAGACCATTGAGGCTATGCTTCAAATTGTAGAGTCTCGATTTCAAACAATTGAGAAGACTGCAGATGCAGAATCTAAAATACTACAAGAACTGAAAGAACACGTGCCAGCAGTCATTGCTCATTTAGAAGAGCGTCTGAAAAGACAAGGGAAGAAGATAGCAAATCTATATGATAAATCTAGTGGATTAAAACCACGATCTAAAGGAAATGGTCAAAAGACGTCATCAGTCAGTCCAGCGGGATCAGGAATCCAGTCCGCAGAAAATCGCATTGGTGGAGGAACTTCACCGACCAGCATGACGAAATTATCCAAGACGAAACGTTCATATCCGTGGACTGGATGAGACCTGGCAAGCAGATCTTGTAGATATGTCAGCGTACGCTAATGTGAACAAAGGTTTCAAATACCTCTTAACGATTATCGATATTTTCTCAAAGTATGCCTGGGCAGTACCAATCAAAACGAAGAGTGGTAAAGAAGTTTCGGAGGCAATGCAATCAGTGTTGAAGAAGGGCCGTGTACCGAAAAAATTACATGTTGATCAGGGTAAAGAATTCTATAATCAAAATTTTCGGACCCTCCTAAAGAAACATAGTATTGAGATGTACTCCACCTTCAGTAATCTCAAAGCATCTATTTGCGAACGCTTCAATCGTACACTTAAAAACAAAATGTGGAAGCAATTTTCACTACAAGGTTCACACAAATGGCTGCCAATAATAGATGATTTAGTTATGAGTTATAATCACACAAAACATCGCACGATTAAGATGAAACCCAAGGATGTTGATGAGAAAATGGAGAAATACCTTTTATTACACATTTATGGTAAACGGCAGACAAGTCAAACTCGAAGAATACGTTTCAACATTGGTGATAAGGTACGAATCAGCAAGTATAAGAATGTTTTTGAGAAAGGCTACACACCCAATTGGACAACGGAAATATTCAGCATTGATCGATTGCAAAATACAAATCCCATCACCTATAAGCTAATTGATTATCAGGGGAATCCAATTGAAGGAGGCTTCTATCAGGAGGAACTCACAAAAGTGCAATATCCAGATGTATATTTAGTTGAAAAAGTGCTGAAAACGAAGGGAAATAAAGTTTATGTAAAATGGTTGGGGTTTGATAAATCTCATAACAGTTGGATGAGCAAAAATGATATGTAATTAATAATAAAAAGCATAAAAATAAATTGGTATATATCTAGTTTTATTGAAAATATCCATATGGTACAGTATCAGTGCTATGTGGTATTAGAATTCTTTTGTCATCCTTTGAACTAAGTGCCAATTTCATCTGTTTTATTGTGAAAACATTATGCTGTTTACTTCGAAATAGAAATTGCTTTCTTACCACTTTCTTTTGGTGGAATAGACATTTTTTATAATGTTTAAATTTAATTGTCTTGAGCGTTGCTGCTTTCACACCTTTTGCTATTTTCTTTTCCTTAACTTCATTCAAGATTTTAAAACTGTACGTTTTAGCTCGTAGACCAACAAACTCTGTAATAACTTTTCCTTTACACTCATCCTTCATGAGCCCCAGTACTTTCTTATTGGCTGGTGGTATTCTGTACATATTATTTTCTGGATAATCTGATGTGTCAAATTTATGGATGTCTCGTTTCATCAACTCATATATGTCCAACCCCTTGAAACAATAGAATAAACTGTCAGTGTCGGTATACATTAATTTAACTTTGTCACCGCAGACCAATTTTGCATAATTATAATGGAAATCGTAGATGTAGGTTTTCGATATATCTAGAATAGCAAATCCGACATATATTGGCTTATTAAACATTATTTGAGTTCGACTCAGCTCTATGATAATAAGATCTTCATCATCATCGAAGACAACACTACTATGGAAATTTGGTTGAGCTATTCGAGCTCTAGCCCCATATCTTCCACCCCATTCGGTAATCAATTTAATATCCTTGTGCTTCCTCACATTTTCCATGGTCTTTCCAAAGACAGCATTATTCATTAATTTGAAGAAATTCTTTTCGAATTCATTTGTAGCTTTCTTCCTCAATTCTGTATTGAGATCTATATATGGTTTGAGCCAGGCTGCCTGCTTGAATTCAAGTATTCGATGGATTTTTTTGAGTTTCAATCCGAGACTCAAACACTGCTTCAAATTCTTATAATGTATAACATAAGAAATCTTTGGTAGAAGAGTAGTCATTAGTTTTGAATGTTTCCTGGATGGTGGTACGTAGTGTTCTGGACATAATGGTAAATCTTTGTGACTCTCATGGAGCTCTTGAGGATACTCCAAGTCTACTTCTAGGATGTAGCCAGTAGGTGAGTCATCTGCGATTTGAAATACATCGAATTTACTCACATCTTCGCTCCACTCGAATGATGCATATGGTAAATATTCAGACATCGCTGCTCCATACAAATTATTCACATCGAAATACATGAGATAAGTTTGTTCTTCTTCTGGTGCTGGTTCAAAATCTGCACCCATGTATTTATTATTTGCTTTAGCGTATCTATTGGTACACTGAGCCACCCCACCTCTTATCCCTTTTTCAATAAATAATAGTTTGTCTGGATCGGTGAGTAGCTCAAGTTCAACACCAGTACACTTGAGCATCGCATCAAATGCAAGTCCTGGAGCCGTAAAATAATGAAGTGGATCCAATTTATAGACGTTGGAGCAGCTACGACGAAAATTTTCGAAGATATCTGCTAGTAGAAGTACATCAGTCTTCAAGTATAAGTCTGAGTATTCACCTAATGTAGATAACTGGAATTTATTCCAAACTTGAAGTGCATGTACATAATCTTCTTCAGATATCTCAGCATTACTCAATTTTGAAAAAAATAATTCTTTCTTCGGTAATTGTACGTCGTCCAGCTTTTCCCAAGAATTGACATATTCGTAGGGGAATACTCCTTTGCGAGTCAAGAGTTTGAATTTTTCTGCATCATTTTCACAGTATTTTTGTGTAATTCTTTTATCACAATCATTCAAATCTGATGCGAGTTGTTCTAAACTACTTGTCATGAATCTGAATGAATCTATAAACCTTAGGTTGACAATTGTATTTGGTACATGCTTTTGAATTGCTATATATTTTTCTTTATTGATGGGAAGTAAATTGACTGTACCCTTAAAATTTTTCGCTAAATCTTTAATTATAAAATGTGAATCATAACCGGACAGATTGTGGAATATGACTGGAATGTTATGAGCCTTCTGATAATTTAAATTACATCCTGGGTGAGCTGGACCACGGTACTTGCCAGTGAAATGACAATGATCACGATGCTTTATCGCTGCGAGACTGAACGGTTTCTCACAAATATGACACATTTCCGCATTTTCAAAAGCTCTCAGTTGATCCATTGTTAGAGGCTCCATCGGTACTACGTTATTCAAGTGAAAATTCACCATTTCCGCGATCATCTTTAATTCATCAATAAACCATTGAATACAATCTGGTCCACGTCTGATTTTAAAAGTCGATAATCGATCGTTAAATGCACAATGTAAATAAAATGCTACACTGTGAGGGATGTGCTTAGTCAACAAATTTCCTTCATTAACAGTTTTTAGGATACACTCCAAGTCTGCATAAACAGCGAACGGTACAGTTTCCTTGAATTTATAATGATTAAAACTCAAATTTTTCTGCTCTCCAGTTGGGAATATCATCCTACACTTATTTATCACATAACAGTCTTCCCTATGATTCTCGTAGCATCGTTCCTCTTGGAAATGACACAAACACCGATCACATAACCACGTTCGACCATGACGTGTGGATATCTGTGAGCTCACCAATCTTGATAAATTCCGAATCCATGCATAATGGTAAATTGGTTATGTATCAGCGTCCAAGTACACATCTGTACACAACAAAAGGAGATGAATCGTTGGATATTCTGATGCTGTCTTGCTCAAATGAAATGGAACAATTTCGTCGGTGCTATTCTCTCGCATCTCCATTCCATAAATATTAATTGACAAATCATTCATTTTTTCGAATTTGATGACGTCACTTAAAGAAATAGGGAATTTAATCCCTTGATAATTGAGAGGCTGATCAGTTCCAGGTAGTGTTGCAACTGAGTAATGTGGATAAGAAGTAATACGATTTGCCCTCTTCTTCTCAGTTGGATAGAGTGCAGCAATTACTGACCAGAGGAAACAGTATTTGTCATCACTCTTAATATTCACTACTGCTCGCTTCACTTGTATCCAAGCTGGCAATTCCACGTAACTTGATAATCCACCAGTTAATGGTACATATTTGTTAATATTTATCAATAAACTTATGATTTCTTTGATTGTCCAACCTGAATCACGCTCCTCGAAATCCTCAACCTTTTCGAGAAGTGTCTCCGTTATATTGTCATCGAACCATTCTTCGATTTCGGTGCTGGTCAAGATGACTTCATTCCTCGTATTGAATGCTTTTGTTTCTTCAATCATCTCACCATCTTTCATCACTTCGAATTTACACATGAGAATACTATTCACCTTTGCGCTACCCATCTGCCTTAACAGAGTCTTCAATCGTACACAAGTTAGAGTTTTCGCATCTTTAAGAAAAGATTCCACGTTCTTGTGACGCAGATTCACCACAGTACCAGTGCGTATTCGTCCTGCAAAGGCAGTCTCCATGTCCTTCCAACGCACACGGTCAGTAAGCTTCCTTCCATGAGAGGAAACTTCAATTCCAGCTCCTCGTCTCTGTTTGTCCTTAAATTTCTCATGAAGTGTATGGAGATTTGAGAGGGTGGCCTGAATACAATTTTTCTCACCTACAGAGAGTTGAACTCTCTTCTGAACTTTCGTGAAAAGTTTGATATAATGAGCACACCAGTTTATCCATTGTTCTGCATCAAGCACTGGCGCATTCTTTTCAGCATGATCTAGAATACTCAATACTCTAGCACAAAGTTGTGAATCCATTTCCGGTTGTGGACACGTTGGGCTCGAGACATTGAATGATACTCTTGGTGGTTGAGCAAAAACATTTTATAGTGAGAGGATGAAATTAAAATCACGTATTTTTTTCCAATGATTCACATTTCTGCAAAAAAAATGTGTTGATGGAGATGTTACACATGCAACTAGTGAAGAGTCATCCCTCATAAAAGATTGTCTGTCGGCATACGTTCTTATAAACAAATTCCAATGGACTGTGGTTCGTCATTGTATAAACATTTCAAAACGATAAACATAAAATGAAAATTACACCCCATAAATATCAGTTGTCATAATTTCAAGAATGAAATATTTACTTTGATGATTTTTGCGCACTATATAAGCAGCAGGTCTATGCTCAGAGCTATCCAGTCATCTCTCCAAACTCTTCGAACGAGCTCCGCTGAAGAAAAAGAGTGAAACTTACAATTTATTTCGAATAAATTCTCAATAGAAAAATGGACTTGCAGGCAATCAACCAGATCGCTCGTTTGGAGCACTATCTACCGACGAAGAAACGAGACGAGTTAATACTTGGTGAGAAATATCTTGCTACAGGATTCAAAACTGTCAACACTCAGTTTGGAAAGAAGGTATTGGTGGAAATAGATGGTTCATTCACCGTTTTTCTACCGAAACGACTCTCCGACCGATTCATCGAGAAACCAGAGGAACTTCTCAACATCGAAATAAAATCCGCTGAAAGTCTTCTCTACATCGAGTTCCTCCCTGGACGATTCAACCCATGTCAATTCATATTGAACGATGAATAAATGCAAACTGGAGCTGCGATGAAGAATACAAATTCAAAAATGTCAATGTTGCATTTTTTATGCTATTCATTGAAATTGGATAAAAAAATTTATTTTGAAAACAATTTCATTTTACCAGTTATTCAATATATATCCTTCATTACTCATAATCATTTTTTCAATTAAGAATACATTTTCTTCTTTATCTGATAATAAAGTTGTTTTTCGAAAAGTTGAATCGAAAAATGATGTAGTATAATAATAATGTAATTAAGTGTTTATTTTTTTTTTTAGAAAATAAAAAATAAAAAATGATATCAAATGTCAGATAATAGACGAGTGAAATAATGAAGTTCTTTCAAAGCTAAAATAACGAGAATAATGATGAATCATATAATAATCATGAAGTATCTGTGCATGTGAATATGTGTGATTTTTTATTCACACATCTTGCAAAGCTTTTGTTTTCGGTTTCTCAATCGCCCCTCCCACGGGCTGTGTCCGAAGATGGAGTGTTCCAACCGCTCCAGCTTCACCACTTCAGGGCGAATTTTGCGCGTTCTCAGCGTTGAGAGCTGAGGAACAAAGCGCACACTCCGGTGAAGAATACTAGACTGATTTTTTACCCTCGAGAGTGGGTAAGCCCAAAAACTGTCATACATATCATTTGACACTTTCGGGATGATGCGTTCTGTTATGAAGACAGCGTCAATGGTCCTATTCATTGGAGATCCCGCGTGCACGCACGTACTCTCAACGTAAACTTGACCTTCGCACCAAACGTAAACACTGTCTCCCCACAGCAGACTCACTCGATGGATCATACCCAGTGTTTCAAACTGATTTTAATAACTCTGAATGAATGAAATGAAATAAAATAAAAAGAGAATTGAGGAGATGCTCAATTCGTACACCATATACTGTAAGGAGATTGAAAGGGAGAGGAAATAAAACTGTAGAAAATCCAACATCCTTAGTATTTCAATTCTTTTTATTATCAAATACATTTTACTTTTAAGAGGACGAATAATACTCATCCGCACATTTTGCACTGACTTTTTATTGGTTTGCCCTCTTTATCGTGAATGTCAATGAACCATATATGTCCATGCTGACAACGATGATATTTTGCTGCAATTCCATTGATTACCAAACATCGATTTGTCTCTGGATTGTCCTCATTTGCAATAATTTCCTCGATTTTCTCTTTGATTTTTTTCATTGAAAGCTCATCACTCTGCCACTCTTCAGGAATTGATATGTGAATTACATTGGCCTTGCCTTCAGGTGTGAAAAAAATGTCTCCATTGCATGCAACATTCATTTCTGCGCGAGCTCTTGCTACTGTGAGGAATTTCTCTTCATCTTGGCTCCACATAAGCCTCAGAATTTCAAGAAATAGCTCGTTCTTTGTGATTTTATCTTCCCATTCAATTGGAATATTAATATGGAGCTCGAAATCACCATCAACCTCGGATTTTCCCTCAGTACTGTGGCGATTTTGACTCATTGCGATTGCTGAAAAATAAATCCCATCTGTTGTTCAATTCGATAAACAGTAACGGAGAAATTGAAAGAATAAAAATTTTTATTGTACTTACTGTATGAAATTTAGCTGGAGTAAATGAGAGAACGAACTGTATTGAGATTCTTGAGCACACACCAATCATTTTATAGGAAACTATTCTTTAAGGGAGGGATAATTTTTAAAGAATTCAGCCAATCGTCTCTAGGTTTGAATCATCAAACATTTAATGTTTATAAAAACTTCTTTTTGCGTATCATTTTTTTTTCGCGATCAGTTCTTCAAAAACAGAGACTATAACAGAATGAAAGATGTGAAGTGATGAAAAATTTATGAGAGTGCGGCATTTCATCCGAGATCAAATTGCACTCTTTCATATTTAACACGTATGATAAATATTTAGATAATGTGGCTCGGGTGATATTATTAAAAATCTATCATCGCTCCAAGGAACACTGCGAAATAGAGGTCTGCGCAATCTCTCCAGTACAATATTTACCATATAAGTATGTTATTATGACAGACTAAGAATTTTGGCAAAATAAACTGAGTTCGCTGCACGTCTCATAAATTTTTCATAATCACTCATCGATGAATCACTCACGTGACTCGAGAAAAGAGTATCCCAGTTCATATGGTGATTGAAAAAAAAATCCCATGAGATTCAGCTCTTTCATAAATATTTGTGAGTGAGAATGATATTAAACGTAAGAGATAAATTGCAAGAATGATTTCATTACGTTGCAGTATCCATCTCCATATTTCTACTCCTCTTTGATTCTTTCTAGAGTATATAAGAGGCCGTCATGCGAATATTTCCATTCATCGTTTTCTGCAAAATTCTGGAAAAGTTTCTTCCAAGAACCATTAGGATCATGGAAGTTATTATCGATATTCAGGGTTTTGCACATGGGAATAACAAGTTTGTTTGCTGAATTTCTATAAGCTTATGACATTTTAACAGAATCATTTTTTTTCTTTCAAAATGTACTGGTTATTGCTTTGAATAATGAAATGAACGTTTTTTGTAAATTACTTCTCCATATTTTATTCATCCTCTCTCTTAATTCCATATCCCCACTCTCGCAAATTTTTTATATTGACTTGTAGTATATAAGAAAAAGATTTTGTCTCAATTGATCAGTCAGAAGTTTCGACTTCATCATTATAGTCTCCCTGAGTTTTTGAAAAAGTCGCTAATCGAAATTATTTTTCCCAATTATACATCATGGAGGTCATTGTGGATTTGGTGGGATTTTTCAAAGGAGTCAATGAAGAATTTATTGTGAAAGAGGTGGCAGTAGCTACTGTAAAACCTAATGATGGTGGTAATTCATGGGTTTCTTATTACGTATTCGCACCTCCATGTCCCATGGAGGACTTGGATGCGAAAAGTTTAGCAATGAATTCATGGTTGACATCATTTTATCATGGATTATCGTGGCAATGTGGAGACACACGTTATAATCAAGTTAAACCTGTGCTACGACGACTCTTCAAGAACGTTCGAGTCATACATGTCCTAGGAGAAAAAAAGAGATCACAGTTGGAGAAATTGATAGGATATGGTTACAAAATAAATAATCTAGAATATTTTGGTTGTCCAGAGTGGACGGAATTGAAGAAATTTTCGCTCTATGGACATAAATTCCTCCACTGTTACAAGAAGGAGCCTGGAGATTTTTACTGTCCATTGGATAACGTTGGTCGAATAAAACTGTGGTATGAAAAGAACTGGGGAGTTTGGCCAGGACATCTAGCCAAAGCAGTTGGTGCTCCTAGTCTCCTCGATATGAAACCAGAGAAAATGGCTCATCTTGAAGCTGAATTTCTTAGTTGGTGTGCCTCTCACATTTACATTGATGATGTGTGGGATAAGCTTCCAGATCATTTAAAGGAAGATTCACGTATTGCTGAGTGTCGTAAATGTCGCAAGCATCATGATACCACTTCCAATGAATCATTACCAATGATCAAGAACTGTCAGATGTGTCAGAATAATAATGATGCTGAGAATGAGAATGGAGGCAAGGCGGAGGATGAACCAACGACCGAGAAGACTGACGAGAAAGAGGAAGAAAATAGAGAAGAATTGGGTAAAGATGTAAAAGACAAGAAGGAAGAGGAAAAAAATTCGGATATGAAAGAGCATGAAGATGAGAACGAAGAAGAAATAGCCATTAGAGAGAACGTGAATGGAGAAGAAGAAGAAAATTCAAAAAAAGAAAAGATAAAAACGAACGAAGATAATGTGGAATACGAAGAAGACGAAATAAATGAGAAAAAATAAAAATTGTTTGAATGCATTTTTTTAATTTTTCCATTTCATATATGTATATCTTTTTTCGATAAATAAACCATTATGTGCTATTACACCTTGTCTATATATCTCTCCCACTCTACTCAAATTCAATGTAAGCAAACTGACGCCTATATAAGTAAAGCATTGAATAATTTGGTTCATCAAATGATTTGGACAACGATCAATCCAGTATTCATAGTTCGTTAAAATGTGTGAATATCCATACATACGTTTAATGAAAAACGTATACATCCCAAAACAATGGATTGAACGCGGAGCATGTCCACGACAAATTTATAAAAAAATTGTCTCCATTCTCAATGATTGTGAGAAAAAACCTTTATGGGATTGGTTTCTCACTATCAAAGACATAAGAACAGAAGTAGCTGTCATTAGAAATGGAGAATACCATTTTCTTCTACATCCTCAGGAAGATTCATTTTTCGAGAATTCATCTGATCTCTGATGGAAGAACATCACCTTCTTGCAGCTCATGTCATCATACAGACGATGAAGAGACAGAATAAAGTGTTGAATAAAATTATGAATTCGTTAAATATTGTACACTTGTTCTATTCGATATGAATAAAATTAAAATTTTTTAATAATTATGTGTTTCTATTATTGAATTAAAAACTCCACTCGATTCTTAGATTAGTAATATACTATCTATCTCCTCGCATCTATCCCCTCGCATCTATCCCCTCGCATCTACCCCCTCGCATCTTTCCCCTCTCATCTATTCCCTCTCATCTCTCCCCTCACATCTCTCCCCTCGCATCTCTCCCCTCGCATCTCTCCCCTCGCATCTATCCCCTCTCATCTCTCCCCTCGCATCTCGCCTCTCCCCTACCACCCTCACACCCCTCCTCTCTGACCTTCCCCTCACCCCACCGCATCCACCTACAACCTACACGCGGCCCTCCGGACGCGCTGTCCCAGAACTCTCCTTGAAATTGTCGCTGTCCCAGAACTCTCCTTGTATAGCTACTGACTATAAAACGACTATAGAATGATGAAGTATTGTGTCATGCCACCACAAATATTCGAAACGTCTCATAATTCAATTTTAACGAGAATAACGTTCAAGATTGAAATTTTTTAAATTAAATCAATGAAAAAATTTATTTTTGAACAGTGCTTGATAATTATTATTTATAGAAAGTTACATTTTTCCAGAAACCAAATAATTTTAAAAATATTTGTCAGATAATATCAATTTCATTTTTAAAACATGAAGTCTTGATTTTCATCTCAGAATTTATTCAAAGTCAATGAAAAAATTATTTATAATGTAACAGTATGATTCACTTGTCGGAAAGTAATCAATCAAAAAACGCGATAGCGTTTTGCGCCATGTGTACGTTTAAACGTGCACAGCGCTATATATACATTTCCGATTAGAGGGTTTTTTTTTATTTCTTTAATTGAGCCCTTTTCTCCGTCACAAAAAATACTGCATGTCACATGCAGAATTTCAATGAAAAATGAACCTTCAAGTATGGAATAAAACAATCCTTTTGTTTAAAAAAAAATATTTTCATGTGAGCCACGCCCCATCCCGACGTTTTTGAGTAAAATGAAAAGTCGGTGAGACATTTCGTTGTAACGTTGGCTGTACTGAATATCCTATTCTCTCGACCAATGAAATGATGACCAGTATTGGCATCATTGTTGTTTCAAGATAGAGAACGGCGGCAAATACGATTTCAAAGTAGAGTTTTTCAAAGTCGATTTTAAAGTTGTGAGGGGTTAAACGCATAAATGGTGACACATAAGAGCTCACGTTAAAGAACAAATTTTGATAATTAATTATTCAGGATTGATAGAATGATTCTCTTGATATTCTGCACATAACCCTAAAATGAATTGAAAAGAAAACATGGATCAATGAGAGAAATTGATAAAAAAAATCACAGCTCGTATTGGATTAACTGAGTGAATCAAACGAAAAAAAAATACAATTGGCTACAGATAAATTCATGAAAAAAAAAACATTACGAGAATTTTTGAAGGTACAATAATAATGATAATTAAAAATGAAAAATTCTGTATAAATTTTCACTTAATTATTTAAGTATCCTTCCAAAATTTGAAGTAATTTCGAAGTTTAGTTTTTGAGAAAAAAATATTTGATGTTACAGATTTTACACGGGGAGATAAAACCAGTATGGAATTTTCTATACCGCTCGCGCGGTAAAGTAGATTTCACGTTAATCCTATCGGCTTCCCATATCTCTCCGTGCAAAATTTGGAACTTTGAATATTTTTTTCTTGAAAACTTCGCTCCGAAATCACTCCGAATTTTGGCAGAACATTCCTTATTATTTAAATAATTAACTGCAAAATTTCAAAGGATTTCACATTACATGGAGTTTTCTTAGCGAGATGGAATAATTTTGCCTGAAGTCTTCTCTGCGGAAAATTTCAAGAGCTAAAAAAAAGACAAGGAGAAAAATCGCACCTCTATTAGTTCCCGAGATATTTTTAAAAAATAATTGAAAAAGAGATTTTTCTCCGCTTCACTTCTCGATTCTTTTGAACTTTGTAGTTTTCTGATAATATCCCGGAAACTAAGCGAAATAGAGTGATCTTGCCTGGATTTTTTTTCTTCGAGAATTTCTAGGATTACAAAAAAAGATTAGGACAAAATCGCTCTATTTTGCTTAGTTCCCGAGTTATTCTAAAACCAGTGGGAACTTGCTACAATTATAGTTACCATTATCGCTTCATCTGCTAATCTATTAGCAGATCGCTTCCGAAGGATTCTCCTTTTTATTAGTAAACCTTTTATTTCGAATATTTCCTTAGTAATAATCTGGATGAAATCGATTGAGAACATATTTTGAGTTTTAAGATAATTCTGTAAATGAAAATTTAACAGAATTACCTATCTTCTAAAAACAAGCTGTATCAAGATTTTTTTTATCGAAAAAACAACATTCTCATGCAATATTAGTAAAATCAAAATAACTCGAAAACCAATGACGAGAAAAATCTGAAAAAATTCACACAGTTAGATAATGTAGTGTTTCATATGATTCTTCAATCTTGATCAAATCGATGAGAATTGATCCTAAATTAAAAAAAATGAAAAATTGATATTTCGATAAATCACTCATATTTCAAAAAATGTTTCTCCAATGTTGTCCAGTAACAATCCCAGGCAGTAGATTCAGAAAACCAATATATGAGCCGAATTCGCAGTTCCTATCTTAATCATCAGGGTTGTTATAGAAGCTACAACATTTTTCATGAAAAGCTATGAAAACCGACATAATTTAAAAACCAAGTATTAGGAAATTTAAAAACCAATTATTAGAAATTCTGAAAAAATTCACGCATGAATGGAAGCCATGTAATCAGAATGATCGATTGTAATTTTTTTAATAGAAGATACTCAAGATGATCTAAATAGAGAGAAAAGGATATTTCTAGGGCATGTGTGTGTGTGTGTGTGTGTATGTCTGTGTGTGCATAAAAGTCTAAATTACAGCAAAACGGTTTTATAGAAAAATTTCATATTTTGTGGAAAACTTCCTCTCGATGAACTCTATTTTTTAAACTGTATTTGAAGAGTATTCGATCGGTACTTTTTGAGATATGTCCATTTTTCGAAAATCAGTTTTTAATGCAATTTCCGGGAACTATTCAACCGATGTTATTTATACTCATATATTATCTCGAAAGTTGTATCAGTTAGATGCCTGTCAATTTTGACCTTATTTACATGATCAGTTCTCGAGTTACTACCGTTTTAATGAATTTTTCGAAATTTTATATTATGATGATTGTTTCAAAAAAAGCTATAATATTATCCGCTTGTTAAGTAAAAAAAATCCACACATAGATACGTACATACACACACTCATACACACACAGAAATTTTTGTCTAAATCAGTTTTAGACTCTCAACACCATTTTAAGTGATTTGTGGCAAAAAAAATTTTAATCGAAAATTCTCACGTTTGTTAAGCTTCCATTCGGAAGCAAAAACAAAAAAAAAGTAACTTAAATTTGACATCGAATTCTTTTTTTCAAAAAAGGTTTTAAGATTTCATCTCAGGACATTTAGAACATGCGAGAAAATGTCACGAGATTTTATGAGTCCTGCGTCCGAATATCTCCTTTCTTATGATATTGTAAGAATGACAATATCAAAAATGACGCAAAAGAAATGAAATATTGGCAGATAAATTATTAAAAATAAAAAAACCGTGCCATGTGCACGTTTAAAACGTGTTGTTTGGCAGGCCAAAAACTGAACCTAGGGTGAGCTGAGCAAATAGATGGGTGGTCAGAATAATCGAGTGGCAAATCAAAGATTCGAAAAATCTTACGCAAAAGAATGGAAATAAAATTCGATGACAGGGAAAAATATAAAGGAGGCAGAGGGAAATTTTCAATTCAACTCATCCATCTATAATTGAAGCAGTAAAGACGAAAAGATGAGCCTTTCTACGTAAGAAAACAGCTTTATCTTTCCACTATTGGTAACAATGCACATGACGCGCCCGGTTTTTTTCAAATAGATCAAATCATTCCGTAGCGTGATGAAGACGGTGATGATGGAAAAAATCATTCAAGCAAGATGATTTTACATGATTCTCAAAAAACATGCATGGAAAAGGGTATTCATTCCATAGTATCGCACACAGATTAATATAAAATAAAAAAATGAGTTGAAGAGTTCAAAAAGAATGGATATAACCTCAACTAGTTATTCTTCAAATCGGTATTTGATTCATGCAAAGTTCATGATTTTATCAGAATCTCGAAATGATGAACATTACCTCATCTGAAAATCAAAATGATTATTAAGTGACTGACATAGCCTTGATTACGTTAGTCGTTCTACAATGATGTAGAATTCTATTTGAAAAAAACCGGGCGCGCCATGTGCATTGTTACCAATAGTGGAAAGATAAAGCTGTTTTCTTACGTAGAAAGACTTATCTTTTCGTCTTTACTGCTTCAATTATAGATGGATGAGTTGAATTGAAAATTTCCCTCTGCCTCCTTTATATTTTTCCCTGTCATCGAATTTTATTTCCATTCTTTTGCGTAAGATTTTTTGAATCTTTGATTTGCCACTCGATTATTCTGACCACCCATCTATTTGCTCAGCTCACCCTAGGTTCAGTTTTTGGCCTGCCAAACAACACGTTTTAAACGTGCACATGGCGCGGTTTTTTTATTTTTAATAATTTTCAATATTGATGAATAATGACTTCTCATAGTTTTCTTCATTTAATTTTTGGGCCTTCTGCCAAAATAATCAGATAAGTAGCTCCCATGATTTTACGGAATTCTGGCATAATTTTTTTCAATTTCATCATCATTTTCAATTTTCTGTAAAAACTGCACGTATTGAGTGAAGTGGGAATGAAGTTCAAAAATCTGAATTTAATAAACGTCATAATTATATTACCATTTTTTATTTATTGGTTTCTTACATGTATAGCCTTCCAAGTCTTCACATGAAGTGACATAATTATGATGAATGACTTATAATAACAGTAAAATATGTCGTCGAATTGGAGTGAAAGGGGCGTAAGTGCTATTTTTTCTGATTTTTTTTTCAAAATAACAAAGAGCGTATCCACCATGATGGCTCCAATAGCCTTCCCAAAGCCTTTTACGCAATATTAGTAAAAAAAATCAAAAATAATAACATGTAGGCTAAAGTACCACCCACTCATAACAAACGGGCGTGAGTACCGGAGATACGTCCCTTTCATTTTAAAATTGGTAGTTACGCCACTTTGTTATTTCAATTTTCAATTACCCAAATAATGTTTCAGAGACCATGAAAAACATTTTGGAGTGATGAGTGGACATACGCCCCTTTCACATCATAATTTCGTATTTTTTGCACTTACGCCGCTTTCATTTAAGGCGACGATGTGAAAAGTCGAGAAGCTATACGGGAGAAAAATAAATAATACTCACTCGAGCAACGAAAAAACGATCCGATAAAAATGCATGAAATTTAACCACACTCAACCAAGAAATTTCCAAATATTGCACCATCTTTTGATATTTTTGCAATTTAACTTCCTGCTCATCTACTTGATGAAACCACCAATTCTCCCGATTTCTCAAATTGAATGAATTCAACCAATCAACCGTTTTTTGAAACGAGTTTGAAAGACGAGTCAACTTTCAATGACTTTTTTTTTTATAAATAAAAGAAAAGGGTCAACTTCCGTTTGAAATTCCGCTAATATTCCCTTCTAAGAAAATACATGAAACGTTTTGTGTCACCGATTTATTCGCATTGTGATATCTAGATATATACATATATATTATTTTAGAATATGTATATAAATATTAGACTGTGCCAAATTTAACGACTATTTTTTTTTTCGGCTCCCAAGTGAAAATTACATTTTCCGTTACGAAAAAATAATACTCTCCGAATCCGGGCATCCTATCTTTTTTTCCAGTTAGCGCTCGCGTAAATAAGCATTTTTCAAGGAAAATTTTTTTAAAAATGATTTTAAACCTTAAAATTCATGGAATATGTTCTCTAAACATAAAAAAACGCATTATTTCGTCGAGAATTCAATGCCCAACGAAGATAACCATGGACGAAGTCAAAACAATGGCCTACACGCCTTGTAGACCAAATAGAAAGCAAATTTTTTCTTAATCTATTGCTAACATTCATTCTTATACACATATCAAACAATTGATTTGTGATTAAAACTTCTGAATTTTATTTTCTAGACAATCCTCATGATCCATAGAACTAATTTTTATGCTCTTTTCATTCTTCTTTGCACTTTCCTTTAAACTGAAATCATAATGATTCAATAAAAATACTTGACACCTGCAAAGCTCAGAAAAAAAAGAGGGTGCGTGAAATTCACGCGCGGCAGAAGTAAAACTTCTTGCTGCTCGTTCAAGGATCAGTGCAAAAATACCCTATCTTGCTTAGACTCCGAGACATTCAAAAAAAATTGATGATAAACAGCACTCAATTTGTCTACAAACTTGATGTTTTTCTCTCCCTTAACATCCATTTCTTTTCGAGAATATTTTGGAAAGTGAGCGAGATGACGAAATTTTTCTGAAGATTTTTTTTTTTGCAGAGAATCTCGAAAACTACAAAAAGGGTCTCTACAAAAATTTCATTATCTTGCTTAGTTTCAGACATTCATCAAAATCCTACGAACAGAACATAGACTTATAGATATATCAAAATCTAACGAAGAAACGCCCTTTTTGATTCAATTTCTTCTGAAGCTCTTGAAATTTTCAACAAAGAAAGGATTAGGGCAAAATCACGCTATCTCGTTTAATTTCTGGGATATTTATTCAAAACAAATAACAAACAACAGACTTATTTGAGAAAGAAAAGTAACTCTATGCCAATGATTTTTCAAGAATATCTTGGAAACTCAGTGAGGTAAAGCCATTTTGACCTAATCCTTTCTAATAGCTTGTCTTGAAATTCGAGAAAAAAAATCAGAGTGAGATCGCTGCATCTTCCTCCGTTTCTGAGTATTCTCAAAAAAACTTTCGGGAATGAATAATCCAAATAACAAGAAAAGTAGGTTTCTTTTTGTCAATAGTATTTCGAAAATAACTGGGAAACTAAGCGAAATACAACGATTTCACCTAACGGCCTTCTGTAGAGAATTTCCAAGGCTATGAAGAAGGATTGGAGCAAAATAACGTTATTTTACGTAGTTTCTGACATATTCCAAGAAAATTATCAACAAATAAAACCTTTTCCTGTTTTTTTGGTTTGTTTGTCAATTGTTTCTTGAGAACATCTCGGAATCTGAATAAGATAGAGCAGTTTCAACTTCGAGCTTTCTTGTCGAGAATTTAAAGATCTACAAAAAAGGAGGAGAGCAGCATCACTCTATCGCACTTAGTTTCCGAGATACTCTTGAACTGATGATAAAAAATAAACAGTAACAGGACAGGTATTGTCGTACTAACGAAAGAATTGACACACGAGGCACGCCGAAGCCAAAGATTATTTGGTGGGGCATGGACGTCGAAGAAAGCCGATGTCGATCCCTTCGCTAGTCCTACTATGACAAGCAATGCTGCAGGGATACGAGTGCGCATGCGCACATTCGTTCTCTCTCTCTTTCTTTTCCCCCACCACCAAAACGTGGAAAAGTAACCCAACAGCGTTAAACGCGAGGACTTCGTATAAGAAGTTTCACTTCAAAAAGAAGCTAGCAACATCTTCTGCCTAATATTTGGAGTAACATGTTGGTAAATCACTCACGAATGTCAATCACTATAATTGGTGCCATGAATAGAAGCATCAACGCTATGAATATTGATTAAAAACTTCTGACTCAATAAAAGTTGTGAGTAATCAGTGATGAAATGATATAATTTTTTTTTATATTGTTTGCTATTATTATGATTTTTTGTTGAAGAAAAAAATATAGAGAAGAATTGAGGAACGAAAATGAGTTCTCTGGATCATGAGGATTGTCTAGAAAATGGAATTCATAAGTTTTAATTGCACATTCATTGTTTGATATGTGTATAAGAATGAATGTTAGTAATAAATTAAGCAGAAATTCGCTTTATATTTGGTCCACAAGGCGTGTAGGCCATTGTTTTGATTTCGTCCACGATGATCTTCGTTGAGCACTGAATTCTTGACGGAATGATGCGTTTTAAAAATTTTTAGAGATCATATTCCATAAATTTAGAGGTTTCAAATCATTTTTTAAAAATTTTCCCTTGAAAAAACCTTCTTTACGCGAGCGCTAACTGGAAAAAAAAGATAGGAAGCCCGGATTTGGGGAGCATTATTTTTTCGTAATGGAAAATGTAATTTTCACTTGGGAGCCGAGAAAAAAAAATAGTCGTCAAATTTGGCACAGTCTAATAAATATACTATTCTAGGCTATATACATATATAGGTATGTATATGTATATGTACATATAATATATATGGGGCATCTCACGTCAAATCGACCACTTTTGAAACCGACCCATCTTGATTTGGCTGAGAATTTTTTGTCGCTTTCTACCTCACAAAAAATGTTTCTCAGAATTTTTCCAAATTTTTTTACCCACCCCAAGAAAAGTTACGGATTTTTGAAAAAAATGGCTCTTTTTTTTTGCAAATAGCCATAACTTTTCCAAAAATGAAGCTTTTGGGACCTTTTTTTTTTGAAAATTTTTGTTTTTGGACGTACTTTTCAGAAAAAAATATTCAAAAAATTTTCAAGGTCAAATACTATGAAAAATTCAATTTTTTGAGGAAAAACCACAAAATTTTTAAAGTCCGGTATTTTTTATTTTTCTCATTTTTTTTTTATGTCAAACTAGCTTTCCCCCCTCGCTTCGCTCGGGTCAGATTGTTTGGCAGCTCCTATACTGACTTATAATTATATAATTCATTAAGGGAAGGTGAGGTAAAACGGACATTCTAATTGACGAAATCGAGATAGACATGCTTTGAAAATTCCTTGGAAAGCTGAGAAAATTTTAGGAACAAAAGATGTGTCAGTATTAATTTTTTTTTCAATTTTTAAAACATTTCACTTCTTTGCCAAGTTTTAAAAGGATTACCCCTTTGAAAATCTACAAAATTCATTTTTTGGGTGATATCCCCGGTTCTATTGGTCATAGCAACCTGGGACTGATCTCAAATGGAAGGTGAGCTCATTTCTCCTCAATCCAGGGGGTTCAAATTTTTTCAAGTCAATGTCTCAAATACTTTCAGGCCTTTTTCTGAAGATTAGTTTTCACACTATAAGTACTTGATAAATGAATAATTCCTTGTTTCAAACGGCGAAATCGATGGAAAATGAGCTCACTTTTCGTCCGAGATCAATCTTAGATCGCTGCGACCCGTAGAACCAGAGATATTCTCGAAAACTGCAATTTTTCAAAAATAGAAGGTTTTTACCTTGAAATCTTGGGCAAAAAAATGGTGTTCTTGAGAAATAAAAAAAAATGAATTCTAATTTATGATTTTAATAGAGAATTTTCTCAGCTTTCTAATAGTATCATCAGAAAAAATCCATCTCCAATATTTTCATTAATATTGATTGGATTATCGGGGGAAGCGGGTGTAAAATGGGTATCCGAATTGAACGGTTCGAGATCGAGATTTTTCAATATTACCATTGTACAGTGAGAAAAATTTAGGTGAATAACATATGTCAGTATCGATCTGTTCCAATTTTTAGAAGTTTCATTTCTCTTGGGCCAAATTTGGAAGGAGTCCCCCTTTCGAAAATAAAAAAAATTACTATTTCGGCAGTATCTCCGATTCTGTTGATTTGAGCGGTTCGCGATAGAGCTTCTGCAACCATTTCATTGAAAAGTTGAAGAAATTTTAAGTAGAAAACATGTGTCAGTATCGACTTTTTCCAATTCCCAATGTTCTTGAGCTTTCTAGAATATTCTTGAACCTTTAAAGAAATTCCAGAATGTTCTCGAACTTCCTGAAACATTGGAAAATATCTCCCAGCCTTTTGCTACAGACTCGAATCTTCAAGAACACTCTAAGAAGTTTTCGAACTTTCTGGAACATTCCAAAATATTTTCAAATCTTTTCTAACATTTAAAAAAATTCTCGCACCTTGTCGGGCATTGTATAATTTTTTCGAACATTCTAGAACAATTTAGAACAGTCCAGAACAATCTAGAACAATTTGGAACATTCTCGAACAATCTAGAACATTCAAGAATAATCTAGAACATTCTGGAACAGTCTAGAACAATCTAGAACAATCTGGAATAATCTAGAACATGCTAGTACAATTTAGAACATTCTAGAACAATCTAGAACATTCTAGAATAATCTAAAACATTTTGGAACAATATAGAACATTCTAGAACAATCTGAGACATTTTGGAACAATATAGAACATTCCCAGATCTTCTGGAACATTCTACATCATTCTTGAACTATCTGGCACCTTCTCGAACATTCCAGAACACTTTCAACTATTCTAGATCATTCTAGTAAAGTTTAGAATGGTCTAGAGCATTATTTTATATTCCCCACAAGGAGGTAGTAGGTACAATACCCGCTTTCACCCCCATATCTCTGAAACCAACCCCCGTAGCCGAAAACGGAAAACTTCTTCATGGATGGGGGGTGGAGGGCTACTACACCATATAACCCCCATGGGGCTATGAGGAATGGTTTCTGAGTTTTATGTACGCGCACCCAGTAACACAAATATTTCTATAATATATATTAGATTTTGGCTCATTCCGAATCATTTCCCGCACTACACGTGATGGGCCGACTTTTCTTTCTATTTTTTTCCAATTTAATGAGTTTTTATTACCGTATTCTTCAATTTGATTTCATAATTATATTAAAATGAAGTCAGATAAATTATTCATGACATTTTCAAGATTTGAAAATAATTTTTTTGTTCTGTTTTCAATTGCATTTGAAAATAATTTAAAAAATGTTTGAATCAATCGCCATATCGTTGGGTCACTAAGTTAGGCTATTATTCAAATTCAGAAAAATTTACTGTTTGTAAATCATTCAGAAGACAAAAAAAAATGTAAATGAATTAATAATAATATTCATTTTGAAGATGAAACAGCCATGCATAATTATCTCGTTAGAATCATTATTGTCGCACACAGGAAAAGCTAGCCATAGGTTATGCACTTCATCAGCATAATTCATGCGAAACTGTTCATAAAATATGATTTTGACATGCCATGAATGATGCTCTAATAGTGCATAATTCATTTACGAGATTTCCACATAAAACATGTTCTAATAGGGAACATTTTATGTTGCAAAAAAGTGCAAAATTCATATACTTAGGAGTACATAATTTGTGCTCTATTTTTCATGTAAAATTAAAAGCGAAGTTGAGAACCTGAGTTGCATGAATAAAAATAGTTTGATACATTGTTAAATTTTCGTGTTTTGCCGTTTCACCGTTGAACCAACTCAAGAAATTTTTTTCGAAGAAAATTGCAATATCAACAGTCCTCTTCATTGATTATGTCAAATCCATTCATTTACAGAATGCTTTAAAGATAATTCATCGATATCGTCGGTTATAATTCACAAACGTGATTGAAATATTCTCATTTCTCGTTGTTCAATTCTTCTCCTTTAAATTCAGATTATGATGATGAAAATCTTTTAAAATTGCATCTCAAAAAGATTTGGGCCATTGCTGAAGGTGCTGGATATTCTGAGGAAATTTGTTTCGATCTCGGTCATGTCCATTGAAAGATAAAGTATCGATTGGAAAGAAAATATCTGTACGCGTTATTGAGCGTTGATGCACAATTCGTGCATATTCACGTTACTAATAGCGCATGTTTTATGCCCAAGACACTTATGCACGAATAGTGCATGTTTTATGCGCAAGAAGCTCATAACTCATGGCTAACTTTTTCTGTGTGCGAAACTAAGATCGTTCAACCGGGACGATCCTCGAAAAATATTTACATTTATATTAATTTCAATCTAATTTAATGTGGAAATCTAGTAATAAAAATTTTTTAATTAGAAAAAAAAATAGAAAGAAAAGTCGGCCCATCACGTGTAAAGCGGGAAACGATTCGGAATGAGCCAAAATTTGACATAAATAAATGAAAAAAATGAAAAATACCGCTTTCAAAAATTTTGCGGTTTTTCCTAAAAAAATTAAATTTTTCAGAGTATTTGAACTTGAAAATTTTTTGAATATTTTTTTCTGAAAAGTACGTCCAAAAACAAGAACTGAAAAAAAAAGTCCTGAAAGTTTCATTTTTGGAAGAGTTATGGCTATTTGAAAAAAAAGAGCAATTTTTTTAAAAAATCCGTAACTTTTCTTGGGGTGGGTAAAAAAATTTGGAAAAATTCTGAGAAATTTTTTTTGTGAGGTAGAAAGCGACAAAAATTTCCAGCCAAATCAAGATGGGTCGGGTTCAAAAGTGGTCGATTTGACGTGGAATGCCCCATATATCTAGATATACATGCATACATATGCATCTGCATATGTATACATATATTTTTTGATAAGAAATGGAAAACCGGCCCCGACCTCGCCTGTTTCTGTGAGACTCATCCACTTATCCAGTCCCTCCTATCTGAATC
Source organism: Aleiodes leptofemur (assembly GCA_963942555.1). Taxonomy (NCBI): domain Eukaryota; kingdom Metazoa; phylum Arthropoda; class Insecta; order Hymenoptera; family Braconidae; genus Aleiodes; species Aleiodes leptofemur. Next base: position 5,909,564 of record OZ012614.1, read on the forward strand.
TATTCAGGATAAATCATGTAAAAATTTTAAGTAAAATTATGTCAAAGAAAAATATGTTATTCTTCAACGGTTGGAAGATCAACATTTTCTAACCATCCATGAATTATCAATAGACGTCCAGAAATATATATTTCATTCTGCAGATCTTTCTCAATTTCAATTCCTCCACATTATGTGCTTATTTGAAGTTTTGGATTAATGAGGTATGTGTCTGAATATGTTTGATATTAATTTTAAATTCCTCTTTCAGTCTCTTCGCCTTCTTCATGTTCATGGAGAATGAGTATCCTCGGAATTATCCTCGCCTTCTTTCTCTTTGTTATCAAAGAAAAAAGTACATTATCATCAAAGTTAGCATATCTGAAGTCATATACCTTTTTTGAATTCATTCAATAGGTTTATTATTCATCTTCATTTTCGATAACCAATTTAAATTTGATAATTTCATCGGTGCTATCTTTCATTATCTTAGAAAACCAAAATATTCCTTGATTTGGCAATAAATGCCATTCAAAAGCATGTAATTGAGGAATCGTGAGAAAATTAATATCATCTAAATGCTGTATTTGAGATGGAAAGGCATTGTTGATATGAACTAACTGCAAAGTTGAATAATTATAGGGTTTATAACTAATATACATGTTATAACGTTTAAATAGGAGATTCTATTGACAATAAGTTTTACTTTATAAAGTTTATGATTATCAATCCTTCGATTGAAGAAAAGAATGTGATATAATCGATTGATATTTGTACTCAAAATGACAGAGTAAGCCCATTGATTATCAATTATTCGTTCTCCTATGATGGTATGAATGTACCCAGAGAATCTGTGGAATTCTAAAATTCAAAAATTCTGTAAGAAAATATATTTTATTCAAGTAGAAACTAGAGAAATTCACTAACGAACGTGGTAATAATTCATGTGAACGATGTTACGGCTACAACCCGAAAAACACGTGAATTTGAATAACCTTTTAATGAAGAAAATAGTGGATTATACGTACTAGTCACGGTTGCGATTGTACCTGTAATAAAAATAAGGGAACGGTTTGCCGCGGTAAAACACTGAAGTGTACCGATGTCTGAAGGACAGAGGTTGTTGGACAAAATAAGTTTATTCAGAAATAAATGCTATAATTTGTATATTTTCAACCAACATCAAATAATTTATTGGAGGATAAATCAAACGTCTAATATGAGTCAATACGATAGAAGAAAATTATAATCGCTTCAGCGTAAAATTGAACTTACAGTTGGAATTGAAAGAAACTAACAACGGTTTGCAGTTGAAATTCAGTTGTCGAAATGTTGGTAAATGTCGCTGGCGATGTAGATGACTCTTTGGTTGGACAATTGGCCTGATGCAAGATGTTGGGTCCCAGTAGATGGAATTTGAGATGCTCAAACGATGGTTGTTGGTTCATCGTAGAATGAATAGAACGTTTTTATTTAAGAATGCTTCTACTCTACTCTGAACTGAAGACTTGAACTTTTCTCCGAAAGTTTGAATACTTTTAGTTAATTGATCAGAATTTGAGCAGAGTAACATTCTAGATAAAAGACTAGTTATTGAAGATGTCAACTGGGACAGAGCAACGTTACTGACTGCATACTTGCTACTGAAGATCTGATGAGTAGAGTAACGTTGTGGATTGGACTTGGTACTGATGGTAGAGGATTGTGGTGCATTCCCTTTTTTATAGTGAAAAGTCTCTGGGCGTTAACCAGAGGTGTTATCTATGCCTCAGTTTCCTTGTTGAGAGAAAAACTGGTGCCACAAAATCGGCAGAAGAGTAAATACACTTTCCGCTGGAGAGTGAACTGGCGTTACTATCTTGTTTGTCGTCCGTCGGCAGTTTCGGGTGTTGGTGTATTAATTCAATCTTTATCATTTGTGTAATTACATAAAGACAGAGTTTCTCAGTATTCCTCACCGTAAGGTACGGAAATGCCACTCAGTTTCAACTCTCTGTTGATCTATCATCACCTCATATCATTTCTTTCCTTTTGCTCTCGGCACCAATAAAGAAATGATAAAAAAATTGGAGGTAAAAGAAAATCGTGGGCCTCCCACCACACTCATCTTATGAGAGAGAAATGATGGTAAAAATCTCACTGCTCTGCGACCACTAAACTGGCATTCCTTGTGTATTTTCACAATGCAGTAACTTGCTACACTCGATATGCGTTAATTCCTTTAACGAATAATTCCATAGTGTACTGAGCTGCTGGGCTCGTAACAACGATCAAAATTTTGTATTTTTGATTTCTTTTCTTTTTCTTAACTTTTTTTTAAATTTAGCGCATCTCCTAGCTGATTGAAGATCTTTTTACGGAGTTCCACTTTTCATTAAATCTAATTCAATTTGTAGCACTTCGTTTTTTGCCTTATTTATCACGAATCAGAGGAATAATTCTTTGTAGACATAATTTTTAACACTGGTACTATTTCGTTGACTTCCCAAATGAACTGTCACTGATTTCCAAGTTCGAACCCGTGATAAAGCAACATATAATTGCCCATGATTAGATACATCTTTCCTTAAATCAATTCCAATTCTATCGAATGTTTGACCTTGAGCTTTATTGATCGTAATAACGAATGCTCATTTAATTGGAAATTGTCTTCGCGTGAATGTGGAAGGGTATATATTATCACATATGAAAGTTATTCTATTTAAAAAAACAATTTCACCTGCTTTATCTCCTGTCAATATTTCATAACGCATAACATTAGTTTGAAGTTCTAAAATGAGTCATCGTGTACCGTTGCAAAGCCCTTCACTTATACTTAAGTTCCTTATTAACATGATCATAGCGAATTGTCTCAAACGTAATTTATATGGAGGTAGACCAGAAGGTGCCAATGTATTTAAATACTCTGGAACCAAATCTAATTTAATGTCATCATTTTCATTACAATTGTCTGCTCTATCTACACTTGTGTATATTTTTTCCGTATCAATGTCCAACAGCTCAACAACTTTCTTATTGATTCCATCAACAACAATGTTTCGTGCTGCTAGAATAGCACATTTTGCTGCATCTTCATATTTCTTCTTGATTATTAGATCTTTAAACATAGCTGTAGCAATTTCAGCATCTGTAAAATTTACACAATGATTTGGTAATTGTGAATTATCCTCTTCGTCATTTAAAGTTCCATTCCCGACTTCTAACAAGAATTTCGAAAATTCCATTTCTTCAGGTAAAATTCGCATATTTTTTGTTGAATGAGAAATTTTGAAAAATTGCCATAATGGACTATATCTGATGGATAAGTTAACTGTTTCGCTTCGAACTCCTCGTTGATTTACTGGAAGTAATTGTCGAAAATCACCTCCCAAAAGAATTGTTTTCCCTCCAAATGGTAAGTCGTTATTTGAAAAATCTTTCAACGTTCTATCCATTACTTCCAGTGCATATCGTAGTGCCATTGGAGCTTCATCCCAAATAAATATTTCTGTTTTTATGAGATTATCAGCTTCGGCTGTATGTAACTTAATACTCGAGGTTGAATCTGAATATAATGGCACTGGTAGTCCAAATGTTTTATGTACTGTTCGTCCGTGAGGTAATAAGGTTGCTGCGATACGAGTGAAAGCCATTGTGCTTAATTTTTTTCTTTACCCATCAACAGATACCATAGTGTAATATATATGAAAGTTTTTCCTGAACCACCTAGACCATCAATATAAAGACATCTATTTTCTGTAAACTTCTTATCTTCAACACAATCGACTATTTAATCAACTATTTGTTTTTGATCTGAATTTAGCATTGCATGAAATTTTTGTCCATTCTCTAGAAGAGATTTGTAAAAATTTTCATCAACCATTTTGAGAGGTATATCATTGAGTAGTGGTAAAGATGGAAAATCTTCCAAATTTTTGCCTTCTTCTTTTAAGACTCATCAATTTCTCGTAGGGCTTTCATTTCTGCAAGTGATGTATGAAAATTTCGAGCGAAATCATCTGACATCACACTCTTGAATTCTGTCTGAAGGTCTTCTGGATGTAATGGCTGACAATGAATTAAAATTCGTACGTATAGTCTACAGAGATTTCGAGGCATCATCCAAACTTCTGCTCCATGCATTGCATGATTCCATTCTTCATCATCGGCTATGAGACCTTTCGCTATACATGAGTCTGTAAAAGATGTCTATAGCTGTCCATCAACTTTTTTTAAATCTTCGAAATTCTTCGCTCCTTTCACCGTTAGCAACAATAATCTCAAATGAAACAATTCCAATTGAGTTGGACTGACTAAGTACGTGCGTCCTACTGTTTTGGAATGTATTCTTCGTTTCATCCATGAATATTTATTGTTTGATTCATCTTTTGTGTACGCATGATGAATCGGTATATCTGTATAAAGAAATTTTCTAGCTTCTTGATCTCTTATATTTAATGCAAAATAATCTAAGAGCATATTTTTTTGTTGTAGAATAGAATCAAGATTAATGTCTTCAGCACCTGGATTGATCGTTATGTTTTGTTGATAGGGTAAATGAGCTGGCATTCGTATAATGGAATGACTTTTCTTTTGTGATTTCAAACTCAAAATTCTCCAACAAGCCTCTATAGGTCCAACATAACGTGCATCAATATGTTCATTTATTTCGTCATGAACTTTTTTTGTACAGTTACTTGCAGTACCTTCAATGGAAAGGGTAGCTGCATCATGCCCCTTGTAAATATACTTGAATAAATATTTTATTGATTTGATACTAGAAACCATTTCTACATTCATATGACAATTGAATCTTTCAATTAATGTTGGACAATGAGGAACAACAAATCGATTATCAACTATATATCCATGTGGACGATTATAATATCTTCTAGTATTCCTCCGTCTATAACAAGGATATCCATCTTCATTCATAGTTGTTTTAGAATTGAAAGGTTTCGGCAAATGATATGAACATTTCTCATCTGTCAGACACCAATCTCCACAAGGTCCATGTATCATATTTTGCATGACAATTCTGAATAATTGAGGATTTTCTTTTTCATTTGGAATTTCTGCGGATATGATGTTATCAACTAAATTTGGACAAGTAATTTTATAATTTCTCTTCAGAGTAATTAATAAATGAATTTGAGGTAAACCTCTCTTTTGGAATTCGATAACATGAACGTATGCTTCAACTTTTCCAAAATAACTTCCTTTCAGAATTTCTCTCAATAAAATTCCTTTTTTAGCATTGAAAACACGTGCAATTAATTCTAGACGATCACATGGTTGTTGTTCGATTTTCAAGTTTTCCTGAATTTCTTTCCATTTAAGATTACAGGTCATTGTAAGAAATATGTCAGGCTTGCCATACTTTCTAACAATAGCCATGGCATCTTGATAAAGTTGAGCCATATATCGTGGAGACCCAATGAAAGTCGATGGTAATATAATCATTTTTCCAATTTTTCCATTCTTCTCTGTCGCTTTTTTCTCCATATTATCGATAACGCCTTGATAGCTTTCAGCTCGTCACTCTTTTTGATGTGCTCTACAATACTCAATTCGATCTCGCTATATTTTGACATAGGAATCAACATACCATTGTTGTGATAATCGACCACCATAAAGAATTGGATTGAACGTCTCACGGATAGCCATTAAATTTTTAGTATATGCAGCTCTTGTACATCTTTTTGAATTATCAGATCGTTGTAAATTTTGGTGCCAACCAATATTCCCATGTGGATGAAATGATGGATAAATCCACGGTTCAGCTTTCGGATCCGTTGACGATATATATTGTAATCTATTATCAGAACGATTCGTAATAGTGACATATGGATCTGGAATATCTCCATCTGCTGTTGTTGTAAAAATAGCTGCTACTCCTTGACACCTAGGTGAATTATATCGTCCTCTATGATTTCCAGGTTTTAATATGGAAGACATTTTCACTTCTAGAGTTTCTTCACCAATTTTCTTGCATTTTCGTTCAAGTCGTTTAACTTTATCCTTCATCATTTTGTAAGATTTCGCAAATACATTATTTTCACGAATCATTTTGTCTAATGTAGATGCTTGTAGAAGATTTAGATTTGATCCTGTTATCGATTCCATTCTATATTGATTTGCTTCTGATGGATCTAATGTGAAAAACTGCCCATAATTTGAATTTTTATTATCTTCTGGATATAATGCCGTATTAATCTGATAAAATATTTGGCCTTGTACTTTGGAACAATACGGACCCGGTCTTCTTTCACGGAAATTCATCAAATTGGCATTAAAGGATGCATGATAATGAAGTATTATAGCGTCGGATATTTTTTAAAAATTCTGATGAATATTGCTACGGTGTGATCGTATGAGGGTTTTATCGTCGAGGTGCCCTCTCCCTCCTCCTCCGGATAAGGACAGATCTGCAGTCGATAATGGAATTATCGATTAATGATAAGTAGAGGCAGCACCTGCAGGAGGCAGGAGTGAATGTTTTCACGGCTATAGTGAAAACCCCCACTCCTGTAAGAACTGCCAAAAGCAAACAACGTACATTTTAAGTTCTCATTATCATTAAGTCAATTTAATTAAGGATATTTAGTGATAAGTGCAATAATTTTAAGTGAAACAAAGACTCAAAAGAGATTAGTAATAAGTGATATAAGAATAAAAGACTCCCAAGTGAGAAGAAGAGATAAAATCCGGAGTTAAAGATATTGGCTGTCGCGAGTGAGTACGATTCCGTTACCGCGTGCTCAGCCTCAGAGTTAATATAATAACAATTAATTAGCCGGATTGTTGGGGGTTAATTGAGCCGGATAAATCAAGAGCGTAGTTGGGGATGAATGAGGCATAGAGTATGGCCGAAGATTAAAGTATTTAATACGAAATAAAGCTGTGAAAAATTGCATAAGCGTAATTGACGTCTCCATGCCAATTCATTATTGACAAAAATAATCCACAATTATCTCGGACATCTGATAGGAAAATAAGTAGAAATCTCCCGTGAGTCGAGAGTATTTAATAAAGCAGAAATTCATGATATTATTTTCGTAATAATCCGGAAATAATATATCATTTTAACTGAAAGCATAAAAGCGTCAATAGGTGTTGTCTCGTGCCACGCGGTCGGCCATCTTGTATACCGGCCGGCTCATTCGAATGACACTCAAGGCGCACTCGTTTGACGTCAGTCCTTGGCGCCACATTCAAAATTGTAGAATACTGGATTTTGTCACGTTTGGGTCAATTAAAGAGATAATCAATAGTAACCAGAATCGTTTTCCATATTATTCATCTAAAAAATATTCCCACACCTGCTAAAACGTATTTCAAGGTGAGTCGCATCCAAGAGGGCGCTGTTGAAGCAGAGCAACGTTGGTAGTTACGGATTTCGTTGAGAAAACCTTCCTTCGAATTGCAAAATAGCATGTTCTGCCATTAAGCACACACACACGCACGCACCTAACACACACACACACGCACCTACTACACACACACGCACCTAACACACACACGCACCTACGCACAACGAGGCAGGGATCCCTCCCGAATTTCTGGCCTCGTTACAATATGAATGTTTATTTTCGAATAAACTTCGCAGATCACTAGGAAATGTTGGTCAAATGATGGACTCGATAGAGCTCCATGGCTACAGCAATCATTAGAAGACATTCGTCCATTTGATAATATTTCTTTAGCAAAATGTTTTGCATTGCAGTATTTACAAAGAATATCCATTAGACCTAGATAATGTTCAGAGTTTAGTTCATCTGATAATAATTCCTTCTTCTTTTCTCGGCATTTTTTAATTCGTTCTGCATTTGTTTCTGATGATTTTCTCTGTTTTTGTTTTCTTCTACGAATAAATTGTTGCCTCCTATTGTTTCGTTCTCGTTGTTTTAATTTGAACTTTTCAGTTTTGGACTGATTCCGTTCAATCTTTCGTCGGCCCATAGCGAATAGAATTTATTATTGAAGATTTTTTACGCAAGTTATTCGATGATTTTTTTTTAATTTTATGAATAGAAATACTCTTCTGCAGCACTGTCCGCAAATCATGAATCAATTATCAATTTCCTTTTTATTAAGAAGTGACTGAAGAATTCGAATTGACTAGAACGACTTCTGACAGATTTACATTTCCAAATGATCATTAATTGAGAATCTGTGAATAAGAATGATTTTAATACATTCATAAATTTCCGTCAACCTACAGCAAACGTCATTTATTTATGAGTTTCATTTCATTACACAATATTTTCTGATTTTCGTTTCAGTTATAAAAAACCCTATTGCATCATCCGAAAATCGCCAATCAATCGTCAATTTCTTTTTTATTGGATACTGACTATAAATTTTGAATTGACTGAACTTAAGTGATGTACATTTTTAAATTAATCATCAATTAATGATTGAAATTAAAATCTGGAAACAAGAATAGATTTCAATACATATATAATTTTACGTCAACTCATAGTGAATAAACTTTCTTTACATTTATTATTTTATTATTATGCGGCATATTTTCTATTTTTTTTCAATTTTATAAATATCGATATGAATCTTATGGATGAATCATCAATCGATTGTTGGTTTCTCTTCAGAAGTAACTAAAGATTTTTACTAGATTTTGATTTCGCTATAATCGTAGACTGATTGATATTTTTAAATCAATCATTGAAAATCTGAAAGTAGAAAGAATTCCAATATGTCTATGAATTTGCTCAAGCACTATATTTTCGACATAATTGTATATCCAGTACAAAAGGGAACTCGCACATTTTTTTTTCAAATATCAAATATTCTAGATGGTGAATTTGAACGTATAATTAAAAATAAGACTACAGATGAAAGAATTGGATATTAATAAAAAATTCATTAAAAATTTATGAAAATTTAATAATTTTTGGAAACAAAATGACCGGAAATAACGACTAAATATTGAGCATAGCGTTGTGACGTTGAAATTTATTTATTAATTCCAACGCACTGTTTTAAATATTTATTGATTGATTTCTGTACTGTTCGGGCCAATTTTATTCATTCAAGACTGTTAGAATCTTACCTGTTGAATTATCAATTAAATCAGAAGCAGAGAGTACTTCCCCCAAAAGGAAATAGAATTGTTCGGGCTTTATTGTTTCATTATTTTCAATAGGAAATGTTCGGGATATGATCATTTATGGAATTAATGTTCGGGCATAAGTTGAAAATGAGATACTATTTGAGAAGATTTGAGATGTTTAAATTTTACAATATTTATTCAATGGACATCTGTTTTTAAGAAACTTTTGACACACCCGGTATCTCTGTACACCGAGTGTACCGCGCGTTGGGATATGCTGCGTCCAGCGATATCCCCACTCACTCGCTCTGTCTCTCTCACACTTGTGCAAAACCCTATCTGTAAATTGCAATATTATCTTTACTAGCAAAATAACTACTATTTCCGGAAAAAACTAATTTCACTACGATCGGATAATTATCCTTGATTGTTCTGTGTTTGTAACTTAATCGTTCGAGCATTAATTATTGCAATATTCGGGTTTTCCGATTATTCGCCACGTGGCAATATCCAAGTGGCCAAGATGGCGTCGCCGGAGAAGCCGGGGACGTTGTTATTGGAATAATGATGTAACGATACTTGATGGGCGCACTTGTTACTCGTGATTTCATAAACCGACTGTCAACAATTAACTTATTGCAACAATAATACTTTCGGGCTCGTATTCTATTTATTTCCCGTAATCGCTACGGGAAAACACGTGTCTCACCTATCTTATGTCGCACACACATCTGTCACTTTATGTAATAATTAAAGTGTACTCACGTACAATATCACGCTCGGAAATCGCTCTGGAGATACTGTTAACTTCAGCAGTACTTTTCTGGTCAGTTTGGGTCCTGTATTTCAGCTCAATTATCCTAATTTATAATAATGAAAATATATAAATTGAGAAGTGAACCAAAACGTGTAAGGACCAAGACCAGAGTGTCGTTGTCCGGGGTCAGGGAGCCAACCACAGCTTGTTTCTTCTGGGATTATTCATCTCCGCCGGTACCCAGCATTTTGATCTTCGGCTAAATTATCTCATCAAGAATATCTCGGTTATAATATCTCAGGCATTAATATCTCATGACCAACTCATCTCAGCTCATTATATCTCAGGCATTTATATCTCATGACCAACTTATCTCAGACATTTATATCTCATGACTTAATTATCTCAGATGATAACATATTCCTTCTTTGGGAAATCCTGTGTTATCTGCTTTAATTATTGATTCATTAGATTTCTATGTTATCATCACAATCACATTTTATTAATCGTTTTTCACTAGATGGTGTGATTTTGGGATTCTGATTTATTACTCGGCGTTTTTGTTGATGTTCTTTTTACTTTTTTTTCGTTATTTTAATTTTTCCGTTCAAAATGCCACTGCAACTAATAAAAAATCAAGTGGGTGGGTACAATTTAGTTCACGAGGGATATATTTATCGTTATTATCGCAAAGGGTTGACGGATCATCAATGGAGATGTATACTCTACAATAATGGTAAATGTCGTAGAATTTGTAGAACTACTACTAACGACAAACATGGTAATTTTTTTGCATTATTTTTTTTCATTTATTTCTTTTTCCTGACTATTTTTTTCTCTTCTGATTTTTTTCTCCGTTATTTTTCAAATAATAAGGTACAGTCACGTCCATTATCGATCATAAACATGCACCGGAACCGGCACGAGTTGAGGTTATAGGTGAGTAGTATAGCGGCCACTATAGCGCCCCCCACTCCTGGTCAGTCCCCCACCACTATCCCCCACCTGAACGGAGTAGGAGTGTACTCCACAGTTGGGCGATAGTGGCGGGGGACTGACCGGTAAAGTAGAGAGCACTGTAGTGGCCGGTACACTAGGAAATACCTTTATTGGAGATGACAGGAAGGGTCTCTGAATAAAAACACTGTAACACATAACTTTGAACACCGATACATATTTATTTCATTACAATAACTTCACTTACAACTTTGATTCCATTGTTTACAATTATATTTACCCGCACCACTAAAAACCTTTCCTTCAGGAGGAGTCATATTCTTCTTTCTTTTCATAAACGCGTCATAATATTCGCGCACTATTCGATCATTACTAATAAACCGATCAGTGAATAACGATAAGAATTTATCAGGAGTAGGAAACACAGACATACAATGTAGAAATAAAACACAGTACTGTCCACATACACTGGAATCATGGTCCTGTAGTTGTTTGACGCAGTGCTTATAGAATTTACAGTTTCTTCGGAGTCGGGCGGCATGCTGGGGGTTGATTGGCGGCAATCCGAAGCTGTCGAAGTACCATCCTCGGCCATCTCGATTGACGTACATGGCGACCCAATGTTCGCCAGGCTTGTTGTGCTCATGAGTATTAGCCACAATTGCCGTCGGTCTCGTCCACACTTTTGGTATTCTGTCCGCTGGATATACTCCCACTGTGTGGTTTGGTATGAGTTGCAGAGCTCCCAGAATTTGAAGAGTATTCATCAATACTAGAAACATAATCACGTTTCTGCTGTACTTCATCCCCCATTAAACAGCCACGTATTTGAAGTACGCGCCGCATAGCACAAATAAATGAACGGTGGTCTATATCACTATGAAGAGTACATGTTGTAATTGCAGATTTGCACATGAGCAGAGGCGGTCCAATCACTGTTTTCAAATTCACAACATCCGTTCGTGAGAGAAGTTTTCCTATGAAATTGGTTTGATGGCTACCGTACGCGTATACATGATCAATATCTTTACACATAGTTCGTAGTATCGAATATACGTTTTTTTCGTAAGATTCTCCATCATACCATTGTAGGCCGTGCTGCATCAATGTCAGATTATTATTATGTTTCTGGATATGAGGTGGTAATTCAGAGAAATGAGTTGTTGCACGGAGAATCCAGTGTCCTAACAAATTTGAGGTCGTTGAGGTTACAGCAATTTCTTTCGGTACGAACGAATTTTCTAATCCAAAAAAGCCTTCACAATGTATGATAATATTTGAAGATAGTTTCTCCATCGCGACACTCTTCGGACTAACCACTCCCTGTTGGAAACTTTCACGTGACCGTCTGAAGAATATAATAAATCTGCAAATTTGGCGTAATTACGACGTCTGCGCAGAAGTAGTTATGAGTAATCCACGGTGACTTGTCTTGCAGAGTCAATCTCGATGATGCTCTCGAACTCTGCATAAACGATGACGTTAACGGTTTCTTCTAAAGCATCACAGAATCGCATTTCAATCCTCATATTTCCCTGACGCAGCAAATTCCAATGGGAGTTGTCATTAGCTGATAGGTCTGGTGTAAGATCGAATGCAAAAAGACAATAGCCGTATGGGTATTTTGAACGAAAGATACCATTTCCATCGTTCAAAAAATGTATTCCTGTACCTGAGAATAACGTTTGATAGCACTCGACATATGTTTGCGTTTTAAAATTTGGTTGCAGAGGCTTTGAAGGAAACTGTTTTCCGTCCACATACAAACACAAATGATTTAACCCAAAATTATCGAAATTGAATGGATTGAGTTTTTTAGTTCCAACGTATGCTCGATTTCTCACAAATCCAAAAATGATGCGTTTGGGTAACTGTCCTGTTATAAAGTTATCTATTGAATGTCCAATAACACCTGTGGGTATCGACACAGCTTTCACCTCTACTCTTGTGATAGGGTATTTGGCAGTGGTCCTCGCGAGAGTCTTCTCATGAGCTAAGAGTAGCCTGGGACTGACTTTCATCCTCCTAATTGTCAGTGTAGCTTCGGTTATTTGAACTTTCAAATCGTTGTCAGTAGAATCCATAAGACAGAAATTGTCACGCGATCTTACTAAACGAATATGCATATTAACGCCGTTCAGTAGAGCCCTGTCTTGATTGAATATATCACAGTGTAGATGGCCTGTTAAATCGAGTGTAGCACCCTCACACAAATAGCTTCTACGACTCTTTAGACCAACGTTTTCATCAGTAATTGTGTCCATATTTCCGGCTGTATCTGAGACCCATAGGACGCTGCTGAGATGTGACCCCTTAGCATCAGACCCGTAGTTCAGCAGCGTTTCTATGTACGCACGATATGCATACGCATTATTTGCTGATGAAATCGGTTTTTGATTCAAATAAATATCTATTTGATCAAAAAGTGAGTGCATCAGATTATTCACAGGACCCACTGTTTTCGATAGAGTCTTGTCTGCTCTTACTATTTTTGGTATGGTAACGTTAAGAGATAACCGTGTATGTGCTAGATCTATATACTCGTCGCCTTGCCCGGGAATGTCAAACTCGATTGGAGAATTATCCACAAGTGACGCTATCGGCTTGTACAATACATCGTATGATGATTCTATTGATGTCTGTGTGGGTGGTAATGAAAACAAATCCAGCTCACTCTTAACACCTTCACATGAATGCGTGTGTAAAAAAGACATTTTTATGAAAATATGTCTGTCACAGTACGAGGTTTCTTGGATAGGCGTTTTACCTTTGAACTGCCCTTCCTCTTCTTCTTTGATTTCTTCTTATTTGCCGTGGATGTTATCCTTTTCTTCTTTTTCTTTGTTGTACGAGAGCTGCTCTTCTTCCTCTTGAGACTCACTTTTTTAACACTTCTCCGGCCGATCCTTCTAGGAGAGAGGTCTGAACTCAAATGAGAATGATACATCATATCAGAGTTGTTATACCCAGAGCCTCTCATCAGTGAATCAATCTTTTCCTGTGCCCTCCTCTTCAGACTGTTGCCTGATTCGCGGACCCTGTTTTTGAGCGACTCTTTGAGAGACATGTCATCCTCAATAACATCGCCTGCAACATTAAGGCCCGTTCGCAAAGCCTCTTTCCCAACAACTTTTGCACCTCTCTTTAGTAGAGGTAAAACACGTCGAAATAAACCACCTAAGAAACTTCCTATTCCATGCCCCTTCTGATTTGGCGTACCAATATACACATTACTTATTCCACCGTGATTACCCCTGCCACTGCCGTAACCAGAGCCACACTGCATTAATTCGTTGAAATAATCCTTTTCCATTCTGAGACACTCAATCAAGCCTTTTGAAATGAAGTGTAGCGGTCAACGTACCGTATTCAAATGGTATCTTTTGTCCATATTCATCTCTTATATCTATTTCAATTGTCTGAAATTTGGAGCGTAGTAAAGGAATGTGCAATGGGGCCGGAAATGTCTTGATTTTGACAGAACCGTAGGTGTAGTTTTCAATTTCTAAAGGCACGACTCGTAATAAAGGTGAGTGAACATCCCTTGTAACGTAACTCTCACAAATATCTGTGTACACATAAATACTATGAGGTAATGCTCGTGATAGCAGTACAGGATTTTCAGCCTTGTAACTACTTATGTCGTATGTCAGAACTAATGACTCATGTTCATACGCGAAACCCAAAATCTTTTTCAGGGGCTCCGAAAAACTCAGTACATGGTGATTACCGCATGAACCCCCGCAAACTCTGACTACATGTACATAGCCCGATCTGTTTTGCTGTATTTCCACATGACCTTTCATGAACAGCATCTCGTTTATGCTACTCAGGAAATCTACTACAGACTCATAAACCCCTTTCTGCAGATCGCTCTCACTGACAGCTACTATTGTATTATCATTTGAGTCTTTCGGAATGGTCTTGAAAGTTCGTTCCATCCTTGCTCTTTCTTCTCCTGTCAAGTATGTCCGACTTTCCATTCTCACATAATTGCTACTACTGTCAGATATATGTAAAAATGTCATTGGTATGTGAATCTCTGATAAGCCCACGCTCCATTTTCCTTGTAGATTCATTGTATGAGGCAAATGGGTAACAAAACGTGTTGTTTTATTATCAGGATAATATTGCATGCTACTGTTACTAGGCAGCACCACGAAGAAACTGTCATATGAGTTATACATTTTTGTTAGAGGTTATATCTTCAGGATATGCACTTCGTCTTACTCTGGACAACTCCTGCTCGTAGAATATACCATCAATAACGTCACTATTCAGATCCTCCAATATGTAAATCGGTGGTGCTCTGTATTCAGACACCCTCTTGATTTTGAAAATTTCAGTGCTCCAGCCAACTTCATAACCTTTCGCAAACGCTGCTTTGGCGCTACTGATACGAACCAGATCGCCACATCGATATTTAATCTCTTTCGGTCTGTGTTCACCCTTTTTTCGATTATATCTTCTATCGATGTTTTCTACAGCTATCGATGCGTTATCATGGGACACATCACAAGGTCTCAAGCGCGTAGCTGAATGCTTGGTCTGATTATACGCGTGTACTATTTTTGGTAAGACATCCACATACCGTTTGGTTCTAGAATGTGTGAAATAACGCCATAATCTCTCTTTCAATGTACGGTTGAAACGCTCAACGACAGCTGCTTTAACATCGGGGTTTCGAACAACACGATACCATATACCATATTTCTTCAACAACTCTTGGAACTCAGAATTAACGAATTCTTTACCCCTGTCTGTCTGCAAAAGCCTTGGGATTCTGTGTATTTTACCACTCCTCTTTAAAATGCGCCTAAAGGCCTGTGTTACAAGTTTTCCACTTTTTTTCAAAAGAGGCTCCACCCACACATATTTACTGAGAACATCAATAACGACTAAAATGAATGTATAATCTTCATTGTATGTCGATAAGGCTCGAACATCCACTAAATCAGCTTCCCATACTCCGTCAACCTCGGTTACATTATAGCTACGTCGGTCGAAGCGCCGACGCACCATCCGATGTTTATTATAAGCGTCTTGTGTTTCTAGCCATTTTTTCACATCATCAGCATCGTGAATGGTACTACCTTGTAAATTCGAAGACCCTGTGAAGGCCGAGGGGTTTTCAGGGTTATAGTAAATTTTCGCGAGATCTTTCATATTTTTAACTTCAGCCATCGAATTCGTTTCTCAAGTATTGTTTTACCCTTGCCACTTTGATCGGGGAGACTGTCGAACGTCTCCTCGTCTTCGTCTTCTTCATCCACTTCTATTTCCCGTACAGAACTATTTGCCGTTCTCTTTCCCGTTCTCTTTCTCGTAGGTGTTGAGGCTTCAAGATTCAAAGTGGTCTGCATCAACTCACTGTTACCAATGTACTCTCGAGGGATGTGATGGGCTTTTAATACCCTTCCGAATTCGTTTCTGCCAATAGCTTTCTTTTTCTTACGAGAACGCATAGCTTCATTCACAAGATCGACGATATTTGAGTTTTTGATGAACTTTCCGTTTATTGTTACAACTCCTGCGCCATCCCATGATATTACATCATTCGACATGTCTTGAAGTTTAAGAAGAAGCTGAGTGGCGTTTCTCCTGAACTTTTTTGGTACACTTTCAATAATTGCTTCTGAAGAGATTCGCTCTCTTAGAAGGCCTTGAATTCGGGAGCTATGAAAGCGAGGCCTAATAGGTGATATTTGTTCTTGGCTTTGATATCGATGATCATCGCCTTTTTCGCCATCTTCGTCGTTTGTACTATGTTGTTGGTGTATCAGAGCAAGATATCGTTGCAGTATTCGATTGTAAGCATTCCATTTTTCATGTTCATTAGGGTAATTGTTTGAGTCTAGAATTTCTTTCATTTCATGATCAAGACGCGTCAGAGGCGTACCAACTGTTTGAACAGTCTTCTGTGTGACAACTCGATTATCAGGAGTGATAATAGTTTGTAGACCCTCGTCGCAACTGGCGGCAGCTCTATCTTCAGGTATCAGGACCATTCGTCGTGCGTGCTCCATATCATTAACGGGCAAAAGCGTTTGAAATCAGAGTACCTAGAATCGGTGCCAGTAGAAGAGGTAAGAAACCCCCTTTTTGCACTATGAGACGTTTTTTCTTAGCTATACTTGTTTTTTCAGAAGCTAGAGAACGTAAAACTTTTCTATGAGGCTTCAGTTTGTTCTTCTGAGCCGCTACCAACGGTATGTTACCTTGTAGAATATTAAGTGCACATTCACATATGCACCTGATCAGACAGGTATCAGCTTTGGTGAGTAATGCTTTACGCTGTACCTTATTTAGATGACAGAGAGTTTGCAGAATTAGCCTGAGTTTCTTCCCAGGAAGGCCTCGGTGATCCATGACGTATGAACAACTGATTAAATGGTCATTGCTCACCTTCCATTTATACTTTTTCGGGGAACATATACGAGCTGTTTTGAGTCATCTGGAAATATTGCGCTGCGCACTCTATAATTTTCGAGAGTGGCCTGCTTTAAATCCAATAACAAGTACCCGTGTGGCCTGGAGGTGGCGTCGTGGTAGGCTTCTTGTAAGAAGCGAGGATTTTCAGGATAGACTTGTCTCGCTAAATGTTGTATTTGAGCACGATCACGAGGATTTTTGAAGATAACAATGTAGTTTGTGTTTAACGATATGTCTCTTTGACCACGCCCCTGGTGAAATATGTTCTGCGTTATGAATATTACGCTGAGATTTTTATGGTGACTACCTTTCGTGAAATGATCCATGATGATTCGATTTGAGGCTTCGCGCATTAGGTCGTCAATAATGATCAATTTTGGCCTCATATCATTAGAGTAATCCTCAGGGCTGGGTAAGCCTTCACGAAACTCAATCGTTTTTGCATGAGGATACTGACGATAGGTCGGCTGCCATTCAGCATAGTATAATAAAATACGTGAAAATGCCGTGTCCGACATATCAGAAATGTATTCCAAGAATTTCTTCACAAACACCGTTTTTCCACAGCCTGTAGGGCCACTAATAATTGACGTCCACGGATGTTTCCACCTCATGTCCATGATTGAAACTATACCAGAACTACATCTGTACAGCCTTATATACCTCTTCCGTACAATAGTAGGTTATTAGGGAATAACATTCAGGTATTGATATCAGGAATAATTGAACAAAAATCTAAAGAACATTGTATTTTATTTCACATATATTAAACATTATTGAAACCAAATGGTACAGTTCTATATACATCTTTACAGCATCTCTTAGTACTACAAATAGAGGTCTTTTTTCCCTCCTTCATTGTTACTACTCTGTGAAAAGCCGTTCTACGTATTACATCGTATGATATCTCAATAGGACCTTCTCTCCTACCTGTAATCAAATCCCTGACAGACGTATAGTTGATATGTTGACTATTATTATAATTGAGTGTAATGCCCTTTACTTTACAAACTTCTTTTCGATCACCGTTAGGCTTTCGAACGATGTATGCATAAAATTTTGGACCCCCTGATATAAAAGATTCAATATAACTACCTCTTCCATGCTCTTCTAATTCATCCGTTAAATCCCCTAAAAATTTTCCACACGCTGGTTCCCATTCCCCTTCTTTCGATACAAAAATTATTGAGTCTGTATCACAGTATAGAACTCTTTCTTTGAGTTTTTCTAGATAACTGTAAAGTTTGAGACGCGCGTGCGCTGTTGTGTATGCTGCAATGATAGCATTTGATGTGGGTGTCTGTAATATTGAATCTTCAATATAAACATAGTTGACATACATGACTTTAGCGTTAACAAATAAAATACCTGATACAATCATTTCAGGACTATTGAGCATTTCCAACAATCTTTGCCTAGTGGAAACTATTTCTGTTTGAGGTAGATTTTCTCTCTGACCAAATTTACCCCAGAACGCATTTAAAATCATCTTTGATATAGCTCGATACCCGGGATTCAATTCAATTTTGTCTTTCTCTAGTAAAATACCTTCTTTTTCTAAATATTCTTGTATATAGTTGTCTTTATCTTCGTCGGTGATACAGTCCGAGGGATAATTGGAGGCTTGTTGTTTTTCTTTCAGGAATTTATCTACGTATTTATTGAACAATCCTTCAGAATTATTTTCTCGATCATAGCATATAACATCAAATTGGTAGATTTCAAAGACAGATATTATTTTGTAACCACATTCAACGGCTTTCCGAAGTTCGTCAACCACCCAGGTACCGATGAATTTCCTGTCTTCAACATCGTCGTGATTGCAAAGATCTTGCTGTCTCGTTTCACAACATAATCTACAGAGAGGAAACATCAAACGACCGTGAGCACGAACAGGGAGTACGGGTATATACAGATCACGAGGTGCCAGCACGCTACATTTGACGAGCCCCTCTACAGTGTCAAGACTGTTGTTATTACCGATCAGTTGTAAACATTCATCGCCTACATACACTTTTGGGTGACCAATCGGATATTTACCGGTTTTATTGACGAAGGGATATAGAGACGTAACATCTAAATATTTTATCTTCTCTGTATTTTTCACGTCGTACAGTGTAACATAATTTTCTGTACGACCGCCAAAGAAAGCGTCACGAGGATTGAGAGGCTCGTCAGTGATGAGAGGATGATTGTTCACGAAATTTTGATCATTGGGTGTGATACGCATATGCTCATCATAAGTGCACTCCCATATTTCGATCAATTCATAACCCTGTTGGCGTATTTTGTTAGAGCATAAGAGTGTTGACTCGTACCTCGCGTCAAGTGAATCACCATGCCGCAGCTTTGAATGTCTATTGATCTTGTAACAGTTAATGCAGCCATGCCAAAAACAACCGTAAAATTGATAGACTTTTTTTGTACCCTGTTCATTGTCATAATAACCGTCTACCATGATACCGCAAGGGAGACGATGTTCTTTTGCATTTGCCGCATGCGTGATACGTTCACCCAGACGAACTTCTTCCAATAGTAACCATGAAATGGCCTTCTTAGACTGAGTGCTCGTGCATCTGTATCTACCACCTTGGGGTAAAATACCGATAGTGTCGGGTTTAATGAACATTGTACGATAAACTTTAGAGCAAATAGAAGCGATCGTACTACACTGCGTGAATGGACATATTCCGGTCTTTTCAAGTAAAATATTCCGAAAAGAAATACTGGCTCTACGTAAAATTATAACATCTTGTCGACAGTAAAACTCGAGCTCGTTTTTAAAATTGAAGATGAAATCACTCTGTGCTTTTTCTCTATGCCAATCTATCATTTTTGGCCTGTCTTTCTCAAACACAGTGTTAGGGGAAAAATATTCCAGAGCTGGTATAGGACCTACATAATCAATATTTTCGGGTGTATTGAAAAAATGAGGGAAATACCCCTTGGATACTTCATTTTCGAAACCAAACGCTTTTGGTAGTGCTGCTAGAGGCATATGAAAATAATTCAGTGTGTCAAGGAATTTGATGTTACCGACCTGCATTTCTATAATTTTAGTGCCCGCTAATATTAGTCTTGGGAATCGCGTTCGCTTCACGTTGACCAAATATCGAAGAACAAATTGCGCATCAAAACTCTTTGCGTTGTGTGCAAGACAAATAATTTTGTTGCATTTCGGGTAATCTGCAAATGCAATATCTACAAGTCCTGAGACTGCGTCCTCTTTGGTACGGAAAATGTATTCGCGGACCCCACATATTCTACATGCTGTCTCTATATTATTATCATTGCAACATACTGTACAAACTTTCTGTATTACACAAAAATTGGGTATATGAATTTTCACATTTCTATCACCACGTAGCCTAACATTTTGCTGAGTTTCAAAATCATAAAATATAAATACTGTTAGTTTGTGATCAACTGATTTTAACTGACTCATGAAGCAGTAGTGATTTGTTTCACGCCTACAGTTACATGTTCTGCAATAAGCAGTACCACAAATATGTCTGTGTCTATCTATTTTGACTAGCCTAAAGCACAGCATGCATATTTTTAGAGCATCGCACACACTAGCATTTTTATTTTTTCCTTTCAGTTTCGCGGAGCCTTTTTGTCGATGATTATCGTAGCAACTGCGATTGAAAAACCAGCGATTACATAAATTACACACCGTGCGCTGAGTGTTTTCGCATAGAGGATTCCTTTTGCATCGAGGACATTTCCGTGTACATCGATGCTCCACATTATCTCTGAAAGGTCTATTGCAGAACTCACAGAAACCGCGGCCTGCTATTGCTCCTTGGAGATTAGTAATAGGCTGAAAATGATTCGTTCTTTCGTAATACAATATATAAAGGATATGTTTGATATTACCATGTCTTTGTTGTACACGCTGTCTACCATCGAAAACGGGATCCTCACCTCTACCAAACGTTAAAAACTCGTAAACAACAATGGCCGTTCGATCATCTAAATAATAATCCTGAAATTTCCTAATCTCGCGTATAGTACACCCTCTAGGAGGTATATTGATATTGCACAACCTTACCAGATTCAGAGCCTCTTGCTGCTGAGTGTTACGAGTTCTGTTGATAATTGCCTTCCATTTTCTCTGGAGATCTCCTGATCTTATCTCACCTCTCTCAGCGTGGAGCTTGGCAACCACAAGAGCTCTTGGTAGACAAAGATTGTCGGAATTGGTTATAGTAATGATTGACTTTTTGAAAACATCCTCGTATGTTAATGCTTTGCGCCCCGATCCCTCAATGCCCTCAACGATTGCTACAGTTATTACTAAATTATCATCCGAAGAGAGACCACCGACACTTTGCGAGATACGATTTACCACCTCCCATAAAATATCTGGTGTGTAATCTCGAGCTCTCCTAAATCGCGACCACACGGGTCCACTATTCAGCCTATCGAAATTCACACTAAACCCTACATGATCATGTGGTTGACATGAATCAGTTATATATGTTGTGATATCCCGGAAAGCCCCCTCAAGCCAGTCAATCATGTTCTCGTTTTGAGGAGGATCTACAATTGTAATTACGTATTCTTTACCCTTAGCTTTAAAGTTTCGATATTTTTTAGTAGTAGTTGACAGAACTTGGAAACGGTGCCCTGGAGGTAGAACACCTTCAAACACTTCTTCTCCTTCTCTGCTTTCATCATCATCATCATCATCATTTTGTACAGCAGTTTGTTTTTTCTTGTCTGAACGTGTAAGTACTCTTCCTCCAGTTTGTTGACCTGACAATCAGAAATATCATTATTAATCATCGCTCTTCTATAAATATTTTCCAGACATACCTCCTCGATAAATTAGTTCTCATCATTCTTCAGGCACGTACCCATAAAATGAACGAAGATCTAGAAATAATAGAAAACGTATGAATTACGGGTCCCGAGCCTGAAGAAGTGTAAAGGTCACACAATTTTTACCTTGTAAGCGGCTAATTTCCTCTTCTTCTTCGTTGTCTCCGTCAGCCCCATCATCCTCATCGCTAATGTGATATTCAACAACCTCTATATTATGGACGCTGTCATCTCTTTGGGACTCTCCTTCTTCTTGTTCTTCTTCTTGTTCTTCTTCTTCTTCTTCTTCCTCTTCCTCGCCACCACCGAATTCATCCGAGTCTGTGCAATACCTTTCTTCTTTCCTCAATAGAGTGTCTTCTTCACTGTCTATACCTCTGATAGACATTGAATCGCAGCTATCAGATGAATAACCGGATCCGCATTGGTACTGCGAAGCTTCAGGATTCATAGGCCTGTGCGCCTGTCTTACAGCATCGTATTGAATCCCCCAATATGCGTCCATTGCTAATCTCTTAGCCGTCGTGTCTGCATCTAGAGTCCATAATTCTTGGTAGCAATCATCATTATCTGAATCTGAATCTTCATAACGTTGTCTCTTAGTCTGGTTATGCTGTATTCCTGATGGACCTGGTTGTGGAGACTCTGCACGTACCCTTTTATTTCTTGAAATTCCCTGGTAATTCGGAGATTGCATATATAAATTTTCAGGATCTGTTTCGTCATCATCATCATCATCAGTAATATTGATACAGTCCTTTGTCTCACTTCCCAGTGCATTTGCATTTGCATTCGTAACACTAAATTGCTGACGAATTGCCAATCTTTTCTTCAATGGTAGCGTACTTTGTTCATTTATATTCTCAGAAGGTTCTGAGTTACTCATCTCATCTTCTGAAGAGTCAACAAGATCTATCGTTGATTCACTAATATCATCGTCACTAGTTGAGGATGCTGAGGATTGTCTCTGCTTTTTTCCTAAAAATGAGAATTATTAATTCTAGTCTGTAGTATTATTTTCAAAATATTATCGGTAATGTCGGTACTTACTTGCGTAAATTTCTAAGAAAGGCTTTAAGCATTTGCCTCTCCATCTTGTCGTTCGAGTCACTGATCTACCAACAATCCGTAAAACTCCTCGATGAGAAGTCAATAAACCTTCATTGAAAGCAGCACTCAAAACATTACATGGCGTATGACGTATAATTCTCTCTAAAATACGATCGAGAGAGGACCTCGATAATCGATACCATATTTCCGTTCGCTTTTCACAAAATATTTTTTTATATTGAGGAATTTGTTCCAAAATGAATTCAACAAGTCTCATTAAGAAATAGAAATATTTTCGTTTACGAGGGCACTCAACGCGCTGCATTTTAATTTACAGATGCTCACTGATTTGTGATCAAGACAAGAATAATATGTCATAATTTTTCTCCAGTAAATAAAACGCAAAACTATGTTTAATACACTAACACATCTAAAGGCGTAAAACTCTGAAAACAGAAGAAAGTCACGTATAGAGGCACGTGTCAGCTGAATGCATTTCTTCTTTTCTGTATTAGAAGATGCTACCTAAGCGATTCCCATTCTCTGCATGATGACATATTACGAGTTCAACCGCACCCGTGACTGCGCTTTTCGCTGATAACGCATTTTCGAATGCGTTTTAATCTATTATGTTAATGATTCTGAAAAAATTATTCTCATTCGGGCGTTGTCCATTGTTGAAGTAACATCTCTTCTTGCAAACTCTCTCCCTAGTGTTCAAAATTGTTGAATCAAAATGAGTGGATCAATGGAGACCCCTGCAAAGAAAATGAAAAAAGGAGCAGTAGCAGTTGCAGAAAATTTCGTTGGAGAAGGCCTTTCTTCTTCGTCTCCCGGGGAGCCTCGTACAGGGACACCTTTACAAGGATTGACCAAAGATAAGTTTCGTCTACTTTTACCGACTATTTATCCTTTGAATAAATCACGGTGTAAGAGCGTAATACTCGGCTTGAATCTGGACCCCGACACGCTCACTGCGAAACCCGTAATTGGTATTATTGACCAAAAATATCAGGGCGTATTGTTCTCTGAAGAGTCATGGAAGAAATTCGTATCCTGCTTCAAAGATATCCAGGGGTATTTCAATGATATTGCTGCAAAGGCTCTTCCAGACCCATCGCCTAAAGCTTTGAAATATCCAGGTTCCTCGCTGTCATATGAACGCCTGAACTACACATTTCTAAAATCTAAAGTGATACGTATTGAAGAAGAAAATACATCGAATGTGATGGCGTCTGATTCATTCTCAAAACAAGCGCGTGTTATCATGGTTAAAGACACTTTCGATTGTCTCAAGGAAATGGAAAATTTGATCGCTGGACATTTTGTGTATCTGAGTGACATGGTTCTCTGTGCGGAAGAATGTAGCAGTGGTATGATTGAATTCGGTAAGTCTTCTGTGAATCAGTTAAATTCGAGTGAAATCATGAAAAATATCAGCAGTGATGTTATGCGCAGTGTAATTAAAGGTCGATTGTGTGATTCCTCATGCTCTAATTTCATTGAAAGCAAAATGAGCGAAACGGGATGCGAAAGAAGTATGGCTGGTTATGAGCATGTCTTGAATGAGTTACAAGTTTTTTGTATGAATTTTATACTTGATAAAATTTTCGAGTAATCAATGTAAACTTGTATGTGAATAATTTCGCATGTAACTATGTACTCTCATTATATTTGTTGTAAGAATATACTACATATGAATATGTCACATCATGTGTCTCTCTCACTCTACTCCCCTTCAAATGGTTTATTCTTTTATTCATCAGCACTCTTATCTTGTTTAGTCGAGTGATCCTACTGTTACCGCTAACAGGGGTTTTTTATTGATGAAATTATGGACGATTAAAAAGACATCTTATTATTCAAGTTTATACATTTCTGTATGTACTTGAATAATGAGAAATAATGAATAATTTAATTATTTATCATCTGTCTTTCTCTCTTTCTTGAGACATACATCACACGTGTGGTCTGGTCAATGATTCTAAGCGCGTGCCTAAAAGTGCAGCGTCGGTGCATTTTTTCGTGATGACATGTATATCATGCCATATCACTACACTCTGGAGATGTCTGATCACTGATGCTACGCCTATTTGAGAGGCTCTACTTTCTTCCACGGGTGACGATTCTTACGCGTAATTAATCAGTCACCTTCGAGACACTTCAGTGAAAAGATGAGGATCACAGGGAAAAATTTCGTGAAACCAATGGGGACCGGCCCCCATGTGGGCGTTGTCGAGCCGGGATGCTCTGTGCAGGCCGATCTACCCCTGGCGGTGAGTCATGTTCCTGAACGGAAGGAGATCGCCTTCGATGACGACCCCTTCCCCTACGAGTACAGGATGGATTATACCTATGGAGAAGATCCTGCGTATCCTGATAGGCGATGGTGGGACCGCGTGGAGGAACCCAGGGTTACGCGCGAATGGGAGCTCCCCGCCGATTTAGAAATCTGGAGTGATAGCCCTGACACAGTGTGGCAGGAGAGGATGTCTTTACCCCTCACTGTAGAGGGTGCTTCCTATAGCAGGGATGACTATGAAGACTGGCTGGGCACACAAAGGCAAGTGCGTGTACTCGAACAATTCGAGGAAAATTTGATCGAAGTTGAAAGTGTCCATGGAGGAGAAGAAGAAATGGATGTTGCGGTTGATGACGATGGTGAGGGGGAGATTTGGGTTATTGGGGAGGAAATCGAGTGGGAGCAAGTTAATGAGCAAGACTTGTAAAGCAAGCGTGAACAGTTTTAGTGATAAGTTCGTTAGAGAGTTTAAGTTGAAATTAAAATTTAAATAACGTCGAAAAAAAACATTATTTCGAACGTTTTACATTTAGTGCTAAAATAAAAATGAATAAATTTAGTGATAAGTGTGTGCTAGAAAAACGTGGAAAAACAGTGAAATAAAAACTAGTGAAGCCAGTGGAATGGTCATGCAAAAGTATTGGGACTATTTAAAGTAAGAATTATTAATTTTTCATTAATTACGCGAGCGTGCGGGGTAGAGTGAGAATGGATAGAGAAACTCACTCAAGCCCCGATAATCGTCCGCAGAGTGAGAGAGAGCGAAATCACTATACGTCATGCGTGTTTCTCTCTCACTCTAGCTTGTTAAATGGCTCATTATATTGTAGACCCCCACTCTTATCTTGTTTGGTCGAGTGGTAGGCTACGAGCGTACCAAGCGGCAGGCCTGGGTTCAAAACTCGGCGCTGTCGTAAAAAATTAATCACAGGGTGACGTCACTGCGCGTAGCAGTGAGTGTGAGCGAGACGCACTGCCTTTTGCATCGTCTCGCTCATTCAGTTCTACAATTTTATATCCGATATTCAGATTAAGAACTAGAGGAACAATTTTTCTTTTTCTCTCGGATATAAAATAAGTATAAGCCAAGCACATAAGGGCGCGCAGAACAGAGGGGGGATGTTCCAGGGAAAATCCAGATACCTGGAAGGAAAGATCTTTACCCATAGATTCTAGGACCACCAAGCTGAAAAGCAAAATAAGGAGAGGTTCACCCCTTACAGGGGTGGGAAAAATAAAAATTCTGGCCACTACAGCGCTCCATACACAGCAGTCATCTCACCCCACTCCTCACATGCACGATGTCATTGCCTTGTGCATGGGAGGAGTGGGGTGGGATGATTTTGAGTGGGGGGCGCTATAGTGGCCGCTATACTACTTAGGTGCTTTGGCAAAATTGAGACGTAAAGCCAAAAACAGTGCAGAGCCTTCTGGTAACGTAGTTTCTGCTTCAGTTAGCCATGTATCTCTGGATGCTGCGGCCCAACTTCCTGGACGTCGCGATTTAGGACGTACTGTTCGTCGTGTTCGTAACGTTCACTCTGATATTCCTCCAATTCCTTCAAAAATTGATGAACTCATTGTACCTGACAGATATTCTGTTACTACTCATGGCGAACGTTTTTCATTGAGAGATGTAAATATTGAAAGTGCGAAACAGAATCAGCGATTGTTAATTTTTTCTACAACGTCTAATTTAAATTACTTAAGATCGAGCGATATAATATTCGCTGATGGCACATTTAAGACTGTTCCATCTTTGTTTTATCAATTATTCACCTTTCATGGTGATGTTAATGGGAAAGTATTACCGCTTGTATTCGTTCTTTGTACTGGTAAAAGTCAACGAGTTTATCGTCGTATTTTGGTTGAATTGAAAAGCTTAGAGCCTAGATTAAGTCCTGCTGGTGTGATGGCTGATTTTGAGATGGCTTTCATGAATGCAGCACAACGTGAATTTGGGGTTGATGTTAAGGGTTGTTTTTTTCACTTCTCGCAGTGCGTGTTGCGGAAGATTCAGAGTTGTGGCTTACAAGCTAGTTATGCAGCTGATGCTACGTATGCTCTTAATCTTCGCATGTTATGTGCTCTTGCTTTTGTGCCTATAGGTGATGTTATTAATGTGTATGAATTGTTAATTGCTTCTGCATTTTATAATGAACATAATGAGGAATTGGAGGAATTACTGTCGTATATGGAGCGTACTTGGGTCGGTATCCTTAATCGTCGTAAGCAAAGAACTGGTGCATTGTATTCTTTGCCATGCTGGAATCATTATGAGACTACGCTGAATCGTGGTAACAGAACAAATAATATTTTGGAGGGCTGGCATAATGCTTTTAATAATCGTGCTGCTGCTGCTCATGTTACTATTTGGCGATTCATCCAATTGCTCATTGATGAGCAGGTTCTCACTGAAGTTGAGATACAGCGTTTGATTGCGGGGAATGAAGCTAATGATCGTCGAAGGAGATATCGTGATCGCGATGCAAATTTATTTAGGATTGTTAGTAATTATGATCGTGATGATGATGTATTGAATTATTTGCGAGGGATAGCGCATAATCTGTCGTTATAATTATACAATGATACCTGATTCAGATAATTTTATGGAACACTGTGATGCTCTCTCGAAGGCCATTAATATATCGCTTTGATTAATTTTCATATTCGATGTTTTACACTGTAAAAATGTTTTCTAATATATCACTTTTAATTACTTTTTGTAACAGATTATTTAATTTGAAATAAATTGAGATTTCTTAGCATGAGATATGTGTGATGAGATCATTTAGCTGAGATGAAATTGGTATGAGATCATTTAGCTGAGATGAAATTGGCATGAGATACTTTTGTCATGAGATATTTTTGTATGAGATCTTTTTGCCTGAGATATTTTGGTTGAGATCATTTAGTCGAGATAAAATTGACATGAACCGCGCTCGGTGGCGCTAATCGATACCTCAGGCCCAGTTATCCAGTCAATAACTGGGTCAATGTCACAACAGAGGTAATTGACGTTTTGGCCTTGAATCTTCTTATTCCGGGAGCAATGACCGTTTAGTGCTGTCCTCTAGTCTCTTGGCAGTCCTTTTCTCGCATTTGAATTGACTCTTAGATCTGAATGACCTCTCCGGGACTTCTAGACATTTCTCTGGCCCTGGTACTGTTGAGATGTTGCTGCCCTCCCCCGTTGTCCTCCGGGTGATAACTCCTCATCTTCAGCACTCCGGGCGTAATATCGTCTCAATCATTCACATAAATTTCCATTCATTCATTTCATACATTATCCTAACTTAGAGTAGGGAGGGCCAGGAAGGTACTCTCATTTTAACTAACTAATTTAATAGACGGGCATTTATTCCCGTCACATCGTAATATACGCCACCCCTTGTAAAATTCCCCAGGTAATGGTCATCAAATCTCAAATTTCGACACTGATAAATCGATGATTCTCTACTACAGATAGTAGATTTTAAGTATAAACGTCCTTGCAATCATGTGGTATTTGTAACATTGTCAGAAAACTATGAAAAATCACCGGTGCAATGGAAACAAATAACCATAACCTCATCAGCTAAATTCTTGAACCCGATCTACTGATGAGTTGACATGCAGCACTACACATTTAAGAACCTTGGAGCTGATGAGGCAACATTTCGTTGTCATTTCAGGTGAAATTACTTTTGAAATTACCAATTCTTCAACTAAATATTTCATAAGTATAAACATTTTTGAAATTATTTCCTTTTGCAAACATATTTCAGTAATTATTCTCAAGAGAATGAAATTCCCAATGAGACAACAAAATTCAAGAAGAAATTATGCATGTTCCCTATTCAATAGATACACATCCAATATCAATGAAAGTTATTCCATTTATACAAAAAAATAGATTTCGTAATCAGAATTGAATCATAGATTGTCATCTATCTGAGTCGAATTGATGAGTAAAAATAGATTCAGATCGATTTCGTTCCAATTTTTCAGCATTTTAGAATCGTAAAAATCATAAAATTATATAAATAGTATAATTTGAGTTTCACATTAATCCTCTATGAAATGATATCATCGCCTTGAGATGAAAGGGGCATAAAGTGTCGTTTTTTCTGGTTCCTTTCTACGAAATAATAAAGATGTAAATGTCCACCATCTTTACTCCAATAAACTTTCTTGGGTTTTCATACAATATTAGAAAAATAAGGAATGGAAAATAATGACATATAGGCATAAGTACCATCCACTGAAACAAAGAGATGAGTTCTGGAGATACGCCACTATGTTTTCAGTGGAGATGTATCTCACATCTCTTTGTTCATAGTTTTTTCATTAAATTTTTTTCAATTACTAGAGAAAGAGTAATGATGAAAAAGTATCTCGGCCACCATAGAAACATTTTGTGATAAGAGAAAATAGGCCGTTTTCACATCAGAATTTTTTTTTTTTGATATTCATGCCCTTCAACTATAAGGCGATGATATATAATTCATAATTATTCAAACTGAGTATTTTTTTTATTCCCAAAATATAAGAGTATTCTAAAGATCTATATTATTGTTAAAATAGTAAACAGGCCCCGACCTCACCTTTTTTTGTGAGACTCATCCACTCTTTCAGTCCCTCCATTTTTATCATATATTAAATAAAAATTGAGAAAGTCATTCGAGAAAAAAAAACCGAAAACCTCAACTGGGAGGCAAACCCGGGATCTTCTGATTACGGGTCGAATACTCTTCCAGCTGAACTACAAGGTACTTTCAAAATTCCACTTTTAAACTCGAATTAATACTGCCGCTATCCTTGGATACGGCAAATTGAATGAATTAAGAAATAAATTTGAAAGCAAAAAACCCTGGCCTAGCCGAGAATCGAACTTGAGACACTTATGTCATTTCATTAATAATAAAATGATATTATTTTTGTTTTTCATAAAAATAGACAGAATTTGGAACATTAAAAAATAAGAACATCAAACTGTCCGTTACACTCATATTGTAATTATAAACACATTAATGAAATTTCGACTGCCGAAAATGAATGATTACTGGTCAATCGAATACCAATAATGTTATCATGAATTCAGTCATTCTCATAATTTTAACTCCACTTACCTTTTTACACATTCAGTAAATTAAAATTTTCCACAATCATCTCATGTTAACCGACAATTAGGAATGGGACACATGATGAGTCATATATATATTTTATATAAATGGGAAATAAATTAGAATTTATATTCCTCTTCATGAATATTTTCCCTAACTATTATTGTCAATTGAAAGAAAATACGTTAAAAATTCTCAAAATTATTTTTTCCATAATTGAAATGACATTTATTGATGATTCTGTCTTTTTCATTTGATTGATACACTCATTTTCATGATTTCAAACAGAAATATTTCTAAATCATTTACGGAAACCACCTCTATCTCTAATTTTGATACCAATTATGAATCGCCTATGAATGAAAGTATCTTCATATAAATCAATCTCAGTATTATACGAATAAAATATATATTAATGTATATTAATATAATTTTCACCTTTTTTTTGTTCTTTATATGATTTTTCTTTACTTGATGAAGGAATTGCCAGATCATATTTAGCCAAAATCAAATTGTTCCAAGTCATCACGTAGAAAAATTCTGATGGTGGCCGCCATGGCGTGGGCCATGGCCACCGTCATGGCGGCCACCATCACAAATTTGCCGCTTTCCATGGAGTTCTTTCCCATGGCGATTTTTCATGACGATTCTTTCCATGGCAATTTTTTGCATGATGATTCTTTTCATGACTTTTCCATAAATTTTTTATGCCTTTCATGAACTTATGGCTATAGCAAATTTCTCCATAGCAAAGTTTGCATTGACGAATTCTGCCATGGAGAAAATGCAATGGAGAGAAACGCCATGGAAAGGATCGCCATGGAAAGGATCACTATGGAAAAATTCACTATGGAAAACAAACGCCATAGAAAAAAAGCCCATGGAAAAGAAAGCTATGAAAAAAAAGCCATGGGAAAAAATGAAAAGAATCATCATGGGAAGAAATGCCGTGCAAAAATATGCCTTGGATAGAATCGCCATGGAAAAATTGCCATGGGAAAGAACTTCATAGAAAGCGGCAAATTTGTGATGGCGGCCACC
Source organism: Aleiodes leptofemur (assembly GCA_963942555.1). Classification (NCBI taxonomy): domain Eukaryota; kingdom Metazoa; phylum Arthropoda; class Insecta; order Hymenoptera; family Braconidae; genus Aleiodes; species Aleiodes leptofemur. The sequence goes on from OZ012614.1 coordinate 5,941,066, forward strand.
ATGGCAGCGGTCATGGCGACCGCCATCAGAATTTTTCTACGTGATTGTTTGATTATCAATTTTCCGGATATCGGTAAAGTCTGATGCGATAAACTATGGAGGAGTCTCTGGAAATGTATATGAATTCAAATTTAAAGAAGAATGAAAGAACATTCTCAATGGAGTTACTGAATTTTTTACTCGAGTTGAACAAACCATTCATTCGTAATTTTCTATATAATCTAACATGAGTTCCAATAGCAAATGGACTCGAAAAATTCTCAGCAAAATTAAGTACTCGAACTGTAAGTTTTATACTCCCGTCTGCTATAGCCTCATGACAAATAATATTCTTCGATTGTTTTTGATTTCGTCTGACTGCAAAATTCATTTTTATGTAACCAATCAGATCTGAAATGAGAAATATTTGCAACATTTCTCTGTATTTTTTTCCTAAAAATTTTTCTCACTAAATTTACTGTCATCTCACATAAATTTCAAAATCCAGTTTCTGTCAAACTTCTCAAGTCAATAGTTTTTATGTCATTTTTATTAATTTGATGAACTCCTAGATTACTTATCTCGGTATTTTAATGAAGAATAAGATGGATTTTCAGAGTACAACCCAAATTCCATCTCAGATCAGTCTTTTTCGATCTAGCCCCATTTATGTGTAATATCTTCATACAATTTAAGTATAACTATTCATGAATCAAATCTCATGACAATTTATCCATAAATATATCCCATAAATGAGAAAAAGTCAGAATTTCATAAATATTATATTGTCGCCTTGGAATTAAAAGGGCGTAAGAGTTATTTTTTTCCATCTTCTCTAATAATGAACGTATCTCCAACATTTTACTCTAATACGCTTTACTGGCCCACGTATGAAAAAAACGTATAGAAAGTTTCTATAGAGAGTTTCTATAGAAACTTTCTATAGAGAATCTTATAGCTTTGCGGATACGATGTTGGGATATTTTCTTATAAGCCATGAATTTCATATTTTCCTATACACAAATTAAGGGTGTATAAGAATAATTTCCGTATGAAGGGGATTTTATGGGATTTTATACGCAAATTGAGGGCGTATAAGAATAATTTCTATATGGTGAGAATCTTATGGGTTTCTATACGCAAATTGAGGGTGTATAAGAATAATTTCCATATGAAGGGGATTTTATGGGGTTCTATACGCAAATTGAGGGCGTATAAGAATAATTTCTATATGGTGAGAATGTTATGGGTTTCTATACGCAGATTGAGGGTGTATAAAAATGATTTCTATATGGTGAGAATGTTATGAGTTTCTATACGCAAATTGAGAGTGTATAAGAATAATTTCTATACGGTGAGAATCTTATGGGTTTCTATACGCAAATTGAGGGCGTATAAGTATGATTCTTATACGAACGTGATTTTGTGGATTCCTGTAAGCCAATCGAATGTGTATAAGAATAATTTCTATATGGCGAGAATGTTATGGGTTTCTATACGCAAATTGGGGGTGCATAGGGATAATTTTCATATAGTGGGAATATTATGGGTTTCTATACGCAAATTGAGTCCGTACAAGCATGATTTCCATACGAACGAGATTTCGCGGATTTCTATACGCAAATCGAGTGTGTATAAGAATAATTTCTATGTGGCGAGAATGTTATGGGTTTCCATCCACAAATTGAGGGTCTATAAGGATAATATTTCATATGTTTCTATACGCAAATCGAATGTCCATAAGAATAATTCCTAATGAAGGAAATTCTGTAAAGGTCAATTCAAGAAAAGAGTCGATTCATCCAATTTTACTTTTTCAGTAGATTTATTTTTTGTATAAATATCTCGAAAACTGAGCGAGATAGAGCAATTTTGGCTGAATCCCTTCTTATAGAAAATTACAAGAGCTATGAAGCAAGATGAGCATAACAGCACTTTATCTCGCTTTGTTTCCAAGATTTCCTCGAAAAAAATTGTCAGAAAAAATCGATTTATTCAATTTTACTATTTCACATCACTCATTTTTTTATGAATATTCTAAGAACTAAGCGAGATTTAGCAATTTTCCCCCTATCCTGTTTTGTAGAGAATTTCAAGAGCTACAAAACGAGTTGTGAGTAAAATTGCTCTGTCTTGATGAGTTTTCGACATATTTCCAAAACAATTGAAAAAAAAATAGATTTATCCAATTTCACTTCATCACTGGATTTCTTTTCCTTCAAATATCTTGGGAACTAAGCCTGGAGCTTTTTTTACAGAGAATTCTAAGTGCTTCAAATCAGGTTGAGGGTAAAATTACTCTCTCTCGCTTAGTTCTCGAGATATTTTCAAAAACAAGTAAATGAAAAAATTGATTCATATAATTCTACTTCTTCATTGGCTCCAGTTTTTCATTAATATCTCGGAAACTAAACGAGATAGAGCAATCTCACACCGTCCTGTTTTGTAGAGAATTTCAAAAGCTACAAAGGAGCAGGTGAGAGGATTCACTCTAACTCACTCAGTTTTCGAGATATTTTCAAGAAAAAAATTTTGGAAAATCATTTCATCCAATTTGACTTCTAACTAGATTTATTTTCCCATGAAGATCTTGGAATCTGAGCGAGATAGAGCAATTCTGCCTCGATCTTTATTTACAGAGAATTCTCAAGCGAAATTCTCTGCAAAAACTAGATGCGAATAAAATTGATCTATATCGCTTAATTTTCGAGATATTCTCGGAACCAATTCCCGAAGAAATCCATTCATCCAATTTTCCTTTGTGGCTTCATCCATTTTTTTCATCAATATCTCGGAAATTGAGCGAGATAGAGCCATTTTAGCGGAATCTTTCATTTATAGATAATTTCAAGAGCTAGGAAAAATATGGGCATCACATCACTCTATCTCGCTTTGTTTCCAAGATATTCTCAGAAACAATTGAGAGGAGAAAACGATTCATTCAACTATCTTCTTCACTTTATCCATTCCCTATGGATATCTTGGAAATCAAGCGGGATAGAGCTATTGAAAGAGTGATTCCACCCCAAAATAGGGGTGAAATCACTCTATCTCGCTCAGTTTCCGAAATATTCTCGAAAATAATTGATGAGAAAAATGGATTTATCCAATGTTCCTTTTTCATTCATTTATTCATGAATATCTTGAAAACTAAGTAAGATAGAGCAATTTTGCTTGGATCATTCCTCATTTATAGAGGATTACGAGAGCTAAAAAACGAGTTGTAAGTAACATTGCTCTATCTTGCTTCATTTCTGTAATATTTCCAAAAACAATTAAGAGAAAAAATAGATTTATTCAATTTCACTTTATCACTGGATTCATTCATTTTTTTTAATATCTTGGAAACTCAGCAAGATAGTGCAGTTCCACCTTCATCCTATCCTGTAAAGAATTTCAAGAGATATAAGACAAGCTGAAGATAAAATCTCTCTATCTCACTTAGTTTTTGAGATATTCTCAAAAACAATGAAAAGACAAAATCAATTCATCCAATTTCACTTTCTACTGGACTTACTTTTTTATGAATATCTCGGAAATTAAGCGAAACAGCACTGCTTTGAATGAATTCTTCATTGTAGGGAATTCCAAGAGCATAGAAAGAACATGAGAGTCAAATCATTCGATCTCGCTTAGTTTTCGAGATATTCTTAAAAACAATTTTTTAAAAATTGAATTATCCAATTTTATTTTCCACTGGATTTATTTTTGATGAATATCACGCAAATGCAGCAAGATAAAGCAATTTTGGCTCAGTTTTTTTTCTAGAGCGATGCAAGAGCTTCGAGCATAAAATCCTCCTATCTCGCTTAGTTTTGGAGATATTTTTAAAAACAATTAAATGAAAAAATCGATTCATCCAATAAGATATGTCCTTTTTGCCCTGAGATGATTTTATATTTCTTAATATTCTCTACACAACCATTCCAGAGTGGGAAGGACGTATTTCTATTATGTTCAGAGATATTCTAAAAAAATTGATCTTTAAAAAATTTAAGACAGAGAAATTCGATTTTTTTGTCATGAAGTTCTCTTAGAATATCTTAGAAACTATTGGAGATACGGCTTCTTTCCTTTCCCCTATTCTTATAGCTCTTAGAATTCTCTATAAGATCATTCTTGGGCGGGAAGAACGTATTTCCATTATTTAACGAAATATTCTCAAAAAACTGAAGAAATAATTTTTAGAGAATTAAAAAAGAAGAATTCTATTTTTTTGTCATTCAGTTTTCTGGAGATATCTCGAAAACTATGGAGATGCGCCTCCTTGTCCGAAAGTGGTTTTCTACACAATTTCAGAGGCTACAAAAATGGATTCGAATAAACAGTTCATTTTCAAAGAATAAAACTGGAAATCTCGTATTTTTGGACATTCAGCTTTTTAATAATACCTTGAAAATTGAGTGAAATAGAGCGATTTCACCTCAGTCTTTCATTGTAGCTCTTGGAATACTCTAGGAAGATATCCTATGGCAAAACAGGCGTATCTTCTTTATTCATAGAGTTATTCTCAAAAAACAACAAAATCCATTATGAGAGAATGGGAATGAGAAAGTTGGATTTTTCCATCATTGATTTTTCCACAGCTGTCAAGAACTATTGGGGATACATCCTTCCTGTCCTGAAATTATTTTGAAGCTCCTAAAATTCTCCGCAAAACTATTTCTGGATAAAAAGAACGTATCCCCATCGTTTATCACGATTTTTCGAGAAGTGAATTTATTAATATTTGAAGAATTAAGAAGGGAAAAATTGCATTTTTTTCATTCAGTTTTGTTCAGGATATCACAGATAACATTAAATATACGATCTCTCTCCTTACGCCCATTCTTGTAGCTCCTGGAAGTCTCTCTGGAATTATCTCCAGGCAGGAGACCTATCGCCCTTGTTTAAAAAGATATTTTCAAAAAAATAAACAATCGATGTTTGAAGAATGAAAACAAAAAAATTAAGTTTTTTTGTCAATTAATTTTTTGAGGATATATCGAAAACTGATGGGGATGGGCTCTCATCATTTCGGAATTGTCTTGTAAATGATTCGAAGAGCCATAAAAAATGGTTCCTGATATAAAAAATCTCCACTATTCATGAAAATATTTCAAAAAACAATAGAATTCATTATTAAAAAATTGAAATCTAAATTTTTTTCCTGATCATTTCTTTTTTTTCATAATTTTGTGGGAATTAAGCGACATAGAGCGATTTTACCCCAATTCTTTTTGGTAGCTCTTGAAATTTCCTACAAAAGTGTTCCAAGACAAACAGGGAGTATGTTCATCAATTATTGAGATTGAAAAGTTCCCAAAAGACAGCAAAATTCATCATTAAAGAATTGAAGACAAGACTGTCGGACTTTTTTTGTCTTAAGTTTTTTTTGAATATCTCAGAACTATTGGAGATATGCCTTGTCCCATTGGACCATTCTTGTAGCTCTTGGAATTCTCTATAGAATCATCCGCAAGCAAGAAAAAATCTATTTACATTATTTAAAGTAATATTCTCAAAAAACTGAAAAATTAATTTGTGGAGAATTAAAATGGGAGAATTGAATTTTCTTTGTAATTCAGTTGATTGAAAATCTCTCGAAAACTGATGAAGAACGACTCTTTTGTCTGGAAGTGGTTTGGTGGGGAATCCCAAGAGCTACAAAAATGGGTTGAGATAAAAAGAACGTATCTTCACTATTTACGGAGATTTTCCAAGTTAACAACAAAGCGCACTATTGAAAAATAAAACTAGAAAATTTGTGTTTTCGGTTATTTGGTTTTTTCATAATACTTCGGAAAGTCAGCAAGATAGATTAATTACCAGAGAATAAATTTTTCATCAATCTTCACCTTTATCGTGAGGAATATCATGAGCTAGCCCTAACGGTTTTGGAAATGCAGAGAAAATACCTTATTTTTATCGTAAAATTACCTCATTTTTACCGCATTATTCCAGTTATTTTGGTCAGTTTTTTCACCAAATACTTACCGCATTTTTACGGTAAAAGAACGGAATATTTATAATACTTTAACGGCATAACCACGAAATTAATACCAAAATGATACCGTTAATATGCAGCATATTTACAGCATTATTACTGCATTATTGCTGCATTATTACCGCATAATGACCGTAAATAATTCCTAATCTTATTACTAAAAAATGCGCAAATATTACTCAAATCATACGGTATCAATGGGATTTTTTTCAATTCGAAAATTAACTCGTTTATGCCGCTTTTATTCAGTAACAATAGAATATCATCATCATTATTGTATGCATAGGTTCTTAGCACTTTAAATTACATTTTTTTCCCATTACATCAACGTCTTATACTATCATAGGTTATTCAAATTAAATAAACGTATATGTTTCTCTTTTCTCTGGCTCAATTACATCTTCGAGTTGGAATTAATTTTAAAAAAATAACATAATAAAATAAATATTTCTACGACTTTCATGGAGTTCTGATTGACATCTGACGTGCTGAAAGAGGCTGTGAAGAAGGTTGGCAGACGAGTCTTTAGACGAATCAGTCATTTGTACAATTGCCAAGGTAAATATGTAGATTAGAGGCCTTTTTTAAAATTGAAAAATCACAGACTCAAATTTCAGAAAAAATAGCAAATGCGCAAGCGAGGTTTGAACTCACAACCATCTGATTACATGTCAGGTGCTCTAGCAATTGAGCTATTGCGGGTTCTATTATTTACCTTCGAATTTTTGATTCTGATATATTCTCGTATTTTCTCCACCTCCCCTCCTGAGGTAATTTAAATTAATTTTATTTTTGAAAGACCGCTATTCTCCATATTTACCATTGCCAAAATCCCGAAGATAACAGCTGGAATAACGCTATGGTTGTCCTGTAATCAATCACAATAGAAAGATGTGAGTGATTGGAGCTCTTGCTCATTCGAAAATTCCTGGGGTAGTTCCTGAATTATTGTAGAGAGTGAGCGAACTCCATTCTCACGTACACTCACATCTGTACTCGTTGAAAATTCACCAAGTTGCTCCACAACTTGGGCGAGGCTTGTTTGGTGTTTCTGAATGTCTCAAAAATGACATTCAATAATAAAGAATTACTTTTATTGTGCAAATTGAAGGGAAATTAATTTTTCAATAAATCAAGGAGAATTATAAAAAAAAAATCGAACTGAGAATAGCAGACATTTGAGAATTTCTAGTTTTTTTCATCTTTCAGCGAATAAATTTATTTTTGAAAAATGAAAAATACGCACATGCAGAAAATTCAAAAAGTTAGAGATGCAGATTTTTTAAATATTTTCTCAATAGGAGTTCATTTGTTTGAAAAAATATGAAATGTTTTGAAATGTGTGCTGATTTCATTGCCATGGGAAATATAATTCTTTTACCTGAAGCATACTCCCACAAACTTCTGATAAATCACCTTTATCATTGTTGTCAGTAAAAACAGACGACAGTCTCTCAATAATTGCTGTATTTTTAGTCGGGGCCATCGTGTATTCACTTTTCTAGTCTCAAATGAACACTTTTTCTTAATTTCTCAATAACTCTCTGTCATTGAGAAAATAACATGAATCAACACTTCTCGAGTGGTGGCAAAAAAACTGTCACACAAATAAGAAAACTTTAATTACAAAATACACATTTAAAAAATAATGAAATTGAATTATTAAAATTCAATTTAATGAATTTTTATTGAAGAACAATGTGTAAACAATTCCCTGTTCTTCAAAAAACCAATTGAGGTTATGTCGATTTGACTTTACGGCGGAAGTGTATTTTCATTAGCGCGCGCGACGAAAAAGATGGAGGGAAAAATGAAAAATTCGATTGACAACTCACCCAAGTGCTCCAAAGTTTGTTCACATTTTATGGAGCATCGGAAAGAAGTGTTTGTTCTTCAAATTGATTTGAAAGAAGAATTATTTACGTTTTGCTAAAATTGTTTGACGTATTTTTCATCGAGAAAGATTAAACGAAATTATTTCATGTTCACTAAAATAATTTCTGAAAAACCGTTTTTAATCTCACGTTACGCATAATTAAAAAAATAAAATTAATAAATTAATAAATATTGTTGACTAAAATGCGTGGGCAAAGTAGGGCAGATGAAGACTCTTACAGCCTTGCAACGAGTTTCAGAATAATTCGTAAACATTTAAATAATTTGGGATATAGACACGCACTGTCAGTTGATACACTTCCACTAGCTGAAAAGTTGTTAGGTGACTTGATGAAAACGGATGATTCGATTTTTTGCGGTGCCTCTTTCAGTACTATCTTGAAAACTAAGCTAGATAGGGAAATTTTCATGGGAACTTTTTTGCAGTTCGAATTTTCCTCTACAGAAAAGGCCTCTATGAAAATTTCGCTATCTAGCTTATTTTCAAAGATATTACTGAAAAAGGGACAGCAAAAAAATCGAATTATCCTTCTTCATCTCTTCACAACTGGATCATTCAACGTTTTCCTCTCTCTCTCCACAATCAAAAAAAGTTAAATTCTTCTTTAAAATCGTTAATAATAATTTATACGAGATAAAATTCTCAAATTTGATGGAGTGAATCTTTCAAGAATGAATGAGGAATGAAATAAGTCTTAGAAACAGAAATCAATTAAAAATTGGAGAATTTTCTGTGCTTTGTACATTTCTTCATTTTTTCAAGTGTTGAAGGAATTTTCAAAACCACAGAAAATTTTACACTTTTCAACCAATTTCTTACTTCTAGGACTCATTCTATTTCTAATTACATTCTCTACAGATTCGCCTTTATCCAAATTGAGAATTTAAAAATTTAAAGTTAAAAAAAATCGTTGAAAATAATTTTGTTTTATTTTTTTTTTCCCCGAAAAATGAGCTATCCCATTTTTCCCGGCTCTCCCCTACTTGAAAAATTGGTATAATTTTTTTTAACCCCATAAATTCATAGGAAATGAGCTAACCTTTCACCTCGATTCGGAATTTTTACGCTAAGACTAATAAAACCGAAGATATTTCCAAAAAATCGAATTTCTCCAAAAATGAAAAGGGAAAAACCCTTCAAATGGTTCCCCAAGAATCGAATTCTTAAAAAATGCCAAAAAATTAATTTTGGCACTTGTTTTCCACCCAAAATTTCCTCAGCTTCTCAATGAAATCATAAAAAAAATCCATCTCCAACCATATGTAACAATAACTAAATATTTATTTGAATCTGTGTGAGTAACTGAAACCCGCTCTATTCTTTTATATTCTCAATAAAAATTTTTTTAGAAAATTATTTCTCTTGTTATTCATTTATTTATCCCGATTGAATACAATTATTGTTATCATTATCATTATTATTATTATTATTATTGTTATAATATTCGGAAAATTTCGAAATTTCATCGGGAAAATTGATATCAGGTAATAAACTTTCTCCTTACGGGTTCTCAAACATTCAAATCATTTTTTAAGCCAAAAAAAAAAAGATTTTTTGCAAATCCTGCAGTGGTCTAACCCCTTGAACATATGCGAATGGAAAAAAACTGAACTCATTTTGTTCCTCTATTTGTAAATAATAATTTCAAGAGCATTAGGAAACTATCGCATTGATGCAGCTGAATGTCGATATTGTTTCGTATAATTTGCGCATTTTTATCGCAACTTTACGGCACTACTACGGTAACCTTATCGCATTTCTACCCTAGTTTTACGGCACTACTACGGTAACCTTATCGCATTTCTACCCTAATTTTACGGCAGTACTATGGTTAAAAAACTGGTAAAAATAACTCTATCAATACCGCATTGTTACCAAACTTTTATGGTAAAAATGCGGCATCCGCATTATTACAGAAAATTTACCGCACTTTTTGCGCATTCTCAAAACCGTTAGGGCTGGAATCCCATCGGAATCTGGATCATCAGCCTCCATGTAGTTAACCTAAAAGTTACGGGTATTTCACTCTCAACTGTAAGGTTTTAATTCTTGCGGATGAAAAATCTTAATGTAAGGATGATAAATCCATAAAATTCATATTTCGCATTATTATTTGATTGATGTAATGATTATAAAAATCGCAGCAACACCAGACAAGGAAAGATCCACGCCATTTGAGCGCCATTTTGGCTACTGTTATAACAGCATGCGCATCCGCATGACAAGCTGCTGTGCGCATGTTGTTATAACAGTAGCCAAAATGGCGCTCAAATGGCGTGGATATTTCCTTGTCTGGTGTTGCTGCGATTTTCATAATTATTGAATCAATCAAATAATAATGCGAAATATGAATTTTATGGATTTGTCATCCTTACATTAACATTTTTCATCCGCGAGAATGAAAGCATTACAGTTGAGAGTGAAATATCCGTAACTTTTAGGTTAACTACATGGAGGCTAATGATCCAGATTCCGATGGGATTCCAGCTCATGATATTCCTCGCGATAAAGGTAAAGATTGATAAAAAATTTATTCTCTGGTAATTACTCTATCTTGCTTACTTTCCAAAGTATTATGAAAAAACCAAATGACCGAAAACACAAATTTCCTAGTTTTATTCTTCAATAGTGCGCTTTGTTGTTAACTTGGAATATCTTCGTAAATAGTGAAGATACGTTCTTTTCATCTCAATCCATTTTTGTAGCTCTCGGAATTCTCTACCAAACCACTTCCAGACAAAAGAGTCGTATCTTCATCAGTTTTCGAGAGATTTTCAATGAACTGAATTACAAAGAAAATTGGATTCTCCCATTTTAGTTCTCCACAAATTAATTTTTCATTTTTTTGAGACTATTTCTTTAAATAATATAGATAGATTCTTTCTTGCTTGCGGATGATTCTATAGAGAATTCCAAGAGCTACAAGAATGGTCCAATGGGACAAGGCATCTTCAATAGTTCTGAGATATTCTAAAAAAACTTAAGACAAAAAAAAGTCCGACAGTCTTGTCTTCAATTCTTTAATGATGAATTTTGCTGTCTTTTGGAAACTTTTCAACCTCAATAATTGATGAACACACTCCCTGTTTGTCTTGGAATACTTTTGTAGGAAATTTCAAGAGCTACCAAAAAGAATTGGGGTAAAATCGCTCTATGTCGCTTAATTCTCACAAAATTATGGAAAAAAAGAAATGATCAGGAAAACAATTTAGATTTTAATTTTTTAATGATTAATTCTATTGTTTCTTGAAATATTTTCATGAATAGTGGAGATTTTTTATATCAGGAACCATTTGTTATGGCTCTTCGAATCATTTACAAGACAATTCCGAAATGATGAGAGCCCATTCCCATCAATTTCCGATATATCCTCAAAAAACTAAATGACAAAAAAACTTAATCTTTTTGTTTTAATTCTTTAAACATCGATTTTTTATTTTTTTGAACATATCTGTTTAAACAAGGGAGATAGGTCTCCTGCCTGGAGACAATTCCATAGAGACTTCCAGGAGCTACAAGAATGGACGTGAGGAGAGAGATCGTATATTTAATGTTATCTGTGATATCCTGAACAAAACTGAATGAAAAAATGCAATTTTTCCCTTCTTAATTCTTCAAATATTAATAAATTCACTTCTCGAAAAAACGTGATGAACGATGGGGATACGTTCTTTGTATCCAGAAATAGTTTTGCGGAGAATTTTAGGTGCTTCAAAATAATTTCAGGACAGGAAGGATGTATCCCCAATAGTTCCTGACAGCTTTGGAAAAATCAATGATGGAAAAATCCAACTTTCTCATTTCCATTCTCTCATAATGAATTTTGTTGTTTTTTGAGAATAACTCTATGAATAAAGAATATACGCCTGTTTTGCCATAGGATATCTTTCTAGAGTATTCCGAGAGCTACAATAAAAGACTGAGGTGAAATCGCTCTATTTCACTTAATTTTCAAGGTATTATTAAAAAGCTGAATGTCCAAAAATATGAATTTTCCAGTTCTATTCTTTGAAAATGAACTGTTTATTCGAATCCATTTTTGTAGCCTCTGAAATTGTGTAGAAAACCACTTTCGGACAAGGAGGCGCATCTCCATCAGTTTTCGAGATATCTCCAGAAAACTGAATGACAAAAAAATAGAATTCTTCTTTTTTAATTCTCTAAAAATTATTTTTTCAGTCTTTTGAGAATATTTCGTTAAATAATGGAAATACGTTCTTCCCGCCCAAGGATGATCTCATAGAGAATTCTAAGAGCTATAAGAATGGGGGAAAGGAAAGAAGCCGTATCTCCAATAGTTTCTAAGGTATTCTAAGAGAACTTGAATCTGCCAAGATGTACTCCGGGGTATGCAATTCGAGTGGAATTTGGAGTATGTCCTCTGAAATTGAGAGTATTCAAGCAAGCCTGGGACTGGATTCTGAAAATGTTACTCATGCTGCCCGACAGATTGCCAATTCGCTGTTTTCGCAGACAACACCAACTCTCATTATCGGATGATTGTAACAGTGATTACAATTGGGCTGCCCAATCCCGCAATCTCCTGATCGAAGCTGGGCATGGGGAACTTTGGCAGACTCTGGATCACACGCGCTGGCTTCAAGATGAGCAAGCGGTTTTTCGAGACTATGAGATGGAATTACGAAGAGCAGACTATGAAAAATATCTAGCTTCATCTTTCTGCCAGAATATATTCCCGGAGAATGATTGCTGCAGGACATCTCAGTACATTAACATATCCTGTCCAGTTGAGTGGACACGCTTCTGTATAAACCTACGGCTAGCAAATAACTTCAAGCTCACACTAAGAAGAGACCAATTACGCTTCAGCTTTGATCCAAATGTGGCGTGCCGATGCTGCAACAGAGATAGCCTCGAAACGGTAGCACATGTCATACTAGATTGTCCCGTCCATGAGACATATAGAAGAAGATTCCTTGGGAAGGACACAGGAAGGAACAATCTAGCACGGATACTAAATCCCAGCGCAAGAATCGACCTCAAGAACCTGTACATGTTTATGCTAAACGTGCTTGCCACAATGGAACTGATGGGAATATATGATAAATGATGAAGGGTTATCAAGCATATGTGTAATTATCCAATGTAACTGAAATTTATGATACCTCAGCCGACTGTCAGCGTAGAAATAGAAATATTATATTATGTTCAATCAACCGATTTCAATATTGTGCCATCTTATGCTTTTTATGCTATTTTCTATTTTCTATGGATTCTTTTATTTCGTATTATTATTATGCTATTTTCAATGGATTCTTTTATTTCGTATATTTTTCATTCTTACTTGATACTTTACATAGCCGATTATAAACGTCTGTGTTCCTTCAAATGTACCCCCCAAACTAATGGGATAATTATCCCGCAAAGTTTGTATTAATAAATAAAAAAAAAAAATAAATAAATATTCTAAGAGAACTTCATGACAAAAAAATCGAATTCCTCTGTCTTAAATTTTTTGAAGATCAATTTTTTTAGAATATCTCTGAACATCATAGAAATACGTCCTTCCCACTCTGGAATGGTTGCGTAGAGAATATTAAAGAATATAAAATCATCTTAGGGCAAAAAGGACATATCTTATTGGATGAATCGATTTTTTCATTTAATTGTTTTTGAAAATATCTCCAAAACTAAGCGAGATAGGAGGATTTTATGCTCGAAGCTCTTGCATCGCTCTAAAAAAAAAACTGGGCCAAAATTGCTTTATCTTGCTGCATTTCCGGGATATTCATCAAAAATAAATCCAGTGAAAAATAAAATTGGATAATTCAATTTTTTAAAAATTTTTTTTAAGAATATCTCGGAAACTAAGCGAGATCGAATGATTTGACTCTAATTTTTTTTCTATGCTCTTGGAATTCCCTACAATGAAGAATTCATCCAAAGCAGTGCAGTCTCGCTTAATTTCCGAGATATTCATAAAAAAGTAAGTCCAGTAGAAAGTGAAATTGGATGAACTGATTTTGTCTTTTCATTGTTTTTGAGAATATCTCGAAAACTAAGTGAGATAGAGAAATTTTATCTTCAGCTTGTTTTATAGCTCTTGAAATTCTTTACAGAATAGGATGAAGGTGGAACTGCACTATCTTGCTTAGTTTCCAAGATATTAAAAAAAATGAATGAATCCAGTGATAAAGTGAAATTGAATAAATCTATTTTTTCTCTTAATTGTTTTGGGAAATATTTCGGAAATGAAGCAAGATAGAGCAATGTTACTTACAACTCGTTTTGTAGCTCTTGTAATCCTCTATAAATGAGGAATGATCCAAGCAAAATTGCTCTATCTCACTTAGTTTTCAAGATATTCATGAATAAATGAATGAAAAAGGAACATTGGATAAATCCATTTTTCTCATCAATTATTTTCGAGAATATTTCAGAAACTGAGCGAGATAGAGTGATTTCACCCCTATGTTGGGGTGAGATCACTCTTGCAATAGCTCTATCCCGCTTAATTTCCAAGATATTCATAGGGAATAGATAGAGTGAAGAAGATAACTTGAATAAATCGTTTTCTTCTCTCAATTGTTTCTGAGAATATCTTGGAAACAATGCGAGATAGAGTGATGTGATGCCCATATTTTTCCTAGCTCTTGAAATTATCTATAAAAAAAGATTCTGCCAAAATGGCTCTATCTCGCTCAATTTCCGAGATATTGATGAAAAAAATGGATGAAGCCACAAAGGAAAATTGGATGAATGGATTTCTTCGGGAATTGTTTTCGAGAATATCTCGGAAATTAAGCGATATAGATCAATTTTATTCGCATCTAGTTTTTGCAGCTCTGAGAATTCTCTGTAAAAAAGGATCGAGGCAAAACTGCTCTATCTCGCTCAGATTCCGAGATCTTCATGGGAAAATAAATCTACTAAAAAGTCAAATTGGATGAAACGATTTTCCAAATTTTGTTTTTCGAAAATATCTCGAAAACTGAGTGACTTAGAGTGATTCCTCTCACCTGCTCCTTTGTAGCTTTTGAAATTCTCTATAAAACAGGACGCTGTGAGATTGCTCTATCTCGTATAGTTTCCGAGATAGTAATGAAAAAATGGAGCCAATGAAGAAGTAGAATTAAATGAATCAATTTTTTCATTTACTTGTGTTTGAAAATATCTCGAGAACTAAGCGAGAGAGAGTGATTTTACCCTTAACCTTGTTTGAAACGCAACTAAATTCACGTGGAATTTAGTGCTGTTTCAAGGGAGACTTGACCGAGGGAGAGGGGGGTCTAGCGACACCTGAACCACGGTCAAGATGAAAATCACCCCCCCTAGTTAGTTGTCATCGAACTCCCAACAAGTGAAGTAAAATATTAATTCGGCTTAACAATGTAAAGTTATACAGAGACTCTCCGAATTAATGTAACGGTCAACTATTTAGTGTGTTAGTTAATCAACTATCAAGTGAACATTCATGACATTCAACTATTACCCTAGTCATTTATTTATCGTAATTTCAACAAGAAAGACAACCGGGCTTTTGTCCGTTTGAATAAACGGTTTTGCCATGCGGCTAAACGAGTGCCTTTCCTTCAACTACCCAATATTTTTCACTATCCTATTTGCCTCCCACTGACCACCCAACTGACTATCCACCCAGAAAAATCAACTAGTTTTAAACAAACCTGCTTTGGAGCACTTAGAATTCTCTGTAAAAAAAGCTCCAGGCTTAGTTCCCAAGATATTCAAAGAAAAAGGAATCCAGTGATGAAGTGAAATTGGATAAATCTATTGTTTTTTCAATTGTTTTGGAAATATGTCGAAAACTCAGCAAGACAGAGC
Source organism: Aleiodes leptofemur (assembly GCA_963942555.1). Lineage (NCBI taxonomy): Eukaryota > Metazoa > Arthropoda > Insecta > Hymenoptera > Braconidae > Aleiodes > Aleiodes leptofemur. The sequence continues at coordinate 5,956,731 of OZ012614.1, forward strand.
AATTTTACTCACAACTCGTTTTGTAGCTCTTGAAATTCTTTACAAAACAGGATAGGGGCAAAATTGCTAAATCTCGCTTAGTTTTCAGAATATTTATGAAAAAATGAGTGAAGTGAAAAGGTAAAATTGAATAAATCGATTCTTTCTGACAATTTTTTCCGAGGAAATCTTGGAAACAAAGCGAGATGAAGTGCTGTTATGCTCATTTTGTTTCATAGCTCTTGCAATTTTCTATAAAAAGGGATTCAGCCCAAATTGCTTTATCTCGCTCAGTTTTCGAGATATTTATACGAAAAATAAATCTACTGAAAAAGTAAAATTGGATGAATCGACTTTTCTCTTAAATTGTCTTTTACAGAATTTCCTTCATTAGGAATGATTATTATGGACATTCGATTTGCGTATAGAAACATATGAAATATCATTCTTATGGACCCTCAATTTTTGTATGGAAACTCATAACATTCTCGCCACATAGAAATTATTCTTATACACACTCAATTTGCGTATAGAAACCCATAATATTCCCACTATATGAAAATTATTCTTATACACGCCCAATTTGCGTATCGAAACCCATAACATTCTCGCCATATAGAAATTATTCTTATACACACTCGATTGGCGTACAGAAATCCACAAAATCACGTTCGTATAAGAATCATGCTTATACGCCCTCAATTTGCGTATAGAAACCCATAAGATTCTCACCATATAGAAATTATTCTTATGCACTCTCAATTTGCGTATAGAAACCCATAACATTCTCACCATATAGAAATCATTTTTACACACCCTCAATCTGCGTATAGAAACCCATAAGATTCTCACCATATAGAAATTATTCTTATACACCCTCAATTTGCGTATAGAAGCCCATAAGATTCTCGCCATATACAAATTATTCTCATACACCCTCAATTTGCGTATAGGAACCCATAAGATTCTCACTATATAGAAATTATTCTAATACACCCTCAATTCGCGTATAGAAACCCATAAGATTCTCACCATATACAAATTATTCGTAAACACCCTCAATTTGCGTATAGGAACCCATAAGATTCCCACTATATTGTTATCGATCGAGTCCTAATTTTTCGATTCCCCGTCAGAGGTGTGCCACTGACCCATCTCGCGTATCTCATGGTCAAGGTACAATCAGAGAGCCTCGGGACGCTGTACGCTCATCATCCAAAATTTACGTCATTCTTTTCTTTTTGCTACTCAAAAGTACAAATCATTAATTATTTCTTTACTTTTTTTTTGCTAATTACGAAAGCTTCTTTTTTTTTATTCACGTCAAAGTGCATACTTTATTATTTTCTTTACTTTGTAATTCTTGCTTTATTAATTTTCATTATACACCCGCACATGGGAGTTTACTTAAAACCACGTGTCTCATTCTTTCTGGAGCCTTCTATACACGATCCTGATTCCAACTAAACGATTCATCCTGACCAAAGCACACGACAACGATAGACGATAACAATATAGAAATTATTCTTATACACCCTCAATTTGCGTATAGAAACCCATAAGATTCTCGCCATATACAAATTATACTTATACACCCTCAATTTGCGTGTAGAAACCCATAAGATTCTCGCCATATACAAATTATTCTTATATACTCTCAATTTGCGTATAGGAACCCATAAGATTCTCACCATATAGAAATTATGGTAAAGGGGGAGTAGAGCTCTGCCAACTAAAAGTATTTATTTTGAACATTTAGAGTCCGAATTTTTTGATCATTTTTTAGCCACAGCTAGTTCCAACTGTCGCATTGATTATAATAATTTCAAAATTTAACTTTATGAAGGCGAAAATATGTTTTTTGAATATCATGCTTCGAGTTAAATAACTTGAAGTAATTTCATTGTTTTCAACAAATCAATGAATAAATTTCAGCATTTTCAAGTTTTTATTTTCTGAAATATAAGAGGAATAATAATTTAATTTAAATAGAGTAGAGTATCATTGTTTTGATTGAGTAAGGAGAGAGGGAACTTGATGAGAGGTGAAGAGACGATGAAATAATCGATATCTTCCTGACAAAGACAGTTGGTGTGAAAACACAATGATAAACAGAGACCAATGGTCTTAAGAAAACGGTAAATTTGGTAATTCAACCACATGAGCCTTTTCTGGGCCAGTTTGATTTTGGTTGTCTGCAGTGAAACCTCAAAAACTGTGTGTTTTGTATTAAAAGTTAGTTGCCACCACTGCGGGTATTTTTTCTTGGAAAATCCAGTTTTCAGATGAGTATTTCGAGTTTTCATTTAATCCGTATTAAATTTATTGAGTTTTTTTTCGCTTTGGCTTTTTTTCTTCTCGTTTCAATTTTATGATATTTTTTGATTGATATTGTTCCACGCGCTGTGTACAAGTTATTGACTAAAGGAATAGGTACGCATTTTAATGCTCAATGTACTTGTTTTCTTACTAAGTTAAAAAATTAAAATTTTTAATGCTCAATGAAGGTGAGCGGTGTTTGAGTCAATAAATTTCTTCATCAAAATCCCGAGTGTCGCATAGGGTAGGTCGTGTTAGGTTTTTTGAGGCCTGTGCACCACTACGTCCCCGTCGTGGCCTTGGGTTACGCAAAACGTGGTGATAATTTCAATTATATTCAATGGTTGTTTTTTTTCATTCTATTGGTTACCAACTTCCAAAAAAAGTTACATGTTTTTTGGGAAAATTTAATTAGGATTTTTTCTCTCAACCTTGAAATCTTGTGACCGACCTTTGGTCAACCATAATATATTACATTAAAACAAAAAAACTCAAAAAAATCCCGGGAAATTTAATTTGGTTTGGCAGAGTGAAACTACCCCATTACCGAAATTATTCTTATACGCCCTCAATTTGCGTATAGAACCCCGTAAAATCCCCTTCATATGGAAATTATTCTTATGCGCCCTCAATTTGCGTATAGAAACCCATGAAATCCCCTTCATACGGAAATTATTCTTATACACCCACAATTTGCGTATAGGAACCCATAAGATTCTCACCATACAAAAATGATTCTTATACACCCGCAATTTGCGTATAGGAAAATACGAAATTCATGGCGTATAAGAGAATATCCCAATAACATATACGCAAAGCTATCAGATTCTCTATAGAAAGTTTCTATAGAAACTCTCTATAGAAACTTTCTATACGTTTTTTCCATACGTGCGGTCGATTATATGAGGCCTTAATGTGTCTTTCTGTCAGACTGACGAGAAAGGCACACTAATTCCCCTTAGTCACACCTCCCGCTCAGTTTGTCGTTTGGTCTGCGTACGGCAAGCGGTCACCCATCCAAGTAGTAACCAGACTCAATGCTGCTCAACCCGGTGGATCCGCCGAGCCGTACACAGACCGAACAGCCAAACTGTCGGTTTTTTATAACCCAACTGGCATCCGTTCATACTCATAATGTCCGTTTCGACCTGTAAATACTGTTTTTTTCTTTATCTGGCTCTTCCACCTCTATTTGATGGAAACCACTTGCTAGATCGAAAACACTAAAAAAATTTGCTCCCCCTAATTGTGATAGAATTTCTGCAATGTCAGGAAGGGGAATTTCTGCAATGTCACCTATAGTTTTGCGATTCAATTCTCTGAAATCGATTACCATTCTCCAGCGTTTATTTTCTTTGGAATCAGCTTTCTTAGGCACTATCCAAAGAGGAGAATTATAAGGTGATACTAAGTTTCTGATAATTTCTTGATCGAGCAAATTTTTAATTTGTTTCTTGACTTCTTCCTGATGTTGTGGAGGATATTTATATTGTTTCCTAAAAATTGGTTTTTCGTCTATAGTTCTAATTTTGCACTCAAAAAATTTTGCCTCTCCCAAAGTATCACCAGGTAAGTGAAAAATGTCAGAGAATTCTTGGATTACTTGTTTTATTTTTGTACGCTCATCAAACTGAATGTTGTCTCAATTTAGAATTTCTAGTACTGTGGAAGCTCTCTCCTCAAAATAGCTGAATTCTTCTTGTATCATGAAAAAATGTTCAGCCTGGTCCTGATTTTCATTCAGAATTTCTTCAAATGCTTCTAAATTCTGTGGATTGAGTTTGAGCTGAAAATATTCCTCCATGATATTAATAACTATTGCTGTTGCCATCCCATTTTCCACTTGTACAGCTGCTTCTCCCAAGTATACCCCCTCTTGCAAAGGGATTCGGGGCAAATACCCTTCCTTAAGATCTGAATTTTTGATAGGAATAGAAATTACCATACTAGATCTGGCTGGTACTGTTACATTCTCAGCAGATGCTGCTTCTTTACACCATCGAATAGGATCGGTTGGTTTTCGGGAAATTGTGAGGTTCTTCTCAAGATAATGTTACGTCAGAACTATTATTCCTAATAATTCTTAATAGCATGGATTTATTTATTTTTCCTGTTTTGAGCCTAGTTGAAAACCAATAGCTCGGGATAGGAAGAAGGGAGTTTTTGCGTTTAACTATACCCGATAGGGTGATAAAGTAAAAATAACGTACATTTTGGGATAGTAATTTGATCTATATTTTCTAAATAAAAATTATTTTGAAGATTTCACAAAGGTAATTATTTACATTTTTCAATTAACTCTCAATAGATTTGAATGTTAACTATTCAGTTTTGATGATAAAAGCAATTTCAAAAATTCTACAAAAATAATAATCTTGAATTTTTAATGAATTTTTAAATAAAATTCCAATTTCAGTCATTAATTTTTTTTTCCGATAGAAACAATTAAACAGAATTACATAATTTCTCTTTTTTTCTTATGAATCCGACGGGATTCTCTAAATTTTACATTTTTGAAATTCTATCAATTTTTCATTTAAGCCTAATTAAAATAAAATAAAATAATTTTTATAATGAATCCGACGGGATTCTCTAGATTTTACTTCTTCAAAATTTACTAATTTTTCATTTAAACCCAATAAAAATTAAATCAAATAACTTTTATAATGAATCCGACAGGATTCTCTACATTTTTCATTTTCAAAACTTTATCGGGTTTTCGTTTGAACCCACTTAAAATTAAATAAAACAATTCTTATAATTAAATCCGATTTTATAAAGGAAAAAATTATTTACCGAATACGCGAAATCTGCGCGCGCAGTATCCACCGATTGTTATTAAATTTGTCCACTTACTTTCTCGGTTTTTGATTCCTTTTTTTTTTCTATCCAATTTTCTCTCTTTTTTTTTTTAACTCAAAATCCCCAAAATTCTACACTGAAATTCTTTTTATTTCCCTCTCTTTTAGCACTCAAAAATTCCCCAAAATTCTTCAATGAAATTCATTTTCTTCCTTTCCTTTTTTTTTTCACACTCAAAATTTGTTTTATTTCTTTTTTTTTTCCCACTCAGAAATCCAAAAACAAATTTCAAATAGAATCCGTTTTATTTTTCTTTTTCTCACTCAAAAATCCTCACAGTTCTTTAATAGAATATTTTTTTTTTTATCTTTCTCCCTTTTTTTTTTCACTCGAAATTTCCATAATAGTTTAATGATCTTTTTATTTTATTTTCACTCCCAACTTAATTCTTTCGATGCCGCGCCCTAATTAATTCACTTTATTATCTTTTCTAAACAATTTCACAAATTCTGTTTTTCTTTAATTTCTCCCATTTTTACAAAAGTGTTACAAATCTCAATTTCCTCCTTATTTCCTTCTTCACACCCAACTGATTTAATTAGGGTAAGGAGCAAAGCGACTTCGCGTTGGCGGTTGCCCCTTCTCCTAATTTATTCAACAGTGGGGTCAATCAGGTGACAAAAATCACACATGATTGGCACCTCACTTATTGAAAAGTGGGAGAATACCCCCTTTATTTCCCTGTTGTCAAGGCATTGCAATTCAATGCCTTTGACGAACAAAAAGAATGAGTGAGAGAGAAAGAAGAAAGCATCAAGTTAAACTGCGTTTTTAACTTGTGTTTTTCCTTTTCTCTACTCATTTTCATAAAATAATCGAAAAATCGATATCAGACGATCCGTGTTATTTACACCGGACGTCTTCTATCTCTCATAACAATGCTGAATCATGTTCACCATTGTTTTGATTAATTCTTTCAATAATTTCCCAAAAAAACAAATAAAAATAAATAAAAAAAAACGTCTCAGTTTCTGGACGTTACAATAACGAATATCCACTTTTTCTTGAATGAGGAATTCAGTTCCTAAAATACCTACTCCCGAAATAGGCAATTTATGATTCATAACATGGAAAACTACAGGAGCTCTCATGATACTCCGAATAACTGATCCCTTCATATTTCTTCCATTTGTTAGGCCTCTAATCCGATTTATCGGGGAAGGTTGAATTTGTAGATTTGGGCGTAGAGCATCTAGTTCAATTATATTGATTACTGCTCTAGTATCAATTAAAAATTCTTGTTCTTTAGTGGATAACTCTGGAATAATAAGATTTATTCGAGGACCCCCTCTATTTGAAGATACGCTAGCTTTTCTTGTTTCGTTAAGACATGAAGGCAATCAAAAATGTATCGGATGTAGTCGGTTTTGCAGCAGAGTGATAGTATTAGAGAAAATGGAAATATAGGCTCTGGATTTTTCAAAGAACTCATGACCTAGAATTGCCCCATAATCCGCGGTGTACTCTCTGACAACATGAAAATCAACAAGTATACTTGGAAGTAATTCTAATGTAATTATTCCAAGGCTTTCCGTTGAATTATTGCTCACTCCAGTTATTTTTATTGTTTTTGAAGTATCAATCCGAGTGTTTTTCTTCAAGTAATATAAACCGACTCAATTAATAGAAGAACCTGTATCGACCGATACACTCAAATTTTCGTTAAAGTAGGGCCCTCTCAACGTTACTCTGGGACCTTTGCCAAATGCGAAAAACAATAATGATTTATTTAAAACGGGTGGAGGCTGCCGGCTGTTACTGTGTGACGCTGAGGTGACTGATTGCTCGACGTTGCACCATCCCGGCGAGCATGATCTCCGTTTAAATGTTGATTTCTTGATGGAGATGATGATCTAGATGGCAATGACGTTCTTGATAGGGGTTGCCCCCTTCTATCTCTTTCTCGATATCTATCAGGAGATTTTTCTCTGGACGAATTTCCATCGAAACATTCATTCAGCATTTGAGACATTTGTTCCATAAAATTTCCTTGGATCGTCTCGAATTCATCTTTAAGATTTTCTCGGGAGACTTTCATATTTTCTTTTGCCTCTAACCTCATGGTTTTCATTCCATCTTCAAGTTTTTGAATTACTTCATCCAACTCATCTTGAAAAGATACTGTCCTTGAACGAGCAGCACGAACTGGTACTCCTGCTTCATCTTGTTGCGGAGGTGCAGGAAGTGTAGCTGGTCTTGGAAAATATGAACCTGCTTGTCGACTTGCTGGATCACGAATGGGACTCTGTGCTCGAGTTCTTGTAGAGTAGAAGTCGGCTTCTGGATAAGTCGTTTGATTATGATGCGAGTAATTTGGTCTCGATTGATAATAGGGAACTAATGTTTGTTGGTTATTCCCTCTGTTAGAATCGTGTAGCCCCCTATAGCGGTCAACTGATGGACGAGTAGGCAATAGATAATTCATATCGTTCGCCACTATTTTTAGACCTGCATCTAAGGTTTCGACATTTTTTGTATATAGCTCCCTTTGTATGGAATGAGGAGCAAATTCTTTTAATACTTGAATTGCCTCGTAATTGAGAGTTTCTTTGTAATGGTCTTTCTTAGCAGCCCCAAATTCTTCTTCAGCAGCTTCCAGACTACTTTGTAACGGTTTGCTCAACTGACCTTGAGCCAACTGTTAAAGGCACTGAAAAATTCTCTAAATTTGACCCAATTTTATGCTTCTAGTTTTTTCCCAATTTACTCCCAATTAATTTGCCTTCTTGAAAAAATGGGCGCCAGTCGTTTTTGCAAAATTCTACAAATTCGGGGGAAAACGACAAATCCCCAAGTTTTATTGTAAATTTAATAAAATAACAAACCCCAAAAATACGTTAATTTAACCCGCTTTCTTACGTGAGACTCCTATATTGTCTCAAGGGGGGGGGGGGATACCCTCCCTTTGGGTATTCGGTTAGACGAAAAACTTCCCACAATATTTCTGAAATTTTTCGATTTAAATAATAATAATTAGGTATATTTAAAGAAAACAATATATGTACATTTATCAGAAAAATAGGAATTTTTTTAGGAATAATACGATGATTATTTCACTTTAATCATTAACTTTGAACGCAACTCAGAATAAACAAAAATAACTTTAATTTTTCTAGGGTGGATAAACCCCGAATCGACGCTAACTCGTCGTTTCCTTCATTTTTTTACTCTTTTTATAAATAAATGTCAATGATTTTAACTCAAAATGTCTCTTATTTGTGCGGAGACTCGCGTACCTTACTTTATTTGTGCTTTCTTTCCTCCGTGTCAAACTCTCTTAATTACCTTGACTTTTCTTTACTTTACTTAATTTTCTTTACAATTTTCTCTATAGTTTTCTGTAACTTTATCTGAATTGTCTCTACACGATGTGACCACCACGGTGTCCTGGGAGAAGAAGACCGAGTCTTCTCTCCCACAAGCTAGCGTTAGGTGCCCTCGGCTGTTTCCGTTAGAGCCGAGCCCCAACTCAACCAATTACCGCGCGAGTCCCCCCACTCCTTCACACAACGTCACTGAATTCGCGTGAATTCTGAGAATTCCCCACGAATTTCTCCACTCAAATAATAATTATAATAACTTGGACAATATTTTCCCGACAGTCGTATACAACGGATAACTTTAGTCTTTTCTTTTTACACTGATACTTTTAGTCTTTTCTTTCACTGTATCCAACGTTGATCTTGGTGATCTCCAACTTCCCTCGCTGTTGGCCAGCTTCCCTCAGTGTTGGCTACTGCTGGACCAAATGAATGGATGCTGCTTCTATCCAGGCTCCTCCTTGATTGTCCTTGGCATCCTTGATTCTTCTACGGGACTGGAGAAAATCCTCTCCAGTCCTGACTCTTGACTTTTTCTCCATTTTCTCGGAGTTCATCCAACAAAAAGAAACAAAACAATTAGTGAGGTCACAAAAATCTGTTGACCTCACTCTGAACATTTGCTGTCTTGACTCAAAATGAGCCCCATCCTCACCGGGTACCGCGAATTGCGGCCATTATCGCGATTTTAATAAAAATAATTAATTTTTCCGAATTTTATTGATTCTGTGACGGTAAAAACCGTCACAACTTTCTACCAGTACCTCTAAACGTCTGATAAAATCTGCCAAGCTCTCATCTTCAAATTGCTCAGAAGTTTTAATTCTACTAGTAAAATTATGATACCTTTGATCCTTTTTATAAGTTGCAGCAAGAATATCCAAAATATCTGATATTTGTGTGATATTGTTATTAGCTAAGACTAATTTTGCTGGTGCTAAATTTTTTTTCAAAGTTTGTCTGATATAATCCCCTTTTTTTCCATCTTCAGTTGGAATGAAAATAAAATTTGACCTTAAAAGGGTTTCAAAAGTATCAAAATCTACGTGATTTGGAGTTCCCGAAAAGTACGGTAAACTGTTACCGATGTCCCGAGCCCGAACATAATATTCTTGAGGGCCAAAAGTGCCATTTCCATTAGCATTAGCATCACCAGTGTAAGATTGATTTGTTGTAACTTTATTGATGCTATGTTTTCAATTTTTGAGTTTAAATAAAATAATAAGAATATTGAGTTTAGTTTTGTAGAATATTAGTGAATAGCAAGAATTAATTTTTGCGAATAGATTCCAAATGAAAATTGACTCTAATTATAGGAAAAGAAATTTACTTATAATAAAGAAAATTTTGAAAAATGAATGAAATTTTTTTTTCTTTTAACAAGAGTAATGAAAACAAAAGCAGTGTGTGTCCTACCGACTGCGCCAAAAATTAAGCTGTTATGTCCGAGATTGAATTGTAGCGTCGAGGACAATTTTTATCAATTTCGAACAGCTTCAATTATACTATTTTTATGTTTATAGGACGCTGATCTTGTTTCCATTTTTGTTAGAGTCTTAGTTGAATTCGATTAGTATTGAAATAATGACTCTGATTAATTTCTTTATCGTTTTATATATATTTCAAATTTGAATATTATAGAATTATACACTTTTACTTTCACGAAAATTCGAAGATGGAGTCTCTAGACAGATTTTTAATTCGAAAACCTATTACGAAGTGAACCTGATTACTACTCACAGAATTTTTGAATGTTGTCTTCTTAATTAATTTGAAATTCTCATTTTTAAGTTATGGAACCTTGATTTTTCTCGGTGTGAATTATTTATACCAAGATTATTGTAATTCCACTATTTCTGATGATTTAATCTATGATTTTTCGAGTTCCCACGTAGAAAAATTCTGATGGCGGCCGCCATGGCCGCCATCACAAATTTTGCCGCTTTCAATGAAGTTCTTTCCCATGGCAATTTTTCCATGGCGATTCTATCCAAGGCATATTTTTGCATGGCATTTCTTCCCATGATGATTCTTTTCATTTTTTCCCATGGCTTTTTTTTCATAACTTTCTTTTCCATGGGCTTTTTTTCTATGGCGTTTGTTTCCCATAGAGACTTTTTCCATAGTGATCCTTTCCATGGCGTTTCTCTCCATTGCATTTTCTCCATGGCAGAATTCGTCAATGCATAATTTGCTATAGAGAAATTTGCTATAGCCATAAATTCATGAAAAGCATGAAAAATTTATGGAAAAGTCATGAAAAGAATCATCATGCAAAAAATTGCCATGGAAAGAATCGTCATGAAAAATCGCCATGGGAAAGAACTCCATGGAAAGCGGCAAATTGGTGATGGTGGCCGCCATGGCGGCTGCGATCAGAATTTTTCTACGTGCCTATTTAATTCACTTGGAAATTTCTTTCCGCTTTTATGTGAAAAACTGAAACAATTACTCTCAACCGGAGGCTACGATTTGCCTGATTCAATTTATGGTTAACGAGTACGGTGACCTATTATATTAGATATTTTGGACAAGCTAACACAAGAACAGGTCAATTTTACTTTTCAATTTACTAGGAGAACTTTTAGTTATTAATTCTTCGTTGGTTAAAATAAGACTGGCCTTTTTGGGCAGTCCTTTCCTCTCATAAACTTTGGAAAAAAGTGTTTCTCACCCTTGTGAAATCGCTGATCTTGTGCTTACTCACAGTTTCTTCGTGAACTATCGAGTCATCAATTTATTGATTTCGCAAAAGTAGTGGTCAAAATTCATACAGGGAATTTTGGAATAAAATTCTTTTTGATATTTCAAAAAGAAGTTTTAAATGAATATTAATGATCCAATTTTTAATAGAATAAATATATCAAAAATTATTGCGGACCTAACAATCAAATGGCACTTTTTAAATTTCAATCGGATTGATAATTTGTTTACTATAAATAAATTGAGTGTGTGAGATTAGTTCAGTGACTGATCATCTAATAGGATTGAAATTAGGCTCAAAAATTCACTCAATATTTCAATAACGCAAAATCTGAGGAAAGTTGGTATCTCTATAGTATTTCTATGGAAAGCCAATGCAATTAGAGGAAGTTTTTCCCTAATTTTTGGATGAAATATTCAGGAAACGTTGCGCACTCAGCAGCGTAGTCTGATAGTCAGATATCTCCTGGCTGATGGGGGCAGGCCATGACATATGGGTCCCGTACTCGGAGGGTTGATGTGCATCCTGTCAGTGCGCATCTCCTCGCGAGGAATACATGCTGTGAATTGATTCTTCGTTGAGAAAACTCGAAAAAACGTTTTTTTGATAATTCGATCCTCCTCGAGAACCATTGAGTCGATTTCGCTGGAATTCAATACCAAAGTTGACACTCATAAGATATACAAACCCACCAAATTTGAAGTTTCGAACTCAAATATTTCTCAAATTATCGTAAAAACTACGGTTTTTCAAGAATCACAGGAAAAAAAAATAATAAAAAAACAGAAATCGGAGCACTCGCCACCCTCGGGGTTCAATGTGTGCCCTATCAGTGCGCATATCCTCGCGGGGATATATCCTGTTAATTGATTCTCCGCTGAGAAAACTCGAAAAAACGATTTTTTGACAATTCGCTCTTTCTCGAAAACCATTAAACTGATTTAGCTGAAATTGTGCTAAAAAGATTGCGCTCACGTAGTCAAGATTCCCTCGAGATTTCATATCGATACATGCAGCCGTTTCGAAATAAAGCGATGAAGTGTGTGATCACTCACACACACACACATACATACAGACTTTTGGAAAAAAATTATTTTCCGACATTTTATATCATTCGGAGTCATAATCCGATGGAATCTCAAACTCTAAAAAATGGCGATTACAATGCTTTCATTCAGAAGCAAAAAATGAAATAGAAAATTTTCCTTCGTACTTATTGCTGTCTTCAGTATCGTTATCACCAAAAAATGATTGCATTGCTATACTCATTCATTCGATTTTCGACAATCTTAATCATTATATTCTAATCATTATAGTCACTTCACTATCGCTCTGCAGAACAAAGCGACAGCTTGCACTATTAATTGAATCCACTGGAGGATGAACAAGAGTCGACTCTTTATTTAGACGATATTTTGTGTTCATAGCTTCAACAGCATTGATAATTGCTGAATCAGCACTAAATTGAAAGAAAATGTATTTGCATATCCATCCACTTTGTGGAAACATATCTTCATTTTTCTTCTGTCTTACGCTCACTCCCAATGAGTGCGTGGAAGGTGAGTCTTCCTCTGAACTTTTCTCTCCTTCAACTATCGCTTGTAATGATTGAACGAGGGTACATTTTTCATTCGTGGAAAATTCATTGTTCGTGATTGCGGCATCATTATTGATTCGCTATTGAGATATCATTATTGAGAATACAGTACTGGGAGGAAAAGATCGTTTCTCTTTTCAGTTCTCTATATTCTCCGGAAGTATCTCTGTGGTTCTTCTAGTTCAAGTGTGATTCCGAACGAATGAAAATTTCAAATTAGCTCACACATAATGAACGATATTCGAGCAAGAAAAAAATTGAGTCAGTTTCTGGAAAGACATAAAAATAGAAAAATTATTTTTTTGCACAGGGTGCTGGAAAAATGGGTTTCCAACCTTATTTTGCCCAGGTTGAAACACATTCCACCAGCACTTTTGAGCAGAAAATACTATACGCACCATGGGCGGATAAAACATGACTTCGATCAAATTTTCGCATTCTCACTTCGCTCGGAAGGGAAATTCTGTTGTTATGAGCTTTTCTCGTCCTAGGTGCGTAGTATACTACTCTGTCCTTTCGGTCATACGGTTACCATTGGTTCAGACGTGAATGATAATGTAAGAATTATGAATTGTCATGAATTCCTATGAACAAAGAATACGTTCTCTCACTAGGGGTGAAAGTTGAACTAGAAAATGAATGAGCAAAGCCATTTCACTCTCGTCAACTCATTGCAGGCAATAGTTGAGAGGAAAAACAATCAGAAAGAAAAGCCAATATATGTTATATTGACCACCAAAATCATCTAGCATGGCAACCGCTTGGACTCAATGAAAGAAGGAAAGTAAAGAATCTACTCGAATTTATCCCTTGTGAACGAGAGTTAACCCGTCAGCAGGCGCGTTAGCTTGCCAACAGTCTATAGGCGGGTGATGAGAAATTCTCTCACACCTGAATTTCTCGAGAACTAAGTGAGATTGAGTAATTTTGTCCGGATCCTCTTTTGTAGATCTTGGGATTAAAGCAAAATTACCGTATCTCGCATAGTTTCCGAGAAATTAACAAAAAACAAATGGCAAAATTGAATGGATTTATCTGAAAATTTTTCGTATTTTCGCTAGATTCAGTTCCATTCACAAAAGAATATTCCAGAAAAGAGGATTAGAATGAGGAGGGGGTATGCTATCGACAGCGACTGAGCGATGCTTACCCATCAACCACGTTAGGCGCACAGTGAGAAAAAGTTACACGCTGCCCGACGGCACGGAAGAAAATTTTTGAAGTGAAACTTCTTTTCAGAGGGTACCAACTTTTTTCTCGCGTCACAAGACGAGTGAAAGGTACAACAAGTTTCCAATAATTCTAAAGTTTCGAATCAAGTTAAATGTAATTAATGTTGCTTTGTTAATATACTCTGATTTTACCCGATTTATCTAGTGCACCAGTAACTTATTTAAGAGTTCCTTCTTTCCCGAATTCCTCAACTTTTCAGGTTCATTTCGGTAAGTTTTAAGGTTTTTTTGTATTAATGGGAAATGGCAGCGGATCGGGTTAACACCCCCGATTCCCAAAATCAGTAAAATTTTGCCGATTGGCAAAAAATTACATTGGAAATTTTGCGATTACCATGATAAAGTAGGATAGTTTTCTGACGAATACAAAAAACATCGAGATTCGTCTCTCATTTTTGGGGCTACCCGGGTAGAAAAATTTCCGTCTTTGAACGATCTTCAAAAGATCTTGAAAAGATCTCTTGAAGATGTCCGGAAATGATCTTCCAAAGATGTCCGGAAATGATCTCGGGAAGTTCTTAGTGCGGCTCGAAGAGTCACACTCATCATAATACATTCCTACTAATTCCTTCTCATCAGCAATAACGCACTCCTCCATTCGCGAGCAAGCGTAGCGAGCGAGTGACTATAGAGCTCGAGTTCTGTACCAAATTATAACGAATCCTTTTAAGTGTCTTGTGTGAGTGTTATTAGTATATTACACTACAAAGGCAGAAAGTTGGAATTCCTGCACTGCGTGATTTTTAAAAAACTTTTATAAGACTTATGAAATTTTCATGAATTCCATATGAATTGATAAAATCCAATATTTCCTTAACTGTTCATCCATTGGTCAAATTTGGAGGTTGTACGTTAGAACCGGTGACAGAATACTTCTGGTATTGAGCATCGGTGCATGAATAAATTTCTACTCCCACTGTAGTAGAGGGTGCACCTATAGTCTAACCAATGCATGAAAGTTTGTCTTCCTGCTGCGGAATCGAGGACAAAACAACATACTTTCGACCGAGGGATGAAAGAAAATTGATTATAATCTTTTATAGTTTTTGAATTAATTAATTTCTTCGATTCATCATTTAGTTATTCATTTATTTTCAATTCTATTCATTTATTTGTTTTCATTATTCATTTTCTTTCATTTTTTTCAATTCATTTGTTCATTTTTTTTTCATTCTATTCTACACCTTCTCACAATAGAGTGGTTTGATTTGATTGGATTTATTCCTGTACATTATGTTGTACAAATAACAATGATACAAAAGAACAGATGTTCTTTTTATGTCCCAATACAATTTTTCAAAGTGTATTTCTCAATTGCTGAGTATGCGTTCCGGTTTCGAAATGGAGACTGCATCGCTCAGTCTTTATTCCGAATGTAGGAAATTGCTGATTCGATCAGCACTCTTTCTCGAAATTAAGAAATTATTAGTTTTCTTAAATAATTACTTTTGACATTATCTTTAGTCGTTCACCAGCTCCCAAGTAGAAATTGTCTAATTAAGAAAGGATTACGCACTAGTCGACAAAACATGGAATCGATCTTTGATATTCGACTGAATATTTAACAAGTCATTGGGTAAACCGCAACCTTTAATCGAGAGTAGTTTTTGAAGTGAAACTTCTTTTGGCAGGGTACCAACTTTTCTCGAGCGTGTACCGAAACCGTCAAGTTTTGAGGGGAACTCAATAGTCGAGGAGTGGGGGTAAAGGAGAAGTCTTGCGTTGTTGGCGGGGGAAGCTAGAGCGGGGGCGAGACTGCAGGCTCTATAGGCACGGTAGTCGGGTAGTGGGAGAAGCGAGGTGACGCTGCAGTGTATTGTCGTACTAACGAAAGCATCAACACACGAGGCGTGCCGAAGCCAACATTTTTTGAGTATACTCGAAGTCTAAGTGAGATAGGGTGATTTTGCCTGAATCCTTTTTTTTCTAGAAGATTTCAAAAGCTAAAAAAAAGATTGAAGCAAAGGGCGTATCTCTATTAGATTTCGATATATTCTCAAGAAAAAACCATTGAAACAATTCCTCTATTCATAAATCTATTTTTGGTCGTAGGACTTCGATAAATATCTGGGAAACTGAGTAAGATGATGCAATTTTTGTAGGAATTCTTCTTGTAGTTTTTAAAATTCTCTACAAAAAATGTCATGAGGAAAATTCCGTTATCTCGCTCAGTTTCCAAGATATTTTCGAACAAAATGATGTCAAAAACAAAAGAATATGAAGTTTGTAGCCAAATTGATTTATAAGTAATTTTTTTCGAATATCCCGGAATTTAGCCAAGATAGAGCAATTTTGCATGAATCCTTCTTCATAGAGAGTTTTGAAAGCTACAAGAAAGGATTGAAGCAAAACCGCTCCATCTCGATCGATTTCCGGTGTATTCACAAAAAACTGATTTCAAAAAATCTAGTTGTCTGAACACTTTATAATCGTAAAAATAAAGATAATTTGTTAGTTAGCAGATAACCAAAATCCTATAGACAGGTACTCAAATTCTCAAAGTGTTGTGTTCATTACACAGCTAAATGTGCTGGTCTGTGCTTTTTGCCATTTTCCTTTGAGATTAACCTCGTATCCTCACTTTTCTCAATTATTATCACTTGTTCATTAAAAACAATCCGAATAATTTACCGCTATCTATACATAATGAGCAAGAAGTTTTTTTCATTGAAAAGAGTATGACCGGACTCTTGTCGTAGCTGATCCCAGGTACTGCGACCCCAAGATGTTCAGTGGTCCAGGCGCAATAGTTTCACAATCTTTTTTACCAATTGATAGTGGAGTTGAATTAGCTGAATTATTACTACCACTGTTATTAATTTGATCATCACTGCCACTAATATTATTAGCATAATAAGTGTCAATTTTTTGCTACTATTCCTTTTCTTTTTTTCGAAAATTTTTTGATAATTTCAAAAATCTAAAATTATTTTTTAGTTAATTTAACTTGATTTATAATTTAAGTTGAAGCATAAACCTTCCACTGCGATATATGCAAGCTCTCCCAAGTGGAAAGAACAAATAAAATAGTTTTTTTTTTTGTAAAAATATAATTCTTTGTTATTATTCTAATCATCCTATCCCAATCCTATTCATTATTGGAAATAAATATTGTTCCATCAAATTGATAATTGGAATCTGAAATATTATTTATTATAATACTTATGAATAATATACACAGTTTGGTACATTCATATCGTTCTTGATCTTTGTCAAAATAATTCGAGTGATAAAGCTGAAAAGAAAATTGTTGAATTACCTTTGCAATCCGTTCTTCTGGAACATATCAAAATGAGATTGAGAATACTCAGAAGTTCTAATCAAAACAGTATAGCAATATTAGGTAACTGATTCCAATCATCTTTGATTTTAATATCATGTAATCAGTGATTAAGTGGAATACAAAATGAGTTAATTCAACCGCAATATTTTTCTTGGGAAATATCTCAAAATCTATGAGAGATGATGGCATTTATGTGCTGAGCTTTTTTGTATCTCCAATTTTTTTCTATCAAAAAGTTGTGCATGGAATTTTTTTATCTCTTGAATTTTGATATGTTCCAGAAGAACGGATTGCAAAGGTAATTCAACAATTTTCTTTTCAGCTTTATCACTCGAATTATTTTGACAAAGATCAAGAACGATATGAATGTACCAAACTGTGTATATTATTCATAAGTATTATAATAAATAATATTTCAGATTCCAATTATCAATTTGATGGAACAATATTTATTTCCAATAATGAATAGGATTGGGATAGGATGATTAGAATAATAACAAAGAATTATATTTTTACAAAAAAAAAAACTATTTTATTTGTTCTTTCCACTTGGGAGAGCTTGCATATATCGCAGTGGAAGGTTTATGCTTCAACTTAAATTATAAATCAAGTTAAATTAACTAAAAAATAATTTTAGATTTTTGAAATTATCAAAAAATTTTCGAAAAAAAGAAAAGGAATAGTAGCAAAAAATTGACACTTATTATGCTAATAATATTAGTGGCAGTGATGATCAAATTAATAACAGTGGTAGTCATAATTCAGCTAATTCAACTCCACTATCAATTGGTAAAAAAGATTGTGGTACTATTGAGCCTGGACCACTGAACATCTTGGGGTCGCAGTACCTGGGATCAGCTACGACAAGAGTCCGGTCATACTCTTTTCAATGAAAAAAAATTGAGTGTAGGAAAAATGGAGATATAATTTAACACAATTCCTCCATAGTCCTCTGCAGTTTCTCCAGGGATGAGCTGAGATACTCGAGTGCTAGAAAGAAAAAGGAAAAATAAATAAATAAATAAATTTTTGCAAAGAAGAAATACACAAATACAATACTATTCACTCACCAGCAACTATGACATCCAAAATGGCCAATAAATTGGTAAGGTCCTCCCTAGAGAGGCCCATTCTGGCGTGTATCAACACCACCAGAATGGGCCATCTCGCTAAGATTGCCCTCATCCTCTCGACTATTCCTGGAACATTTTCAAGGAATGGAACATTAATATTGAAGTGAAACTTCTTTTGGCAGGGTACCAACTTTTCTCGAGCGTGTACCGAAACCGTCAAGTTTTGAGGGGAACTCAATAGTCGAGGAGTGGGGGTAAAGGAGAAGTCTTGCGTTGTTGGCGGGGGAAGCTAGAGCGGGGGCGAGACTGCAGGCTCTATAGGCACGGTAGTCGGGTAGTGGGAGAAGCGAGGTGACGCTGCAGTGTATTGTCGTACTAACGGAAGCATCAACACACGAGGCGTGCCGAAGCCAACATTTTTTGAGTATACTCGAAGTCTAAGTGAGATAGGGTGATTTTGCCTGAATCCTTTTTTTTCTAGAAGATTTCAAAAGCTAAAAAAAAGATTGAAGCAAAGAGCGTATCTCTATTAGATTTCGATATATTCTCAAGAAAAAACCATTGAAACAATTCCTCTATTCATAAATCTATTTTTGGTCGTAGGACTTCGATAAATATCTGGGAAACTGAGTAAGATGATGCAATTTTTGTAGGAATTCTTCTTGTAGTTTTTAAAATTCTCTACAAAAAATGTCATGAGGAAAATTCCGTTATCTCGCTCAGTTTCCAAGATATTTTCGAACAAAATGATGTCAAAAACAAAAGAATATGAAGTTTGTAGCCAAATTGATTTATAAGTAATTTTTTTCGAATATCCCGGAATTTAGCCAAGATAGAGCAATTTTGCATGAATCCTTCTTTATAGAGAGTTTTGGAAGCTACAAGAAAGGATTGAAGCAAAACCGCTCTATCTCGATCGATTTCCGGTGTATTCACAAAAAACTGATTTCAAAAAATCTAGTTGTCTGAACACTTTATAATCGTAAAAATAAAGATAATTTGTTAGTTAGCAGATAACCAAAATCCTATAGACAGGTACTCAAATTCTCAAAGTGTTGTGTTCATTACACAGCTAAATGTGCTGGTCTGTGCTTTTTGCCATTTTCCTTTGAGATTAACCTCGTATCCTCACTTTTCTCAATTATTATCACTTGTTCATTAAAAAAAATCCGAATAATTTACCGCTATCTATACATAATGAGCAAAAAGTTTCACTTCTGTCGCGTGGGTTCCACGCACCCTCTTTTTCTGTTGTACACTAAAAGTGTTGTGAGACTTTTTGAATTGTGGATAAACTCAATATTTTCAACCAAAAATAATACTTAAAAATTAGAAGAACTCGTATTAATTAGTTGGGAACGATTGAAGATACCTTCTAAAAAGAGAATTCTTGGAAGATAATTGAAGGAATCGGGTTTAGCAATATTGAAGATGAAGTAGATATGAATCAATTAAAATCAAGAAGTGAATACCATGAATTCTAACATTTTCCGATTTTCTGAATCAAACATTTGTAACAAATTTGTATTTTTGTATATTTGAAATCAAATTAAATCAACTCCATTTATTCAAGCACCGTTCTCTATTGTAAACTCATTCATCATAAATCCTAAAAATCCAATAAATATTTAAGGAGGTATAAAACGTAATCGCATCTTAGAAAAATAAGATTATAATTCAGGTCTAATGTTCGAGGAATAATTGAATTCAACGGTCTGGAGAGGATCAAGTATAGCACGTTGTGCAAGGAATCCAAGGATCTGTGAGGATGCAAAGGCCTTGGACAAAAAGCATAACAAGGCGATAGGTCTGTAATCATTAGGTGATGAAGGGTTCTTGACCTTGCTCAGCGCGACTATCAATGATTTCTTCCACTCCGAAGGAAAGGAAGCACTGGCAAAAGACTCGTTAAAAATCTTGAGAAGATACGGACAGAGCGGCGTCAGCGACGCAAGAACCACTGACCTGGGGACCCCATCAGCGCCCTTAGCATCAGAGGAGGAATGCCCAATCGCATCAGTCACCTCTTCAGCCGTCACAGGCCTGAAGGAGAAGCCCACATCAGCAGCCCCATCCATCATCGATAGCGTAAGCAAAAAGTCTTCTAGTGAACGATCAGAGGCGTCAAAAGAGATATCAGCAGAGTTCTTGTTCAGCTCATCATGGTCAAAGTCGGACGCAGCATCCCCACAGCGCACCATTCCAAGGCTGATTCCCCGACTGGCACACCAATCTGCAGCGTAGCCGTGATGATATCACGACCATCAACAAACGGCACCTCCGTTTTCTAGTACGACAGCAGAGTGTCCTCCATATCAATCAGACAAAGATCGAGTAGAGTGTCTGAAGTACTCGTGTGATGGGTGGCACCATACGGTACCAGTTTGAGACCATTGTCTGCAAAAAAAGAGCGTACAAAAGCTGAGTCATCATTCGAGAATGACAACTGATCCGCATCGAAATCTCCGAGAATAACTTTGGAACTGTATTCTCGCAGATAACCCTCTAGAGTGGGTATGAAATCAGATCCCATTAGAAAAGGAGCATGATTCGGACGATAAACTACACCAACAAGCAACGGGAACACCCTCGTTCCGGAGATCTCACAGAGCAGATACTCAGGAAGACCAGGTTTACTTGTCTACACATGTGAAGATTTTGCAAGGACCCTCGCCTTGAGATATTCATTGACATATAGCGCAACCTCACCACCCCTGGTGTTCCGATCAAGCCTGAAGAGCATATAACCCTCAAGCGAGACAATATCATCATCAACTAGGGGGCCAAGCTTTGTCTCTGACACAGCGATGACATGGAACGGAGGACGAGAAGCCAGAAAGTATCTGACCTGCTCGAGATGTGCCCTGACCGAATTTACATTGAGGTGACAAACACCAGGCCCCCCGCCCACACCAACGCCACCGAGGCATCAGCATCACTCAAGCCAGATCTCTTGTGGGGAACGGGAGTATTAGGAGGCAGAGGCACATCAGTAACTGACAATGACGACGATAAAGTGGAGGACGAATCCCAAGTGCTCGAAAAAGTAGCAAAAGAAGTCGAAGTTGAAAAAGTGAAAGAAGCAGTAGAGAGAAAGTGGACGAAGAAATAGCAGAAGTAGCAAAAGAAATAGAAGGAGAAGATGCAGCAGCGTCTAAGAGGAGTCCCTTGAAAAGTTATTTAGATCCTCCAATGAAGTGATACGAGTGGCCACATCTTCCTTTTTACGCTTCACAAATACCTCACCATCACGAATGAAGGTCTTTGATCTTTGATCTTGATGCTCCCCTCACAGCTCGACGAAGCTCATGGAGATCAGGTGGTGAGAACTCATTGATATTGATGAATGAGGGTCCAAGCGACATCTGAACTCCAACAGCCAAAACTAGGTCTTTGTCCAGCTGCGAAGTGTGTAGTTTCCCATGTCTAGCCTTGCTAACCACCACGCTGTGCGCAATCGTACCAGAAGACATTGTAACCAGCAGAGAAACAGACCTCACAACATCATTCGCAGTCTCAGCCTCCACCCCCAGCACTGACGTCCCCGAAACCACTGAATCATCCACTACTACCCTCTCCGTCAGTCTCACAGCTGTCCCAGAGCCCAGACGCTGAACATTGACAATGTTCTCAATCGTGCATGATCGGCATACTGCATAAACTACAGTGAATGCCATTCCCTTGAGATCAGCCATCGATTGCATTCGCAGTCCAGAAATGAGGATGTCTGGCACCATCTTCGCTCTTTCAGCATGAATTTTGGCAATAGAATTGCGACGGAATCCAACAATTCCGTCGGGTGAGAACCCAATTTTATTTGAAGGGGGAAAGAATTCAATTCTTTCTCCCATTCAAATACTCGCGGGCAAAGTTCGTAACACTTCGTGGCCACCCGAAAGCCACGAGGTATGTGCGCAGAATCGGAGTGCGCGCGCAACCAAGAGAAGCGCACGCATCTCCGGACACGCCGCCATGTTCTCACACATGGCGACGTGAAACCAGTTGCGTCCCACGCGTTAGCCTGAGCACAACGAGTGCAAAGTGTCGACAAAAACACGTGCCGCGAGTGAAAGGGAGAAATAAGGAAAAAACATTTTGTGAAGTGCTGGAGTTACCCCGGAGTTCTCTCACAACCCCAGGACAGCCCCAACAGCATCAGAGGGCTGTACGAGAGGAAGAGGGCGAGAAAAGGAGGCGACAGAGGGTGCTTAACCCCCAAACACAGCAGTCGGAGGGAAAACCCCAAAAAGTGAGTCGTTTTTCTTACCACGCGGTCGAGTCAATTCAGTCTTTTGTCGCCTTTTTCTTTATTAATTTTCTCGCGGATAATTAGGGGATGAATCGAAATAATTAATTAATGAAGTAATTAATTCCCGCGTTTCGGAAGCAACCCCCCTGAAAGGGTTGTGCTGTGCTCGCGTATTTTCCCGGCATTTTCTCGTTTCCGCGGCTTTTCAGGTAGCGTCGAGAATGGACGAGTCCATTAACGTGTAGGGGTGTTGGGTAGTTGGCGTCAGTCCAACTTTACACCCCTAACGCCTGTGACTCCGTGCAACTCACCCCTGGGCCTCACTCAGGGGTTAATATTACTTGTCATGTGGGACTCGGATATCTATTGTCCGAGAACCACCCCCAAATCCAATAGGGCTCCATCCCTTGGATTTTTACCATGATTTGTGGCGAAAGGACTTGTCGCGTGGGGCTCGGATATCTATTGTCCGAAAACCACCCCCAAATCAAATATGGTCAAATTCCTCGGGCTTTCCCAGTATTTGGGGGACGGGAATGATAATAGGGGACGCTTGGATATCTCTTGTCCAAAAACCACCCCTAAATCACAATCGGGAAATCTTGTTGGTTTCTCGTGTGATTTGGGGAAGAAAGGTGGTGATTGGGTGTCTTTGGATATCTTTTGTCCAAAAACCACCCCTAAATCACAATCGGGAAATCTTGTTGGTTTCTCGTGTGATTTGGGGAAGAAAGGCGGTGATTGGGCGTCTTTGGATATCTTTTGTCCAAAACCCACCCCTAAATCACAATCGGGAAATCTGGTTGGTTTCTCGTGTGATTTGGGGAAGAAAGGTGGGGCTTGCGTGTCTTTGGATATTCCTTGTCCAAAACCACCCCCAAAACCCCTTCGGAGAGTCCTGAGGATTTTCCGGGGAACTTTGGGAGAACAAGTTGACCATGGAGGGGCACTTGAGTATCTTTTGCTCGAGACCACCCCTAAATCACCTTCGGGAAATCCTATTGATTTCTCGTGGGACTTAGGGTGAAATCACGTGAGTTGAAATGACCCATGGGTATCTCTTGCCCAAAACCACCCCTAAATCACAATCGGGAAACCCTATTGATTTCTCGTGGGACTTAGGGTGAAATCACGTGGGTTGAAAGATCCATGGGTATCTCTTGCCCAAAACCACCCCCTGAGTCACAATCGGGAAATCCTATTGATTTCTCGTGGGACTTAGGGTGGAATCATGTGGGTTGAAAGACTCGTGGGTATCTTTTGCCCAAACTACCCCCGAACCTTCTTCGAGCCAATCCTCGGGTTGTTTGCTCGATTCGGGAGGACCATCAGGTCGTGACGAATCCCCCAGGGGCGTTCGCCACAAACCACCCCCCAACTCGAATCCGGGACTCCTCCGGGATCACGTACGAGTTGGGGTTGTTCAAGATGAGACACGGACTCTAGTGAAGAGTCAGATGAGGGAACCACCCCTACGCTGTGGTCAGGAGACCACCCCTCAGCACCCGGATCACGGATGACCCGGACCAATGGACTTGCGCCCTCCCTCTCGATTATTACCATAATTATTATTAATACCCTGATTATTTTGTAATTTTGTATTATGGAATTTCAATAGTGGAACATGTAAGGACAATATTTGAGTTTATTTTTGGGTTTACCCCTGTTGTCCCATCTCCACATCCGAATCCACCCCTCTCTCCACAACCAAGTACTGAGCTGCCGAGAGGCGGATCCGTACCCTTCCACCCTCTTTAGTTTAGGTTAAGTTATCGTTACGTTTTAGGTTTCCGTCACGTTTAGGGGGATAATTAGGTTTAGGGATTTTAACTTGTTGGCTGGCGTATTTGCGGTGTTGGTCCCGCTGTATTAGACCAACTGGCGCCCATTTTTAGCCCCTGCGGGGGATGTTTAGGTTTAGGTTAACAGAGGGTCGGGAAGGGACGAAGGTGTCGGCAGTTTTCTGCGTGGGCAGAAAATGTCACGTCACAGAATCCGAGAGTCCTCCCACTGACACTGATATGGCACTCAGCTTCTCCACAACATCTGCCGGAGTCTTGCCAGCCGTAGCCACTGACGCCACCGCATCTCCCACAGCCTGACGCAGGTTCTTCTGCTCCGCCTCCACCAACGCTACACACTTATTAATTGCCACCACCTCCGAGACCACCCCATCCACCTTAAGAACCAGTTCAGGGATAGTGTCAAGGGCCGAAAGGCTATTGGTCACTTCCTCTCGAAAAGACGTCATACGTGTCTCTATACTTTCCTCATGTACTCGTGACCTTTCATTCATCATGGAAAGTTGATCACTAATAGACCTCAATATTGGCATCACTATCGCCAGATCACCTGTCACTGGCACATCCGCTTCCGCATCAAGCAGGTCCTCTAACAGAGGTTCACCGTCGGTCCCATGATTGGACAAAGCACTATTGCCAGAAGCAGTACGCGCTTTGGCCACCCTGGGGGAATTCGACATTGCTATACAGACACGACAGAGTCTCATACTCACTCCCTCACGAAATACAGTGTTGAATTTTGTGTAAGTTACATGAAAGTTCTTCTTGCACCCCCCGCATTCATTCATTTTACAATCGGTCACCTTCTTGCATAAATTGCAGGAAGGTTGTCCCTTACTCTTCTCCCTCCCACTCATTTCCCCGAATGTAATGAAAATGAACCCCACAACAAAACTAGCTGCTCCCAGAGAGAGAATCCCAGAAACCTTAAGAGCCCTTAGAGTAATAATCAAACTTAGAGTAATAATCAACATGTTGTAGTCAACGCTACATTTGTACTGCATGTTATTAGGACTGCCGTACCTGGTCTACCGTAATTGCTGTCGCCACCTCCATCAATACCTCAAAACAGCCCATCTCGAACCAGAGCACCTTAAAAAGCACGGGATTAATCATATCAAGGTTCCATTACGACGTTCCACTGGATGACCCACTCTTGAGTGATGTTGGCATCAGAGTGGTTCTACTGGCCATTGACTACGTGCTTAGTGATGAAGATTGCGTGAGCTGTCGTATTATCTCCCCGAAACCTGCAACTGACAATCCCCAGCAGCCATACCACAGGAGTGCCTGCAGCGGGCTTCTATTGTGCTTACTGTCAACAATCCTGAAACGGCCAAGGCTATTATGAACAAGAAGGAGACGCATGGACGTCTCAGTTGCCACCTGCTGAACCAGCAGATCCTTCCTGAACCTGTCAGATCCTCGCAATCCTGGAAGAATGATATTGTAATTAATATCAACGTTCTGCGTCCGGCTAAGACCTTCAGACTGCTCACCAGGGCCAAGATTGTGTTAAAACCACTTGGCGTCAAATTTATCTGGGTGAAGACGGACCTCGTGTGTGCTAAATTTGGCGAAAATGAACTGACACACATTATTCACTCCCTGGCTGATCTGAACTGCCTCTCCTCTCTATCAGCCTACCTGACGCTTGATAAGACCCCCAGCTACCACACCCTCGTCTCTTCCTTCTCTATTCTTTCTTCTCCACCTGTCTCTGTTTTTTGCACTCCTCCCCACTTTCTCCTCTCTCTCTTCTGCTTTCATCTTTACACTCGCACCGTTGAAGCCAATTTCAGATATAGTTGAAGTTAAGGCTAATATCAATTAATCTAAAGTATCTAAACTGTAGCGAGTCACGCTTCACTAAGCTCTGTCAAGATCCTATCCACAAATTATGATTTTTCTGCTAATAGTCCTGTAACTCTGTATCGCTTTGTACTCCAAGAAGCTCTCATGCCCTTGTTCTCACATCTGCTATTGTTATTCAAATTACTACTCTCTGTACTGCTCGATTGATAATTTCAACCTTTCTGTATATATTTATTCAGCTTCATGAGCCACTATAAAAACTACAATCTCTCTCTCTCTCTCTCTCTCTCTCTCTCTCTCTCTCTCTCTCTCTCTCTCTCTCTCACTCTCTTGCTCTCTTGCTCTCTCGCTCTCGCTTGGGAAAAAAAGAACAAAAGCATAACTTAACTCAATTCGAGATTAAAGTTAACAGAGGTGAACATATCAGTTTTACCATGCATTTCGTTCTAATTCTCAACCCTGATCGCTGCCATTTTCATTCTCTCTCAATTACGTTAATCCGCCGTTAACGACATGCACCCCAAAATCAAAATTGAGCTAACATGGAATTAGTGCTAATTTCAGCTCCATTTACTGGACCTTACTCCATACAAATTGAAAGGAGTAAAGCATTTTTTTTCCGTCCGTTCCAAAAATGTTCAATCTTCCTGCATACATAGCAGCGGTTGCTGCTATGAACGATGAAATCGATGATGACATCGATAACCAAATTCACGAGGCTAATAGACTGAGAAATAGACGAGTGAGGAACGAATTCAATCCGTTTGAAACAATGACGGAAGCTGCTTTCTACAGCGAATTTCAGTGAGGAAATTGATTTCATGAAGATCAAAAAAAGGGAATTTCGAAAAATGAAAACAAAAGACTACTTTTTTTAATGATACTTCTACACAGCTCACCCAGAGATCTTGCACGATGGCTTTGTGACAGAATTGCCCCATTATTACCCGATGAAGGCAGGACGTCTAGTATCCCAAGAGATTTGGCAGTAATTATTTTAACTAACCCCTCAAGTAGGGGCTCCAAATACGTATATGGACCCTCGTGCCTGTCCCACCGGCCGGGGTCTCAATATCATAGAGACCCTCACCACGCTGCATAAAAATTTCAATATCTCTTACAATTTTCAAGATTTTTGGATTTTGCAAAATGCTTCGTGAAGATGGATGATTCAAGTTTGATATGCAACCTTCCAAAAACGATTAATTCGATTTCAACTAATTAATTTTTGAGAAATTCGCTTTTTTTTCAAACTTCTAATTTCACATGTTACTAGGCAACCGGCCGCTAGGACAGTTTGGCTCGCTGAAGCCCCGTACTTGAGGGGCTAATTTCATTATTTGGAAAATATCAATACATTGCGCCACATTCACATTCGTTTACTGTCGATCCTGAGCACACTCTGCTTTTATGGCACTGGCAGTTTTCAGCGAGATATTGGAAATATCAAGTACTTTTGTATTCCGCAGACAACCATAAGCAGAGTGATCGAGAATGTTACAGAGGCCATAATCCAATCATGGAGAAATGAATGTGTTACATTTCCCAGGACATATGAAAGGTGCGAAGAAGTTTCAAGAGGGTAATTATTGCAAACTAGATCTCCATCTCTCTGTAAAGTAATGAACAAATAATTTTTGCTCTTTTTTCAGATTTCAAAATACTGCCAGATTTCCTAAGATCATCAGCTTAGTAGATTGCACTCATGTGGCACTACTCGCCCCCATTGACAATGCATGGCTTTACAGAAATTACAGATTCTATAACTCTGTCAATTTCAAGTCACATGCGATCACAGAAACAAGATTACTTCATTAGAGGCATATCCAGGGCGCACTCAAGATGCAAGGATTAGGAGACAATCATCTTTCAAACAAATTGTGCGAGACGTGAATGAAGGAGCTGGAAGGAAACATATCCTGGGTAGAAAGATTTTGGTCTTCGAACGATCTTCGAAAGATCTTCCGAAGATGTCCGAAAACGATCTTCAAAAGATCTTCGGAAGATCTGTTATATGACCACTACGCAGACTACCGAATGTCTTCGAGACGTCTTCAGAAGATCTCTTCCAAAAGATTTCACCTACATAGTGACAGACTTCTGAGCTCTCATCAGGAGATTTTGTTCTATAAGTCTTGCAAAGACTCTTAATAAATCTTGCGACGACTTTTTCCAAGTACTGGAAAGACTTGGGCTGAGTCTTGCAGAGACTTTTGATAAGTCTCGGAAAGACTTGGTCTAAGTCTTGCAACGACTTGTGACGAGTCTTCTGAGGATTTTTCACGAATTTTCAAGATATTTCATAATTTGCTTCTCCATATCTTGAATTTTCGTAATCAATGCTCTGAAACTGTCGTTTTTCTCCAATTTCTTATACTATTTCATATGAATTATTAGGTTTAGTTTATGAGTATGAACTTTCGTTTCAAACCTGGTTTCAAATATTACCTGACGACATTTCTTGACCGATGTGACTCACACCATCTCTCTTTTATCTCGAATAATCAAGCTTATGAAAAGTGCACGAAGAGGAGAAGGGGAAAAGTCAGAAATAAAACTCAAAATACGAGGTAATTATTTGATTTAATTTTATTGTACTTCTATAACGAATCGTGTATGTGTTAAAAAGTTCCTTTCCATCAATATTGAGTGACAAACAATGTTACAAACTGATTTTTTCCTTAAGGATGATTAGGTGGTACAATCGGAAAAAAGGTAATTTTTCGTATGAAATCGTTAATAACAACTTATACAAGATAAAATTTCCAAAACTGATTCAGCGAGTCTGTAAAGAATGTAATGAGGAATAAAATAAGACCTGGATGTATGAAATTAAGTGAGAATTTGAAGATTGGTACAGTTTTTTACACTCCTCTGAATGTGAAAAATTTCAAGAAATGTTAAAAATGGTAGCAATTTTCTTCATCTTCAATTATTTTTTTGTATCTAGGGCTCATTTCGTTCTTAATTATAGTTCTCGCTATTCTATATCTATGTGACTGAAATATCCTCCCCAAATATGCATAAGGGATTACAAGAGGAGTACATTGTCCAAGGGACCAATGAACTAATACTTTTGATATTTGCGAGCGAATACTCGCAAACACATAAATGCAAAAGTGGGGTAGAAAACAATATAAGGGGGGAAACGGATACATTCCAGTTTCAATGCTTTCACTGATGAATATTGTTCATTATTAATAAAAACATTCGAGATACGATTTTCCGGATGATTCCATGGGGAATTTGAAAATATTCTCGTTAGAAACATCTGTTAATATTAATTCATGGAAATTTTCGGAAATTGGTATTTTCAATGCAAGAACGCAGCTCTAAAACTCTACAAAGTTGAGTGATTCCACTTTTTCAGGGATATCTGTAATTTTATGAATCCTAGCAACTTGGATTAGCTTCGAATACTTTTTCAAGGATTGTTCAAGACAGAGTACTGTTTTGCTTCCGAATGGAAGCATTGTTTCCGTCGGATTTTTCGATTCCGAGATTTTGTCGGAATATGACTACAAATGATCCAAAATGTTGAAAAATCATATTTTTAAAGCATGTCTGTATGTGTTAATGTGTGTGACTGTGTGTGTCTGAGTGTATTGCCATGTATCGTCATTTTCTCCGGAACGAGTATACTTAGCGCTCTCAAAATTTGACAGTATTTTTCCTCTGCGTGCACAATGCTGTCATAAAAATTTCAGTGAAAGCGGTTGAATAGGTTCCGAGAAAAATAGAATTTTCAAAAGAGCGTTTTTTGAATTTTCTCCATGAAAAATTAATTGGTAGCGCCCAGTTTGGGCTATGATATTCATCTCATTAAAGCTGACATTTTTGACTGTTGGTAAATTTTTTTCTGAAACTTAGTTTTGGAAATTATTTCAATTTTAGTGATTTTCAGTTCATATTTCAGCTGAACGATAACTCGATGAGTATTTGAGATAGAGACTTCGAATTCTGTCAGTTTGTATATCTGATGAAGGTACAGAGTGCTATTGAAACTAGGCAAAATACGTCTAGCCGTTTCTGAGATATTTGCAAAAAATGATTTTTCTTTAAAGGCGTATTTCTCAAAAACTACGTGACGGATTTGCACCAGCTTGTACTCAAAAAATTCGTTATAATGAAAGGAACGAACTCTCTAGATTCCCAATTGATTGGTCAAGTATTTATTTTTATTTTGAAAAAAAATAACTTTTTTATAAAAAATCATTTTTATAAACTTTTCTCAATTTTTTCCCAAGAACACATATTGTTTTTATTTCATGATAGTGGAATATATAATTTACCGAATAAAACGAGACAATTTTCATCCTGCTATGATGATGAGAACATTGAAAAGTTGAATCATCAAATTCAGAAATTAATCAATTCATGTTAATTAAAATGGTCATCATTGGATTAGAGATTAAAAATTCCATTCGGAAGCCTACTGCCAATTGTATTGGCAGAATATTGAATCTAAGAATTCAAATAACCCACAAGGAGTTAACGCCTGCTTGTTCTCACTTCCGAATGGAAGCACTATTTTCGCAATTTTGTTTCAAAATTCCAATTTTCTTCGGACATGACTCAAAATAATGGGAAACATCAGGAAATCATAACGAGAAAAAAAGACGACATGTATGTGTCTGCACGGCCCTACGAGTCTTCATGACTCTAGAACGGAGACAGAAAAAGATCTGAAATTTTGGCGAGATATCAGTTTTGATGGAATGAATATTCTATGAAAATTTCAGCAAGATCAGCTGAATAGTTTCTGAGATATAGCAATTTTGTGAAAATAGTTTTTCCGTAATTTCTGGATTTGCGTAAGAGGTACTTCGGTCGAAATTCTACACGGAATTCGCATCTATATTATCTAATTTCTGGCAATTTATTATGAATTTAATCCTATCATCCCATTTGTTATCTATTTTTTCATGCTTTTTTCCAAAAATCCAGTTTATCGATGATAACACAATAAAACAAGCAGGCACTTCACCCTATGGGTATTTTCTGTAAATTTCACCCTCGTTATTCACTCTATGATGTCTTTACTATTGAAGAATTCATTACGAAAAACATTGAATATTATGCCAATGCAATTGGCATAAAGCTTCCGAATGGATTTTCAACTATTTATTCTTCATTAATTTGAAAATCAAAATTGAGCAATAATTTTGATATTGAAAAACCTTGAACCCCTAGCTCGTAGTCGAACTCAGAATTCTCCAGTAATGCGTCGGAAACTCTTCTAAGTGAGAGAGCGTGGGCTCCCAGAACTGATTCCTCAAACTAATAACACAACCGTCTATTATACTGTCAGTTAAATAAATTGATATAAATTTTACAGTTAAAATTCCAAAATCCATACCGTGAGTCTAACTTGCGACCCTCCAGTAATACTTCTGGTCACTAAATGTAATAAAAGTCAACACTGCACTGAATGCTTTTTTTTGAAAATCCATATATAAATTTATTTAGATTCATTAAGTATTATAAAACTAATACAAAGTTTATTAGCCAATTCATAATATATGTTATTCACATTTCCTGGCTGACGACTTTTTTTTGCTTTTGTTTTGATACATTCGATGTGTTCTTCCATATCTTGCCTGGCATATCTACGAATCCACGTCAATGAAAGATTGATTCATTTTTCCACATTATATTTAATCCTAAATTACGAGTAATTCATTTTGTGTTGGACTCTTATTCGCACGCTGTTCCTTGACAATTGCACTTAGTTGATCCCATTGAATGTAACTTTGTTGTTGATACTTTGTGTCATTATTCCCATATTTCATGATTACATGATTGAGCTTTATCATCAAATTATCACACTCTTTTTTCTCACTTGTGTATTATCTCGCACTCATAAGATATACAAACACACGAAGTTGGAAGTCTCTAACTCAAATGTTTTTTAAGTTATCGCGATAACCATCATTTTTCAAAAATCACAGTAAAAAAAATATAATAAAAAAAGTAAAAATGGGAGCACTGGTCACCCGTGGGGTTTAATGTGCACCCTATCCGTGCGCATCTCTTCGCGGAGGATAGACGCTGTAAATTGATTTTTCGCTGAGAAAACTCGAAAAAACGATTTTTTGATGATTCACTTTTTCTCGAGAACTATTGAACCGATTCAGCTGAAATTCAATAGCAAAGTTGGCACTCATAAGATGTATAAACACACCAAATTTAAAGTCTCTAGCTCCAATATTTTTTAAGTTATCGCAATAACCACGATTTTTCGAAAATCATAGTAAAAAAAATATTTTAAAAAAACTAAGGATCGGAGCCCTGGTCACCCCAGGGGTTTAATGTGCGCCTCATCAGCGTGCATCTCCTCGCGGAGGAGAGACGCTGTCAATTGAGTTTTCGCTGAGAAAACTCGAAAAAACTATTTTTTAACAATTCGCTTTTTCTCGAGAACCATTGAACCGATTCAGCTGAAATTTCGCAGAGAGCATTGCGCTTGTGTACTGAATATTCCCTCAAAATTTCATATCGATACACGCAGCCATTTCCACATAAAGTGATGAAAAGTGTCATCACACACATACGCACACACACACACACACACACACACACACACACACACATACATACACACAGACATGTGAAAAAAAAATATTTTTTCCGACATTTTAAATCATTTGGAGTCATAATCCGATGAAATCTCAAATTCGAAAAAAATGACGATTACAATGCTTCCATTCGGAAGCAAAAATGATTCAAGCCTCCAAATTCTTTTCGTATATGTAGTTCCTGATGAAGATAATTGGGATTGAACCTGGGGCATATAGGCTGAACAATTCTCGAGATATTTTGAATCGAAGTTTCTTCAAGAACGGGCGGTATCTCCAAAACTATCCATCCGATTCCATCGGGACCAAGATTCGTTTTCCTGAGCTGAACAAACCACCAATTTTCTCAATTTTCAGATGAAGTCCTGCTCTTATCACGTATGAAAAACATGTGTAGGAAGTTTTTATAGGACATTCTTATAGACAAATCGTATAGCGAATTGTATACGTCTTGCGTATATGGAGTTCGGATATTTCCTGTATCACAAGAATTTCTCGTGTTTCTATACGCAAATCTAGTTTCTATACGAATTATTTCTAGCAGAATCTATATATAGAAATTGATTCTGTGCATAGGAACACAAGAAATTGTATTCTTATAGAAATAATTCGCAAAGAAACTGAATTTGCATATAGAAACACAATAAATTCTTGTCGTATAGAGAATATTCGAATTCCATATACGCAAGACATTCAATTCGCTATGCAATTTGCAAGTTTCTATAGGACATTCCTATACACGGAGAAAAAGAAATAGTTATTCATCCTATTTTCACATAGGAAAAATTTCTATATTAACATAGGGATTTTGACTAGCTCAACATAGAAATAATTCCAATGGAACATAGGACTTCTTTCTATGTTACATAGATTTTTTTGATATTTCACCTAGGAAAACCACCTATGTAATATAGGAATTGTGCCTATGTTTTTATGAGAATTGTTATCATAGGAATGATTCCAATGTTAACATAGGAGAAATTCTCATAAAATAGAGGGCATATACCTATAAGAAAAGGGTATTCATCTTATTTTTCCATAGGACTAGTTACTATAGTGACATAGTAAAAATCTCTATGTTAGCATAGGAATTTCCACTATGTGAAAATAGGATAAATAACTTTTCCTTTTTCTCCGTGTGGAAACTCCCGACATTTTTTTCATACGTGATTACATTGAAATTGTATTCTTTTTCTCAATATTTTTGAAAAATGACACCTATGACGGCACTCTTGAGTGACTACCACTGATGGACCATTAATTCTATACACCTGGGCCTAAGTGTATTTTTTTTTGAGGAAGATGATAGGAAAATGATTCAGATGAAATTGAGAAATGAACCTGTGGCGGCATTCTGCTAATCTTTTTCCATTCAGATTTTCGATTGTTAGCTAATATATCCGCAATTCGCTTCAAAATGGATAATTATGGATAGGCATTCATGTTTCTTCGAA
Organism: Aleiodes leptofemur; assembly: GCA_963942555.1. Lineage (NCBI taxonomy): Eukaryota > Metazoa > Arthropoda > Insecta > Hymenoptera > Braconidae > Aleiodes > Aleiodes leptofemur. The sequence continues at coordinate 5,990,998 of OZ012614.1, forward strand.
TATATTCAGTCTACTTTCCAAGGAAAACTAAATGAATAATTCCCAATCTGGTGAAGCTCCCAGTTTAAACTCAGAGGAAGATTGAATAAATAAATACAATATCAAACCTCAATATTTTGCTCATTTTCCAGAATGATTTTTTTTCAAAGAGTGTCATGAAGTTCCTGTGTATTATTATGAGTAAGCAAACACATAAACATTGCTTCTAAATATGATTTTCAGTGCTTTTGATGATTTTGAATATTCCCCAACAGACAAATTAACATTGAAAATTATGATAATAGTGAAACCGGAAAAAAAGTTTCAGATATAATTATATCTGATCAAATACATACAGATCTCTAAAAATCATATATGATTCAGATCTAGACCGATTCAAGGTCGTCAGATCTCATCAGATCTGGTCAGATCTACTAGCATATTTGCATATATCTCCACAAATATGATATCATATCTGCCGAGATATGATTGCAGATCTAATTCTATCTACTTCTATCTAATTGGATGAAATTATATCTGGAAGAAAATTCCCAGGAAGCTTCCATGCAGCCAAATCAAATCAACTTCCTCCAAACAAACTATAATCCACTCAAAAATAAATTCAGAAATTTTTAGAAGCACGTAAATCGATGGAAGATTGTGTCGTGTTTTATGAGAAATCGGTTCCAGATCTTGGCGTAGGATAGAACCGAAGATATCCTCAAGGAAGTGAAGAAGGAAACAGGAGGGCCTGATTTACCATTCACGGCCAAGGAAGTAGATTTTCCACGAAAAAGAATGGTCCATGTTTTTCTATTAGAATAAGTTTCATTGACATTCCGTCTCAGCTTCCGTATATTTCAACTATAAGATTTTACAAAGTCTTCGACATTCGATACTTTAAGGATCCTGATTTTTTTCCAACGAAGGTATAAAATTAACATTTTTTGCACGCAATGACTCCATTCATAATCATAGAAGAAGGAAAATGAATGTGAAAATCCCATGCGAGAAACATTTATATTGAACATAATCATTCCACTGTTTGCAAAATCCCATGTGAGATCAATAATGAGCGGTTTACATGCGTTTATCATTCTCTTCAGCTCTAATTCATGTATTTCATCAAGGAAATACAAGAATTTTTCGATGTACTTATCAATCACGTCAGCCTGAAAAGAATCAAGATTCAAGATTCATTCATTTCTCAGAGTTACCAAAGTTTTTTTGTTTTACATCATTCTCCTGCCTTATCGTCTTCTCCCCTATTGCTTACAGTAGTCACATTAATTACATTCTAGTATTTATGTTATTTTTTACATTAACTTTGGTAATACTGCACATTTCTACATCGGGTATCTTCTCTATTTCACATTATTTACACTCTTTCCTGCTCTACTACATCTGTCTGGAGCTCTTGGCTATTAACACTATAGATGCATTTTTTTAGTTCAAATCTTTGGTATCGTAACCGATTTCATTGCAGTCTTGGACCTTTCGCTATAGTATGTATTTCCACCTTCTTATCACTGATTACTTGTTTTTTCGCTCTCTTCGGCCTTTTTCAGCGTTGTTTCTATATTCCTCAGCCTTCTGCACATTCGTCTGCTTGGTTTCCCCTTCAGTGTTTCCACGAGCCTTCTTCTCCACTCCTCCTGGTCTTTTTCTCCTCCCCAACTCTCCCAAAAATCAGCCTCTGCTTTTCCAATCTTCCTCATTATATTTTCGCAGCTTATTACATGCTCCAGCTTTTCTTGACTCCTGTCACATACTTTGCATTTGTCTTGGCCATATCCTCTCTCACCTTCACGCACCGCATTCCCACACCTCCACCTCACCCACGTAAACTTGTCCGCCAGCCTCAGTCTTCTCTTGTTCCAATACTCTTCCATGCCTTCCACCATCTTCACCTCCTTATAGTACTCACAGTATCTAGACTTTTCTGCCTTCTTGCCGTCTTTTTCTTCCTCCCTCCTAGGGTTGCCGATGAACCTCGTAGGTTGCCAGTAATCCCTATTAACAATGAGAGTAACCCGGAGTTTTCTATTCGTAAAATCTCGCTTGATGTCCTAGAACAAAACCTGTCTTTTCTCAAATCAAATTCGGTGGGACCCGATGCTGTGTCATCCAAAATTATCAAACTATCGTTCCCAATAATCGCTAAACCAATGTTACACATTTTTAACTGCTCTATTAGGGAACAGATGTTTCCATCCATCTGGAAAGATGTCCTAATTAGGCCGATTCCCAAGTGCAAGAATCCAACGGAGTGCTCTCACTATCGCCCAATTGCGCTAACTTCCGTACTATCTAAACTTTTTGAAAAAATAGTTTCTGCGCAAATGATTGAATTCTTGGAGGATAACAATAAACTGGACAAGCACCAATCGGGTTTCCGTCAAGGAATGAACACCCGGTCGGCAGTGTTGAAGGTTCTAGATGACGTTAAGCTTGGGATAGATGACAGAATGGAATCTATATTGGTTCTTTTTGATTTCTCGAAGGCCTTTGATTTGGTCGATCACCGATCGCTGCTTGCGAAGCTTACTAAACTGGGCTTTTCTGACGCGACTACTAACTGGGTACGCTCATACCTAGTAGACAGAAGGCAGGCTGTTTGCGGGGAGTCTGGAGAAAGATCCGATCGGTGCTCGGTAAATCGAGGCGTCCCTCAGGGAACCATTTTTGGACCCCTATTCTTTATATGCTTCTCAGCAGATTCAAGTAAGGAATTTAAATATGTTCAACACATTAGCTACGCTGATGATCTGCGGATCTATCTCAACTGTTTCCCCAAAGATCTTGCTCGAGCCGTTGACAACGTTGATGAAGACGTAAACAGGTCATGTGGCTGGGTCGAGACTAATAAGTTGCGTCTTAATGACAGTAAAACCCAAGCGATCATTATGGGGACTAAGAAATTCATAAACAGCATCGACCTGAATTGTATCCCTAAGGTTAGAGTGAACTCCACCGAAATTCCTTACTCACCTGTCGTTGACAATCTGGGAGTCTCATTCGACAACAAGCTCCTCTGGCACCCCCAGGTTCAGAGGATTAACAAAAAAAGTTATTCCACCCTACATCAGCTAAAAAGACACAAAGACTGCTTTTCCACAGAGTTGAGAGCATTTTTGGTCAAGAGTCTTCTATACCCGCATATTGACTACTGCTCACTCGCCCTATTGGGATGCTCCGATGAGATCGATGGAAAGCTAAAAAAATGGTTAATGCTGGAGTCCGTTTCGTTTACAGCCTTAGAAAAGACGTTTCCATAAGTCACTTTTATGTCAAACTGGGATGACTCATGCCATCTTTCCAACGTAGGTATTTCCTCGGTAAATTAACATATCAGGTCCTCCGTGATGGGAGGCCGTGCTATCTAGCAAACAAATTAAAACTCAGGTCTGCTCATGACCAACGCTCTCATCGTAGCGCCCATTTGGACCTATTTATCCCTAATTCCCGCACAAATTTTGGGAAAACGTCTTTTGCAGTCTCAGCGGCTGAGCTCTGGAACTCGCTCCCGCTTGAACTGCGCGATAGTTCATCTGCGAGAACTTTCGGCAGGGATTTATATAACTTTCTATTAACGAAACAAATATGATGATCTCTGGCAAGTCCTGAACCATGAGGGATGTTTCTCTTCTTTTTTACTGTATTAATTTTATCTCCTAAACTGTAGCAAATGAGACTTCTCCCGATGGTAGTGGTTAAGTAATGAATGATAAATGTAAAAAGAAAAATGAAAAAAAAATAATAATAAATAAAAAATAAATAAAAAGGCAATAAATGACAAAAAAACAAAAAATTATTGAGTAAATGAATAAATGAATATATGAAAATAAAATATATGAATAAATTAATAAATACAATCGAATTTTGACTAACAAAGTTGAACTGAAACAAGAACATAAGTAAATATTTGAAGAAATGATGTGGACAAGTATATACTCTGTATAATATTCAACAAATATGTAAGACTGCATCTTTGTAACAACCTTAATGTATTTAACAAATGTATTTTTTTTAATGTATATCTTGTGTTGTCCTTAGGGGATACTCCAATCCCAGGACATTAATGAATGCTTTTCTCTCTCTCTCTCTCTCTCTCTCCTCTCCACTGCCTGTACCAGCTCTTCCTTTACAACGGCCGCTTGCTCCAATCATTCTCCTCAGATTCCCTCTAGCAGCTGTTCCGTCCCTGTCTCCTCTAGCACCTTCTACACCTCTTTTCCCCACCTTGTCGGGTTTCGGTTCTTTATCCTTCTTATTTCTTCCCTCAGACATTTTCTGGGCCATCTCTCCTCCTTCATACTTCCTATCTTGATGAGGAATGTACTTGCTCTCCTGATCGCCTCAACCTCCACGCTACTCTTTCCTGATTCCGCCCTCCATATATAATCCGGCGTATTTCTTGCCAGCCCCATGCTTGCTTTCACATATTTCTTTTGCACCCTCTCAATCTGTTCGTTCCTCTTCCAGCCCCACAGTTCCACCCCGTACAGCGCCGCAGCCTTCACCGCCAGCCCCATAAAATAGAGCCTTCTGTCCAAATCCTCCAAATTCGCCCTCCTCATCTCACATTGTGTCTTATTTATCAGCAATTGCGTCTTCACCGCTTGTTTCCTGGTGTGCCCGTCGTAAAATGGTATCCCAGGTAATTAAACTCGCCCACCGCTTCCAGCCTCTCGCCTTAGTACTCCCAGCTCTTTTCATTCCTTAGTCTGCCTCCTCTCCTAAAGACCATTATCTTCGATTTCTTCACACTGACCTCTATCTCATTCTCATCTGACCATTTCTCTAGAGTTTTCAGCATCTTCGCCAACTCCTCCGGTCTTTCCGCCACTAGCGCTGCGTCGTCTGCATAGAGCAGCGTGAATGCTTTTACGCCCACGCCTTGTCCAATTGCTGTTCCTCCATTCCCTTCCCTCCGCAGTTCTTCCTCCAGGTCGTTTATGTAGGTATTCAGAAGGATGGGACTCAATGGGCACCCTTGCCTCACTCCTTTGCTCGCCTTGAATGGCTCCGTGAGTCTCTCCCCTACTATCACTCGGTTCTCCGTGTTCTCATACATTTTCTCCGTTGTTCTTATAAATTTTCCACTTATTCCCATCTTTTCCATCTTCTTCCATAGCCTTTCTCTGTCCACCTCATCGAATGCTGCCTTGAAGTCCACAAGAGCCACCTGCAGCCTTCTTCCTTTCCTCTTGAGCCTATTTCCGATCAGCGTTTTCAGCACGAATACCTGTTCCATTATGCCTCTCTTGCTTCTAAACCCCACCTGTGCCTTCAATAGTTTCTTCTCCCCTCTTTAGCCACTGCCCCAGTCTCCTTGCCATCACTGTTGCCATTATCTTGTATCCTATGTCCAGCAGGGACACTCCTCTTTAATTGCTCGCCTTGTCTACATCTCCTCTTGTATGTATTGGGTAGATGATCGCCATTTTCCAGCTACTCACTATCGCTTCCTTTTGCACGATTCCCTTACAATTCGTACCAGTTCCATCATTCTGTCCACTGACAGTCCCTCCAGGAACTCTGCGGTTAGACCGTCCTCACCTGCCGCCTTTCCCGATTTCAAGCTTCTGATTGCGGCCTGTACTTCTTTCTCTCTGATTTCTTCTGCCAGCCAGCTTTCATCATCTTCTTCGTTGCCCACACGTGCCTCTGCTGCGTCTCTCTCCAGGACCCCCACCCCTCCCTGAAGCTCTCACCCCGTGTGCCAGGGTCATCCCAGAGTAGGGTGCCACTCGGCTTTGCCCTCCTGCAGCTTCCTCCACTTGAATATCCTCCGTCCCCAGCAGAGCCTTGAAGTGTCTCTGCTATTCTTCTGGAGTTTTCGCATTCTCGACCCTCCTTCCCCCCCTCTGGACCAGTCCATCGCCTTCGACCACGTTGCCATTGACTTGCTCCTTCCGACTTCTTCTTGTTTTCCTTTCACCCATGTGTTTATTAGCTTCTGCCTCACTTTCTCTGCCTTCTTCCTTTATCAGATGTATCTCAATTTGTTTCTCTCATTCCGATTCCTCCTAAGTCTCTTGAGGTGTCGAAATAGCTCTCTTTTTGCCTGTCTGTATTCTCCTGTATCCCACGTCTCCCGCCTGTTCTTCTTGGCTACTCCTGTTGTCATTTTCAACGCCTCCACCGTGTCCCTGGTCACCTTCACCAACTGTTCCCATTTCTCCGCCGGGTGGCACTCCTGTTCTCTCTCTGCCACTTCGTCTTCCCACCTCTCCAGCGATTCATGTTGGTACTGTTCAGTTTTTTCCGGTTTCCACTTCATTCTCTTTTTCTTCTCGCCATCGTCCACTTCTCGCTCCAGCCCTCGCTCCGCTCCCAGTCTGAAGATAATTGGGAGGTAATCGGAGTCCTCCTGCGCCGTTGTTCTCATGCTATTAAAGCATTCTGGCATGCTTTTTTCCCGTGTCCTGACCATTACATAATCTAGAACACTCCCTAGTCCTGAATTATCGTCGATATACGTGATTTTCCCCTCCTCATCTCCTTCTGCACGGCCGTTCATTAGAAGGGAGGCGTTTCCTTCACACCAGTCCACTAGCAACCTTCTTTCGTCCCTCACCGTCTTGTCCTCGAACCTTCTGTGCGGGATCCCACTCTCTTCTTCGACTCCACATCTCGCCCAGCCTTGTAGCTCTCCGATTTTTGCATTCATGTCCCCTACTATAACCAGCTTCTCACACATCCCATAGTTCTCTTCCACCAGCTCTTCCAACGTCTCCAGTACTTCCTTCATTTCGCTTCTGTGGTTGTTGTACGTGCTCACTATTATGAATCCTTCTTGCCTCCTTTCGATTGTGCCCTGCAGTATTTGCCCGTATTTCTACTCACTCACTGTCCACTTTGCCTTCAAATCTCTTTTAATTCCTACCAGGTGTCCTCCTCCTACCTTGCCATTCGAATTCTTTGCTCAATCCTTTTATCGCCTTCTCAATCGCCTCTCCATGTGTGTTTCTCGAAATATTGCTATGTCTGCCTCCACCCACAGGCGTTTATTCTTCCAAATGTTCACCTGCCCTCTTGTGTTCCAGTGTATTATGCAGATTTCCTTCCTCGCCTCCTCTCTTGCCTCCTCTCTCGCTGGCTCTTTAAAAGGGAGAACCCTTCCTGCTTCCGTTATTCCTTTGCTCCCTCTGGGTCATCTCTCCTTCTCCTACATCTCATACTAGCGGCATATCATCCACCACCAATCCTCCATACACCACCGACGCCTCATGTCCTGCATCATTCCATCTTAACGCTTCTCTCCCCAGCCATTCCTGTACCAGCCTCTGCCTTTGCGTATGATCGTCTTTGATTATCATGCCCCAACCCAGGTCCTCCAAAGATTCCGCCCGCCACATAATTCGTTTTTTGTGCTTCAGGTCGTCCACCGTGGCCTTCCAACTCGAAGGCCCCAGTCTCACCAGTCTCTCGATTCTTACCTTCAGCCCAAGTGTCATCAATATCCATTCTTCTAGTTCTTCCTTCCATTCCAGCGATAGTATCGTCAGCCCCATAATTACCACACTCCTCCTCTTTTCTTTCCTTTCTGTCAATTTCTTCATCCATTATTCTTTGATCAGTCTGCTTGGTGGGGGGGGGGGGGGGGTCAGGCTGCCTCACCATGTGATTTCTTCTCATTATCCTCTTCATCTAGTCCCAGCCTCCCTCTTTCCTCACCGCATCTACCTGCTCAGTTTTGTCATCCCAGTCATCATTTTCCTGCCCGTTTTTCTCCGCTTTTCCTGATTTTCCACCCGTTTCCTTCGCTCTTTCCCCTCTAAATCCACTCCCGTTTGCCACGGCCTTGTCCCCCAGCCCGAGTCTCTCCTCGTGACTCAAGACTGCTGGGGCCGCCCCACGCACCGGGATCCCCAACCCTCCTAAAGCTCTCGCTTCATGCGCCAGGGTCATCCCAGCGGGCGACGCGGTCCTCACCTGTTCTTTCTCTCTTTCTTCCCTCCGTGCCGATTGTAATTTTTGTCATTCTCTCTCTATTCCCTTTCTCAAAGCCCTTAGGTCCTCTTCCTCTTCCTCGTTTTTCTCCTTCATTCTTTTTTTTCCTTTCTCCAGCCTCGAAACATTCTCCAACAGTATATCGTTCTTGTTTCTCAGAATTCTCACCTCCTTTCTCAGACTTTCCGTCTCTTTCTCTATGTTTCCTCTCCCCGCTTACTTCTCACACCTTGACCCCTTTGTTATCAGCGTTTTGATCAACCTCTCGATATCTTGTAGGATCTCTGGTTGTCTCTCGTTCTGCCTCTCTTTCCATTCCCTCATGTATTTTTTAATCTTACTCAGTGTGACGTACTCCTCCGTGTCCAACTCCCCAATCCCCCCCCCTCTTGATCATCGTTCATTATATCTTCTGATAACTGATTCGAAATTTCTATTACCTTTGCACCCGTCTTCTTAACAGCCTCGTTCTCTTTCTCCTTCTCCTGTTCATCTGTTTCCTCCTCTCGCCCTCCCCCCCCCCCCTCCAAGGGGGGCTGGATTGTCGTTCGTTGGGTTTTTTCCTCCATCTCTACCACGATATCATCGGCCTCTTCCGTCTCATCCCTATGCTTTTCACTCCTTCCGTCAGTCGCCTCATTGTGACCTTTCTCGGGTGTACTTACGATCCGATTTCTTGGTTTAAAAATTTCGTCTTCGTCCCCCCTCAAACTTTCCTTCTTGTTCGCTGCCTCTACCTCTTTTTCACTCTTTTGCTCGTCTTTTTTCACCACAGTGTCAACTGTCTCCTCCCCAATGTCACTTGTTTCTTTCACACTATCATTCGTCTCTTTCACAGTATCACTTGACTCGTTCACATTTTCACCTGACTCACTCACTACATCATCTGTCACTCCTCCCTCTGGCCATTCGTCTTCTGATTCAGTGTCTCCGTTTTCTTCAGCCACGTTTCCTATCTTTTTTTCAATCTTCACCCACAGCCGGTCGAGGCTCCCTTCTAGCTTATCGACCACGCTCATTTCTACCTCCTTCCTCGGTCTCCCTCTTCTTTTTTTCACGCCCGAGGGCGCCACCTCCTTCTCCGAGTCGCTTTTGCTGCGTTCTCCCGCGCCTTCTTCCCCCCTGCCTCCCGCTCCCCTTCCTACCACCATCTCTCCTAACCTCAATGTCTCATGCCTTCCGAATTTTTTTCACCACGGTTTTATTTCTCCGTCTTCTTCTTAACTTTATTCCTCAAAGCCTTCGACTCTTCTTAGTTTTTCTTTTTTTCCCGATTTTACCGGTATTTTTTCAATTTTACCTCTTTATTTCGCGATAAATTCTGCAACGGTCAACACACGCATCCGTACACACTCGCGCCTTCAACCGAACTCCTGGAAAGAACCAATAATTGATGAAATGAAAATGAAGAATGTAAGAAGAGAGATATGAAGTTTTCGTACCTAGGGAGCGAAGAACGAAGTTTCTAACCTCGCTTCGCTCGGTTAAAAAAGTCATTTTTCACTCGCTTCGGTATAAAAAATATTAAACGCACCATAGAAATAAAGGAGTCAACTGCGACAAAAAATTGACATCCTCACTTCGCTCGGATGGCCATTTTTGTCGCGATTCTTCCTTACTTTCTAGGTACGTAATATACTATTTCAGACAATTCTATCTAATTTTCTGACCAGCTTTTTTCGTATATCTGATAATGTGAGCGGTTACACCACTGTAGCAGCCTGGAGAAAAGCGTTTTGAGGATATTTTTTTCTTTGTGAAAAAAGAGACATCAAAACTATAAAATTTGAGGAGGTATCAAGCATATACTCGAGTCTCAAAAAAAAAAAATTCATCAAAAAATATGAATAAATAATGACACCAGAGCTATTCTTGCAAGGAAAATATGAAGTTTCCTAAAACTGTACAATGGTGTAACACCTCACTTGGAATCAAGCGATTTTACCTTCATCTCCTCTTGTACAGAATCTTAAGAGCTACAAGAAAGGATCAAGAAGAAATCACCTTATCACTTTCAATTTCCGAGATATTATTAAAGAACTGATTAGGGAATGACGTCGATTTTTCTAAATTCTGTTTATAATTTGTCTCAAAATGTCATCGTAAGAGGTCGAAAAACAGAGTCGTCTAATTATGCTGATAGTAAAAATGGTATATTACCTAACAAGTGCGATAATCGTATGTTACGTACCTAGGAAGTAAGGAAGTTGATTGCGACAAAAATGGCCAATTTTTTATCGCAGTTGACTCCTTTATTTCTATGGTGCGTACAATATTTTTAAAAAATATTTTCTCACAAGTGTGCGGTTTCAGAACGAACTGAAGGCAAGTTTTGTAATCGAACGAGTCTGAAAATATTTACCACACGTGTAGGGTATAGTTTTTTGATGCACAAGGTGTGGAAAGTGCTGCTGACTGGACGCGTAGCGTGTGGAGAGTGCTGCTCACCACCCGCGTAGCGTGCGGAAAGTGGCTACCTTTCGCACGGCATGCCGAAGCAAATGTTTAACCTCATAAATGTGAAAGTTGGGTCCCAAATGAGCCACAAACTCCACAAGACCGGAAAAATCAAGGGGTTCTGCTGTCGTAGGTAGAACCATGTCAATGGGCCTGGTAAATTGGCATCGATTCTTCCCATGAAGGCTTTGACTTGTTCATCCCACCACAACAGCTCTGCGAGAAGCTCAGGATTCTCCAGCAGGATAACATCGGGAGTTTTAATTATTGCCATCTCCTTAGGTGTTGACGATATTCCCAAATTACCTTCAATTAATGAAATAATTAATCACGCATGAACTGTAATTAATTTGAAGAGAATAGAATACTAATAAAATACAATTGATTGACATTAGAAATGCAATGAATTCACAATACTCATTGAATGATAATTTTGTTGAATATGAATTTACTGAGGATCTGTAAATAAATGCTCTTTTTGCTTCCGAATGAGAGCTTTGTTTTCACGATTTTTTTTGGAATGCCAATTTCCATGGGAAACGACTGAGAATGATCGGAAACGTCGAGAAATCATAACGGGAGACACAATAGATTAATTTGAGAAAGTAGAAGTCACTTGAATTAAGTGACTTTTCTATCTTGAATTGAGTGGCTTTCTCTTTCTTCATTTAAGTGATCTTATATTAAAAAATCTTTCTTCTCTGTTTGCCCGCCACATTCAATATTCTGCCAATACAATTGGCGGAAAGCTTCCGAAGGGATTTTTTAATTTCAAATTTACCATCATCGATTCGTGCGTGGAATGGGGAAACCAAAATATGCCTCACAGGGTTGAGCTCATCTCAAAGATGATTAATTGAATAGTCTTGAAGATATAGCCGGCTTTTTCGGATGTTTCTATGCTAATATCTAAGAAACTAATGAACCGATTACGCTCAGTTTCAATACAACACTTTGCGCTCATGAGATGTATAACCTCACAGAATTCGAAGTCTCTAGCTCAATTGTTTATTGAATTATAGAGGTATCAAGATTGTGACGGTTTTTACCGTCACAGAATTAATAAAAATAAGAATTATGAATAAATTTCATGAAAATCACGGTATTAGTCGCGATTCGTGGTACCCGGTGAGGATAGGGCTCATTGTGAGTCAAGACAGCAAATGTCCAGAGTGAGGTCAACCAATTTTTGTGACGTCACTGATGAGTTTTGTTTCTTTTTGTTTCAAATTAATTCCAAAAACGAAGGAAAAGGTCGGGAGTTAGGACTGGAGAGGAATTCCCCAGTCCTAAAGATGGATCAGCAGCACCAAGGACGCCCGAGAGGAACTTGGGAAAACGTAGCATCCACTCATTTGGTCCAGCATCAGCCAACACTAGGAAATGTTGGCCAGCAGCGAGGGAAGTTGGAGATCACCGTTGGAGACAGTGAAAGAAAAGACTAAAAGTATCAGTGTGAAAATAAAGTCGAAAGTTATGTGTATAAAAAGAAAAGACTGAAGTTATCCGTTGTACACGATTGTCGGGAAAATATTGTCCGAGTTATTGTGATTATTTTCGTATATTATTCAGAATTATTTGAGAGTGGGAACTGACGCGAGATTCTCAGAATTCACGTAAACTTAGTAACGTTGAGGCATGTAGTGGGGGACTCGCGCAATGATTAGTTGGGGTTGGGCCTCAGCTCTACCGAAATTAAGCAAGAACAGCCGAGGGAACCCAACGCCAACTCGTGGGAGAGAAGAGTCGTTCTTCTTCTCCCGGGACATCGTGGTGGCCACATCGTAGAGAAAAATTTGAGTAAAGAGTTAAGAAAAGTAGAGAAAAAAGTCAGAAAAATTGAGGAAAAGTCACGTAGTCGAAGGAAAAATCGGGAGAGTCCGAAACGGATAGGAGAAGCACACAAAAGTAAGGTACACGAGTCCCCCAAATAATAGAAATTTTGAGTTAAAGTTATTGATATTTGTTTGTGAAAAGAGTAAAATCCGGAGGTGCCGGGTTAGGGTCTGTCTCGAGTGGCGATCAGTCCCCACTACTTTAGAATCATACTTGTTCGTTCTGACTTAAATGTGAATTGATTATCATTATATTATTAACAAAAAAATTCCTTTTTTTTCAACAAGAATGTACATATATTTTTCTCTTTGAATATACCTAATTATTCTTGTTCAAATCGAAAATTTCAGGCGTTTTATATAAAGTTTTTCAGCTGTTCTAAATGCCCAAGGAGAGTGTATCGTCCCCTCTCCCTCTTGGGAAAACATAAGGGTCTCACGTGAGAAAGCGGGTTAAATTAACATATTTTTTGGGTTTTTGTCATTTGATGAATTCAAAATAAAACTTGGGGATTTGTCGTTTTTCCCCAAATTTGTAGAATTCTACAAAAATGACTGGCACCCATTTTTTTAATAGGGCAAATTAATTGGGAAAATAATTGAGGAAAATTTTAGAGCCTCAAATTGGGTCAAGACAAATAATTTTTCAGTGCCTTTAACAGTTGGCTCAAGGTCAGTGAGCAAACCGTTACAAGATTTTCACGAAAAATTTCTCAAAAGTTTTATACTGGATAAACTAAGAATCTGAGCTCCCACCACTCCAGAAGTCAAAGATGCAGCTCATGAACGTGCATCTCCTCGCTGAGAGTGGACGGTGGAATTTCATTTTTCATCGAGAAAAGTCGAAAAAACGATATTTCGTTATTTTTATTATTCTCAGGAATTATCCAGCCGATTGAGCTGAAATTTTGGTGAGAGCTTGGGGCACGCATGATGAACATACAGTAGAATTTTCAGATCACTAGCTAGCCCCATTTCGGAGTAAAGCAGAAAGTAGGTCATCACATACAAACACACACACCCACATACTGTAACGGGGCAAAAGAACCCAGAAGAACAAAATGCGTTCTCCCATTGGCCAAAAGCCAAAGAGTGGGGGAAACACGAGCGCCCTCGGTCCGCGCGGCGGGGATATAAGAACACGCAGCGCAGACCGAGGGCCGGTCGATTGCTGGCAACGGCAGGAGACTCTTCACGCAACGGTGACAAGCCCGAGCGTTCTTCCCTATACACGACGGTGCCAAGCCCGAGTGTCCCTATACGTAACGGTGTTAAGCCCAAGCGTTCCTCTTATACACGACGGTGATAAGCCCGAGTGTTCGTATTATTCCTTGCACCGAGTAAGCAGAGAGAAACAGCCAAGCCGAGAGGACCAGCCAATCCCAGCCAAGCAGAGAAGACCAGCCAATCCCAGCCAAGCAGAGAAGACCAGCCAATCCCAGCCAAGCAGAGGGAGACAGTGGAAGGGGGAGCAGAGGAGTGGGGGATCGGAGCCGCCAGCCCGAAAGACGATATAAAGAGAGCCGCTCGCAGAGAAGCCTCAGTCTTCTACCAGACTCAACACGCGACGGTGCTAAGCCCAAGCGTCTTCCCTATACACGACGGTGCCAAGCCCGAGTGTCCCTATACGCGACTGTGTCAAGCCCAAGCGTCCCTGATATACACGACGGTGATAAGCCCAAGTGTTTCACGCAACGGTGACAAGCCCAAGCGTTACTTTAAGCTAATAAAAGTATTTATTTACAGGCGCGAAAGGTACGAGGCGGAGACGAAGACCTAGGAAGCACCAAGAGGACTCCGATCAAGAGGATCCGGGTCTAGCCACATAGAGGACATCCCCAGAGACGAGATTTATTAACGAAGATTTTACGTGGAGCGTAAATTAGGAGGATTAACTCATTCATTAGGAGCGTCCGGAACGCGACGAAGCTGGTCTCCTCAAATTTATAAAAATTACGGCATCGCCTTGGAGGAGCCAGCGAAAGATTTATTTATTTGGCTAAAAGACCCGATAAAGAAAAAATATAATTTCATTAAATAAAATAAAAAGAAAATTTAAATAACGTTCCAATATTTGTAAAAAGGATAAATGCTCCTTTAAAAATTAATAATTGTGAGAAAGAGAAATAAATCACCTTCTTTGGAGCATAAAAATTATTGTGTCGACTACCTTTCTTTCAATACTCTAGTTTTAAGTTTCTGGTTCGTGGACATAGACCCATCCACTCTTCTCGTTTGAACGGCTAAAAAGTGGTACGTTACAATACACACGCACAGACATTTTTTGAAAACGATGGTTATCGACGTTTTGTCATTTTTAGTCATATTATGATGAAATCTCAAACTCGAAAAAAGTTACGATCAGAAAGCTTCCATTCAGGAGCAAAAACTCTCCACGTCCATGTACTTCCCATTAATTCTAAATTATTATCAGCATTTGACATCACCGCAGAAGAAGCAGGAACAGATACCCCATCAGAAAGTGATACAGGCCTTCAATGAAAGTCTGTTAATCTCGGGAAAGAGATCGAAGCAATTTTCAATGAAAGAAAAGCGGCCTTACTTCAAAATCGTGTCTAAAAAGAACATCACGTTACAGATATTATATTATTTTCACATTTCCATGTGTAATATTGGCATAAATTACGAACATAACGTCCACCTCGTCTATTAATTCATTCATAGGTAGCATTGGAAAACGAAGGATCAAAAAAAAGGAAAGTCCGAGACGACAGATTGTGGAAGCTCCACGAGATTTCGAGGAACAGGTGATTTTCACGAGCACCGATACTACTATCATGTATAATATTGGCATAAATTCGAAACATAATCTCCACCTTACCTGTTCATGTGTTTGTAGGTACCATTGGAGGAGGAAGAAAGCCAGAAAGCGGAAAGTAGGAGACGACAAATTGTGGACACTCCAAGAGATTTCGAGGATCAGGCGATTTTCGCGAGCACTGATACGATTAAGGTAGTTCTTTTCTGGAGTATAATAATCATTTCGTGTTCTCCTCTGGTCATAGGACGAAGAAAAAAGTGACGGTGGAACCTCTCCCTTAGAAAATGAAGAAATACCGTTTAAGAAGAAAATGTAGAAGAAAGGATATTGAAAGAATCCAAAGGAAAGACGGGCGGGGGAATACAATCATCAGAGAGAAAGAGAATTGAGACATGAGGGAATCATGCGAAGGGGAACGTGTGGCAGAAATGAAAAAATTGAGGAGAGAAATAGAAAGAGAATAAAAAGTAAACTCCGATTTCCACACTGAAGTTGTGGATCTGTTGGAGGGCCTTCATGGGAATTGGGAACAATTGTAAGTGTGACGGGGTATTTCTTTCCACACCACCTGCATGCTGTATAGAAGGAGATTCGTGAGTAGAGAGAGATTTTCATGGAATAATCTCAAAAATCTTCCATGGTCATGAGGAAAAACCGACTTACGGTTATCTCTTATGCATTCAGCTCGGAAATCCTCCAGGTCATGAGGAAAAACTGACTGAGGCTACCAATGAGTAGAATAAAACAATGAGCTTTATATTTTTACGTTAAATAATACCGAAACTTGCGTAAAATCCCCTTAAGCATAAATGATTATCACAATAATACCGTCATTCCACTTTACGTCCGATTCTCTCTGAGGCAGTATCTCCGGTTATCTTGTGGTGGAAGAGAGTGCCCCGAAGCACCTATGGTTGAGTCACCAAAATAACCTGTTTCCTAGGGCTTCCGGACCACCCTCTTGGATGACCAAGAGGTGAGTGCAGAGGATGGCTTAGGAGGAGTCACGCTCCAAGTTGGGGGGATGTTCGGGCCCTTGGATGGAAGCTCTGGAGGCAGAGAATAACCCACCTCGCCAAGGGAATTGCCAAACTCAGGTTTAAGTTGTCGCCGAGACAATAACCCTCTACTGACCCAAAATTAATTACCGACAAACCTCTTTATTAATTCACCAAACCATTAATGGAAAGAATTGAAATATAAGTACAGGATAATTCAAGTCGCTTGAATTCTCCCGCCCAAATACGCATGAGTGCGTGGCACAAGTATCTCTAATTGGTGCAAGGACACAGGACACGACAGCTGACCCCACCGTTCCACTCAACTTGACTCAACGCACTCCACACTCCCGGAAAATTCAGTTCGTGAATTCCTGTGTAGCAGAGTAGAATGCCTGTCACTCTGCTCCAGAAAATCAACTCGTGTTTTTGCGAAAGTCTCTGAAACTCTCAGTTTTCCCCCAAAAAGTGCATAAATGCCGCGGGAAATGATGGTGGGTCGTGCTTTATTCATTAAAATCACGAGTGACCATTAAATAATCAATTTCGAGTACCGTGAACGAGAAATGCGATGCAACGATACACGTAATTGTAGCGTCCTTTTTATTCCTTCGTTGTCTCGACACTCTCGTGGCCGGATATCTTCATCAGTCAACAAGGTCACTGAGGGATTAAATTGAGGAAAACCACGCGAGTGCCTTTTTCTCGAATTTTTGCGATTTTCAGGATTTTTCGAGACGAAAACAATGAGGAATGCAGAGAGACGCGTAAATAACGCGCCTCGAGGTATCGCAGTCTCCTTCACTTTCCCCCGGTTATCTTAATCTCTCCTGGGCGGATATCTACATTTAATTAACGGCCAGTGAGGAGATAATGGGGAAAAGAAAACAACAGATATTTTTCCGATGTGTTCAGGAGTTTTCAGCAGTTTTTGGAGCATTCCTCTACGAAGCATGATTGGCGGATACAATGCCAAGAATACGTGCTCCCCACGCTTGGGTAGAGCTGGCTTCCTTGTCTCTCTCTCTCTTTCGTTTTTCCTTCACACTCAATTCAGTGTGAAGGTAGCAGAGTGACGCTCACTCACAACGACTCAGCCCGACCCGAGAATTCCCTAGGCTAGGGGAAACTCCCCAGCAACTGACTAGAGGGGCATTTGAGTGCGCTTCCATGAGCGTCACACTCGGATACTCTCTCGCAACTGATGGGATGAAGAGTTATCTTCAATTAAGAAATATTTTGAGGGATTTTCGCGCATTTGGGCTATGTTCACCGAATTCTCAGATAATCGATGAACGATAGATAACCCCATGCACCTCCCAAATAATTAGGAGATTCCTATACTTTTCCGGGTCCCTCGAAGCATTTTTGGACAAGATGCGATTAATCAAAGATAAGATTAAGATGAATCATCTCATTTCATTTTCAAGTTATTTTAAGTGTCCAACGGATTAATCGACTAATTCGGCCTATAAAGTGGCGTCGAGGCATTTCGAGCCTATATCTTAGGAAACTCTTTATGAAAGGTGCTTCTCGCAAGCTGTCTAGTAACATTGGCTACTTTTTCAATTCTGTGGGAGCTCATGTAACTATTCGATGTATTACTAGAGATTTTGTATAATTACGGGCAAAAAGGGAAAACGAGCAATTATTCCGAATCTTCACACGAGATAAGTGACGATAAAAACAGACCGAACTGTTATAATTAATGACCAAACAATATTAATCATTAATTGTCGTTATTGTTGTCATCCATGATGATATAATTGATTTAGAGGTTGATTGGGATATTGGACAATTGAATAAATATTCGAAGTCGATCTTCACATTCATTTTCCTAAAATCGCGACGTTTCGCTCCTGATTAGGAGCTTCTTCAGGCTCTATGAATGAAACAAAACATACATTCAATAAAACAATTGCACTATAGAAAACTCAACCATGATGTGTTACTATTGAATATATTTTAAACACCTTTAGATTAATGTAAATTGTCATAATAATACTAAACTTGGGGGATAGTATCGTATTTTAACACTTCCCATCACTATTTCAACTATATAACATTTAATGAATGGATAAACAAATTGATAAATTCAAATGAAACATACCATGATGAAAATACGAGGCTAGTGAGACTAAACAAATACGTTGTAGGTGTGTGAGCTATCTCACACACACCATTTCAGATGTTCTCATGTGTGTGGGCCAGTTATCCACTCACTGCGTTCTTTAACAGTCAGTTTGCTCTCTCCTGCCCAGCCCTCTATGATTGGAGTCCAATGGTGTTATCCACTTGGTCCAAGAGGTTCAATAGATCCAGTAGGTGCAAAGTCAACAGCCCACAGTCGATACTAATTATGTTGTTTCTTTTGCTGCTGCCTTTGTTGCAGTTTACCCAAGACTACAGCATATATTGAGCTCAATCAATGAATCATCAATGTTTGCAATTATTTGTAGCCACTGAGCCTAAAAACCCGAATAATTTTTTGGAAAATTTCTTAATCGATCCAAAACCAGGCTTTATGGAATATGATGGAGATGGAGTAAGGGAACTTCAACTCTTTCCACTATAGAATTCTGGTATAAAATATGGTATTGATGTTGAATTAGGCTATTCCTCATTTTTTGTTTTCTTTTGGATTAAATAAAAATAATCCATATTGGAAGACGCATGTGGTTGAATGAAAAAAAGGACAACCACATCGCCTGGAGCTCTTCTTCCAATACAATCTTTGTCAAGAATCTTGTAATGAAACTCTTCAGTGGAAACACACTAAAAAGTTACTCAGTGAGTAGAATGGCTGCTCCGAGGACTGGAGAACAAAGACCCCTTTTAGACGCAACAAAATGTTCAGCCATCGGGGACGCCCATCGTGTGTACTTGGAAAAATTTTCCGGGTGGACTAATGGAAATGAAGTGATTGAAGAATTGGACAATGTTGGGTATTATTTACAAGAAACGATTGTGGACCTGAACCTAAAGCCGAGATTCGAATCTAATAGTAAGAACTCTTTTTCTAATTCAACATATTTAATGAACAAACAAACACAGTGTATAATTCATTACTTATGCTTTCTGTACTCAGAAATATGGACAACATCTTCGAACAAAATGACAAAACCGGAAAAGAATAAAAATGGTAGGCAAATTTGCAAGAAATTGGAAAAATCAGGAACTAAAGGTCGGAAGAAAGAAGAGTCTGAAACAACATCGAGCTCAGATGATGAGAAACAGGCTGAGGACATCGGAGGGAAATAATAATTATGAAAAATAATTTAAAAACAATATACCGTTTTTTCAAATATTTCATTGTCTGTCGTCATTATTTCAAATTGTCCCTCCTCAAAACCCAAATTTATCCCAACCAGAGAGATAAATCTAATTCCCAATTCACTGCACAATTACGCGCCGAAGGCTTCACTCAAATACCGGGCCAGATGGCACCAGCCATCAAGAAGACACCGAGACGCGTCTGTTGGTTATATACTCACAGATCGAAGCGTCATTGCACTCTAGTGGATGCATCAATATCAATCATATTCGGTCTAACTATGTTGTCAATATAAAAAACACAAACACTCATCATTTTCATTCAAATTCGAAGAAAAATTTAAATAAAAAAAACTATTGATTCCTATTGCTTTACCACGACCGCTTAGATATTTGCAGGGATAAGTTCGAGATTAATGGAGAGGAGAAGGACCTGTCCCCAAAGGAGATGAAGGAGACAGAGAAAACAGAGGAGGAGAAGCTGGAGAAGGACGTACCAGAAGTGCCAACCAAAAACGTACCCGACGAAGTCACAGCTTCCTCGGATAGCCATCCCGAGAAGCAGTATTGGGCTCTACTGGAGCCTTATCTGTGGGATCTCTGGAGTATAGAAGCTCGTCACCCAGGCCTCATCCGAGCCCTGGAAGAATTGATGCACATGGCCCTGCTTTTTCCAGCGAGCATCAGTGCTCTCCCACCATTCCCGTCGCTGCCATTCCGAAAAAATGCCTCAGCGGATAACGACAACTCTACTGTCACAATACCCTCAAAACTTATACCAGTCCAAACCCCGTCGACGGGAACGATCCCTAAAAACCCCAAGAAATCCCATACCGGAGTCAAAGGAGCAGACACCCTGGGCTTCCGTCAAGAGCCCAGTGACGTTAATACCTACGAGTCTCCATTTGAGAGATCAACCCCGAAAACGAACAGAGCTAAGTCCCCAGTCCCAAAGCCGTATTCGGCAACAGCAAGTGATGGAGAACACATGCAGCTCCGTCCCCCTGTTGTTATTCCCCCCGTCACGAACCCTACAACCCCCTCAGTAACCCTGCCAGAGGCCAACTTCAAGGCCCCAACCCCCACTGATACCTGTGTCTCCAACAGAGCAACAGTACACTCCCGTGTCAAGACTAGACCACCTCCCCTGTACCCGAATGGTACCAAAGTCGATTGGCCAGGTCCAGAATTTGATAAATTCTACCCGTGTACCAAGTGGTATTTCAAATGCCACTACGTCAGCCACATAGGCAAAGGATGTCCCAAGGTCGATGATGAACCGTATTGCCACAAGTGCGGAGCTCAAGGTATCAGCTCGCACTTATGCGTACACCACGATTGGCATCTGTAATGGGAAAAGAGGCAGTTTAGCTATAACCCCACCCTGTTCCGCAGTCTCCCCCATGCCCCAGTATCCAAGAGACAACGAGCCTCAAGAACCACCAGAATCTCCGTGTCAACAATTTCCCAGGCCCCAGTACCATTATTATCCCTTCGAATTCCAGCCCCAGTGACGTCCCAATTCCGATCAACCGTCGAGGAAGCCCCAGCCCGACCAACGATCACTCACCCTGGAGCTAGTCCCGTATCACGTGCTCCAACTTCCCCTTCGAGCACGTCGACCTCAAGGTCAAGTAGCCTCGAGTCCACCAACAGTAACGATTCATGGCGCTTGCCAAAAGCACGCCCTCTCCCCAGCATTCCCGTTACGCCACAAAATCCTGGGAACTTAACCTACTCCCGTACCACCCCTCCAACGACCTTCGAGATGACTCCCAAGCAGTACGAGGCGTATTGGGTAGCGAAGAACCCGGAAGAACGCTGGCACCAGCAGGACTCCTACTCGCGTCTCGACTATGCTCACCCTAGAAGCGAAGATGAGGAGAAAAAGGAGAGGAACTCTAGAGGAACTCGTAGACGCCGATAGAGTATACTATCATAGGAGGAGGAAATGAACGCGATTTGGACCTGTGTCGAGAAAAACAGACTGAAAGTTGAACCCTTGAACAAACCCCCCATGCTTGTTGGACCCGTGTCAAGACAAAGAAAATAAGGAGAGTTTGAACCCGTGAACAAAACCCGCGCTTGTTGGACCCGTGTTGAGACAAAGAAAATAAGGAAAGTTTGAACCCGTGAACAAAATCCGCGCTTGTTGGACCTGTGTCGAGACAAAGACAGATCAAAAGTCTGGAACCCGTGACCCAACAAAAATTGTTGGCCCTGTGTCGAGAAGAAGAAAAGACAGATGAACAATCTGAACCCGTGAACCAACAAAAATTGTTGGCCCTGTGTCGATAAGAAGAAGAAGAGGAGTGAACCCGTAACTATGAAAAAAAAACAAACAAAGAATAGAAGAAACCCCACCGATGGTTGGACCTGTGTCGAGAAGAAGAAAAAGATCAACGAACCCGAAACAAAAAAAAAAAAAAAAGGGAAGAAGAATGGAATCGCTGGACCCCGTAGCTAAGAAAAAAAAAGAAGGCCTGTTGTACCTGTGACGAAAAGAAGAAAAAAAAAAGAAAATCCCAACGCCGTTTCAGAATTACATTTACCTCTTTTATACTTTATTAATTATTTTCAATATATTTCAGTAGACGAAAAAACTCTTGCCACCCACAGCAAACAACAAAGGAAACGAAGGAACGTATCACAGGAAACGACAACGAGGAACCAGCGACCCTGGAGAGGACCACACACCGCCACCAGAGAGGGAGGGAGGGTGTGGCAACGGAGGGGGGTGTAACGAGCCCCGAAGGTTCTCGTTGTCCAGCAGAACATCGGCCGAGCACAGGTAAGTGCAATAACCATCGCGCACGAGAAAAGGGCAAACAACCCCGAAAACCCCATTCAACCCCATGTAACAACCCCGTGACAACCCCGAAACGCGACCGTTTAAAGCGGAAGCGAGGTTAGGGATCGGAATAAGCGCGAAAAGTCCAGAGTAACTGGCGCTCCCAATAAGGGGATTTTATGTGTGTTAATTTATTCTGGTTGGTATAAAATTTTGAGTGAGGATTGGGAGGCAACAGCGGACAAGATCCGTGCCTCAGAGTACTCCAATCGTGTTTTTCATTGAAATAAAGGCCCATTTAGTTTTAGGAGGCATCAGCAGACAAGATCTGTGCCTCATTTAGGTAGTGTTGGGAGGTGAATCCCGGTTAGGTCAATTAGTATTAGTAAAGTAGGGAGTTAATTTTGGGAATAAATCCCCGTTAGATTCAAAGGGGCATCAGCGGACAAGATCCGTGCCCCATGATTATTTTATTTGAGTTAGTTCATTTAAGAAATCCCCGGAGAAGCGCTCCGAAAAGTAGCCCAGCCGCAACTTGTGTGAAAAGTTCAAAGAAAAGCCCGGGAGTTGAAAGTTTGACTTCGCGAGAGTTTGAATATTCCCGCGTAGAGAAAGTCCCGTAGTGAGTGCGACGGTCATGCGCCCTGGTGGTACCGAGGGGCATGAGTCGGCTCGCGTAGTAGTGGGAGTACCCCCCCCCCCCCCCCGGACGACTGATCGCGTCTGAAGAGTCAGTCGTGAGTGAGCCGGCATCGAGTGAACACGTGGAGGTCCCGGAGTTCCCCCCAAGAGTCAGCGAGAGCAGAACGTCGACAGGATGTGGAGAGGCTCCTTTGTCGAGAGGATGAGGAGAGCCCAGGGAAAAAAGTCATCGAATTGGGTGAGATAAAGTATCGTTAGCCCAAAGATCCCGTGGACTCCCGTGTCAATTTAGCCGTCACTTTCCGACTCATCCCCGAATCAATTAATTAATTAATTGATTAAGTAATTCCCTTTACAAATTGCCGTGTCGTTATCATTCATTTTGTTGTACGTGAAAACCCGAAAAGCCCCACGTCTTTTACTTGCCGTGACGCGCAGTGAGTCTATCTCACTCGCACTCGTAACGTTGGGTAGGGAAAATGGTTTTTTAGGAATAACTCCCCTAATTCCCGTGGAAAAATCCCGAAATCGGTCCCATTCGATAGGGATGAAGTAGGCGAACCCAACGACCCCAAATTTACCCTTCCCGAAACATATTTCTATTTTTTATTGAATAAAATCTGGGATATAATTTTGAAGGAAATGCGTTAGTCCTGTAAACGAAGCATTTCAATTCCCCCCATCCCCCTGTATCGCGTCACCCGTATACCTCGGACGAGTTCTGAGAATTCTGTGCCTTTGGATGGTTATTGTACTTCCTAGAATCAAAATAATCATAACTAAAATCACTTATTACTGTAATTCCTTCCGAATTTAATTTTCAATAATTTTTAAGTTTTATAAAATAAATTCTTTTTGTCTTTTATTAAAGTTTCCAATAATTCTAAAATTTCGAATCAAGTTAAATGTAATTAATAGTGCTTTGTTAATATACTCTGATTTTACCCGATTTATCTAGTGCACGAGTAACTTATTTAAGAGTTCCCTCTTCCCAGACTCCTCAACTTTTCAGGTTCATATCGGTAGTCTTTAAGGTTTTTTTTATTGGGAAATGGCAACGGATCGGGTTAAGACCCCCGATTCCCCCCTGACTCATGTCATGGTTTTTCTCTCGGGCTAGACGGGAAAAAGGTAACACCTCCCCCCCTCCGCCTATTTCGTTCCGTTCTCGACGGAACTCCTGGCTGCTACGGGCCGGTTTTGAGCCGTAAAAATGTAGAGCAGGACTCCGCCGAGGAACTCCCGGTTTGGTGGTTCCATAAAAACCACCTGGCGCCCATAAACGGTTTTTTAATTAAGGGACTTTATTTGAGAGAGGCGGAGGGAGGGACGGCGCAGTTGGCTTTTTATCCCCCCGGGTAAAAAGTCACGTTACACATATTCCGATGAAATCTCGAAATCGAAAAAGCCGACGAAAACAATGCTTCCATTTGGAAGCAAAAACGGTAGTTTTTCAAGCGAAAAAGGTGAAATTTTAAGTTCTGCAGAAAAAACAAGCAGGCATTCGCTCTTCGAGCGTAATTTGAACTATAAGATTCACTATTCTGCCAATGCAATTGGCAGCATGCTTCCGAATGTAATTTTCAAGCTCTAATTGGAGCATCGTGTTTTTTAGTGATTTGATTCAAGCTAACTTATATTAATACATACACATGGAGCATTTTCTGTTATTCGTTAATTACAACTTCCCAAATTAATCTGCCTTGACAATTGTCATAGTATGAACAATTACAGACTCAATCATTCGGACTCAATAATAATCAGTCGATCATCAAAAATCACAATTCTGTTCCATTTAGTTCGACCATTATAAAGATGAAATGGAAAAGTAGATTGATTATTTGTTATTGTAGGCCCAATTTCTAAAGACATTATCCCAACGAGTCTATAAGAAATAATTTAGATCAATATTATTTTCAAGATCAATTATTATAATTAAAAAAGTTACCTTTGCGGAATGCCGTCGAATATGACGGAAGGTTCATAATTTGGAAATAGTATAATATCCATCTCTTTCATAATAAATTGATTATATTAATTGATTAAAATTGATCGCAATTGTAAATATATCAAAATATAAATGACACTTCTATTAATGAATAATAGTGTGAAGTTAGTTCGAATTATCATGATTTGACTCATCCATTTCATTTCTTCCCTTCCGAATTGGTATTTTTCATATAAACAAGCAGGCCTTAACTCCTCGTGGGTTATTTGAATCCTTAGACTTAATATTCTGCCAATACAATTGGCAGTAGGCTTTCGAATGGAATTTTCAATCTCTAATCCAATAATGACCATTTTAATTAACATGAATTAATTAATTTCTGAATTTGATGATTCAACTTTTCAATGTTCTCATCATCATATCAGGATGAAAATTGTCTCATTTCATTCGGAAAATTATATATTTTATTATCATGAAATAAAAACAATGTGTGTTCTTGGGAAAAAATTGAGAAAAATTTACATTTCCGATTTTTTATAAAAATGTTATTTTTTTTCAAAATAAAAATACATACTTGACTAATCAATTGGGAATCTAGAGAGTTCGTCCCTTTCATTATAACGAATTCTTTAAGTACAAGCTGGTGCCAATCCGTCGCGTAGTTTTTGAGAAATACACCTTGAAAGAAAAATCATTTCTTGCAAATATCTTAGAAACGGCTGGACGTATTTCGCCTAGTTTCAATAGCACTCTGTACCTTCATCAGATATACAAACTGACGAAATTTGAAGTCTCTATCTCAAATACTTATCGAGTTATCGTTCTGCTAAAATATGAACTGAAAATCACTAAAATTGAAATAATTTCCAAAACTAAGAGTCAGAGAAAAATTTGACAACAGTCAAAAATGTGACTTTTAATGAGATAAATATCATAGCCCAAACTAGGCGCTACCAATTAATTTTTCATCGAGAAAATACGAAAAAACTTTTTTTTGAAAATTCGATTTTTCTCGGAAACTATTCAACCGATTTCGCTGAAATTTTTATGACAGCATTGTGCACGCAGAGGAAAAATACAGTCAAATTTTGAGAGCGCTAAGTATAGCCGTTCCGGAGAAAATGACGATACATGGCAATACACTCAGACACACACAGTCACACACATACACACATACAGATATGCTTTAAAAATATGATTTTTCGACGTTTTGGATCATTTGTAGTCATATTCCGATGAAATCTCGAAATCGAAAAATCCGACGAAAACAATGCTTCCATTCGGAAGCAAAAACCTGGAGAATGTGCAGTAGATACTTGTTCTCACTTTTCTTTTTCAACCATTACAATTATAGATGTCAAGTGTGCGTCAATTTCATGTGAATAATATCAATGAAAGTAGATTATTTTTGGCGAGTAAAGGAACTAGACAGTTCACTCTCCTCGTTTTTTTACTCTAAATTTAGTTCCTTTAAAGTTTCAGTGCCAAAGGGAGAGCGCATGCGCAAGGGATCAGTGTAGACTTAACGTCCAGTGTGGATCTATACTGTTGCCAACCAAGCAAACGCACATTGAATGTAAACAGCGATATTTTCATAGGATCTGAGCAATAACCGAATGCAATAAACACTTGCGGTTGAATAATTAAGTACTCCTCAATATTGCTCTGCGGTCATCAGTGTAGTTACCTTTTTTCATAATAATAAAGGAATGTCACAAAACAACTCACCATTCACGAGTAATAAAGAAACAACATCGACTTACGTTAGCCCAACATTCATATCAGCTGGACATGATCAACTAGCACAATCCAACGATAACAGTTCTTATATGGGTTATCGTTATGACCTCACCATGAGCTTCAACATTCAGACGCGTATTAATTCTAAATTGGACAAGGATAAATTGATGACATCATTAATAGAGAGCCTGATATGTAATATTTGGCTGATCACAGTGAATTGTCAAGCATTATTCCTGTACTTGCTCTCCATGCAGTCAAGGCTGTTGGGCCATCAGATGCTAAGTGGGATGAAGGAGATAATCAATTCGAGCTCAGTGGCCAGTACGATGTCATTGGCTATATTATAGACTCCAATAGTGATTCGAGCAAATTGAATGAACTGTATGGAACATTTCAACGTGGCATCACTGAAAAACATCTCCAACTAACATTACACTGCAATGCTAGAATGTATCTCACGTTGAGGATGGATCCATCGATGGCCTATGATGAAACAACCACTTCTAGCGCAGCTACAATTATTAATGACGCTAAGAACTATGAACTCAGTAGAATGAATTATGTTTGCCACATGCCTAAATTCAATAATATCTAAGCCTTCAATTTCAAACTCGCTTCAATTTCAAACATGAATCTTCATCGTGGCATAATATAATCATGAACATGTAGGATGAAAATCATTCAGGAACAGGAAACATTTATTTTAAATGAATAAAGAAATTATATTTGAAGTTATAAAAAATACGAATACATAAAAATACAAGTGAGGTCTTCTCTCGTCATCGGCTGAAGGGGAACTGATTCCAAATTGAATCTTTCGCCCAAAAGTAAACTCATGCTCTCTCTTTATTTTAAAATATTTTTCTCAGTCACACGTGCATCCATTCGTCACACTCTTTGTCAATACAATGACCATTCTGTGACGTCACTCTTAGCCACCCGCACTCTTCCCACAGACCCTTAAATCTAAACAAGACCGTAATAAAAATGTCAAAAGGAAAAAACACTTTTCACTTCACACTTTTCCGTAACGAATTTGAAACTTTAGAGTCTCTAATATTTAGTCTATTTCTTTTCTTAAAATCATTAAATTCATGCAACACAATGCCTACTCTATTCTCTTAAACTTCATTCCCACAAACATGCCGTGGATATGCTTCATCACTTCCATGTATTACAAAAAAAAATTGATGTAAGTTTCTGTAAATCAAATTATCATGGCATAAAATGAAAATACATATTGAAATCACACCATTGTATAGTTTATTATTAACATCAATACGGCATTGATTGATAAATTATTTGCCATGGCTTTGCCTTATATGAATACTATAAAAATATGTAAAATAACAAATGGCCACAAATTAGTAACAGGGAGTCATGTCTGCAGCAGTTGCGTCTCTTTGTCCTTGCTGGAACGAAGGAATAGTGAATAAGCCACTCAATGGATGACCACTTGGACGAATGATCCGCAAAACCAACACGAGTGAGAAAATGGATGTGATTGAATTTCTCATATCTATATCATGAAAATCTCTTGAGATCAATAAATATATTACAGCTGGGTGGCAAGTGAGAAGGGTGGAAAAAAGGAATGAGAGGGAACACAAATTGGATAGTCGCTGAAATTTTCAATAGAAATCCTGTGTCAGAAGTTGGGGGGGGGGGGGGGGGGGGCATTTTGGAATTTCCAATTCATAGTGATGACTATTGAAAGAGAATCGTTTGAAGGATTTCGATGGATCATCAATATATATGTCAGAAAACGCGGGAGCGTTTTGTGCCATGTGTACGTTTAGAACGTGCACTGGACAACTATACTTTTAATTTTGGACAGTTTTTTTTTTTAATTACGCCTCCCCCTTCGCCACAAAAAATACTGGACGTTGATTGCAATATTTCAGTCGAGAACTAAACCTTCTTTGTTTAAAAAAATAATTTTTCTATTTATAAAAAAATATTTTGATGTAAGCCACGCCCGATCCCGACGTTTTCGGTTAAAAAGTTTCTCGGTGGGACATTTCGTTGTAACGTTGGCTGCATTCCGCTGGCTGGAATGAATCGATGAGACATTTTCTTTTAACGTTGGCGGCACTGACTATAAATGTTGACCCGTCAAAACAACAACAGTGTACCCTAACCTAAAAAAGTTCGAAGTAATATGAACCGTGTTAGGCAGTTTCTCAAACGAAAAAAAAATTATTAATTCATCAAAAAAAATGAATTAATGAGAGAGGTTGATGGGAAAAAATCACAGCTCATATTGTATTGGAATAATCGAGTGATTCGAAAAAAAAATACAATTGGCTACAAATAAAATCATGGAAAAAAAGATTCTGAGGTTTTCGAAGGTCTAATCATGCTAATAATTAAAAATGAGAATTTCTATGGAAAATTTCAGTCAATTACTTGAATATTCGTGCCGAAATTCGAAGTATTTTTGTAGTTTAGTTAGTGAAATAAAAAAAATTTGAATTTATACACTCAGCAAAAAAATTAAGGGAACATTAAATTTCGTCAGTTTTTTGCTCGATTTTCAAATGGCTGTAACTTCGCCAAAAATGATCGTATCAGGATTTAAAAAATGGTTGGAAAGCTTGAAGTTACTACTCTTGAAATTTTGAGAAGGAATTTTTGAAGTGAAACTTCTTATACGACGTCAGACGCGTGTGACGCTGGCGTTAAATTCCACGCGTTAAATTCAACGCCAGTATATGAGGTATAGGAGCGAGTGAGAGGATAGGGAAGGAGTGGGGCGGGGCCTGCGCAAGAGGGACGGCAGTCTCAATAATATGCAGAGCACGGATGTATTCTTTTAATCTTCTTTTGGAAATATCGCGGAAACTGAGCGCGATAGAGTGATTTTGCTACATTCTTTTTTCATAGATTTTGAATTCAAGGTAACTGTGGGGTAAAATTGCTTCATCTCGATTAGTATCTGAAATACTTTCAAAAAAAAAAATGAAAAAAATCGACTTTTCCTGTTTTGCTTCCGAATGGAAGCTATGTAATCATGACAATTTTCGATTCCAATTTTCCAAATAGAAAATACTTAAGATGGTCTAAAGAGAAAGAAAATGACATTTTTAGCGCGCGTCTGTGTGTGTGTGTGTATGTGTGTGTGTGTGTGTGTCCGTATGTGCATAAAAGTCTCAACTACAGTAAAACGGTTTTATAGAAAGATTTCATATTTTGTGGGAAACTTCCTCTTGACGAACTCTATTTTTTAAGCTTTATTTGAAGTGAATCGGATCAGTACTTTTTGAGATATGTCCATTTTTCAAAAATCAGTTTTTAATGGAATTTCTGAAAACTCTCCAACTGATTTCATTTTTAATAATTTTGAGCTTATTTGCATGATGAGTTCTCGAGTTATTGCTGTTTTAGTGAATTTGTCAAAATTTGATATTTTGATGATGGTTTCGAAAAAGTTAGATCAGTGCTTTTGAAGGTATTGAGGCTCTGAGTGGATAGAGAATGGAATGCTGCATTGATTCAAATCATCAATAGTTCTGCCAGATCACTGGATTAAGAAAGAATGCATGAAATACATCCATCTGAGAAACTCCTGTTTTCAGCCATTCTTGAGTTCTGAGCTTTGAATAGATGAATCCGTAAGCAAAATTTATCCATCGCTTCATAAATGATAGTTTTTAAATATTCAGGTCAGTATTCTGAATTCAGGACAGAATTCATGAGTACTTGAGTTAGTTTAGGCAATAGAGGAAACAGGGTCAATAATTTGCATCTGGTACTCGCCTAATATTTACCTCAATATACTATCCTCAATCGATATAATTATTCAATCATATACAGTACACTTTCGATATAGTTCCACTCACGGGACCGTAGGGGAAGAATGCCCAAGAAATGGGCTTTCCAAACTACATATCAGTAGGCCAGCACTATCGCGAGCGTACCGCACGTTCGATATAGTGCCAACGGCTTTGTCTTTATCGTAAGAATGTAACTGCATAATAGAGTCAATAATACAGCTTAATCTACTGATTGTTCATAGGGATATTGGAAAAAACATTAACAGCATCAAAATATTGTCAAATCGCGTCGTTTTGTTGGAACGCTTAACTAAACAATAAATAGCTCTCACATTTGGTTTCAAAGCCTGAAGAAGCTGGTATTGTCCAACAAAACGTCGCGATTTGATAATATTTTGATGTTGTTAATGTTTTTTGCAACATACCTATGAACAATCAGTATATTAACTCATAAAATTGGAATGAATCCGGTAATTATAGAGCATAATTTTCGATTTTTGAACCTCATTGCTCAGCGGCACTATTGCGAACGTGTCGTACGTTTGCAATAGTGCCGCCAAAGGAATGAGATAGCGAGCGTGGTGGATCATGATCGGAGCTCGCATCGAAAGGAAGGGCACTCTATCGAAAGTGTACTGTACTGCTAATTTAACAAATTAAGTTTTTTATTGTGGGTTAATAAATATAATAATAACATACTTTCAGCCATTTTAAATTAGTCTCCATGAAGCACTTTTGTATGAAAAGGTTACCGTTGTAATAAACAAATCGTCATAAGCAAATGATCTCTGAAACTAGCGATCAGAAAGGAACGAATAACTTCAACCGACTCGAATAACATTTGATTATCGATTAGTGAAAAATCGATAAATACAGAAAAGACAATTACGGGATATAAAATTCATCAAGAATCACACGATAATGGACAAATCGAAGGGATAACTTCCATTCGGAAGCATATTGCTAAAGTATTAGCAGAAAAAGCTATATTGGTTGGGAAGCAATACTATTATCCACTTGTTTTTTTCGTATTTTTGCATGTTTACAATAATTTTTTGAAAAAATTCGGAAACTGAGGGAGATACAGCAATTTTACGATGATTTTTTTGTAGAAAAATTCAAGAGTTGTAAAAAGGTATCTCCATTGGATTTCGAGATATTTTCAAAAAATCATTGAACCAAAGACTATCATGAGTCAATTTTTTTCGTCGTAGAATTATGATGAATATCTCGGAAACTAAGCTTGTCGGAACGCGGAACCAGACATGCTACCAATTGAGCCACGCATAACTCTAGAAATAGTAATTTTTCATCTCGCTCATATAGAGAGCAGAGAAAATTTTCTGTATGTTCTCTAATGACTTCAAGTTTTCACGTTGCTTACTGAATTTTTCACCCAAACTTCAAGAGAACTAAAATTTTTGTAAAAACGTAGCATAGTTTGGCTTCGGAAATTAATAATAATTATAAGACAATAGGTCCAATTTTTCCCAAATTCACCCTCCAAATTCACTTGAATAATTCGAAACTTCAGTTAAGATTAGATGAGAAACTTGATATATATATATATATATATGAACTCCTGATTTTCTTTCAAATGAAATTATACTACCAGTTGCAATAGATTCACATGTACCATATCATGTGAGTGGACGAATTTCTCATGATGGGAAAATAACGAATGTTGAAAAGTGACGATAGCAAAATATTTAGTAAAACAGAATTTGTAGAGGTGCTTTTGGGTAACTGGACTCTTACATTCATATTATACGTCCCAAATGAGTATAGTTGTTCACCATTGTGTATGTGACAATAAAATCTGTGAAAAATAGAAACAAAAAATAGCTGGATTTGACCTCCACTATATAATTTTGTTAAATCTACCATCGGGAATTCCCTGTGTGTATATCAAAAAAAAATTCTGTAGTGTGTAATGTTCGGCTACTGAACGGTATTTTGAAAATGAAATAATAGGGTTATGATGGAAATACAATTGTGTCAGAAGTCTTTGGAGTCAAAGCTAGGAATACGAGTCTAGAGAGAGAGAGTTATTGAATAGTCAAGGACCGCCAAATTATTAAAAATAAAAAAAATGCGCCATGTGCAGGTTTAAAACGTGTTCTTTGGCAGGCCAAAAACTGAATCAGGGTTGGCTGTGCGAATAATAGATGAATGGGCAGAAAAATGAGGTGGCAAATCAAAGATTCAAAAAATATTACGCAAAAGAATGGGAATAAAATCCAATGACAGAGAAAAATATAAAGGAGGCAAGGAGAAATTTTCAATTCAACTTATCTATCTATAATTGCAGCAGTAAAGACGGAAAAATAGGCCTTTCTACGTAAGAAAATAGCTTTGTCTTTCCACTATTGGTAAAAATGCACATGGCGCGCCCGGTTTTTTTCAAATAGAATTCTGTATAATCATAGAACGACTTATCTTAATAAAGGCTAGGTCAGTCACCAAATCATCATCTTGATTTCCAGATGAGAAAATGTTTATTATTTCAAGATTCTCATGAATCTATGAACTTTCCATGAATCAAATACCAATTTAAAGAACAACTGATCGAGGTTATATTCATCCCTTTCTAATTTTTCAACTAATTTTTCTATTTCATATCAATGAGTGTGTGATACTATGAAACAAATGCTTTTTCTCATACATGTTTATTGAAAATGATGTGTAATCATCATCATCTTCATGACGTTACAGAATGATTTGATCTATTTGAAAAAAACCGGACGTGCCATGTGCATTTTTACCAATAGTGGAAAGACAAAGCTATTTTCTTACGTAGAAAGACCTATTTTTCCGTCTTTACTGCTGCAATTATAGATAGATAAGTTGAATTGAAAATTTCTCCTTGCCTGCTTTATATTTTTCGCTGTCATTGGATTTTATTCCCATTCTTTTGCGTAATATTTTTTGAATCTTTGATTTGCCACCTCATTTTTCTGCCCATTCATCTATTATTTGCACAGCCAACCCTGATTCAGTTTTTGGCCTGCCAAACAACACGTTTTGAACGTGCACATGGCGCATTTTTTTTATTTTTAATAATTTGTCGGTCCATATTTCGTTCCTTTTGCGTCATTTTGGATATCGTCATTCTTAAAATATTGTAAAAAACCTAGATATTCGGACGCAGGACTTATGGAATCTCGTGATATTTTTTCTCAAATGTTAAATGTCTTGAGATCTTGAGAATCTTAATCCTTGAGAACCCGCGCTATGAGCGTGACGCCGCACTCTGTACGAAAATGTAAATATCAAATAATAGACTAAAAATATCAAGTTGAAACTTTTGGAATTCTTTTTGAATCCTTTTTGAATAATGTTGCGAATCGAAAAAGACCTTTTTTCTGTGGAATATATTCTTTTGGTATGAAAGAATAATTTCTTGTGGATCCGATTCCGGAATGTGGCGCGCTGCTCATTACGCGACTGGCATCGTAGTGGAAATTCTTTCCACCGTGTTGCCTACGTCACTCGATTTGTGTGTATGAAAATGGCTGGCACTTCGAGTCGTTAATGGTTATTGGCAACGTCGCACTTTACTCAAAACGTGCGGTGCCACGCGTATCACCCGATGAAAATCGTCAATCTCACGGATGCGAGTTCTCAACTTTTAAAATTTTTTGAAAAAAAAAGAATTCGATTTCAAATTTTAGTTTTTTTTTGTTGCTTGCGGATGGAAGCTTAATAAACGTGAGAATTTCCGATTTGGATTTTTTTGTTGCAAATCACTTGAAATGATGTAGAGAGTCTGAAAATGATATTTGGACAAAATGTCTGTGTGCAGGTATATATGTCTGTGTGGATTTTTTTTTACTGTGAAAAGGTAAAATTTCAACCTGAAAATTTGATATTCTTACAGTATATTTGTCTTGATAAATGCTTGCTTTTGAGACCTTGTCGATTGGAACTCATTCAGTATTTTTTGAGAAATGATGAATTTTGGATTTTTTCAAAAAAATCAATTTCTTAAAAATTTCTCGACCGATTTCGTCCAGATGAATTTATAACATTTGATATCATATTCTGTAACTGCGTGAATTTTTCCAGATTTTTCACAAGCTTAGTTTTTAAGTTATGTCGATTTTCATAATTTCTCATGATAATGTTGTTGCTTCTATAACAATCAGAACAACCAAGATAGAAATTTCAAATTCAGCTCATATATTGGTTTTCTCAATCTACTGCCTGGGATTGTTACTAGACAAAATTAGAGAAACATTTTCTCAAATATGAGCGTTTTTTTGAAATTTCAATTTTTTCATTCTTTTTAAACTTAGAATAAGTTTCTAATCGATTTCATCCAGATTGAGGAATAATATGAGACACTATGTCATCTAACTGCATGAATACTTTCAGATTTTTCTCGTCATCAGTTCTTGAGATATTTTAATTCTATTAATATTGCATGAAGAAGCTTCATCTGCAGCTTGTTTTCAAAGTATAGGTAATTTTTTGAAATTTCAATTTACAGAATTATCTCAAAGTTCAAAATAAATTCTCAGTCGATTTCATTCAGATCATTATTAGGGGAATATTCAAAATTCAGTGTTCACTAATGGAAAGGGGAACCATTCGGAACTGATTTGTTAATGACTTAGCAGATATAACTATAATGATAACTATAATTAAAGCAAGTTCCCACTTGTTTTAGAATAACTCGGAAACTAAGTGGAATAGAGCAATTTTGTCCTAATCTTTTTTTGTAATTCTAGGAATTGTCGACGAAAAAGAATTCAGGTAAGATCACTCTATCTCGCTTAGATTGTGAAATATTGTCAGGAAACTACAAATTCAATAATCGAGAGGTCAAAGAGTGTCTGTACTCTTTGGAGAGGTAAAGCAGAGAGAAATCTCTTTTTCAATATTTTTTTTAAATTATCTCGGAAACTAACAGAGGTCTATTTTTTTCCCTCATGCTTTTTTATGCTCTTAGAATTCTCGACAAAAAAGACTTCAGGCACAATTGTTCCATCTCGCTAAGTTTCCAATTTATTCTGAAAATAATGAAAATTCGAAGAAATGGGTGAAAGGGATAAAAAAAAAGAGAGAAAATTACGTGTGATGCTTTGGCAGAAACCTACGCAATTTTTTGAGGATCAGTTTTATGTGACAGATTAGAACGCTGTTTTTATGTATAATATAATTATTATCATGTAGTGAAAAAAGCATGGAATGAAAAAAAAAATGATCGAAAATTCATAAAATTATGTAGAAATTAAATTTTTTCAGGAATTTCGAACATGAGTATCTCCTCATTTTAATTGAATTCTCAATAATGAATTGATAATATCATAAGGAATGTCCTGTTCAAATTTGAATTGATTCTGGAGCGAAGTTTTCAAGAAAAAAATATTTGAAGTTCCAAATTTTGTACAGAAAGATATGGGAAGCCGATAGGATTAGCATGAAATCTGCTGTACCGCGTAAGGGGTATGGAGAATCCCGTCCTTCTTTCTATCTCCCCGTGTAAAATTTATAGATTCAAATATTTTTTTTTCAAAAACTAAACTACAAAATTGCTTCGAATTTTGGCACGATATTTAAGTAATTGACTGAAAATTTTTAAAGAATTTCTCATTTTTAATTATTAGTATTATTGGACCTTCATAAACCTCAGAATATTTTTTCCATGATTTTATCTGTAGCCAATTGTATTCTTTTTTTTTTGAATCATTCAATTATTCCAATACAATTGTCTCATATTAATATGAGCTGTAATTTTTTTCCATCAACTTCTCTCATTAATTTATATTTTTTTATAAATTAATATTTTTTTTCCGTTTGAGAAACTGCCTAACACGGTTTATATTACTTTGAACTTTTTGAGGTTAGGGTGCACTGTTGTTGTTTTAACGGCTATACATTTATAGTCAGTGCCACCAACGTTAAGAAAAAATGTCTCACCAATTCATTTCAGCCAGCCGAATGCAGCCAACGTTACAACGAAATGTCTCACCGAGAAACTTTTTAACCGAAAACGTCGGGATGGGGCGTGGCTTACATCAAAATATTTTTTTATAAATAAACAAATTATTTTTTCAAGCAAAGAAGGTTCATTCCTCCACTTAAATATTGCAATCAACGTCTAGTATTTTTTATGACGAGGGGAGAGGCGTAATTAAAAAAATAAAAAAAAACTGTCCAATAGTAAAAGTATAGTTAGCCAGTGCACGTTCTAAACGTACACATGGCGCAAAAAGCTCCTGCGTTTTCTGATTTGTTGGGGGAATCCAAGATGGTGATGGGACATCAGCTACATCAGCAGTCAAAAGTAATGAATCAATAAACTCTCTGTTACAAAAAAGGTATATAGAATTATCTATCATTCTCCTGCACAATTACGGCACACCCATGCTTACCCGGGAAAATTCTTTTAGATCTGGTCAGATCAAATAGGATCTGATTAGCTCTAACTCGGGCTGATTAGATCTAATTCAGTCTGATTACATCTAATTTGATCTAATTAGATCTAATTCGATCTGATTAGATCTAATTCGATCTGATTAGATCTAATTTGATCTGATTAGATCTAACTAGATCTGATTGAGTCCATGTATCTTGGCTCATCAGATCTAATTGAATCTAGTCAGATGTAGTTAGAAATGATCACATCCAGTCCCATTCACATTTGGATGCATCAGGTGATGAAAGAAAACGTTATAAAGTAGAATATGACAAAACCGAAAATAGCAGAAATCTCCGAATTTCAATTTTTCTTAAATTTTGTCAGCAGATAAATTACTTTGAAGAAAATGAAAAATATGTACATGTAGGAAATTCATGAAACTATACTTGAGAATCCTTTGAACATTTTTTCAATGAAGAATTATTCGTTAAGAAAATCCACAATTAGTCAGATGCGTGCTAATTTTTCCATTGTAGCATTTTATATTAATTTTCATGGATAAAAACCAATTCGGGATTCCATTTAGGCATTCCCAACTTTTCTCTGAAGTTATTTCCTCTAGTAATTTGAATTTCCTCTAATTATGACGATTGAAATTTCATTCTAAATTAAGAATCCATGTATGTACTGTAACGTGATATTTGGATTACGTTACTTTTTGTCGTCTGGGCGCGTAATTAATTTTCGAATTTCATAGTTTTGGCACCACCAACCGAGAATCTAAATAAACGAATCACGAGAGTTCAATCCTCGTAAAAATTATGTAAAACTAATGCCGATTGGTTAATTTTGTATGTTAACGCTCATTGGATTATCGTCAATTGAGTTGATGTCTCACGAATGGAAGAGGGAGACACCGAATGGACGATGGTGAAGGAAATCGACATTACCGAAGGAGTTGGTTAATTGGAGAAAAGTTTTGGCGCCAATGACGAAATTCATCGGAAGAATTAATTGAGACGTTTAGATGAACCTTGGTTGCATCCTTGGACTAAACAAAAATGTCCCAACTCTAATGTCATCGATTTGGAGTTTCTCAATTTTCTTCGTTGGAATTTATCGTCATTGCAAAAGGAAAATACTTAACGTCAGGTTAAGCTGTGTTGAATGACGTATTTTAGGATCGACCAATAAAGAACGTCCTTCCCGGAAAAGACGCCTTAGCCGGTGCACAGCGCTTGCTGTCGGCTGATTCTCGTTTGGTGTGCCTTAGTGAAAACTCATGTTTTGTCGTGTTTTGCACACTTTGTTAGCCGCCATTTTTGCACTTTTTGGAATAAATTAATTCATTGGAATTAATTGTATTAATTGTCGTTTAATTGAACTTAAAAGAATATGTTCACGTGGAATAAGTTGGGAATAATCTGGTGAGCAAATTTTTAGATAATTAAATTTTGTACGGTAATTTAATTTCGTGATCGTAAAATTAAAATTTTTTTTTAGCGTAAGGACGCTAAGTAATGGTGACGCCACGAGATTGGATACCATTTATCGGCGAAGTTTATTTTGATAATTTATGGAAACATTTTATTTTTTTGAAATGGTTTTGAACTCTCGTTATCGTCTCTTTAAAAAAAAAAAATATTTTTTTTTTGAAAAATATTTTATTCTGTGGAAAATTTATTGTCACGAATTAAAATTTAATTAACGGATATTTTGGCGTAGTGGCCAAAGTTAATTAATTTTTATTTATTGAGAAATTTGAATGTTGCAACTTTGTGGAATTTTATTGTTTGTATTTTTTTTTATTTTTTCCATATTTTGAAAGATTTTTGTGAATTAATTTTTTTTTGTTATGAAATTAATTTGATTAATTTCATTTATTTGGCATATCGTTAGTCGGCCATGATATTTAGGGAAACTTTCTAGGGAAAGTTTCCTAGGGAAATTTTCTAGGGGAATTTCCTAGGGAAATTTTTAGTTACTTTTGTTTCGTTGCAAAAGATAACTGTAGGTGGCAGCACCATGGAATTTTTGAATTAGTTTAATTGTTATGATTGATTTAAATTTTGATTCCGACGGTTAA
Organism: Aleiodes leptofemur; assembly: GCA_963942555.1. NCBI lineage: Eukaryota > Metazoa > Arthropoda > Insecta > Hymenoptera > Braconidae > Aleiodes > Aleiodes leptofemur. Next base: position 6,029,634 of record OZ012614.1, read on the forward strand.
TTGATAAATTAATTAATTTATTAATTGATTAAATTTTATTTTTGATTGACATTATTTTTTTTTAAATTTAGTTTCAAAGAATTTGTTTGTCATTCATTGTTTATTTATTTTGAGTTGTTTTGATTATGTTTAATGTTATCCAAATATTGATTTATCATTTTTTTTCGTGCTGCGCACAAGCTGACTAACGCAGGGGTTGAATAATTTATAACTTGAATAATTATTTTTTAATATAAAATTTTATTTTATCCCCTAACTCATTTGTTTGAAATTTATTTATCACTTCTCATTCAAACCCACAATAGCGACCTTGAGAGGAGGCTGATCTAGTCAGAGCTGAATAAGAGAGTATTCGAGTTTATTGTTTGAATTATTCGATTTTGATTATTGTTTATTGTTGTTTGAATCAATAGAAGATTGATCGGATGTTGAGATACATCCTGGCGCCCATTTGGATTTTGGTTTCGTTTATGATTTTTGGTTTTGGCTATTGGGTGCTTTCAAGCGTGCTTAATTGTTGAGCTTACCGTTAGGCTCGAGTATTACGTCACAGTACATCAGTAGCTGAGTGGTTAGGGTAGCGAACTACTAATCCAATGGTTCCGGGTTTAAATCCAAAGCTCAATCTTTATTCCAATTTTTTCCCCTCTGGAAATTTCAATTTTGACTGATTACTTCAACAAAAAATTGATTCTTTATTTATTTTTCATTTTCTCTGAAAATTTTGATTTTCAATTCCAGATTTCACGCTGATCTAAATATTTTTTCCCGGGTATACATATAATTTACATATAACTGCAGTTGTGACGTGATATATTTCCAGTGCTATTTTCGGTTATGCAAAATCTTATGTTCACATAATCTTTAATAACACAGTTTCGTGCTAAAACGTATTTGTCTCATGAGATTCTGTTTATCAAAGGTTCGGTTGATTATTAGTTAATTTGGAAAAAAACTTTCGCCATTTCGAAAAAAAATCACAGGTCAATCGATGAATATTAGAAAATTTTTGCATGAATTTAATGAAAGAATTCAGAGAATCATTTTTGGTATGAGAATACCTCAATGGAATTTCCATAAACTCACTATATTAGGATAATATTATAGCAAATTTTCTGGTTATCAATCAGATGATACGATTAAAAATTCTAATCCTGATGATAAGCTACTGAGCAAAGAAGTGTCAGTAAAACTGCCCAGGAACATTGAGATCACGCAATTGAGAGAAATAAAATATGATAAAATTGAAGAGCTAGTCGATGAAGAAAGAAATGGAAAGGGTCAAAATTCAACCGAAGAAGCAAAAGAAAATTAAGGAATATGTGAAATAATGGCCGCAAAAATTGCTTCACCAAGTAAAGTTCATCTTTAGATCATAATTCTCATGCTAGATGATTAAGATTAATTCGAATATTGTGTTAGCAGATTGAGATATGTTCTATCGTGAGTAACTACTCACGATAGAACACATCGGCGTTCTACTGATGGGTCAGTTGACCCGTCACACTATTTCACCAGCGTTCTTTAGTCACGCCGTGAGGGATTCCCTCACCATTTAGTTTACATTGCAGAAAGCTGCCAAATTCTGCCACAGGCGGTCTGTTCTTTGAAAATCTCTGCAGAAACCGTACGCATAACTCGTTAAAGTTTTGATGGCGTCGTAAAAAATATTTCTATTGTCACTAAAATAAACTAGAAGACTTTTTTGAGGAATCGAAAAACTTCCCCGCTTACAAACCCATTTTAAGGATAACTCTCCTATATCTTGAAGTGTAGTGTGAGGGAGTCCCTCATAACACGACCGCTGACGGGTTAATGATCAGAGAGTATGCTATTTCCTCTAATATTGAAGACTGATCCGTTTGATACTTAAAATGCAAAAACGATATTTGAATTCTCATGACGTATGCTCAGAACCAAAACTAAGCTTAAGGCTAAAACGTTGATGTACCAAATCCGTGTCCGGAGCTGCCATTTAACTGACATTCATAAGGATTTGCATAATCTATAATTTCGGATATTTCAATGAACTAGAACTGATGATTGTATTGTTCATGTTTTTAATGAGATGATGAACTGGGAATTGGACGAAAATTTTTGGAAACGTTGCAGATGGTTTTGCATTCCCGGGGATCTTCGAGATATTGGACGTAGTTGTGGGGAATATTCGAGGGGCATTTTGATACAGTTCAAATTATACCTGTATCTGCTATGAAGGTCTCCCAAATCTCTCTTTATAATTTCTTTTTTCATAACAGAGAGCCAGCTCTCTAATGTAAACAGTTCAATAATTTCAATAGCAGTCAGAGGCATTTTCCACACGCTATACACTGAAATGCTGTACCTCACTCGTGCGGAAAGTATTCTCAGACTCGTGTAATTACGAAACTCGACTTGGGCTTGTTTTGTAGGCTCACACTCATCAGAAATTACTTACCTGCTCCTGTGAGGTGATATACTATTGTTGTGCAGTATTTCGGGAGTGTCACCTCCCGCATGGTATACAATGAATCATAAATCATTTCATCATTTATGAATGTCAGTGTGACATTTATAAGCTTTCAGCATATAATGAGACTCGTAGGTAACTCCAGTTAAGTGAATACGGTATTCCACTGTTTCGGCCCAGACATAGCTATACGATTTCAGTCTAGGAAAAGTAGAATGTTCGGTGCAAAGGGGGCTATGGAAACTTCTGATCTATTGTAAACAGTAATGATCGTGATACATGTTATAGAAGACCGTTCAACTCATGATAAGTTATCCATAAATATGGCTATGAATTTAGGACTTTCAATTCCACCATTGCAGATGGAGATCAGCAATCGAAGGAGGCAAAGGAGAATCTAAACAGCGTAGAAAAGCAGGAACAGCAATATGAAGAGGAAATGAGAAGAATAAGAAACTATCCATCGCAAATAAAACTCGCTCAAGATCCATCCGTGAGAAAAGAGGTATATAACATACACTGATAACTATGCGGATTCTCAAGGGCATGTTCACTTACTTGTGGAACTATTATGCATAGCCAAATCCGAGAATATTGTTACAAATATAATCATCCCCAAACCGTTTTTTGAAATGTTCACAGGTATCAAACTATTTATGTCTTTGAAAAAAAAACATGCAGTAGTCTAGTTTCGGTTTTGATCTTATGTCTAATCTAAATGTGTAAGATCTTGCACTGGCCTATACGCTGTGTTATGCCCATTTCCTTTTCATTTATTATGTCCATAAAAAACGGTCAATTGATTGGGAATTTTACGAGATATTTCAGATTCGCAGCAACTACCATTTACATTCTATTCCAGATGTTAATCTTTAATCTTGTATACTGATTAAAATATTTAAAATATCCCGATCGGAATACTTCGCGATGAGAATCAATTTTTAGGTTACTGAAAAATAAAGTAAGGCCTTCTAAATCCAAGGAGGTCATCCTTAAATTTCTGGGATCTGGTAGGTAATTGTCTAATTTGCATATTCCACAACAGTCATAAGGCAAGTGCACACAGCGTTAATAATTGACAGCTTTGGTGAGTCAAAGGAGAGCTTTGATTAATCGCTCCAATTTCGATTTTGGCTAATGCACAACACTAGACAGTTCACTTACTATAACTAAATATCTGTCATCGATTGCGAAGAATGATTGACAATTATGCATCGCGGAAGTGTCAAGGTAGATCAGCTGGGACCTCAGGAAGAAATGGGAAGTCCCCACAATTTCTCGAGTGCCTTACGAAGTCTGTCATTCACAAGTGTCAATTATTCATTGTAATCAATGACGAAAATTTTCAAGGATTTGTTCGGAATTTCTCATAAATCACATTTTCCGAATCCTGTAAAGCAATTCACAGAATTTGCAGATCATATATCATAAACTTGAGAGAATGCGTGAAGTACAAACCCATTTTCACGAATCCAATCTCATGATTACTGGACTCAATGTTAATGTATTAACATGCAGACTCGAATAATCACTGTCCGTTACATATCGTTCCTATCCCACTATGAGTTATGTCATTGTTAACATTTTAAGAGATCCATGAAGGCTCTGGAATTTATTGCAATTATTCGGATCTCGAAAATTATCGAAGAAAGTACTCTTGACCCGGGGATATGATATGTGCCATTATGCAATTGATAATGGGTGATCACTTCATTGGACTGACAGCGACTGAGAAGGACAATACAGAATGCATTCCCAATGTTCTACGAAACGCAGTCTATAGTGAGCATGAATAGATACACAGACATGGACACAGACACAGATGCACACTCATACTATTAATTACTTTTCTTCTCTTTCTCGTTTTTCTTATTCAGATGAAGTTCATGCCCATTTCAAGAAGGGGAGAAAACATTTCGTATTGAAACAGCAAGAATTTAACCGCATTCTTACGAATTTGTGCAATCGCACTAACAGGGAGAATAACGTGAAGCCGAGGAAATCAATGACCGAAACGCGTAGATCAGTCAAGAAACTCACACCCAATAATGACAAGAAGTTACCGACTTTATATGAAGAAGGACAAATTTTTGAGAAACCTGAGATAACCACCAGTAGTAGTGAGGTTTTCGAGAAAGTATATGATAATGAGTCATGTATCATATGTCCTGAAGAAGGGGAACTCACTGAGGAAAGAACATTGAGTGTGAGTCAAGGAGGAGATGATTGGTTGAACGATTCAGCTTATCAGAAACTGATCGAAGAGTCTGCAAGGGTTCACAAGGCCTTCGATAAAGATTTGAAAGGACCAGAGAAACAGAAAAAGGATTGGGAGGAGATCGATGAGAGACGAAGAAAGGGAGAGGACGACAAGATAACGAAATACGTAGAGAATCGTAAGAACAAGCAGATAATCACCACTGCAATAAGTTGAAAAGATATAGAACATGATGAGAACAAAAGGGGAAAATCGAAACCAAATCACACAGAAAGAGGGGGAGATAAAATTCTCAATTTTGAAAAATAGAGAAAAATAGAACAAATGATGAAGGAACTGAATCTGACAGCGGATGATTATGATAAAATAACTGAACTAGATCACCAAGAGGGGGGAAACAAGCGAGGAGAACGGAAAGTCGAGGGGAGTGAGGAGAGTGCCGGAGAAGTGGATGAATACCTTAATGAGTGGCAAGAACAGATAAAAAAGGAGGAGGGAGAAAGGAAGCGAGAGATGTGGCAAGGAAGCGAGAATGAGAATGAGGAAGAAAAACCGCAGTGAACGAGACAGAAAAGAGAATGAACACTAGAAAAGAGATAGGAGCTTCGAACGTGAAGAAATAGAGCAACGAAAGTAGAAAGGGAAGCAGAGTGATGCCGAAAAAAAGGAGGGATTGATTAATCATCCCAGTGAAGATGAGGAAAGGAAGAAAAAAAAAGCAGAACATGAAAAAAAAGAGATAAAGGAAAAGATAGAAGAATGTCAGAGAAAGGACGAGAGCCGGGAGGAAACAAGAGAGGGACAGTTACAACAAAAACAACAAGGATTCGAAGAGGAATATGATCAAGCGGGGGAAAGGGAGGGAAAAATCAAGAAGATAAATGAGCAGGAGAGAGTTGAGAAGAGTGGAAAACATGGGATTCAATACTCGAGCAAGTTGAAAAAAATGATAATAGAGGGAAAAGAAGAAAAAAGCGGGAGAAATCGCACGAAATCAAGGAGTGTGACAAACAAGAGGACAAATATCCGAGCGATTGGCAGAACACGATGAGAGAAGAGGACGAAATTAGAAAGCGGAATGAGTGTTATGGAATCGAGGAGAGTGACGAACAAGAAGACGAGTAACGTAGTGATTGGCTAAACAAGATGATAGAAGAGGAAGAAGTTGAAAGGCAAAATGAGTGTTATGAAAACTAAAAGAGCGACGAAGAAGAGGACGAATACCTCAGTGATTGGAAAAAGAAGATGATCGAAGAGGAAGAAGCTAAAAGGCGAAATGGGTGGTATGAAAGTGAGGAGAAGAACGAAGATGAGAAAGAAGATTTTAATGATTGGATAGAAGGGATGAGAAAACATAAAGGAGTGAAAAAGCAAAAGAAGTGGCAAGAAAGCGAAGAGAGTGACAAACAAGAAGATGAATACATTAGCGAGCGGAGGAACAAGATGAAAGAAGAAAAAAATTGCGAGAAGGCAAAATGAGTGGCAAGAAAGTGAAGAGAGTGATGAACAAGAGGATGAATATCTTACCGAGGGGTGGAACAAAATCACAGAGAAGAAAGGAGTGAAGAGACGAGAGAAGTGGCAAGAAAGTGAAAAGAAAACAATGAAAGGAAAACAATGGAGTGATGATGAACGGAAACCAAGAAGAAGAAAAGAAATGGAAATCCAACACAAGAAACCAAGAAGAGAGAATGATTGCAAAGTGGAACTTCAAAGCCGAAAGAAAAAATATGAGCTGGAAGTTGATAGAGAGAGAAAAAGAGAAGAACGTGATGGAAAAAGTAAGAAACAGAAGGAAAAAGAGAAGAGCGCAAAACGTGTAGATGGAGAGCAACGGAAATGGAAAGGGAAAGAGAGTGATGCCAGAAAAAAAGAGAAATTTATGAACAGAGATAACAACGATGGAAGACAAAGCGAAGAATATGAAAAATGGGATAAAAAAAAGAAGAGAGGGAGAAGGGAAGAAGAGATGGGGATTCAGAAAAAGGATAAGAGAATTGGGATTTCGGAGTCCTATTTTATCGGCTGGTCAATCATTTTTGGCAAAAATGATTGATAGAGGGGACTATAATCGCAAGGACGATTTGCCCACGAGTGACGAGAAACTCACTCTCTTCTTGGATTGACCGTCACAGAGTCCAGACACAAATTTTGAGAGATCTCCATTAATTCTGGCGAGGCTATCCAAAATAATGAGAAGAAGAGAGCATAACTGCAGCACATTATCAGCATCAAGATGAGTAGTTGAAGCTATCAACTCATGGCATTTTTATCGTAAATTTAGTGAGACAAAAAAATAGACAATCCGAAAAAATAAGACTTTCATAAAATAAACTGCGTGTGTGATGAATGATTGAAGAATTTTAAGATCGTGTTTTGATATAAACATTTTTTTTTACAAATACTCGCTCGCATAAAAATTGCGATCGAATAAAAAAATATCTGCCGAATTAATTAAAATATTTTTTATATGTACAATTGATTTTATATTTCATTAAAAATTCGATGACTTTCAGTTTCAACATAATATTGAAAATATATCTATAAAATTTTACTGAAATCAGAATTAAAAGAAATAAGTTTTCGATTATTACAAGGGAAACCAAAAAATGAAGAGAAAGATAAGAGAGGGAGAAAAAGGGACGGAAGACCTAGATGGAAAAATGAATCTAGAGGAAGGAAGGAGAGTGAAAAACGAGAAGAGGAAGAACAACGTAAACGGAGAACTAAGAAAGGAAGGGGATATGATGCAAGAAGAGGAGAGCTGGTGAAGGAAGAGCACGAATATAAAAAAAAGATTAGGGAGGAAGAAAAGGATGAGGAGGAACGTGGAAGAAATAGGAAACAGAATGAGACATATCCAAGAAAACGAAAAAATAGCGAAAGAGGAGAAAGCGAAGGACGAAAACAGGATTATCCAAGGGAGTGGAAGAGGAAGAGGAGTGAGGCTGAAGAAAGCTGTGAAAGAGGAAAGCAATGCAGGAAGATAAAGGAAGGAGCAGACGAAAAGTGTGGGAGTAGGGGAAACCACAGTGACGAGTTCACAGCAGAAGTGGAGAGCTCGAAGGAGAGAAGAAGGAACGAGATGAGAAACAAACAAAGAGACAGTGACTCGAACAGGAGAGACAAGTGCAGAAGGAATGCAAGGAATGGGAAACGATATTCTGAATAAACAGGATGGAAGAAAAATGATCAAGAAAGGAAATGGAGAAAAAGGTGGACTGGACGAGAGTGACTGCAGAAATTATATTAATAAGTGAGGACCTCCAATCTTTTGATATAACCATATCGCTTTGCTTTGATTGCTATCCATTGAACATTGACATATTTACATACACTTCAACACACACACACACACACACACACACACACACACACACACACACACACACACACACACACACACACACTTTGTTCTTGCAATTAAGTTATTGATTTATTCATTATGTTTATTGTTGGACTGAAATATGTTAAAATCTGTTGAATAAAATTGGAACGGGTTGTAAATGAAATGGATAAAACACTTTGAGTAGAAAGAAAATATAATGTTCATTAGTTAATCAGTTAATAGTTTACACTCTTGCAACCACATGTTGCCTCTTTGACGATCGACAAGAGAAGAAGGATTTTTGGAGCACGCGCTCTCTCTGTCGATACCGTTTTTCATATTACATTCAATAGATGTCGTAACGAGATTATACTATTTATTTCAAATATCCAACACGCCTCCTTAAATTTATAATCTCTATTACGTTTATTCGTATTAATTTATTTCAATCGATCAAATTAATTTTAATGCTTTTCTATTCTTTAAGAAACTCGTTTTGTCTAAACTCTTAGTTAATATATCTGCCAAATTTAATTTTGAATCAATCTTTATAATGTCAATTGTGCCTTTCTCGTAATGTTCATTAATGTAGTGGTACTGTACTTCAATATGCTTTGAATTTTTTGTAAAGTTTCCAAATTTCGCAATCGCAATTGCACCTGAGTTATCTTCATACACTTTTATCGCTTCTGTCACATTGACATCGAAAGATTCATTCACCAAATTTCTTATAAATAATACTTCAGTTATTGCTTCAGACAAGGCAGTGTATTCTGCAAATGTTGAACATTTGGTCACTGTATTTTGTTTATGTGTTCTCCAAAATATTAAATTTCCATAAAGTCTAATTATGAATCCTGTAGTAGACTTTCTATCTACATTATCTCCTGCATAGTCTGAATCTACCATACAATCTACCGTTTCTCCTTTTAAATTATCACAATACGTTAATTTGAGGTCCTTTGTCTTATATAAATATTTTAGGACTCTCATTCCATATTTGTAATGCGTTTCATTGTAACAACTTTGGTAACGACTTAGATAGTTTACGCTATACGCTACGTCTGGCCTTGTGCCTGTACTTATGTATAGTAGTTCACCAATTAAATTTCTGTATTTTATTCTTTCATCAGTCTCACTGGCTTGCTCTAATTTTAAATTGGTTTCCATCGGAGTATCATATAATTTTGCATTTTCAAGTTTGTATTTTTCAGCCAATGATTCAATGTATTTTGTTTGGCTCAATGTCATTTTATTTCTCTCTTCATTAAACTCGATATCAATACCAATGTAATTTCCAATTTTCCCTAAATCTTTCATTGAAAATCGTTCCATTAAACTCCTTTTAATTTCATTAATTTTAGTTTTATCTTTGCAACGAATCAAAAGATCATCTACAAATACTAATATATATATTGAATCATTGCCTGTTTTATTTACGTATAAACAATAATCGTAGTTACTCCTGACAAAATTTAAATTTTCGACAAATTCATGAAAACATTCATACCATGCTCTTGGGCTTTCTCTCAAACCATAGAGTGCCTTTTGTAATTTGCAAACATTATTTTCACCTGTTTCATACCCTTTTGGTTCATAAATGTAAACTTCTGATTTTACTTGGCCATTTAAAAATGCCGTCTCAACGTCCATTTGTTCGATAAATAATTGATTTGCACAACAATATGATAATAGAATTTTGAGCGTTTGCATTTTCCCCACTGGTGAATAAACATTTTCAATGTAATCCTTTTGTTGAAACCCCCTGACTACTAGTCTCGCTTTATATGTATCATCATTTTTCTTTTTATAGACCCATTTCACATCAATTATTTTCTTATTCTTTGGTTTTTCAACTATTTGCCATGTGTTATTTTTCATTAAACTTTCCATTTCAGAATTCATTGCAATTTTCCAATTTCTAGCTTCATTTGAATTTATCGCCTCCTCGAAAGTATTTGGTACATTTGCATTAACGTAATTTACATAAATAAAATGAGATATTGGATTACCGAATCTGTCTATTGGACTTTTTTTTCGAGTTGACGTTCTCTTGATTTCTAAATTATCTTGTCTTCTACGTTGTGTTACATTTGGATCTTCATTTTCATTATTCTCCTTATCACTATCTGTTCCATTCTCATTTACATTATTCTCAACTATTTTATTTTCTTCAGTCTCACCTTCGTTCATTCGATTATTTTGATTATCATCTGATGACTCATTATTATCGTAATCTCTATCCTTTTGATCATCGACCTTTTCTAAACAGATTAATTTTGTATTTTCTTCAATCACAGTTACATGTCTGGCATTAATTACCTTATTATTAATTAATACCCTGTAACCATTGTTAGTATAACCGACTAGTACACCTAATTCAGCCTTGTCATCCCATTTTGACTTTCTTTTAACTTCTGGTACTCTTACAAAGACTCGACTGCCATAAATTTTCAAATTTCTCACATCTGGCTTTTTTCCAAAAAATATTTCGTACGGAGTTTTATTTTCTACAGTATTTGCAATAGTACGATTCTTCAAGTAAGCTACAGTTTTCATAATTTCTGGCCAATATTTTCTGTTTATTTTAGCTTCTCTCATTAAACATCTACCAATGTCCATTGCTGATCTATTGTATCTTTCGGCAACACCATTTAATTCGTGCACATACGGCGGACATGTTATTAATTCAATTCCTTTAAATTTAATAAAATTAAATACTTCTCGATTTAAATATTCTTTGCCATTATCACATTGTAATTTCTTTACTCTTTTGTTAAAAGTATTCTACACTAAATTTACATACTCAATAAAACACCCTGCTGTTTCATCTTTACTTTTAATACAATAAATCTTTGTGCACTTACTGTAATCATCTACGAAAGTTAGAAAATATTTTTCTCCACCATAACCTATTGTGTTATGTGGACCATTTAAATCTGTGTGTATTAATTCTGAAATTTCAGTAGCTCGCGTTCTATTATTCTCAAAAGGTACATTGGACATTTTACTCTCGATACAATTTGCACATTTCATTTCTGTGTTTTCAATTTTTTCAGGTAAACCTTCTACTAATTTATCGTTTACTAATTTGTTCAAGTATTGAAAATTTACATGGCCTAATGCCCTATGCCATTTCTCTTTATCAGTCAATTTTACTGTATTTACGAATAATTCATTACTTTCTTTTCTTTCTTTCTCTTCATAATTTTCTTTTTCATATGTAAAACTTTTCATACAATATAAATTTTCTTTTTTCTCAGCAACTGCTATTAATTCTCTAGCTTGATTATATATTTTTGCATTTTCATTTTTAGCTACAATAGTACAACTTTTTGTAATTTTAGAAAAACTCAATAGATTTTGTTTAATACCTTGTACGTAGTACACATCTCTTAGTTCGATATGGCTCTCATTATCATAGTTTTTGAAATACATTTTTATTGTACCTGTTTTAGTTGCCTTTAGCGTTTTTCCATCTGGTAACATCACATCAACTGAAACTTTCAAATCCAAATAATCATCAAAAAATTTATCATTATTAATAATATGATCAGTACATCCACTGTCTAAAAGCCAATCTATTTCATTACAATTCTTTTCATCAATCTTAAAATTTGAAAGGTTCATCTGATTTACCTCTGAATTATACACCTGGTTTTGCCCAGTTTCTACCGACCATGCTTCTGTTGAACCGTTGTTTTGTTGTTGATTTGAGTTTTCTCTTCTGTATTGGTTTGTTGCTCTTCCTCGGCCACGACCTCTGAATGATCTGCCTCTGCTGTACCCTCTTTGTCCACCTCGATGGCTCTGATTATGAGTTATTTGAGCACCTCTGCCTTGCCCATACCAGCATTCTCGTTTAAAGTGCCCTGCTTTTCCACACGTGAAGCAAGTTGCGTTGGTTTTTACTCCGAATGTACTCACGTTACTCTTTTTCTCACTGTCATTTGAATTCATGTTTTTTTCTTTTATTCTTGACTTTACGTAATCTACAGTTCTTTGAGCTTCTGGGACGATGTCGATAAAATCACCAATGTGACTGTAATTTGCTGGCAATGCTCTGAGTAGGTATCTCATCTTCTCTGCTTCATCAAGTTTTCCACCAGCTTTCTTGAACTCGTTTACCGCCTTTTCAAAATCGATGAAAAAGTCGTCGATTTCACTGTAATTTTTTAATTTTACTTCTTCAAGTTTTCCTCTACATATTATTTGCAGAGCTGTAGATTGAGTTGAATACGTTTCATTGAGCTTGGTCATTATTTCAAGAGCTGTTTTGTACTCCCCAACGTACTCCAATTGTTTATCACCAATTGTACTTATAAGTATAGTTCTTGCCTTCAAATCTTTTTTCTTCCATTCAGCTGCATTGTCCGTGTCACGTCTCGCTCTCGTTGCCGGCTCTTCGCACTCTTTATATTCCAATAATGTCATTATTCTTATTTTCCAACTTGAGAAATTTGTTCCATCAAATACGGGTATCATAATGTCTTCAACTTTTGCTTGTCCAGCCATCTCGTTTTTTTCTCTATCACAATAAATTTTCACTAGTAAAACTTTTTTAATTCCTTTAATTAAATATTTCCTCAGATAGTTTCGAGTTTCTTTTGTAATATCAGCACTTTTCGCTTCTTCTTCAAATTTTGTATTCTTCTGTTCACTCATTGATGCACGGGTTTAACCTCAAATGTTCCCATGTGCTCTACTAGTGTGCTCTTCAACGTATTTCGGCTGAGATTTCTAATCTGTTCACATCACTCATTTTGCAATATTTTACACAGTGTTTTTGTCCATTGTTAATTTCACTTTTCTTTCCACTTTACTTTTCGTGATATATTTTTTCCTTTAATTTGTTAATTTCCCTTTTTTATTTTATTTCCCGAGCACGTGTTTTTTTCTTTATCTGAATTTTTCCTTTTCAATATTTTCATTTTAAACCATTTAATTACCAACCACGCTCTGCTACCATGTTGAATAAAATTGGAGCGGGTTGTAAATGAAATGGATAAAACCCTTTGAGTAGAAAGAAAATATAATGTTCATTAGTTAATCAGTTAATAGTTTACACTCTTGCAACCACATGTTGCCTCTTTGACGATCGACAAGAGAAGAAGGATTTTTGGAGCACGCGCTCTCTCTGTCGATACCGTTTTTCATATTACATTCAATAGATGTCGTAACGAGATTATACTATTTATTTCAAATATCCAACAAAATCATTTATGGTGTTGGAATAAATTCTATTGAAATTATCCATTAGGCATATGTTGCTCATTGTTTTCTCCATTGTAAGGGTCATATTATCATGAGTGCATATGAAGCATACGTGTTACGATTGAGCTACAGTCTAGAAGCAACAATATCCTAACGCTGACCATAAATCCAAATTCTGATATTGCAATTCAGTAATTCGACTCGGTCTTTCCTGGAAAATTAGCGCAGACACATTCCACGAGAAAGTCCATATTACCGGAGCTATTGAATCGATTATATCTAAAATGGAAAGACTAAATGAGCGGATGAGTCTCACAGGAACAGGCGAGACTGGGGCCTGCTTCATCTCCAAATCAACGGGAACATTTTTGAAGTGAAACTTCTTTTGGTAGGGTACCAACTTTTTTCTCGCGTCACAAACGAGTGAAAGGTTTTGAGGGGAACATGGTAGTGGAGTAGTGGGGGAAAAGTAGAAGCAAGAAAGAGGAGAGTGCGTTGGTGGGGATGCCACTCTAGCATATGCTTTAGTGGCGGAGAGGGAAGACGGCAGAGGGGGGGGGGGGGGGATAGGATCTTCGCGTAGAGTGCTACATACATACTGTTTTTTCATTTTGTAATTTTTTTTTTTCAATACACGGAGAGCATAATATAGGATATAATATAGGAATTTTTCTAGAAGATTCTCATAAAAATTACTATGCTCCACATCATAATCTTCGCTTTTTATTTCTGAAGAAAATTGCCATTTCACACTTGGCTTTGGATTGAAATATCTCGAAAACTACTCAAAAGTTATCGAGACATGTTGTGAATGAAATTTAGAGGGAAGATTACCGGATGAAATAAGCAAAACTTCGTTTTTCTATGACTGGTAGTTATTAAGATATCAATTTTTTAATGAAAAATTCAGGAAGGATGCCCGGGCGCTCATTTGTTCACTATCGGGCCTCGTCCATTCTTTCTGAACTATTCATTAAAAAATTGATATCTCGGAAACTACTGGTCGTAGAAGAACGGCGTTGCGCTTATTCTCTTCATCAATCTTCCCTCTGAATTTCATTCACAGCATGCCTCGATAAATGTTGCATAGCTTTCGAGATATTTCAATCCAAAGCCAAGTGCGAAATGACCAATGGCTCATGTACCGAAAACAATCGAGAGTACCCGACTATGCCTCTTCGTCTACCATATTATGAGGCTAGCATGAGAAAAATATGGAAGTAAACGTTTTCTTCGAATATCCCGGAATTTCAGCAAGATAGAGCAAGCTTGCACGAATCCTCCTTTATAGAGAGTTTTGAGAGCTACAAGAAAGGATTGAAGCAAAACCGTCCATCTCGATCAATTTCCTGTTTATTTACGAAGAACTGATTTTAAAAAATGTAGTTGCCTGAACACTTCATAATCGTGAAAAAATGATAATTTATTAGCGAACAGATAACCAAAATACTATATATATAATACTTTTTTTGCCGTTTCCCTTCGAAATTAACCCCGTATCCTCACATTCCTCAATTATTATCACTTGTTCATTTGAAAAAATCCTAATAATTCATCGCTATCTATACACAATGAGCAAGAAGTTTCACTTCTGTCACGTGGGTTCCACGCACCCTTTTTTTTTCTATATAATTGGTAGATCTATCCATTTCATTTCACTTGAGGATTTCTCCTAGAAGAAATTGTATCCAATCCACATGGGAAGCGTCGTATAGGAACTGTTTCCCTGGCAATTCGGTTACCGCGCCTAATTTTCCTCGCATTTATGGAATACATTTTTCTGGGAATGGAAAAAAAATAATCGCAATCGGAGCATTCACTTGGGAAGTCTCAAACAGATACGACTTTTTTTCTATTCCAACTGGACTGATTCCTCTAAATGATGGAGAAAATCACTGAGAGAATCACTGCCCACCATCTTTTGGGGACACTGACGCCAGTCAGTGGGGCAATCCCTCAAGCGTATTCTCACTTTTTCACTTTCTTTCAGAAATTACTAATTTATATCAATTTATTAATTAACAGACCTTAGAGTACTTCTCTAAACGAAAATGATCATGTTTCAGCACTCATATGCCATTTTCTGCCGGATATAACCTTTCTTTACGTTCTCTGAGGCCAAATGAGACTATCACGCAAATACACGCAACTACCACGCTATTCTGTGGTAATAGTGTGGCAATTGAATCGCCAGGGTTACAATGAAGGAAGGTCGATCTGCTCCTGTCATTTCGTCCGACATGCGTATGAATAGCAATATAATTATTCAGCATCCAATTTGGCAGCACATAGCTTCCACAGCGATCGTAACACGAATTATTCATATTTAGTATTTTGGAGTTTTCTCCGAGATGATATATATACATAAAATTCTTAGCAGCATATGAACGATAACTATGCATTGGACAGTTACAGATCCGTGAAAGACTGCTGATTCAGCCTGAATGGAGTAATAAACATTTCCGTTAAATTGTAAATGTATAATGATACAGTTGGTTTCGCGCGTGCAATACTCGAAAATGCAATGGCATAAACCGCTCTCATTTCTTTTGAAATGATTGAAGCCTCCGCGCGAATGTCTCATGGGGAAAAGCAGACAAGTCATAACGACAATTGATGAGATTGTTCAAGTCGGAATCTAAAAATCACCCATCGAATGACATAATTCCCACAGAGCGTCATAGTCCTACGGAATATCCGTTTAACGATTCTATGAGTTCAAAGTGAGATTAAATTTTTTGATTTCACTTCGAACTCATTCAAAGATTGATGAATGTTTTCATGCAGAATTTTTGTGCTGATAGGCATTGTCTCTTTGAAACGAAATGCAGGCGCTACTCTGATTCTGAAGAGACAATATAGCCCAAGTGGAATTAGGAATCTGTAAAAAAAAATTTATTTCATAACTTTTAAAGATTATTGATTAATAACACAACTGTATGAAATCATAAGGATGAGAAAACAAAAATTAGCGTATGCAGAAAGTTCAAAGAGAACGTTGAGACGTTTAGAGAAACGCTATAGGTCTGAAAAAGAGCAGCTTGACAGTATTGAAGGCCAGCATTCTGATGAAGATGTGGAAGAAGATTCACTTGACGAAACGTCTCCAGAATTAGGTGAAATTTCTCGATGGATATTGAAAAAAATTCGGTATAGTTGATGTAGCTGACAGTAAGTTTAATGAGAGCCTGCGCATTTAATAGTTGTCATTGACAAACGCCTCAGTTCAATTCGACCTCCTTCCTACTTCAAATGCACACCACGTAAGATCTCTGATTCCAGTTACTGGACGGCTTCAGAGCACAAAGAATCGCTCTTGCTCTATTCTTCTGTGGTGCTGAATGGCGTCATGACTGATCAGTTTTTTGAACACCATATGAAATTAGTTTATGGAGTCTATTTATTGTGTCAGGATAGTGTCCCACCTGATGATGCTGCCAAAGCAGCTGAGCTACTGAATACATATCTTTTAAAATTCAAAGATCTATATGGGCCTAATTCCATGACCTGTAACTTTCACTCTTTGAAACACCTCAGTGCTTTGGTGGCTGATTATGGACCACTGCGTATATTCACGGGTTTTCCCTTTGAAAATGCCAGTGGCAGATTGACATCGTTACTGCATGCAACTAGGGATGGTCAGCTTCAAATATGTTCAGGAGTATCGTGGTATTTGCGATTGGCAACATTTACGGCAAAGTATGTGAGAGATGAGGAAATTTCAGCTCTATGGCATCGAATGGCAAGCAGAAGTAAGTGTCGGAGTAGAATTTATGCTGTAACTGCTGGTGTAAGTATCATTGATCGACCAAAAAAGATGCAAAATGTTCCACGTGATATCCGAGAAGCCCTGCGACGATCTGGCGTGGTTGGTGACACTGTGTATGAATCCCAAAGATTATTGAAAGATGGGAAAATTCATTCATCCTTGTCATACACACGTACAAAGAAAACTGATTCAACATGTGTGGAGTACGTGGAAAATGACACAAGGAATATAGAATTGACGAAGTGGCTTGTACGAGTTTCAAATTGCTCTTGTGTTGATAGCTTGTGTAACACTTGCAGAGATGCTGCACAAACATTAATGATCGTCATCAATTATGAATCTACTAATCCTTTCCGAATATCTGCACCTGAAACTACGGTGAATATCATTCATAAACTTAGGAACAATGGTACTGAATTTCTCCGAGTTATTCCTGTAGCACAGCTTAAGAGAATTTACTGTGTCATGAAGATCTCTAGCGACCAATCTATGTACGCAGTCAGACCAATAACATTATAGATCAGATACCTATTATCTAGGCACAGATGAGATTGATAATAATAAAATATATTTTTGCTGCGAACTGTATCACATCCACGACAATGTTATTCCATATAAGAAAGAACTTGAAGCCAACATATTGCAAGGGAATAGAAGTAATTGAAACAGAAATGACTGTATGGAGATCAACATCGAAAAAGACGACAACAACGGAACTGGAGGACAGATGAAAACATTGGGACGTGTTCGCTGAAAAGACATAAAAGTTCACTGACGTGAAATTGAAGATGAGTATGGAATCCTTGAAGGATAGCAGTGGGAGTGGCATCAGAATGTAGGATTACATATCAGTAACCAGAACAGTACCAGTAGTGTTGAACGACCTGAATGGTTTGTGCTGAAGTCTTACCCACGCGCGAAATCACTTCCCATATTACTTACAAATCTAACTCGATAATTATTTTGATATCTGACCACGTAATTATTGAGAAATATCAATTAATCCGTGTGTCACCACCATTGGGGAGCCGTGTGTCACCGCCATTGTACCATATCCTCATAATTATTTTATGGATATTCAAATCTTGAACAATTCTCTAGTTTATTGGGGAACGTAAATTCTTCAACGTTTATAAAGTCAGTTCAACGAATATTACTAGTTGACAGTAGAGATGCGAAATTACGGTAATTTTTGAAACTCGTCAGATAAGTGGTAAACCTACCATTTTCTGACCGTTTCTGACCTGACCGTCCATTCCCGTAGCAAAATTACCGTCATTTTTCCAGACGGTCAGTAATAGAATGAGCCAATCAGAAATCCGTCAATATAGTTGCAAAATTACCGTCATTTTGAGATCCGGTCATTTTCTGCCATTTCTTTTTTTTTTTGGTTTTTACTCTTAACAAGGAAAGAATGAATCATCCTGTACTAGCGAAATGTCTTTATTGAATCTTACATACCGATTAACGTAATGAAGAAGGAGAACAGACTAATTGATTCATTTTCATGCTCATTCTTACTAAAATATCTCTGAAACTAAGCAAAATAGCGAGATTTTTGAAGGGACTTTTTTGTAGCTGTTCTCTTCTATCAAAAATCCGATTAAAAAGTTCACTATCTAGCTCAATTTCTAAGATATTCCTGATAGATAAATGACAAGAAAATTCACTCATCGTAGTTCCTTTCTTCACTACTGATTAATACTTTTCGAAGTTCTCCATTCAACTTTGTAGATAAAACTCTTTACATCTCTTTCATATATATTTATTTATATAAACTATGAAAACAATTTCAATCAACTATCATGAAACAAAGTACTAGTGAATCTTTGGAAATGAAACATAAAAGAATGGGAAGAAGAATTGAAATGGTTTAATAGTCAGCATCAGAGTCATCACCGTCTCCAGGATCATCTGTTTCCCCAGCACTCTCCATTCCACTATTTGCAGTCTCCTTTTCCTCATTTGAGCAAGTCTCTCCTCTCTTCCGAAAAGCCGACGGAATTGCTCCTTTCAAATTTTTTCTGATATTATGAGCAATATACGTAATTTGACCTGCACGCGTCACTGTAAGACGATTCCTTTTTGTTGAGTGGATCCAACTGTACGTGGAGAAAGTCCTTTCTGTTGCAGCTGTAGTAGGAGATAGTTTGAGGATTTCAGTAGCTATTCTGCTTAGAAGTGTTGAGGAACACATTGCCTTCCACCAATTTGCAGGGGAAATAGTTGAAGTAGAATTCTGAACATATTCTTTGGCAAAAAGAAATGAGGAAAAAAAATAAAAATAAAAATTGACATTTAATAACCCCCGACAAAAAGATTAAAATGAAAAATTCAAATAGAAATCTGAAATAATTAGTAAAAGTTATATTTGGGAAAAAAGGGAAGTCGGGGGACATCCAGAGCATATTTTATGGAGAAATCTGGACGTCCCCCGACTTCCCTTTTTTCCCAAATATAACTTTTACTAATTATTTCAGATTTTTATTTGAATTTTTTATTTTAATCTTTTTGTCGGGGGTTATTAAATGTCAATTTTTATTTTTTTTTCTCATTTCTTTCTTATTTCAAAATTTTTTAATAATGCATTTCCTCTTTTTTGATCATTTGTACACAAAAATTTTTCCCGCTTAAAAGACGTCCCAATGTCCGCACGAAACCGCAAGGATACCAACTTATTATTTTTTTTATTTGCGTGGGGAATTTTAATCTAAGTTACTATTTTCTGAAAAATCCTTTTTTTTCGCAATTTGCAAAAAAATACGAGATGTAATCTTCATTAATATATGCCTAAAACCATCCCTGGACAAATCCTTACATTTTGAGTCGAGGAGTCCATATTTTTTAATTCATTTTCAATAAGATAAGGCGTTACAAACGCGTTGTATTACCAATGCATTCCATGCCAAACGCATATACCCCTCTGCGTGGCAGTCGGGGATAAAAATACCTCCCTTCATTTTGAATTGCGTCACTTCAGCCATTACTTGATTGAGATCCAGGTTAAACTACGGAGCAATGTTGTAAATGAATTCAATCCCAGGGCTCTCTTGATCACTGTTAAGAGAACATCCTTTTCGAGTTGGGTCCAAGATATTGGCTGCATAGTGCACAGGACGCAGACACATGTTTTGTCTCTTTTCCAAATATTGTCTCAGTGTTATCCCATCATCAGCAGAGAATAAACTGAGAGAATTTATTCATTCAGTCTCCAAATGATTTTCAATTCCTTCAAAGGCCTGAGGTACCTGGCTGAGACAAGGTGTATCTCCCTCCAGCTTCTTTATCCAATCCACAATCGGCTTCAAGACAGCGTGCAGCTTTGCCACTCTCAACCAGAATTCTTCAGATAAAACAAGAGTTTTTATGTCTTTACTCCATCTTTTGTCCAGAGCAGGATTAATAGCTAGTGCTTGTAAGTTATGCTTGTCCACTGAGAGACTGTGAAGGCATATCACTGTGGATCCAAACCTTGTTTGCCCTGGATTCTTTAGAGATGTGGTCTCAGCTTCCGGTTTCTTCTGGAGTTCCAGGAAGTTTGAAGATAGTGGTCGACGATTCGTTACTTCATTAATCACGGAAACAGCTGAACTAATGGAGCTTTTGGTTGATTCCATTTTTCCAATATCTTTCATCAACAAATTCAGTATGTGAGCAGCACAACCGTAGAACACAAGTTTTGAATCTTGGAATTCTTTTGTTAAGATTCTTGCAGCACACAAATTAGCCTCAGCGTTGTCTGTATAAGCTGAAAAAACTTTGTCAACTTCAATTTCTTGAATAACTTCACGTATTTTCCCTGCAATATACACTGCATCTTCCGATTTATGAGCCATAGAAATACTCTTGAAGAATACTGGCTTTAGAGTGGTCAATTCGATGTTCGAAATTCCTTCTCTACGTAAGTTACTCCAGTCATCAACTTGTATTCCAACCGTTTTAGCATTAGCGACCAAATCGTCAACTTCCTGTTTCATGGCCTCATAAACTCCACTGAGAATTGTTTCAGAGATACCATGTCTTGAAAGAATGTGGAATGCAGGTCAAATAAATCCAAGAAATTTTAGCCAATGTTCATTCTGAGTTAGACTCAATGGTGCACCTGAAGCATAAAGAGCAGTTGCGAGAAGCACTTGAGCGTACTTCTGCTCATGTTCGGACATTCTTTTATTGACAAATTCATCCAAATTGAGAGATCGTTTCGGAGTAGATGCAGCAGCATCCCTGGAGCTTACTGAGCCTGAAAATGATGCATTTGACACTGAAGATGAAATGCTAGCTGCATCATCATGCTTAGATAGGTCATGGACTTTCCTCTTTTGACCTTTTTGTCGCCTCGATTTAGCAAGGGTGGTTGTAGCTTGCATTTTATCAAACTCAGGACAGCTGTGACATTCTGCAATATGCTGTGCCATTCTAGAAACGTGATAAACATATTCTTTGGGACAGTGATCGCACCTGTACGAGTGAGACTTCACATTTGGTTTTTTTGATAATAATTTCAAATTCCCCTCAACAATATCCTTCAAATGCATTTTTTCTTTAACCAACAGAATCTGAAATGAAGGAAACGAATTTTGTATATTTGGTAATGAATGAATAAAAACAATATCTTTCAAAAATTTCGAGCAAAAATATTCAACGTTACCATAGTGGCTCCGGTTTCTGATACCTTAGAGCTAACTTCTGACAGGATGAATCGAAGGCAACAACTATCTGCTTATCGAATGCAATTTAATTATATTAATACCTATTTGTTGTGCTGAACCAGCTCAGCAATGGAATATTAAACAAAACATGGTATATCCAAATAAAACTGAGATATTTGCAAAGATTGTCCGTTACTGGGGCATTGTCAGAAATCGGGGCCATCACAGTATTTTGAAGTATACAAAAATTGATGGAATTTTTGGAGGTTATCTTACTATTCAATAAAAATTACTAATCAATAAGCTATTCAATTTCCAGGAGTCTTATTTCATTGAAAAAAAATCCAGTACTTACGTAAAGTGAAAAATAACTTCAGTTACTATCGAAACTTTATCCTTTATCTATAAATTTAATTGCACGGTTAACGTTTACGTTTCATAAGAGAATATCGATCAGCTAATCTACAGTGACTGCAGCAAAGCACTGTGACGGTTTTTACCGTCACATAATTAAGAAAAATTAGAAAAAATAATTAAAATCGATTAAAATCGCGATAATGACCATGACTCGCGGCACCCGGTGAGGATAGGGCTCATTTTGAGTCAATCCAGCATATGTCCAGAGTGAGGTCAGCAGAAATTAATGACCTCACTGATTATTTTTGTTTATTTTTGCCCAATCCAACTCCAAAATTTGGAGTAAAGCACGAGAAGTAGGACTGGGAAGGATTTTTCCCAGTCCCACGAACAAATTAGCAGAGTCAGGGACAATGCAGAGGAGCCGGGACCAAAGCAGCATCCGAGGAGTTGGTCCAACACCAACCAACACTGATGAACCTTGGGCGACAGCGAGAGGAACCGGGGATCACCAGGATCAGCGTGGGAGACAGTGGAAAATAAAGACTGAAATTATGTGTGTCAAAAGAAAAGACTATATCAGCGAAAATAAGAGACAAAACTTTTTCGCTTGATTGTCGGGAAAATATTGTCATGTTTCAACTATTATGATTATTTTCGCGTGTTATATATATTATATATATGTATAATAAATTCAGTGACGTTGAGGAAAGTAGTGGGGGACTCGCGCGTTATTAGTCGAGTTGGGCCTCGGTTCTACCGAAGTTGAGCGGGAACGGCCGAGGGCACCCAACGCAACTCGTGGGAGAGAAGACTCGTTCTTCTTCTCCCGGGACACCGTGGTGGTCACATCGTTAAGAGTAAAGAGTTGGAAAACGTAAAGAAATAAGTCAGAAAAATTGAGGAAAAAATTAAGTAAATTAAAGAAAGAATAAGAGAGGCCAATACGGATAGCAGGAGCACGCAAAGTAAGGTACGTGAGTCCCCCAAAAATTAATATTTCGAGTTGGAGTAATTAATTAAATTGAGATTGAGAAAAAGGAGCAAATTTGAGAGACGCCGAGTTAGCGTCTGTTTCGAGTGGGGGTCAACCCCCACCACTTTAGAGTCACACTTGTTCATTCTGAGTTAGAGTAAATTATTATTATATTATTGACAAAAAAACTTCTTTTTTTTTCATTTAAATGTATACGTATTATTTTCATTGAATATACTTAATTTTTGTTATTTAAACTGAAATTTTCAGGAGTTTGTGTAAAGTTTCTTCGTCTGTCCGAATACCCAGAGGGAGGGTATCGTCCCCTCCCCTTCTTGAGACAATATAGGAGTCTCTCATAAAAAAGCGGGTTAAATTAGAGTCTTTTTGGGGTGTTTTGTTGTTCATTAAAATTAAATAAAACTTGGGGATTTGTCGTTTTCCTCCAAATTTGTCGAATTTTTCAAAAACGACTGGCGCCCATTTTTTTTAAGAGGCAAATTACTTGGGGAAATAATTGGGTCAAATTTTGGAGCATTAAATTGGGTTAACTTTAGAAAATTTTTTGTGCCTTTAACGGTTGGCCAAGGTCAGCTGAGCAACCGTTACAGCACAAACGCAATGCGACATTCATGAGAACCAAAATATTCGATAATTTCTTGAATGGGATAAATAAATTGTCGAATTATACAGGGTGTACCAGAAGTAGAGGTACATCCTGAAATGTCAGGTAAAGGGGTTCATTTGGAGCAGAAAAGTCCTCTTCGACTTTTCTCTCCGATGAACCCCTACGGAGATATGAGGGTGGAAAGGTGGGCCAATGAGAGCCCACCTTTAGTCGGCCGTACATCTGTGAGAAAATCACGGATGTATTGGTGCGTCCCCACCTTGCGGTCGCCGATCCCCTCCATGATCGCCAACGGACAGAGAAGGGAGAGGTGGTGTCTCTCTCACTCTCACGGCGGCTTGGAGGGGATCGGCGATCGTCGGATGTCCCGTATCCGAAGGAATTCGCGTTTGGAAGGGGAGAGGGAGGAAGAAGGGATTTGGGAATCAAAAGAGGGGAAATGAATGAAAAACAAAGAAAATATCCTGATTTTTTCAATAAAAAATCAAGAATTTTTTCTTTTTTTTTTTCATTGCTCTTCCTCTCTCGACCTTGCATTTCCGCATTTTTCTCTCTTCAGGATCGATGAGCAATCGATGCTGAAGAGGGGGAAATGGGGGAATTGAATGAGAGAGATGAGAAAGAAATTAAAAAAAAAATGGTAAAAATCCAGAACTTTTGGATCAAATATCCAGAATTTCTTCATTTTTTTTTCATGTTCTCTCTTCTTCTTTCTCGAATTTTCCCATTTCTCCCTCTTCATCATCAATGGACAATTGATGCTGAAGAGGGAGAAATGCGGAAAGGCAGAATTGAGAGATGAAGGGGAAGAGAAGAAAAAAAATGCGAGAATTCTGGATTTTGGATCCAAAAATTCCGGATTTTTATTATTTTTTTTTCAATTTCTTTCTCATCTCTCTCATTCAATTTCTCCATTTCCCCCTTTTCAGCATCGATTGCTCATCGATCCTGAAGAGAGAAAAATGCGGAAATGCAAGATCGAGAGAGGAAGAGCAATGAAAAAAAAAAGAAAAAATTCTTGATTTTTTATTGAAAAAATCAGGATATTTTATTTGTTTTTCATTCATTTCCCCTCTTCTGATTCTCAAATCCCTTCTCCCTCCCTCTCCCCTTCCAAACGCGAGTTCCTTCGGATACGGGACATCCGACGATCGCCGATCCCCTCCAAGCCACCGTGAGAGTGAGAAAGACACCACCTCTTCCTTCTCTGTCCGTTGGCGATCATGGAGGGGATCGGCGACCGCAAGGTGGGGACGCACCAATACATCCGTGATTTTCTCACAGATGTACGGCCATCCAAAGGTGGGCTCTCATTGGCCCACCTTTCCACCCTCACATCTCCGTAGGGGTTCATCGGAGAGAAAAGTCGAAGAGGACTTTTCTGCTCCAAATGAACCCCTTTACCTGACATTTCAGGGTGTACCTCTACTTCTGGTACACCCTGTAGAAACTGACCATGTAGATGAAAACTGACCGTAATAAAATTAATCAGTCAGCTTTGTGACACGGCAATCAGTCATTTTTTTTTACCGAAACGGTCAGTAATTATCATTTGGTCAGTTATCGGTAAACTTACGGTAAACTGACTGGTCATTTTTTTCGTCGCATCTCTAGTTGACAGTCCACTTCATTAACTACAACCGACACGCGCTCTGGAAGTTTAATCACTCGATCAGGAGTCGACTGATGGCATTTACCAGAATGGATCGATTAATAATCGACTCTGTATTCAGTTGATCTCGGGTCGATGGAGCAATTTATCACCCTCAATCAATACGAATTCGACAAATATCAACCATCCTTCAATAATCGATTCAGGGCTTCCACCGATAGGAACCGATAAAAAATAAACTCTACACTCAATTGATTGCGGGTCGATGGAACAATTCATGACCCACAATCGATCTGCACTTCAGAAATTTTAGTGCTGACTCAAGAGTCGATTCGATGTTTTCATCGATAGCATCGACCAGCGATCGACTTAACACATAGTCGATTGCTGGTCGATACGCCACTTCATCACCTATAATCGACATGCACTCCAGAAATTCGATTATTGATCAGTCGTCGATTGAAGGCTCTTGGGTTCATGGAGCGACTAACAATCGACTCTATACAAGTGAGATGCGGATCGATGGAGCCATTCATCATCCATGATTGAAAAGTGTTCAAGAAATGTTCATGGTCGATCGTTAATCGAAACGAGGTTTCCATGATCATTCATGGTCACTTAGCATTGAAATTCGGGGATATAACCAAAACGGAATGGAATAGAATCATTAAAATTCAAACCAAAAAATAGAAATCCACACTAAACAACGGAGGCGGCTGCCGACGGCGCTAGTTAAGTATAAGAAAATATTATTTCAACGAATTAAGTCAAAATGAGGGTTTGGAGGCAGATTTTACACGATAATCATCATGTAAATATACATTTAATGTATTAAGTGGAAGAAAATATTTTTTCAGTTGCCGATTGTTCAAAGATCGATATTCTTATCTCATGCTGGTAAAACAACTCAGCAGTGGTACATACTTATATATTTTTTAGACTCAATGCGTATTTTTCATTTCAATTAAATAATTATTCATTCCTAAATAATGGAATCGATTTTTCTTGAATCCCCAAATGATTCCTAAATAAATACGCATAATTCCAATTTTTTTTAAATTTATTCCTGCTATCTATACATGAAAGAAGTTTTGATTAATAATTAATTAATGACTCTTCCCCAAATTATGAAACTGCTTTCCTAAACTTCCCTAAACTATTCTCAAACACTTAGGATTGGCTGGAATTGAAAATAATTCATCTATCGCTAACTATACGGAGGTAAGTTCAGAAGATTCATAAAAATTCAGTCCCATAATCTATGTGTCCTTAAGATGATTGGAGATGATAAAAATGAAACTTTCATTCACAAATCAATGGAATAAATTTGAAACACAAAATATACGCATTGGAAGATAAGCTGAAATTGTGAAAAAATAAAAAAAATGATTCGTAAATGTATCGATTATTCAATGTAGTCAGTGTATCGGTTAGTATTGTTTTAACTTTCTTGATGTTGGCCTCGTGGAACTCTTCATTGCTCGGGCCCAAAGCTCAGTGCAATAATCCCATCACTATTCCCATCTTTTGAGACATCAGGTTCTTCGGCTTAAAGTTAATAATTCTCCCGGAGCTAGTCGGCTTCTGATACCAATCTAGCTCCAATTTTCTTTCCTCCGTTCGGTGGATCTTTACGTCTGGGAAATTTATGGAGTTGTTAACTTCTCGTTCAACTGTGAATTGGATGTTTTCATGAACGGTATTGAAATGTTCAAGGACTATATCAATTTCGTCTTTGAGAATTGGCAGTATAGTATTATCAACATATAGCTTTAGCCATGGAATCTTAAACGGAAGGTCATCTTATACCTTGGAGATGACATTATTCATGACTGAGCTTGCTGAAACAGGGCTAACCGGATAGCCCATGCTACTTCCATCCACTTGCATATAAAGTTCACTATCGAATGTAAAGTAGCTGCCTTCAAAGCAGAACTTGATAATGTTTAATACTATCTCCTTAGAAGCATTGATGAGGCCAGCCCAATCATTCCATTTTTCTTCGATTATACTTACTACCAGTTTTTTCGGGGTGTAAGTGAAGAAAGAGACAACATCTAGTAATATGATCACATAGTCCTCTGGTAGTTCGATCTCCTTCGTGAACTCCACAAACTCTCGTGAGTTCTTGATGTTGCAACTTGGGATCGCATTCAATGTGGAAACTTTGTGGCTGGGTGCTTTGATGCAGCTGACGACTGTCAAAGATCGCAGCCAGTTCCGTGTGCTTTTCTGAGGCCATATAGTTTCGGAGTTACTGTGTTATGAGTAAGGCCATGAAATTCCACTTCTGAAAAAGGCTGGTATAGTTGTTAAGCAACCAAAATCGGTTAATATTGGAGAATAAAGCTATTTTATCATGAAAACGTTAAAAATGACTTTTGACATTCGAATGTCAACTAATTGAATTTGAAATAAATTGAAAATATTGTCGCAATTAACAGCTTTGATTCGGATATTGTTTGAGAAAAATTCTAAAGGTTTTCAGTAAGTGTAGGGGGGATTTTGCGGTATATGTTTGAGAATACCATGAGGTGTACCTTTAGGAACATTTCGAGGTGCGCTTCTAAGGACACTTTGAAGTTTACTTCTGGGAAAATTTTGAGGTTGTCTTGAATTTCCTTGGAAAGTGTATCCCAAAATGTCCCTGGAGAATGCACCTCAAGGTGTCCCTGAAAATGTACCTTGAGATCAGTTTAAAAATGTACCTTAAGATGTTTTCAAATGTACAGCTCATAATCTCTCCGATTTAATAGAAAAAATTGAGAGCGCCTGTTTGAAGGTTGGATGATGACCTGTTCTATTCCACAATATTCATAAGCTCCGGTTGCTTAGCAACTTTACCGGACTTTTTTAGACGTGGAACTTCATGGCCTCAGTTATGAGCTTTCAAGGTTCTCGCCATCGGCTCATCAATAGAACCTCCCTTAGACAGTGCATCTACAATTTTTTTAGCTTCCAGCTCGAATTTTCTTATTGGATCTTCATTTATCTTTTTATAGATGAATTCGTCTGAAAGCATCTCTTTCATCACTCTTGAATATTGTAACCGGACATTTACGGTCGCCAGGTGATTTGACCCCTGAATCACCAAGGTGGTACGGCTTCTGCTCGGTTTTAGCCCTTTTTAGTTAATTATCTTGTAGAGTCTATTCTACTTTTATTTTTCTATTGAATAACTAAATTTTTTCATTTATGCTTCTTAATGAAAATCATTTGATTTATTTTATTCCATGAAATAATTATTTTTTTCCCCCCTCTTCTATAGCCCTCTCGCCCCCACCCCTACCTTTCTATGCTTGCAACGTGCTCGAGCACGACCGAACACGTTTCGCGTGGTTTACGCAATTCAAAATAGGAAGTTAATATTCAAATTTTTATCAATAACGTGCATTGCAATGAAGAATCAAAATTTAAATTATTCTAGTGATAGTTTAGAGTGTTCATTTAGTGATAGTAAATAGAAAAGAAAATTGCTTTCTTCTGAGCACCCTATATATATGTCCCTGCCGCCAGTGAACGTGACTGGACGGAGTCCCCTTTCTCCACGAATGAGAAAAGAGTGGGGGAAACGCCTTTCAGGTGAGAGGGTTAATGAACTTAAACCTATTTATGAATAAAGAGTGTCAGTGCGGTAATTGAGTCGAATAAATTTGGCAGGATTGAAGGGGAACTACCAGGATCCACCAGTCCTCTCAATATTTCCAGTGTCTCGTTGACTGGAAATGAAAAAATAACCGTACGGTTTCAATTCCCCATCAAATTTTGTGCTTTGCCTAGATAATTTCATGAATTAGGTGGGAAAGGCAGAAAATTTCCATCAAACAAGCAGGATACTCACAGGACTCTGGATTGGTTGGGACTTCTGGATTAAATACCTATTCCGAAAAATCTGGATCAAGTGCACTTACGTCTGCTGGCGGACCTGCCAAGCACTCATTTATGAGTTTGTGCCAATCTTCTGATTCAGGCTCTTGTGCTCTCTCCACCTGGTTGATGAGTGATGTTTCTGTTGATGAAATTGAGGAGCACACGATTCATAGCATTTTTCAGCTCTTCCTTCTTTTACTACCTCATGGCCTCCTCCTTCAGGCACCTCCGGACGTTCACATTGGGTAATTTGTGATATTGAATCCTCAGGATCCAATGCTCCATCTCCAAAGAATTCTGCTTCAATTCCTTTTTCGAATACCTCCGGATCTCCAAAAGTTCCCAAGAACCTGTCCAGCATATAGTTTTCCTTTTCAGGTGTCTTCAAGTCTCCAAGGATCATCAGGCATGAATCAAGGTCAAGTATTTCTCTTCTAGGTGTAGCAGTCTTTCAACATCATCAAAAAATCCTCATCATTCCATACTTTATTTTTTTTCACTTTAGGTGCAGCAGGATCTTCAAACAACGTTTTTCTTCTTTTTTCAGGGGCTGCAGAGTCTTCAATACACCATTGGTAGGTATCATCATTATTTCTTTCTCTTTTAAGTGTAGCAGAGTCTTCAATACCCAATTGGTAAGTATCATCATTATTTCCTCTTTTTTCAGGTGCAGCAGAGTCTTCCATACATAATTGGTAAGTATCATCATTATTTCCTCTTTTTCAGATGCAGCAGAGTTTTCAAAGAACAGTTTTTTCCTTTCAGATATAGTAGCGTCTTCAATCCTCATTGTATCAGAGCCATCAACCTCTTCATCCAGCACAATGGGATCGAAATACCTGGGAGAATAATGTAAAGGTGAGTAACTGGGTCCCACATTTTCAACATTACACATTAAAGTATTCAAGGTTTTACGCCCTTTCCCCATTGTCTCTGTTCCAACTCTCTTCTTCTCCTTATTTTCCCCTCTAGCTTCTCTAATGTCTTTGTTTTCATATTTTCTATCTCTGCCATCATGATTTGCTGTTTAACCCTCATTATTTTTGTCATGTCCTTTACCACTTTTAGATATTGCAGATTAACTATCTTCACTTCCTCCAACGCCCTTAATTTCTCCTCTTCAATTTTTAATAACTCTAACTTTTCTGAATTGATTTTTCACTGTAATATCGATAAGTCTTTCTGTCTAGATATTTATTCACTGTTAATTTTGTCAACACAATGTAAACACTGGTTCTCGTTGCAGGAAAATGGCGGACTTTGGCATTTCGACCACCAAATTATGGTATTCCTGAGTCTATCCAATCCAGATGGTAGCACCGTGCGTTTCTTATGGTAATGAAGGGTTCTGATTACGCGGGACTATTTGAATGTTATTTTTGTGGAAAGTGTTAGTTTTTATGGGTATGTTAAGGTTAAATTTATTAGAAATTAGATTATTACTACTTAAATTAATATTCGCATCAATACATCTAAGAAAATCCATTCCAATTAATAAATCATGTGTCGCATTCCTAATTATTATACACTCCAATTCAATTATAAAATCTCCAAACTCCACAGGTAGTCTTATTCTTCGTTTTCCGCATTTTTCCAGGTTTCCCGTCGCAGTTTGAACATTTATCTCTTCACGTTCCACCATGTATGCTTCAGTTGCTTTCTTCACTATCCTTTCTGCTGCCTTTTGACTAATCACCGAAATTCCGGCTCCAGTATCTACAATTGCTTCAATTTTTCGTCCATCAACATTCAACTCGATTATTGGGCTATCAGACATTATTGACCTTATAGAATATTTAATTTGTCCTACTCTTTAACTTCCATTCTTTGAGCATAAGACCCGTCTCACCACCAAACCTTTTATTTTTGAGCGAAAATGTGCTTCTCTGTAGGGTCTTAACTGTCGTGAATTAAATACTCCAACTATTTCCCCATCTAGGTGGGATAATTGATAACAATTAGGGGCTACTTTCGCGGAAATCTTGAATGGCCCATCGTAACGAGATTTTCTTTGCCACTCTGTGGTGCATCCTAATCCAACATTTTTTCCCCACGTAACACTTTCTAGCGTGCTTTTTCTTTGAATCCTGCTTTATTCTTTCCAGCTGCACTAACTCCAATTGTATTTTAACTATTCCTATTAACTCTTCCTTTTCTTCCAGCTTTTTATTTTCAGGTACCAGCCTATCTGGTAGTAATAGACGATTCCCCTCCCCATCATGTAGTTCGAATGGACAAACTCATGTCCTCTCGTGGACCGTTGAATTCATTACTAATTCCGTTTTTAACTTCCCGATGAGGAAGTTATTGTATTTGCCCCGAAAATTGATTTTCGATTTTTCATCAGATCTCGATGTTTCAAGGTGCTGACATGAATTTCTGAGATTTTTACGGAAGTGTGTGTGTGTGTGTGTGTGTGTGTGTGTGTGTATATGTATGTATGTATGTATGTGCGTATGTGAGGAAATTTTGAAAAACGATTGCACCGCCATTACTCATCCGATCAAAATTTTTTTTTTAAGGAATAAAATCATCTTGATGTAATTTGGCCCTGATTAGATTATGAGCCATGTCAGCTCATTAGTTTCTAATTTTTTTTAAGAACAAGTGATGAAAAAACTACTAAATTCGTGGGAAAACCGGAAATTTTGATCAAGAATATGTCACAAATGAGGATGATGGGGCAAAAGGGACCACCCTGCAAAATGAACCCGGAGGGGGAGGGGGTGGGCCGTGGGGCAAAACGGATGACCAGGGCAAAATGGACCACTCGATTTTTCTCTGCATCGCTTGTAGAGCAATTTTCTCCGATTCACTGCTGTCGCCGTCAAACGTAAACAAATTTTGAATGGCTGGAGTATTTCGTAAACATTGTGAATTCTCAGAAATTCACGTTATTGTGATCTTCGATGAGGCCAATGCTAATCGTCAGTGACGAGTGAACCTTATATCAGATCACACGTGTTTGCAGAAAGTGTTCACTTATTTCGATACTTCTTTTTTTATCGAGTAAATTTCGTTGATTCTAAATTTTCAATTATTAATTAATATTTTCACTGTTTCCATTCCAGTATATTTATGTGCTAACTTCTTATTATCAACAACAGAAAGTGTCAATCGAAGGTGATAGAAATTTTTATCTTTTAAACATAATCTTCTTCATAAAATTTGGAATAAATTTAATAAAATGAAAATTTAAAAAAACGAAAACACGATCAGTCATTCATAACAATAAAGAACGACTGTCTATTTGAGTGATAACAATTTGATTCAACTAATGATTTATTGGTAACAGAAAGATGAAAACAAAACGTCAGTCACAAAGACAATTGATTGAAAATCAGCGAAGCCGAAGGAAAGAAAAATCTCCCGTTGATATCATAATGACAAATAAGACTATGGAAGAAAACCGACAACAGCAAAGGAAGAATATGAAAACTTTACGGTCAGAGGAAGAATATAAAAATTCAGAAATTTACAGAAATCAACAGCGCATTTGGAATTTGCGTGAAAGTAAGGAATTCAAATTACAAGCAAACAAGAAACATGAAATAAGAATGGCAGCACTACGTCAGAATGATAAAATCAAAAAGAAATATGGGAATGAAAAAAAATCGGTATCGATTAAAACAGAGGAGAGAATGTGAAGAATTTAAGGAACATGAAAATGAAATGAACCTCAATCGATTTAAACGTAAAAGAGAAAATGAGACATACAATAATCATGAAAGGCAAATGAACCGAAATCGAATGAAACGTAGACGAATGAATGGAAATATGAAATTAAAAGAACACGAGATGAATGAAACGAGGATCAAATTGTTGCGTGAGCGTGGAGAATATAGGCTCACTGAAAGGAGGAGAAATAAAATAAGAATTAGAGTTTTGAGGCAAAGAATTGAGTATTTTACGAAGGAAATTGCCAAGAATGTTGCAAGAAACAGATTCTCCGTGAAAAAAATTCTTACAAATCTCGAGAACTAGCGGAAAATGTTACTCGGAATACTATGATGAGAAAGAACTTAATTTATGTGAAGAGTGAGATAGAAAAAAATATCATTCGTAACAAGAAATTACGACGAAATCCAGTATATAGAAAAAATGAAATTGAACAGAATATGAAACGAATGGCGATTAACCGAAAATTGAAAAATTTCAGAAATGATGAAAGGCTTAAAAATAGTTTGAGAATGAAGGAGTTGATGAGAAAGAAACAGTACAAGAATCGCGAATCAAGAAAAAAACAACAATCGTGACGTATGAATAGAGAAGTGGATGTATTGAAATTCCGAGAAAATTTATATAAATGGGTATCGAAAATGAAATATCAGAGTGAAACAGAAAAACTGCGTTTTCAATTCATCAAATTTCGCGCTGAGACCCCTTTCTTTATTTGCTGTTGTTGTGAAGGTCTTTTCTTCAGATATTCAGTTGTAAAATTAAATGAACAGAAAATTATCGATAAATCAGGTGAAACTGTTTTATGTCAAATTAATAACTTTCCGTCAGGTTTCATTTGTACTAAATGCAAAAATTATGCTTATACGGGGAAAATACATAAGCTTTCAGTAACTAATGGTCTCAAGTTCAGTGCGGTTCCAGATGTTGTAAAAAGATTAACTGATCTCGAAGAAAGAATGGTTGCACCAATTCTGAATTTCATGCAAATTAGATCATTGAAACCATATGCTTTAAATCCACAGTTAGGACTGAAAGGCAGCGTGGTCAATATACAAATAGATGTGAACGACATGTTACAAGTATTACCTCGAGAATTTAATGACATGCAAACAATACAATTCAAGCTGAGACGACATAAAGATCATAAAAGCGATTATATGTTTGAGTCTATTCGTCCAGAAAAAGTTTGCAAAGCATTGATGTATCTGATTACCACTCCACTAGACAAGAAATATGGAATTAAAATAAATAAAGAGTATCTCCAGAGTTACGAAAAATACAACGGTGAAGACATCAAATTCATTATTGATAGTGCTGATGCTTTTGACGATGATATGAAAGATCAAGACGTGACTCTGAACGAAAAAATCCCGATTAATCTACATCAACTTAACAATGATGAAGTTTTGCTTATAAATAATAATACTGAAGTAATTCCAGACTATTCTCCAATTGTGAATATTGTGAATATTGTGAATTGTGAATTATCATAAAATTGACGATTTGGATGAACTGTGTTTTCCAAAAATTTTCGCGGAACACTCTTTCAATTTGCCAAGAGATGTGACTTATACGGACCGAATCAAATCAGAAGCCAGAAAATCCGATCGACGATCGTGCAATCCTATGAGACTTTTATTCATGGCGAAAAAATGTCTAGAAATTTCATGTTTATCTAGCATAAATATCTGCTTGAAGCGTGGAAAAAAAAATCTCATTGGGAATATATGCGCTGAATCGTGAATTCATGAATGATGTTATTAAATTTAATGACGGATATGAATTGCTGAAAAATATTCGTTCTTCACCAGCCTATTGGCAAAGGAAGAAAAAAGACCTGTTATCAATGATTCGTCAGTTGGGTAAACCGACTTTTTTTTAACATTATCTGCGGCTGAAAGTCATTGGCCAGAACTATTACAGACTTTAATGAAATATAGTGAAAATGGTAGAAGCTTATCATTGAGAGATGCATATAATTTAGATTACAATGTTAAAACAAAATTAATACGTAATGATCCTGTCACTTGTGCCAGATACTTCGAAAGAAAAATAATAATATTTTGCGCAAAACTTTTAGTTCCCACTGAAATTTTTGCTTTTTCCGCCTACACCGACCTTCCTTCGGCTATTTCCGTGAAAAAACTATTTTGCGCAAAACTCTTGGTTCCCACTAAAATTTTTGCTTTTTCCGCCTACACCGACCTTCCTTCGGCTATTTCCGTGAAAATAATATTTTGCGCGAAGTTTTGAGTTCCCACTGAAGAATATAAATATAAAGTTAATAAATTTATGTGACTGCTACGGCAGAAAAATGGCATTTTCGGAGAATATGTCCTTGTGGATAGCTATGAACGAGTTGAGTTCCAGCAATGAGGTAGTCCGCATGAACATATCCTCCTATGGTTGAAAGATTCACCAACGTATAATGAGAATAATCATGTAAATGACAATGATGATAAGCTGATCAATTTCATTGATCAGTTCATTACATGTCATTACAATAAGCAGAATCCATACATTACGTATCAAATCGACAAACATAATCACGGTTGCTACAAAGGAAAGATGAATAAAGAGTGCAGATTTCATATTCCCTATCCAGTTATGAGAAGACCTATGATCCTGAAACCATTAGGAGAACATGAAAAGGTAACAAAATCATATAAAGATATAAATAAACTGATGAATGAGTTTTCCGAAGAAAAAGAACTCATAAGTTATGATGACATCCTCAAGAAATTGGATATGACTGAAAACGAATATCTTTCAGCAATTAGAAGTACCCTCAAACAGAAACGTATTTTTTTGAAAAGATCAAGCCTTGAAGTGGATATTAATGGTTACAATAGAGACATTCAAGAATTATTCGAATCAAATATAGATTTGCATTTCATACTTGATGAGTATGCAGTAATCAGTTATGTGACGAACTACATCAGTAAAGTGGAAGGGAGGTTATCGGAACTCTTGAGACAAGCTGCTATAGACAGTGACAATAACAATAAGAGTATTAAAGACAAGTTTCGTACAATATCGAATGTATTTCTGAATGGCAATCTAATGTCTGCACAAGAAGCTGCCTATCACGTTCTGCCATTATCGCTATCGAAAGCCAGTAGAAAAACGATCTTCATCAATACCAGCCTCGTGACTGAACGTGTTTTGATGATGAAATCAGATAAGGACTTGAAAAAACTCGATAAAGATTCTACCGAAATATACATGGATGATATGTTTAAGAAATATGTTGATCGGAGCACTGCTCTGGAAAATGTATCACTCGCTGATTTTGCAGCAAATTATCAGATAAACAAAAATGAGAAAAACGATGATGAAGGTGCAGATAATGACGACGGGATGAATAACTATCATATTCGGCAAAATACGGCAGTTATTAGATACAGACGATACAAGCTAAAGCAGGATCCAGCGAACTATGATAGAGAGAAAATACTGTCATTCATGCCTTGGCGGAATGAAGAGTGTTAAATTGAGAACGTTGACCATGATACTGTGTATGAAACTAACAAAACAATGATAGAAACAAATCAGGCAAAGTTTTCGATAATCAGTGATGGGACAATAGATGATACCATAGAACGTGTCGACAGAGATAATCAAGATAAGGATAATAGCAATGCTGAAAATGGTACTGATAATCATTCGCAATCACAACATATTGATATTTTGAAACAAGGGGGTGAAGAGAATGATATTCAGGAACACATACATGAGAATAAGAATGAAAAAAAAAGTAGATTCACTTGTCCGCCAAGAGTGGAAGTCGATAAGCTCCAAAATATGGTAAAAGAATTGAATAACAAGCAGAAAGAATTTGTAATGCACGTACTACACTGTTATAAATTGGGTAGAGTACCATTCAAAATATTCTTGAGTGGATCAGCAGGTGTGGGTAAAAGTACAGTAATCAATACGTTATATCAATTAAATACAAATCATTTTGACACTCTGCCAGGTGAAGATATGGATAAAATGATTGTATTACTGTGTGCACCGTCAGGGAAAGCTGCGTTCTTAATCAATGGCGTTACACTCCATTCAGCATTTGCATTGCCTTGCAATCAATATGGAGGACAAATAAAAGAATTATCAAGTGATCTGGCCAACAGTATCCGAGAAAAATTATCGAAATTACAGCTATTAATTATTGATGAAATTTCGATGGTTAGTTGTACGATATTAGGTTACATAGATACTCGTCTGCGCCAAATAAATGGTGTGAATCAACCTTTTGGAGGTGTTTCCGTACTGGCAGTTGGTGACTTGAATCAATTGCCTCCTATACGTGATAAACCAGTTTACAGAATTTCGGACTGTAATGGAATGGCAGCTTTGTTAGATGGCAATCCCTTGTGGAATGAATTTGAATTCTATGAATTAACAGAGATAATGCGTCAGAAAATGATCTCTCATTTATAGATACCTTGAATAATTTAGCCCTGGGAACGATGTCTCAAGATGATATCAATTTAATTAGATCGAGAGAGACTGCAAATGAAAATGATATTCCAGAAACAGCAATTAGATTATATGCAACTAATGCAAATGTATCTGCCTACAATGCAGCAAGGATTGCTGAATGTGCAAGTGAATTGATCATTTCTACATCAACAAACACATTTTAAAAAAATATCGCTGAAAAATACCAAAACCAAAGTGAATTCCTTGGAAACCAGAATTCAATTGAAAATTAATATTAAATATATGATTAATAGGAATATTGATGTTGAAGACGGCTTAGCTAATGGAACATGCGGAGTGTTGAGATTTATTACTTTCGAAGATAACAATATAATACCATCCATATTATGGTTGGATTTACAATTGCCGAGAGCTGGGAAAAAAGCCAGGGCATGTCACAAAGACTATATAAAGAGTAAAAATATTGATAGTAACTTAACACCGCTTCGAAAGCTAGCTCTTCAGGTGAATATATGTGATACTGAAAAATACCAAATTATTTAAAGTCAATTTCCTGTCGTTGCTGCTGAGGCGATGAGTGTATATAAAGCTCAAGGTCAGACATACAATAGAGTGTACTTAAATTTTAGAAAAAAAGAAAGGCGATCGCAACAGCTATCATATGTAGCACTTAGTAGAGTGAACAATTTGAGTGGTTTATATATTTTGGGTAAATTCCAGGCACCGAGCTGTAACAATAATATTAGAGTCCCAAACGCTGCCCTAACAGAATTGAAACGTTTAAGAGAGTCGAAAAAATTGAAATTATTGTATAACAATTTAATGAATGAAGAAGGATTCAAAGTCGTGTATCAGAATATCGGATCTCTTCAGGATGAATTGATCCATATAATCAAGGATCCATGGTTTTCTCGGAGTGATATTTCAATTTTCAGTGAATTGTTAACCAAAGCAACTGACGTATTAGTTATTCCGAATTATCAGCTTTTGTATAGATCTGACTATTGCAATTATAGTTGTGGATTGATTTGTTATGGAAGGGGAGAGTTGTCTATTGCAATTATTAGAAGCGAGTACGAATTCAATGACAAGGCTAGTATTGAACTATTTGTATTGAAGAATAAAGATCATTATTTCGTGAGCGGTTATAAATCCCCACATGCGACGACACATATGTTCAGAAAAATTTGGGAACGTGTCACAAAAAATATCCCTGAAAATAGTAATATAACTCTAATTGGTGATTTCAACTATAATCTACTGAAAAATCATAAAGATAATATCGACGATGGATTTTTCATAAAATATTTGAGTCAAAACGGATTGCGACCAAAGTTACCATCTGATTGTATTACCACTAATTTGAATACTCAAACAGACGTTATTTTTTCAAATTGCACAGGCATCAAGTGTGGGGCTTATGAAACATATTTGACTTATCACAAACCCATTCATGCTATTATTGACTCACAATATGAGGTCGACAATGATAGAGTGATTTCCGCCTCAAATCATGCTGTTGGAAGTATTGAGATAATAGATAATACACAGAATTCAGAAAATCCCAGTAGCAGGAGCAAAGAAAATGGTCACAGCAATGAAAACAACCTGGTGAATGCGAATTTTTTGAGCAGTCCGAAAAGAAGTAATTGTCGGGAATGGTTTTATGCACTCTCTGCGGAACAGTGTGACAGGGTCATTGATCCGCAATGTTATTTAGAGACGAACACATAAATTTATTACATGACATCATGAATAAGACATTAACTGAGCAAGAAAAATTCAATTTTGCACAAGACACCGGTTATGTTCAAGCTTTGGTATCAGTATAGGAGATTGGTTCTAAAAATTAAAAATTTTTTGGACATAGATAATTGAACTTTTTGATGTCTTTTCATGTTTTTTCAATTGTCTAGGGGTCGGTCACACAGCGTGGAGCGAAAACAACATCCTAATTAAAATTTCAGAAGATTACAACCTACTTTTTCCTGGGAAGAATAACCCAATATAACGAAAAAACGGAAACTACAAACAATTGAGATTATCACCACGTTTTGCATTACCCGAGGCCAGGACGGGGACGTAGTGGTGCATAGGCCTCAAAAGAACCTACACAACCTACCCTAATGCGACTCACGGGATTTTGTTGAAGAATTTTATTGACAAAAACCACCGCTCAGCTTCTTTGAGCTTCAAAAATTTAATTTTTAATAATTTTCAGGAAACAAGTACATAGAACATAAAAATGCGTACTTTTGTTCTCCCTAGTCGATAACGTGAATGCTTCGCGTGGAATAATATCAACCAGTTAATTTAATCATTTATATTCGAAAAAAAAAAATTTTAATATAATTGAAAAACGCATATAATTTTAATTCAGATTTAGAAAATTTCGAAATTACTCATCTGGAATTGTAAATCCACCGGTAATCCATTGAGACACTACACTTTTCTTTTTCCAAAAGAAAGAAACAAAGTTAACCATTATAGGAACACCAGAAGACTCACTGGATAGAAGAAGGCTATAAAGGTTCTTCTTCCCAATATTTCCCCCTCCAACACCAACGGTCTCTGTCCTACTCATGTAAATGTCTTCAATTCGCGAAAATAATCGATATTTTTCTACGCCGTTTCACACCACACACCGCGTTCCCTCTCCCTCTACAATTCAAAACAATGGGATAAACCGGATAAAACTGACTCTATTTTTCTCAAATAAAATTTTATTACTGTGGATATTTTCATGAATTTAATTTATAATGTTGGAAAATGTGTAAAATGACATGAAAAATTTTAAATTGTGAAGGAAACCTTGAAAAATTGAATTTTTGGGAAGAATCAATTTCCTTTACAAAAGCTGAAGGAGAGAGCAGAGGTCAAGGCCAGCCACCAGCGAAAAGATGGGAGCACCTCGCAAGAACCATCAAAGAAACAGCGGAGGTGACTGGAATGCAGTCAGGAGGTGGACCGAAACAGAGGCAAGAGACATGGGACAATGGAGAATACAAGCAGGCGAGAAGAAAGATGTTCAGATATCTCAACAGATTCAGGTGGAGAAGGAACTGGAAAAACAAACGAACATACGTGGAGGCCAGGAATGAGCTGAGAGACCTCCGAGTAGTGCTAATTGAAAACTGGCTAGATGAGAAGAAAAAAGAGGAGAAAAGGAGTAGAACAATGGTGGAGTGGTGGAAGGCGATGAATTGGTTCAGAGAAGGAAAGAAGAGAGAAGGGAACACAATCCCAAAGGCAGAATGGCTAAGTCACTTCAGGAGACTACTCCTGGCAGAAGAAGAGACTGAGGTAGGCGAGAGAGGAGGCCCGGCACACAACGAAATAGACAAGACTCCGGTAGACCGACAGAAGACCAGACGAGGGAGACGACAGCTGAGAAAGAAAGAAGTAACAGCACAGGCGAGAGCGAGAGAGAAGAAGCAGAGACAGAAACGAGAGAAGAAGAGATAAAAGGCCTGGACAGTGACATCACCGAAAGAGAAGTGCTAGCGGCGATGAGAGGGCTGAAAACGGGAAAAGCGGTGAGTGAAGACAGAATCACGCCGGAATTCTTTAAGGGACTGCCCGAGGGAGGAAAGGAAGAGCTGATTGAGATAGTAAAAGGTCTGTGGAGGCGAGAGGAATTCGTAGAGAGCTGGAAACAGCGATAA
Source organism: Aleiodes leptofemur (assembly GCA_963942555.1). NCBI lineage: Eukaryota > Metazoa > Arthropoda > Insecta > Hymenoptera > Braconidae > Aleiodes > Aleiodes leptofemur. Next base: position 6,070,496 of record OZ012614.1, read on the forward strand.
TCTACCCAATCCACAAGAGAGGTGACAAGGACAAGGCCAGTAATTACAGAGGGATAGTGCTACTAGACATCGGCTACAAAATACTGACATCGGTGATGGCGAGAAGGCTGGGAGATGGCTGGAGACGGAGAATAAACTATCGGAGGCACAGGCAAGTTTCCGGAGCAACCGAGGAACGATGGAACAAGTGTTTTTTCTCAATACCTTAATTGGAAACAAATTGAAGAATGAAAAAGGAAGATTAAAGGCGGTATTCATAGATTTCAAAGTGGCATTCGACAAAGTTGATCGGGATAAACTGTGGCAGTGAATGAGGAAGCTGGGGATAGAGGGCAGGTTTCTAAGAGTTACAATGGAAATCTACGAAGACACTCGAAACAGAGTGATAGCAGGCGAAGAACTGACGGGAGAATTCAGGATGGGGAAAGGAGTGAAGCAAGACTCTCAACGCAGTCCTCTTCAACATCTTCATTGACGATCTAGAGGCAGACTTCAGGAGGAGAGGAGACGGAGGGACAAGAATTGGGCAAGGAGCGGGTAAGAAGGTCTTCGCCCTGCTATACGCAGATGACGCAGCAATACTAGCTAAAAGACCGGAAGACCTCAGGAAGATGTTGAAGACGCTTGAAGATTGGTCAGATAAGAATGAGATACAGGTAAGCGTGGGAAAAACAAAGGTGATGGTCTTCAGGAAAGGCAGCAAGCTTAAGGAAGAAGAATCTTGGGAATACAAGGGAGAGAAGTTGGAGGTAGTGAACGAGTTTGAATACCTGGGCTACTGGTTCACCACAAGGAACCAATACGATTATAGAAGAACTGTGGGCAGGAAACATAGAAGAGGCGGCAATTACAGCAATGGCAGCAAATACAGGAAAAGGAGAGAGAGAGAGGCAAAAAGATGTGGAAGGAATACGTAACTCAAAATACTGCAGTTACTATAAAGAACTAAAAGAAGAAGCGGGCATGGAAGCATATTGGAATATGAAAAATCTCAAACTAGCAGACAAGTACACATGGGCAAGATATAGATGCAGAAACGCAGGAAAAGGAGGAAAAAAAGGTTCGGAGATGAGAGATGCAGGGCTTGCAATAGAGAAGAAGAGACTCTAGAACAGGTCATAAGCTGTGGCAAGCTGATGAAAAAGATTGGGAAGATGGAAGCGAGCAGCTGGAAAGCTTGGAGGGGGAACGATGGGCCAATGGAGTGGAGGAGAAGGCTGGTCGAAGAGCTAAGAGAGGTGCCCAAAAAATCACGCTGCCGTTCCCTGGGCAAAATAGAAACGATGCTGAGAAAAACGGGAGAGGCAAGAAAAGAGAGAAAAAGGAGAGTGGAAGAATGAATGAGACTGAGGCAATAAGAAGGTGGCGGCGGGGAGAAGAAGAGGGAGAGGGTGAAACCAAATACTGCAGTGATAATCAAAAGACTGATATTAGATTAGTGAACATAGAGCTAAAAGAATGACGCTGTAGTATAGAAAAGACTCTCTGTAGAATTACACAAAAAACGCAATGATGCGACACAAGTGCAAATACTCATATTTATATTGATATATTGTGACGTAATTCTCGAGCCTAACGGCAAGCTCAACAATTGAGCACGCTTGAAAAGCACCCAATAGCTAAAACCAAAAATCATAAACGATACCAAAATCCAAATGAGCTTCAGGATGTATCTCAACATCCGATCAATCTTATATTGATCTAAACAACAATAAACCAGAAATCAAAATATAATCATGTAAACCAAAAACTCAAATACGCCCTTATTCAGCACAAACGAGTTCAGCCTCCTCTCAAGGTTACTATTATGGGTTTAAATAAGGAGCATTAAATAATTCCAAACAAATAATTTCGGGGATATAATAAAAATTTTATATACAAAAAAATAATTATCGAATTTATAAATTATTCAACCCCTGCGTTAAATCGGCTAGTGCGCAGCACAATAATAAAAATTTTAATGTTCATAACATAAAACATAACTTTCGACCACTCATAATAAATGAACAATGAATTACAAACAAATTCTTTAAAACTAAATTTAAAAAAAATAATAATGTCAATCAAAAATAAAATTTAATTAATTAATCGTCGATTTCAAATTTGAAATCATAAATCAATTCAAAAATTCCATGGTGCCGCTACCTACAGTTATCTTTCGCAACGAAACGGAAGTAACTAAAACTTCCCTAGCAAAATTCCCTAGATGTCCAGGCCGACTCAACGATATGTCCTTGAATGAAATTAATGAAATTAATTTCATAAAAAAAAATTAATTCATAAAATTTCTCAAAAATCAAAACAAATAAAAAAAAATACAAAACAATAAAATTCCAGAAAGTCGCGAGACTCAAATTCCTCAAATAATTATGATTAAATAACTTTGGCCACGACACCAAAATATCCGTTAATTAATTTTCAATTCACGACAATAAATTTTCCGGAATAAATTAAATTAAAAAAAAATATATATAATTCGAGAAACGATAACGAGAGTTCAAAATTATTTTAATAAAAAAATAATTGAATGTTTCCAAAAATTATCGCATAATTAATTCGCCGATGAATGGTATTCAATCTCATGGCGTTATCACTACGAAGCGTCATTACGCTAAAAAAAAAATAAAAGTCAACGACCACGAAATTAATAACCGTACAAAATTTAATTAATCAAAATCTTTACTCACCAGATTATTCCACAATTTAATTAATGAACAATATTTCTCAATTTTCAATTAAACGACGATTAATATAATTAATTCCAACTGAATTAATGATTTCCGACAAAACGTAAGGAAATGGCGGTTATACAACATGTCCAAAAATGACACGACAAAAACATGTGTGTTCACCAGAGCACACCAAGCGAGAATCAGCCGACAGCAAGCGCTGTGCACTGGCCCAGGCGTCTTTTCCGGGAAGGACGTTCCTCATTGAGCAATCCCGAAATACGTCATTTAATACAGCTCAACCTGACGTTAAGTATTTTCCTTCTTCAATGACGATAAATTCCAACAAAGATAATTGAGAAACTCCAAGTCAATGATATGAGAGTTGGGACAATTTATTTAGTCCAAGGATGCAACAAAAGTTCATCAAAACGTCCCAATCAATGCTTCCGATGAATTTCGTCATTGGCGCCAAAACTTTTCTCCAATTAACCAACTCCATAGGTAATTTTGAATTTCTTTATTATCGTCCATCTGGTGTCTCCCTCTTTCAGTCGTGAGACATCAACTCAATTGACGATAATCCAATGAGCGTTAACATACAAAATTAACCAATCGGCATTAGTTTTACATAATTTTCACTAAGATTGAACTCTCGTGATTCGTTTATTTTGATTCTCGGTTGGTGGTGCCAAAACTATTCAAATTCAAAATTAATTACGTGCCCAGACGATGGAAAGTAACGTCGATTGAAATATCAAGTTACAATATATATAGGTGTGTACATATAAACATGTATAAATGTAAATAGAAAAAAATATAAGTAATTTAAGTTAATTTGGAAGAAGTGATTGGGAAAAGGCTTGATGAACCGATGTAAAACAAAAATTGTAACATCTAAAGAAAATAAATCCTATTCTATTCTATTCTACTCAATAACTAGCTCCTCTCAAATTACTTAAAATTACTCGGAATGTTCTTCACTTAACAAAATGCACGATGCAACAAGTATCAGCGTCTCTCTTGTTGTGTTTGTGTGAGTGTGTGTGTTCTGCAGGCCGGCAGAGAACATGGCCGCTCTAGCTCCAGGCTTCCTCTCTGACCTACCAGATGGTGCGTCGTGTCCCATTCAACTCGCATTCATTCTTCGCACTCACTCCTGACATTCGTACAGGTTGGGTTGGGTGGAAAGGGGCCTCAGGGGCAAACCACTCGGTTACAACACGTAGCATGAATAGACGAATAGTTGACTTCTAAACAATAGTTGAACAATTTAGTTGAGTTACTATCCCTTTGAGAAAAGACTTTGGAATTATTGAGAATATTATCACTTCAACAGAAGGTCCAGTTTCCTCGTAAGCTGATGGGTCTTGATAGACCGCCTGAAAGAGAGTGATGAATCTGGAGGGGATCATTCACGTCTCGACGCCGCTTTGACCAGGTGTCTGTTCATTAGTCATCTTTACCGGCGGGAGTTTGATAACGTTTCAAACACCATCATAACTATCTTGACCGTAAGATGTATATCTATGGAGATATTTGCGAAATACTGTAAATTCCACATAGTGAGCATTCTAAGGATTGAAAATGTTAGGGATAGTATTTTCCAAAATGTATAGAAATAGGAATCCGATAATAATGATTTCAATATTACATCAAATTAATAGTGCACACATCAATTCCATTTCAGAAATAAGTAGTGATTTTTTTTCCGAAGCACACTGTTGAATCCCATGGCTGGAGTACATCTCTTTTGGTATTGTTGATATCCTTATTTCTATAGTCTTCTAGAATTTGGATAATGAATCGTTTCTGTTCTTCATCTTTAGTGAACGAATCGTTGTACTCTCGCATCAATTTCACTCCTCGTTCTGCAGTATCATTCATAACTGACTCATTTCTCACAACGTTTAAATATTCTTGGGAATTAGTATTTCCTGACTAGCTTTCACGATTTTCTTTCAACCAGCTTGTATGAAAGCGTTGGTTATTTTTCTCTTATTTTTTTTAACTGTTCGCTGAATATATCCATAATTAAAAATTAAAAAAACAAGTTATATACCACATAAAAAGTTATGCATATCGTTAGTATGAGGGATGTAAAAAGACGAATTGTAATCTTTTTTCTTTTCCTACATCATTACCTCATACCATTAAAATGTAGAAGTTCGAGAGATGACGACATCCATGAACCTCACTAGTTATAAATTATAACAATAATGTTTATAGTTTTTTCTACACTGTTTTATACTGTACATATGTAAATATCTTTTTTAATGTCAATAAAAACTGTTGTTATATAAAAAAAAAAAAAACCTCCCACTCGTCCATTTGGCTCGACTTGTGCACGGTCGATGTCTCTGATACGTTGTCAGACCATGGAAAATCTGAATATCCCTTGGGTGCTGGACATCATCTTATCTGGGTGACTCTCCAGCTGAACATCACGAAGCCTCCCCCTCGTAGTATTCTCTCTCGAAGTTACCGTCATCTAGCTGATCCATCCATAATATCAACTCCTTCAGCTGTCGATTGGAATATGCTGGTGACTGCACCTGTGCCTTTCGACTGCGTTGTGCTGAACTACAGCGAGAGACTCCTCGAGATCTCGGATTCCTATTTACCATTGAAGGAAATCACGATTAGCACTGACAAGAGTGTCCCCTGGCTGAATGAGCAATTTAGATCAAGTGCAGGTAACGTCGCTAGGCTCTATCGCCGCTATCGTCAGAACGATAGCACAGCTAATCGTGATTCTTATCACACGGCACGTGACTTCCATCACCTGAGCTTTACGAATGCCAGGATTGAATATTACAAGTCTAAGATTGCAGGGATCCAGCCACATTTAGTCTGGAAAGAGCTACGTCATCTAGGGCTGATACCATCTGGTTATGATCGGGAACTCGCTGTCGACCCCTCAGCAGTTGATTCTTTCTTCGCCTCTATTTCCACCATAATGTTGCCTGCTGCTAATTGTAATGCTGCTGCATGTACACCCTTCCACCGTGATACGTATGATGATGGCCTGTGTTTTACCATGGTATCTCAAGCGAAGGTCAAGGAGGCTCTCCTCTCCGTTAAGTCCAACGCCTGCGGTGCTGATGGTTTGTCTCATCAGCTATTTCTCCCGGTTCTGGATATCTTCCTGCCGTCGATTACCACCATATTCAACACTTACATCCGTGAATCATCTTTTCCAACTAGTTGGAAAAAAGCAATCATCGTCCCGGCCAGCAAGACATCGTCTTCATCTTCCGTGAACGACTACCGCCCTATTGCATTATTGCCGTTTCTGAGCAAAGCCCTGGAACGAATAATCTTTGAGCAACTCTACAGTCATCTTGAGCGGCATGACCTCCTTGACAGCCTTCAATGTGGATTTCGTAAGGGACACAGCACCCAAACGGCACTCCTGAAACTATTGAACGACATTCGTCTTGGCATGGATCAGCGGCAAGTTACCGTACTGGTTCTCTTCAATTTCTCGAAAGCGTTTGATACGGTCAACCACGCTGCTCTTCTAGAAAAACTGGGCTCCTTGGGGATCTCCTTATCCGCCATTAACTGCATATACTCGTACTTGTCGAACAGGAGCCAGGTAGTCAAGAACAGTGAATCTCTCTTCACTGACTGGCTGCATACCAATGCTGGAGTTCCCCAGGGATCGATACTCGGCCCCCTGCTGTTCTGCCCCTACATCAATGACATTGGCTCGGTCATCAATAACTCCGGCCATTTACTCTATGCCGATGACCTGCAAATTTACTGCAGCTGCTCTCCATCGGACCTGCCTGATTGCATCGAGAAGCTGAACGTGGACATTGCCAACATCAGTTCTTGGGCACAGAAAAATGGGCTCAGTCTGAACCTCTCGAAGACCAAGGCCATCATTTTTGGTGCGCGACGTTTTATTAACAACATTGACTACAATCTATTGCCCTGTCTTGGTTCTGACGACTGTCCCATTCCGTTCGTTCCCTCAGTGAGAACTCTCGGGGTCATACTCGACAGCAAACTTACGTTTGAGGAGCATGTCAACTCGGTCACATCGAGGACCAACAGCATATATTATCAGCTTTACTCATTCAGGCAGTCCACTGATGTGGATCTCCGAAGAAACCTAGTTAGTTCTCTGATTCATCCACACATTAGTTACTGCTTTGGCGTGTTAAACGGTGCTGGCGTGGTCCTTGATGATAGACTCCAGCAACTGGGCAACCGTGGTATCCGCTACATCACTGGATGCAAGCGGGATGACCCGATTACTCTGCTCCGCCTGGAGCTCGGTTGCATGAACGTGGTCAACCTTCGCCATTTTGTCCTGCTGAACATCTTGTACCAGGTGCTTAACACTAATCAGCCTGAATACCTGGCCAAATTACTGTGTTATAACGTTGCCAGGCATCCTAGGCGAGGCCCACAGTTGGGCTGTCTGCTGATTGTGCCAAACCATCACACCGACTCCTATAAATATGCCTTTGGGGTCTCTGCCCCTCACCTCTGGAACAAGCTACCCCCTGATATTCGTGAGGCTGCGACTCTCCAACAGTTCAGGTACCTTTCAAGGCGCTGACTCATCGATGGCGAGAGACTGCGTTATGCACTCAGCAGAACGTGAGCAGGGCTTGACGTCTGCCAACACCATCATCATCGTCATCCTGGCCTCGCAAGTTTCTGCACTCCTTCTTCACACTATTTCATTTATTACACCTGCCTCTATTTTCATGGCTACTCTCACAACTAGCACTGCAATTTAATTCAAATATTCATTAATTACTTACATGCTATTCCTCGTGTCAGTGTAAATCTCAGAGATTTTTCTATTTCTTTTCCATTACTGCATTATAATCTTGCTATTTTCTTCATATACCTCTTTATTCTATGCCTACAATGCTGTACTGCTAAATTTAAGCTATTATTTTATTATTATTCTGTTAACTTCACCTATTGCCCTGTGGCAAATATCTGTATCATTTCTTTCAACTTCCTGGATAAGAATAAAAAATATCTATCTATCTATCTATCTATCTATCTATCTATCTATCTATCTATCTATCTATCTATCTATCTATCTATCTATCTATCTATCTATCTATCTATCTATCTATCTATCTATCTATCTATCTATCTATCTATCTATCTATCTATCTATCTATCTATCTATCTATCTATCTATCTATCTATCTATCTATCTATCTATCTATCTATCTATCTATCTATCTATCTATCTATCTATCTATCTATCTATCTATCTATCTATCTATCTATCTATCTATCTATCTATCTATCTATCTATCTATCTATCTATCTATCTATCTATCTATCTATCTATCTATCTATCTATCTATCTATCTATCTATCTATCTATCTATCTATCTATCTATCTATCTATCTATCTATCTATCTATCTATCTATCTATCTATCTATCTATCTATCTATCTATCTATCTATCTATCTATCTATCTATCTATCTATCTATCTATCTATCTATCTATCTATCTATCTATCTATCTATCTATCTATCTATCTATCTATCTATCTATCTATCTATCTATCTATCTATCTATCTATCTATCTATCTATCTATCTATCTATCTATCTATCTATCTATCTATCTATCTATCTATCTATCTATCTATCTATCTATCTATCTATCTATCTATCTATCTATCTATCTATCTATCTATCTATCTATCTATCTATCTATCTATCTATCTATCTATCTATCTATCTATCTATCTATCTATCTATCTATCTATCTATCTATCTATCTATCTATCTATCTATCTATCTATCTATCTATCTATCTATCTATCTATCTATCTATCTATCTATCTATCTATCTATCTATCTATCTATCTATCTATCTATCTATCTATCTATCTATCTATCTATCTATCTATCTATCTATCTATCTATCTATCTATCTATCTATCTATCTATCTATCTATCTATCTATCTATCTATCTATCTATCTATCTATCCCCCTCCAACGTACTCTCACCTTGCCGTGGTGGAGGGGCTTGTGTGCTTCAATGAACCGAACCAGCGGAGGCTAATAGAGCCTCCAGAAGGGTCACCCATGCTGAGTGGGTCGAAGGGGAGAAGCCAGACCAAGAGGAGTACCAACGACGACAACAACCATGGCATTAAAACAGGACAATGTATTTACGTTTACGGAGCAGGGGAGGGATACCCCAGCCACGGTGGGTGCTAGTGGTTTAGTCACAGGCCACACTCCATCGTCAGCCAGCTACTGTGATACTCCACTGATGAACACCCAGGTTAGTGAAGTTCTATCTGCTGCTGGGAAGGACAGCTTAGAGAATGTTCCTGGAGATGGACCTGGAAGGGGAATAGAAGCGAGACGTGATGCTTCCCCATTCTCACTACCAGAGCTATCTATTACACCAGGCTCTGACAACGTGTTGTTATCGCCGATCATCTGTACCCCGGTGAAACAGCTCTCAGCCGCATCCCGGGCAACAACTCTGTTGTCTGAGTCGAGGAAGAGGAGAAGAACCGAGTCAGTACCTGTAGGGGGGAGACGCAGAGAGTCCAGTGGCAAGTTCGTAAAGAGAACCCAAGGCCTCTTGGCACACCTCGACAAGATGTGCAGCGAGATTGACAACCTCGCAAAGATCATTAAGAGCTCATACAAACCTAAGAAAGAAATCGTCGAGTGCAGTGGCAAGCTCTCGTTCCAAGCAGAAAAGCTGCAGAGAGGAGCGCTTGACGGCTGGCTCGCAGATGTCAGCGGCGCTGCAGAGAAGGATAGACTTCTCCAGGAGCAAGCCTGGGAAATCCAAAGACTACGTGAGGAGGCCCAACTCAATGCTGAACCCCACCGCAAAGAGATTGAGCAGCTGCAAAAGACAGGATCCGTGAGGAAGGAGAGCATGACAAAATGTGACCAGTGTCGCGATCTCCAAACGCGTGAGGAGAAACGTCAGGAAGCTTATGGTGATGGTACATACGCTGCGTATGCTCAGATCTCTGGGCCTGTGTGGGAGACAGACATCTTCCAGAAAACCGAAATATTGAAAGAACCCATCTGGGGAGCAGCTGAAAATGAAGTTGTTATTTTACCGGTCAGTAAGCTTTTCAGCTCAGAGCACCGAGTCATCGAAGAGGCGGTCGACAGATTTGGAGGCAAAGCTGGACTCCTTAAACAGCGTAAAAACATTGGCGAGCTCGCAGTAATGCTGCAGACCTTCAGTTATCCTGAAGAAGATGGAGAAGTGACGCAGATAAACAGGCAAATCTTGTATCCCATTCTGTCAGAGGGACCAAAGATGACCGAACTTAACCCAGAAGTCGTCTTCCATACAGCGGAAATGGTCAAGCAGGTGGTCTTACTGCGCAGAAGGACTAGCATTGTTGTACCGAGACTCGCTGGACCACTTGGCACCATGATCGACAGGATTCTCCGCTTCGTTTTTACAGATACTCACATCCGTCTGAAACAGTATGGAGCAGGGAACCAACAGAGAAACCGTGAGAGACAAATAAATAACAATGCTGAGAAGGAGAGGAGCACTCGACGGTCTAATCAAGAATCCATCCATGTCAAACTTGATGGAAAATCTTATGCTGAGACTCTCAAGCTCATGAGACAAACGGTAAATCTGGAAGAAACTGGTGCGGAAGTCCAGAGAATAAAAGAGGCGAAGAAAGGAGGCGTTCTGTTGAGTGTCCGTAATGGGGCTGATAAAGCAGAAGCACTGAGGAAGATGATCCAACAGAAAATCCCGGAATCCAAAACTGCTGTTCATGCACGCAAGAGAATACTCCACGTGAAAGGTCTAGATGACAGTATGACGGACGACGAAGTGGCAACAGCACTACAGAAATCAACTGGTGAAGGCTCAAGTGCCTTTGAACTTCGAGCAAGAAGACCAACATATGCAGGCAAGCAAAACATCACTGTAATTGCCACTGAGCCAGCTGCGAATAAGCTCATCAAGTCAGGACAAGTCAAGATTGCATGGGTTTCATGCCGAGTAGTGGAGAGGGAGCCGGAGAGCAAATGCTTCAGGTGCTGGGAGTATGGACACACAAAGCCACAATGCAGAGGTCCTGATCGACAACATCTTTGCGTCAGATGTGGCAAGGAAGGACACAAAGCAGCGGCTTGCACTGCTGAACCCTATTGTGTGCACTGCGAGGAAGAGGGTCATCAATCTGGATCCGGGAAGTGTCCCCTCAGTAAGAAGAAGTTAGGCAGGAGAAAACCCGAGCAAACGAAATCATGAGCATCAAATTCCTATAAATTAATGCTCATAAGAGTCGTCCAGCTATGGACCTAGCTGTGGCGACGGCATTGCAGACGAACGTCAGTATTTTACTGACAAGTGAACCGAATACCCTCATGCTGAAGGGAAGGAAAGACTGGATTAGTGATGACTCATCGGACACAGCCATAAAGATCCTGGACAGGAAACTGACTACGAAATCAACCGGTAATGGGAAGAATTTCACGTTTGTCACAACTCCGGAATTCACCGTCTATAGCTGTTACTCCTCACTGAACGGCGAGATTCGAGATCTTGAAGACACGCTCGAAGAGGTGGCGAGTCGGATCAGGCGAAACAAGGAAAGTGCCATTGTCACAGGAGACTTTAATGCAAAATCTTCGCATTGGGGTATGAACTTCACCGACCAGCGCGGCCAAGTTATGACCGAGTGGATTGCTGAGAATAATCTGATTCTCGCCAACGCTGGCGATAAACCAACGTTCGTGAGATCAAACCAGTCATCCATAATCGACCTGACAATTGTCACGGAGGACATGTATAAGAAATTGGTGCATTGGGAGGTGAGCAGTGAAGAAAGCCTCAGTGATCACAAATATATCCGGTTCGAGATGAGAACGACTTGGGAGATTCGTTAATCATTCACAGTCCCTGGAGGATGGCAGCTGAGGAAGCTGAACACGTTGAAACTAGAGGAAGCTCTAAACCGCATCGAGGAAACTAATTACACAACATCTGTAGAGGGCTTCACGGAAAACCTCAATAGGGCTAGTAACGCATCAATGCCGAAGAGGAAATCAGTCTCACAACGCCCACTAGTAAACTGGTGGTCAGCAGAGATAGCTGACATAAGGAAAAGCTGCATCAGCAGCAGGCGAATCCATCAGCGATCACTCAAGAAGAACTCCCCAGAGGTGCAGCAGCAGAAATGGAAAGAATACATGATCTGGAAGAAAAGATTGCAGCACTGCATCAAGGAAGCCAAGGTCAAGTGCTGGAAGAATGTACGTGACGAAGTTGACTACGATCTTTGGGGGAATGGATATAAGATCGTGATGAAAGGGATGATGGGATTCCCAAGGAGAATACAGCTTTTCATGGACTTCACCGAAGAGGTGGTCAGCCACCTCTTCCCAGTACATAAACCCGTCCACTTTCTACAGCAGAGTGATGTGAATTTTCAGCCGTTCACTGACGAGGAACTCCAACTAGCCTGTTGTAGGCTGAAGAGTAGAAAAGCTCCTGGTCCAGGTAAAATACTACCTGAGATCCTCAAGAAAGCAGCTCAAGAGAGACCTAGGTACCTGCTGTCGGTCTACAATAGGCTTGCAGTGAATGGAAGCTTTCCAAAAAAATGGAAAAAAGCACTGTTGGTCCTTCTGCAGAAAGCAGGGAAGCCACTAGATTCACCGTCCTCGCAGAGGCCCATCTGCCTCCTGGATGCTGAAGGGAAGCTCTACGAACAGCTGATACTGCAAAGACTCAAGAAGGAACTCGAAAGGACAGGGAACTTATCAGACCAGCAGTATGGTTTCAGAGAAGGACGGCAAACTGCGGATGTCATAAAAGCTGTCATCCAGAAAGCTGAAGAAGCTGGTGCGTACTCCAGTGCTTGTAGGAGATTATGTGCCGTGATCACTCTAGATGTCAAGAACGCCTTCAATAGCGCATCCTGGCAAATCATCTTGGATGAATTAAGAGAGAGGCACATCGATGAGAGTCTCATCAATATTATAGCATCGTACTTTGCGGAGAGAACGATAGTTCTCGAAGCGGAAGGAAGAACATGCGAAAAGCCAATCAATGCCGGAGTTCCTCAAGGCTCAGTACTTGGGCCAACTTTATGGAACATATTATACGATGGACTCTTGAGATTACCCCTAGGAGATGGGATTATACTGATAGGTTTTGCAGACGACGTGGCTCTAGTGAGTGTAGCAAAATCGTCAAAAGAACTCATGGATAGAACCAACACTGCCTTGAAGAGGGTTGCTGATTGGATGAGAGGGAGACAACTGGAACTTGCTCCCGAGAAAACTGAAGCAGTTCTTCTGACAATGAAGAGGAAAGTCGATCCGATACACTTCGAGCTCCAAGGCATTAGTATAAAGCCCTTGAAGACCATTAAATACCTGGGGGTGTGGTTGGACACGCGTCTCTCTTTCAACGTGCACGTGGACGAAGCCATTCAGAAAGCGGATAGAACCATAACTGCCCTATCAAGACTCATGTCAAACATAGGTGGCCCGAGGGCTTCGAGACGTAGAGTCCTGGCCAGTGTTGCCTTATCACAGGTTCTCTACGCAGCTCCTATCTACGGGAGAGCAGTGAAAAAGAAGGAAATAAGGCGGAAACTGACGAGACTCAACCGAGGTCTTTCGATACGAGTTGCGAGTGCTTATCGAACGATCTCCGCTGAAGCAGTAGAAGTGATTGTGGGGATGCCCCCAATAGACTCGTTAGCCATAGAGCGGCTACAGAAGTACGAAGGAACAGACGGATCCACAGCAAGGGAAAGCTTGCTTTCTGAGTGGCAGGCACGCTGGGACACAGGGCAACATGGCAGATGGACCCATGAACTTATTCCAGACATCCGGCGCTGGTTGGCTCGCCCCTATGGTGAGGTTGACTATTTTGTGACGCAGGCTTTATCTGGACACGGATGCTTCAAGGAATTCCTATTCGGCAGGAAAAGAGCGGAGACTGACCTATGCCCTTACTGCGGGATGATAGACGATGTCAATCACACGATGTTCGTGTGCGACAGATGGAACGAAGAGAGACTTGAGTTCAAAGCTCGTACAGGACAAGAATTCAACAAGACAAACATGATGATCAGCCTGACAAGCAGCGGGGAATGCTGGGAAAATGCGTACGGAGTGATCCGCACGATAATTAAGAAGAAAGAAGACGAGATCAGAGCGCAGCGTTAGAGCGTCTGAAGACAGTGCTCATGCTGAAGTAATGCGAAAGCGGTTTCCGGCATGATGCACGAATGACGTGACGGAGGTGGGTTTTTTAGTCAGTAAGAATCTGACACTACCCGCATACCATCTGCGGGTGTCTTATGTAAGATTTTTCCCAACTCCACCAAAAAAAAAAAAAAAAAAAATCTATCTATCTATCTATCTGCTACGAGTAGCTACTTGCTTTGTTTTGGCTTGCTGCATTATAATTGCTCTTCTGCATCATTTTCGCCTGCGGGCGGTTTTTAGTTGCAGTTTGTTGCATGTACTTTGCTGCAACCAACAATCGGACTGATAAATCAGGCTAGTTGGTTGCATTGGTGATAATGTGAGGCTTTTTTCCGATTTTGTCAGTGAGTACATAACCTATCAAGATTTTGGCTATCTCTCTCACTCTGGAACTGTCATCATCGTGGGGAGATTGGATTCATAATTGAGTGACATCTGGGTAGAGAAAGGTGCAACGAGAGCATTCTCTTTACCGGCTGACGTTACACTATCGGCACTCGAAGGCGTGGGCGATTTTTCGGCAATTATATTGTACATTGGCGTACAGCAAGTGGACTTAATATTGAGCATTAATCGATTTTCAATTCATAATTAATAATTTAATGGCAGTAGTTATTACTTGGTCTTTGGTGGCACAGTAGTTATTTCTCATCAACTTTTTATTTTTTTTTTTCATTTTTTAATCTCAGGTTTCCTTATTCTGAGAAATTCATTGGTTTCAATTTTTTATTATTCTTATTTTATCGGTTCATCTTCATACTACTTGTTTGAATTCTCATTACCAGGCAAGAATATTATTATAAGGTCATTTATATCTTATGAGATGTCGGAAAAGGGCAAAGCTCAGCATTGTATCACGTGTCGTAAAGAGACCGGAGGGAAACTATTGTGGTGTGGGAGGTGTAAGAAATTCCTCCACCCTACAGGCACTAAGTTCGATCCGATTTTTTGGGAGGGTGAATCACTTGAGGTTTGTCACGTCTGCTTAACGATGATGAATTCACCGATTGTTACCAGAGCACATACTGCCTCTGATATAGTAGGACTAGCCAGAGAGGGAACCTCTGGAGCTGTAATTTACACGCTGTAGCATAGGAGCTGAGGTTCCCCTTTTGGCCAGTACAACTTTAGCAGTGTTCTATCCGCTGACGCGTCTGTCTCGGGGCGAACGATTGGTGATCTGTTGGATGCTGAGATAGAACAGCCTTTGGTGGGAGAAATGGCGGTAGTGATGCCGATACTTAGGGTGATTTCTGATCAACTGGCGACGTTGGATGAGAAGTCAAAGGCTAATGATGAGAGTATGGGGACGCGCATGACGGCTTCCTAGGAGGAGGTCTCCACTCAGCTCTCTGCACTGGACAAAATACCTGAGCTGGTGCAGAAGGTGGATAAAGTTGTCAATGAGGTCACGGCGACTGGTGGACGTGTGGAGGCGGTTGAAGCTGAGCAGAGAAACCTCCAGCAGGCTGTGCAGGATGCAGTGGCGTTCATTGGTGCTGCTGGTGCGGCTCCAGTAGACGTTGAGGCGAGATTTGGTGCAATGTCGCTGTCAATGAGAGAACTGAATGACTCGATTGCTAAAATTAACGCCGAAAGAGCTAGGTTGTCAGCTGATACGCTCATCTCCGGGTTGAGGCTGCCATCAAGTGCTGATGTCAAGAGGACAGCACTTGCGGTCATTCGTTCGATGTGTCAATCCTGTACAGCTAAAAATAGTATCAGCGTTCGACCCCTGGGTTCGAGAAAATCGTCTGGATGTGCTGAGAACTCTGTAGGGGGTGGTGTGGGGACCTCCGCGACATCATCGCATCCAGAAGATGCTGGAACGGAGAATGGTAGACCAGTGCCCTTGTTGGTGCTCATGTGTTCGGGTGTACTTGCACATAATGTGGTTATTGGTAAGGCACGACACGGGAAGCTACACACCTCTGAACTCAACAAAGACCTTATTGCTGCTGCTGGAGTCATAGTACCTATTGAGCCTTCGCTTATCAACATAAATGAGTTTCTCCCTCTGGATCTACACGAACTTAGGCGTGCTGTGAGAGAGGAGTTGAAGGGGAGGGGCTACATCACGTTTGTTCGTGATGGGGAAATCTTTGTCAAACGTAAAAAAAAAGACTCTGCCACGCGTATTTCAACACTTGAGGATCTAAAAAACTTCCCTTAGATATCACTGCTATCTCTTCACCTTCCTCTTCATCTATCTCTTCTTCTGGGTCTCCTTCTGCTTTCTCCACTACTCTTGCTTCTTCTACTGCATTTGCTTCTTCTTTGGCTCTTGCTTCTGCGACTGATTTTTCTACTTCTACCACTTTCTCTGGTGTTTGCGACTCATCTGCGGATTCCGTAACGTCGTCAGTCACTTGTAATGCCTCTCCATTTGGTACATCCTCACTCCTTCATCCTTAAACGATATCGGGCTCGTGTGACGCGGGTGTCTCGGCGGCCTCTGTGGTGACGGAGAGCTTACGTATTTGCCATCTCAATGTCAACTCAATTAGGACTCACTTGGAGAGGGTTAGGTACTTTCTTGCTTCTCGTCCTCCGTTCCATGTAATAGCCATGTCAGAGACTAAGCTTGACCCCCTCATTGATGACGATATCATCGCACTTGAGGGCTACGTGTTCTTCCGGGCTGATCGTAATACGAGGAGCGGGGGTGTTGCCCTCTATATTAACAAATGCTTCAAGGTGAAAGTCTTAGCGGCGTCTACGCATATCTGAACAAAGAAACCAGGTCTGCCTGAGTACCTGCTGTGTGAGATCTCCTGCTCAAGTGTATTCCCGTTCTTGGTGGGTGTGGTGTACCGCCCTAATCATATACCATTTCTAATGGGAACTGATTTTGTGCCGACACTTGAAGGTTTTCCGCAAGAGTACAGCTCCAAGACCATCTTAGGAGATTTCAATGCCGATCAGCTGTCGTACTCCAATGAGGACTCAGTTTTCTTACGTACGTTCTGTGCCGAAAGTGGTCTCCAATTGTTAAAAATCAACGTAATTTATTGGTCGATTCTCACGGAGGAAAACCCGATGCAGCTCACCGTGGTCTGCCTGTTGAATTTCTCTTTTTAGTTGACTGTATTTTGATGACTTACTCTGTTAGAGGATAAAGGATATCCTCAGTGGATGGATCTAGGTAGATTTTCACAATGATACGGAACACGTGAATTATATAAAAATATATAAACTCTTTAATGATTTGACTAGAATACACTTTCTGATACTTTGACTGCACTGATTCTAGATATTGTCTCTTTGTGATAATTGTCTTTATGATTTAATTGTCTCTATTTTTCATGATTATTTCCACACTGCACACTGCCTTTTTACCGGGCGTAAATCGTTATTAAACCGTTATGCAGATAACTGACTCGACTCCCAACTCAGCGGATCCGACCAGTTCTATCGAATCTTCCCTATTATGTCTATCGACTAGGCGTCAATTCCGCGATAGTTGCTTGATAGTTATGAAGATCATGATGATCTTCACTTGATAAGTTTCACACGCCGAGGTTTTGCCCCGTTGGCAGCCACCGTAGTAGTAGAACTTCACTTGCTGAGTTCCACGCGACGAGTAGAAGGATTTGTGGGACCACGCTGGTGTGATCCCCCAAATTACCCCTGGTGTCGATATTGATAAGTATCTCGTTTTGATTGACCTTCTGATCCCGCGGTAATTCAGATCAGTCGGTAATTTTAGCTTTTTTCTTAACACCAATTGGTGCCGTATGGCCCTACCCATCACACCAATACTTCCGATACCTGGCTAGATTTGTGTCTAATTGATCTGGAGGACATTCTGCTGTCATACTGGCAGACGGATGTGCCGTTTGTTGATGGGCATGACCTTATCGCTGCGACGCTGCAGATAAATGTACCGGTCACTGAGTCTGGGAGGGAGATTCGCTACAGCGATTTCAAGTCATTAGATGCTGATAAACTGAATGCTCAATTGTTGAATGACGACTGGTCTCTTTTCGATCGCTCTGTATCTGTGGATGAGATGGTCGGTAGTCTCTGTGCAAACTTAGACAGCGCTATTGATTCATCGGTGCCATGGGGAACTGTGGGCGGGAAGGCAAAGTGACCACCGTGGTTCACTGAGAACATAGCTTTGCAGATCTCTGAGAGGGACCGTAGATATAGAGCTTATGAGTGAGTCCAATCGAGGGCGGCGCTGTTCAAGTATCGCGTTGCTCACGATCGAGCTCATTCAGAGGTGGAGGGTGCACGGCAGGCGTTCTTTCAGAGGAAGCTTGGTTTGCTCAATGACCCTGCTGCAATTTGTAAGGAACTTAGACACCTTGGAGTAGCGAGGTCCAATGACTCGCAAACGGTGTTTGATCATGACGAGCTGAACAAACACTTTGCGGCTGTCTCTTTTGATGCTTTCGATCCGTCTGTGGATGATTTCCTCCTTTCTTTGCCATCAGTTGGTGATGCTGCTGATGCGGGTTGTTCCTTCCGGTCTGTTACCGACAAAGAGGTGTGTGACGCAATTGTGCACTTCTCTTCGGGGGCTAAGGGCTGTGATGGGGTTCCCCGGTCAGTCATTCTCGCCACATTGACGACACTTCTACCGTATCTCCGTAAAATCCACAATGCATCCTTTGCTACTGCCTCTTTCCCGTCGGAGTGGAAGAAATCATTAATAGTCGGGCTCAGCAAAGTTAAAAATGTGTCGTCGCCGAACGATCATAGACCTATCGCCTTGCTGTGCTTCTTATCCAAGGTCTTGGAGAAGTTGGCTTCATCTCAGATCCAAGGATTCCTTGCGGAGCGGGCTATACTGAATCCTCTCCAGACGGGTTTTAGGCCTCATAACAGTACACAGACAGCTTTACTCAAACTCACGGACGACATTCGCACTGCTATAGACAAAAGACAGATGACACTACTTCTCCTTTTTGACTTCA
Source organism: Aleiodes leptofemur (assembly GCA_963942555.1). Taxonomy (NCBI): domain Eukaryota; kingdom Metazoa; phylum Arthropoda; class Insecta; order Hymenoptera; family Braconidae; genus Aleiodes; species Aleiodes leptofemur. The sequence goes on from OZ012614.1 coordinate 6,089,324, forward strand.
GCAAGACGTTTGATTCGGTGAGTCATGTATCATTACTCCAGAAGCTGAAAGATTATGGCTTCTCTGTTGCTGCTATAACATGGATAGTGAGTTACCTTCAGGCGCACTCTCAAGCAACGCTGGGAAGTGCGGGTGGTATATCGTCGTATCGCCCTCTGAGTAGGGGGGTTCCGCAGGGTTCTGTTCTCGGTCCTCTGCTCTTTCTCCTGTTCGTGGATGACCTTGGTCAGTGTCTTCCGTAAGAGATACGCCATTTGGCGTATGCAGACGATTCACAGATCTACCTGCACTTCTCGAGAGAGGACTTAGAGGTGGCATCACTTAGGATGGGTGAGGCGGGGGACTGTGTTTCAGCCTGGGCGTTGAGGGACAATCTCATGTTAAATGTGTCAAAGACCAAGGCTATCGTGTTTGAGCCACGCTGTTTCGTGAATGAAGTTTACTCTGTCCCGGACATAGGGGTGACTATTGGGGGCACTGAGATACCTCTGCAGTCTTCGGTGCGGAGTTTGGGAGTGGTGCTTGACTGCGAGCTGCAGTGGAGGGGACATGTCCTGGGTGTCTCGCAAAGAGTTTACTCAGTAATGTATCACCTGCGCTTCTGAGCAAGTACGACTCTTGAACTACGTAAACATCTTATAAAGGCCTTGGTGTTCCCGATTATCGATTACTGTTCCTTGGTGTTCGATGGATTTTCGGAGGAGCTGTCCCTCAGGATCGAGCGTCTAATCAATGTGGGGATTAGATACAGCTTTGGGGTGAGGAGAGACGAGCGTGTCTTCCCTTATCGTGGGCAGCTTGGTTGAATGACTTGTCGGATGCGCAGAGTATTCTTCCTGGCATGTCTGGTTTACCGACTGCTTTGGAGAACTGGAGTACCTGACGAGCTTTCTGTTGGTCAATCAGAGCACGCGTCCGATGAGGGAGGAAATGAACCCTCTGGTGGTGAGACCCTTCAGAACGGAGATTATGCGCCGTTCCTTTCAGGTGTCGTCAACATATTTATGGAACTCACTGCCCGATTCAATCAGCAATCTTCCGTCCCTTCCTTCCTTTAAGTCAGCGCTCCGCACCCACCTCCTGAACAACAATGATGTGGGTCTTGGAATATGAGTCTCTCTCCACTCCTCTTTCTCTTTCTCTTTTTCTTCTCTCTTTCTCTTCCTCTTCTTCTTTTTTTTTCTTCTCTTTCTTTCTCTTTCCACGGATACTAATGGGAGCCCGCGAAGTATCTTGCAGATGCGATGGGTGCCTAAGCCACAAACTTCCAATATTATTATCTAAGAAACGAATGAACTAAGAAACGTGGAAACTCAGGGACTTATAAGCTAATGAAGCAAATAAACAAATAAAGGTCAAAGGTCATACAAACTGTTAAAGGACCTAAATTAGTTTTGAAGTGAAACTCCTTTTGGGAGGGTACAAACTTTTTTCTCGCGTCATGAACGAGTGAAAGGTTTTGAGGGGAACGTGGTAGTGGAGTAGTGGGGGAAAAGTAAAAGCAACAAAGAGGAGAGTGCGTTGGTGGGGATGCCATTCTAGCATATGCTTTAGCGGCAGAGAGGGAATACGGCAGGGGGGGGGGTAGGATCTTCGCGTGGAGTGCTGCATACATACTGTTTTTCCATTTTGTAATTTTTTTTTCAACACACGGAGATGGTCATATGGGAATTTTTCGAAAAGATTTTCATAAACATTACCATGCTCCACATCATAATCTCCGCTTTTTATTCCTGAAGAAAATTCCCATTTCGCACTTGGCTTTCGATTGAAATATCTCGAAAACTACTCAAAATTCATCGAGACATGTTGTGAATGAAATTTAGAGGGAAGATTAACGAATGAAATAAGCAAAACTCCGTTTTTCTATGACACGTAGTTATCAAGATATCAATTTTCTAATGAAAAATTCAGGAAGGACGTCCGAGCACTCATTTTTTCACTATCGGGCCTCGTCCATTGTTTCTGAACTATTCATTAAAAAATTGATATCTCGGAAACTACTGGTCGTAGAAAAGCGGCGTTTTGCTTATTTACTTCGTCAATCTTCCCTCCGAATTTCAATCACGGCATGTCTCGATAAATGTTGCATAGTTTTCAAAATATTTCAATCCAAAGTGCCGGACTATGCCCCTTCGTCTACCATATTATGAGGCTAGCATGAGAAAAATATGGAAGTAAACGTTTTCTTCGAATATCCCGGAATTTCAGCAAGATAGAGCAAGCTTGCACGAATCCTCCTTTGTAGAGAGTTTTGAGAGCTACAAGAAAGGATTAAAGCAAAACCGCTCCATCTCGATCAATTTCCTGTGCATTTACGAAAAACTGATTTAAAAAAATGTGGTTGTCTGAACACTTCACAATCGTGAAAAAATGATAATTTGTTAGTGAACAGATAACCAAAATACTATTGGCAGATACTCAAATTCTCAAAGTGTTGTGTTCATGACACAGCTAAATGTGCTGAGCTGTGCTTTTTGCCGTTTCCCTTTGAGATGAACCCCGTATCCTCACATTTCTCAATTATTATCACTTGTTCATTTGAGAAAATCCTAATAATTCATCGCTATCTCTCTATATTATAAAATTCACTTTTGACTGACGAAAAATTTTCCTGACGCTTTTTTTGACTGACGAACAATTTTCCTGACGCTTTTTCTGACTGACGAAAAATTTTCCTGACGCTTTTTTTGACTGACGGAAAATTTTCCTGACGCTTTTTTTGACTGACGAAAAATTTTCCTGACGCTTTTTTTGACTGACGGAAAATTTTCCTGACGCTTTTTTTGACTGACGGAAAATTTTCCTGACGCTTTTTTTGACTGACGAAAAATTTTCCTGACGCTTTTTTGACTGAAGACTGAAGATTTTCCGTAATTACCTCTACTCTATTTCTTTCACCTAGAATTAATTCGTACACATTGGATCAACTCATTATCAGTGATAACTTGCTGTTAGTCAGCTCTATCAGCTGTCATTATTGATTAAAATCTGCTGTCGGTCAGCCATATCAGCTGTTTTCAATTTTTAACTGCATGAAGTTGTGTTTGTTTATGTTGTCAGTCGAACGTCATTGTAAATTTCATGTTTATTGGTAATTCACGGTTATTCAAGTTTATTCATAATTGAACATTTACAATTTAATATATTTTAAGAAATGTCAAGTGAACAAAGGAAGAGGAAATTATGTGTGAATAGTGACAGTGATAATGATAGTGATAATAGTGATGAAGATTGTTCAAAGAGGATGAAAGTCGAGCATGGTCGACGTCGGAAGTGTCAACGTAGTAGACAACGACGATATGAAGATTCTCATAAGGCAGAAATTTCTCGAAAGAAAAGGATATATTATGTGGAAAAAATTGAAACACGTGAAAAGAGAACAGCCAAAATTCCTGCAGAACGACAGAGATTGTATTATCGACGTAATTGCGAGGTAATATCTTCACGTAAAAAGAAATATTATAAAATGGAGACATCAACAAGACGACGTATCGAACGTCGGAGAAAACAATCTGCTTCAATAATTTATTTAGGAAGCAAGTGTCATGACGACGTTGAACCCCTTAATATCGGTGCTTTGTCTTCTGAGTGTCCTCATTGTGGCGCGTTGTCTTTTCCCTCTGAACATGGACGGGTGAAGCATAATTGTTGTCATGGAGGGAAGGTTAAATTGCATGATCTTCCTCCTTACCCAAAAAAATTGAAACAATTGTTCTATAGTGATCGCTCAGATTGTATAAAGTTTCGTAAAAATATACGCCATTACAATAATGCATTTGCCATGGCCACGTTCTGTCCTAAAGAAGAAGTTCCATTCATTGGTGTAGGCAGTTTAAAGATCAAGGGAGCTGTTAATGCAATGGTGACCACAAGTATAATTCCTGTACAGAATACGCCACCTCGAAATGCTCAAATTTATATATATGATCCCAAAGAGGCTCTTTCATGGAGGGAATCTGAAAATTGTGAGCATGAAATATTGAAGATTATTGAGAAGATAATGTCTTCGAGTGGATATGTGCAGAATTATAGGAGTTTATACTCTGTGTATAAACAAAACTGTAAAATGAAACCGAGAATTTGTTTTTTGAGAGCACTCCTTCGAGATGAACAGCATTCTATGCTATCTGGAATTGGAGCCAGTGATGAATTAGCTGCTATTTTAGTTTCACAGGATGGTATGTAATGATTTAGTTCTTTATAGACATTGTAATATTTGTTTCTAATTCGCTTGTATGTTCCTGCAGGAGATATGCCTTCAAATATAGATTTCGTTGTTTATCAAAAAGATCAATTTTCTTGCCAGGAAATGTATAAGCTATCTCACCATATCGAGCCTATGATGTTTCCATTATTATTCCCATCTGGAAATCCTGGATATTCCATTCATGTCCGAAATATTCAGAGTCAGCAGTGAATAACTGTTGTTAAATATTTCGGCTGGCGATTGAGAATCCAAAAGAATGTTTTCAATCCATTTTGCATGTCTGGAAAATTAACTCAACAATATATTCTACATGGATACATCACGAATGAATGGAATCGTTTGAATTATTTCCGTGTGAATCAACAAAAATTCAGAAGAGAAAAGTTACAAGGCTTAATGGACCATGTCGAAAATTGTGCAGCTCATACATCTGATCATGTTCGTTTGGGTCATGCAGTTGTTTTACCATCGTCTTTTTTGGAAGGACCTAGAGGTCATCAACAGCATTATCAAGATGCAATGGCAATGACTCGAGGAGTGGGCCGACCTGATTTATTCATCACATTCACTGCCAATCTGCAATGGGTTGAGATTGAAGATTATCTGGGTACTTTACCAAAAGGTTATACTGCTTCTGATATCCCACATATAGTGTGCCGAGTGTTTTTTAGGCGTTTAGATGAATTCATCCAAGAAATTATGAGTGGTGTTGTATTCGGAAAAATAAGGGCTCACACTTATAACATTGAATTTCAAAAAAGAGGTCTTCCACATGCTCACTGTCTATTCGTATTGTCTTCAAGGTATAAGCTATTGACCCCTGAAAAAAATTGATCAATTCATTTCAGCTGAGATTCCTAATCCGAAAACTCATCCAAATTTGTATGAACTTGTGATAAAACATATGCTCCATGGCCCACATAGCTCGGAAACATTGTGTTGGAATGATTCAACTCAAAAATTTAGTGAAAAGTTTCCGAAATCATTCAATACTGACACTGAGATAACACGAGACGGTTTCCCGTTATATCGACGACGAGATCATCGACAAGACTGCTATACATACAGAAACAAAGTGAAGGGGAAGGCAGTTCCAGTTGATAATTCTATGGTGGTTCCTTATAACCCATATCTATTGCTGAAATATCAGTGTCATATCAATGTTGAATACTGTGGGTCGGTAATGGCAATCAAATATATTTTCAAGTATGTTAATAAAGGTCATGATAGAATCTATGCAGTGATACAGCAGGATGTAACGGAAAAAAGAAAGGAAATTTATAATGAGGTGGATGATTATGTTGATACACGATATGTCAGCTCAATGGAAGCTGCTTGGAGATTGTTGGAACTGCCAGTATATGATATGAGTCATAGTATTATTTGACTTCCTGTCCATTTGCCAGAACATCAGAATATCTTATTTGAAGAAGGTCATGAAGAAGAAGCACTTGAATCATCATCTAAACAAACTAAATTGACTGCTTATTTTGAACTGAATGCTGTGGATTCTGATGCACATAAATATAAATATCCATATATTCCTCTACATTATACTTGGAATCAGACAAAAAAACGCTGGCAGAGAAGGAAGTTGAATAAGAATGGAATTATTGTAAGATTGTATACAGTATCTCCACGAGATAGTGAACGATTTTTTTTGAAAATACTTTTGCGTCATATAAAAGGAGCGACATCCTTCGATTCATTGAAAGTAGTGAATGGTCAACTACTTCCAACGTTTAAGGAGGCAGCATATGCATTGGGATTCGGTAATAGTTCCGAGGACGTCAATCAAATGATGGATGAATGCTGTACTGTCATGATGCCAGCAACTCTACGAAGTTTTTTTGCTTATTTGTTGTTAGTATATGATAATATCGATGGCTTGAAACTTTGGACTACATATAAAAATAAACTTTGTGAGAAGGCCTCAGAGAAGGAAGTTTTCAATGCAATAGAGTTGAAATTGAACAGCGAAGATAGGAGTCTGAGTGATTTTGGTTTCAAAATAGATCATTTGAAAGATATATTTGATGAATTTGAAGATGAACTTCCTATAAATGATCATGGATTAATTGAAGAAAATATGAGAATGAAGCTGAATGATGATCAATTGAAAGCTTATTCATACATGACTCAATGTTTAGAACGTAAGGACAATATTGAGAATTTTTTTTTTGTTGATGGTCCAGGGGGCACAGGAAAAACATTCCTTTATAAATGTTTTTATCATTACGCAAAGTATCATGGGAAAAATGTGGTTTCTGTGGCATGGACTGGTATTGCTGCCATATTATTACCAAATGGCTGTACATCACATCGATTATTCCAGTTACCATTGTTACTACCACAAACAGACAGAGAAATTATGCCACTACACCTTAGCAGAAGAATAAAGAAAGTATTGACGGATGTGGATATTATAATCTGGGACGAAGCCTCTATGATTCCGCGTAGAGCACTCGAACTAATTGATGTCACATTGAAGGATTTATTAAAGAGCGAAGAACCATTTGGTGGAAAGTACATTCTATTTGGTGGGGATTTCTGACAAGTCCTACCAATTGTGAAAAAAGCTACTAAGAAGCAGATAATTCAAGCTTCCATAACTAAATTACCATTGTGGACTATCATCAAGCCTTTCACTTTGAAGATCAACGTAAGGTCCAATAATGCTGCATTCAGTGAGTGGTTATTGAGTATTGGTAATGGTGAAATCGATCATGTAGAAATACCATTAGAAATCCTCTGCGATGATTTAATTGGAGAAATTTTCGGACAAGATTTTAATGAACAAACTATATCCCACCATGTGATATTAGCACCTTTGAATGAACAAGTGGATATGTTGAATGAAGAAATTTTGGATAGACTACCAGGAGAATTGATAGAATGTGTTGGGTATGATGAAGCTACTTCTGTAGACACCGATCAAACAGATGATGAGACTGTAAAACTAAGATATCAACCAGAATATTTAAATTCTATCAAAGTGTCAGGATTACCACCTTTCAAATTGAGATTGAAAATTGGCGCTGTTGTAATGTTGATCAGAAATTTATGCATTGCTGATGGATTGTGTAATGGCACCCGTCTGTTTGTTCGGAAAGTTACAAAAAATATTCTATATGCAACTATTCTAACCGGTGATAAATGTGGAAACACTGTCTGTATTCCACGAATCGCATTGAATACTAAAGATGGCCAAGAATTACCTTTCATCCTACACCGAAAGCAGTTTCCTGTTCGATTAGCATTCGCAATGACTATAAATAAAGCGCAAGGTCAAACTTTCGATAGAGTTGGTATTTATATCAATCAAGGAACTCCGATATTTGGGCATGGACAGTTACATGTTGCTCTGTCACGATGTCGTTCAATGTCTGGATTACGAATCAAATATGTTGGTGGAATTGATGAAAATGAACGAAACCATATAAAAAATATTGTATATAGAGAAATTTTCAGTTAATTTGGCTCCAAGAACAATAAAATTCGTTGGAAAAACAATACAAAGGTATTTATAGTTGGTTGAAGTCTTAGCAAAAAAAATTGAGGTGAATTTAACTATAATTTCCACAGTTCTCATTAGATATTGTGAATTTCATTCCATGAAAGAATGATCGAAATTCGTCAGAATTAGCGCTGAGTATTCAAATTAATTCACGGTGATGAATGGAGTAGTAATGTGAGTGATGTGAAGTTATCTATCTGATTAATTTGACATTTATTCACTCAATAACCAGTTTTCTAATTCAATAGATTTTCTCTTAGATTTTGGTTTCTATTCTTAAATTCATATTAAATTACATAATGAATTTTCAAATTCAGCCAGTAGAAGAGGGAGTTGCACAGACCTGAGAATTCGATTTAATGAATTCATATTAATTCAATCATTGATTATTTTAATCATTTTTTCTAACCTGATAATATTATTATTTGATATTTATTATTTATTTAATATTTTTTTGATGGGACAGTATAAGTAATTCTAATCTATGTCTATTCTTTCAGTTTCATTGGACCTACTTATCAACTTTTAGGATTATGTGTAGTGGATGGAAATTCATGCTGTGCGTTCTTTCTATGTATTAGAGGAATGGGCTATAAAATGATTTTAATCGGAGACTCTGATTCTTCTTTACGAAATTTTAGAACTGATGCGGTAAGTTCCATTCTATATTATTCTACTCCAAAATAATATTTTCCGAGTAAATCCAACTTTTCCACTAGAAAGCTAGCTTTTTTCTCCTACACCTCCCTTCGGCTTTTTCCGCTAGAATAATATTTTCCGAGTAAATCCAACTTTTCCACTGGCAAGCTAGCTTTCTTCTCCTACACCGACCTTCCTTCGGCTTTTTCCGCTAGAATAATATTTTCCGAGTAAATCCAACTTTTCCACTGGCAAGCTAGCTTTCTTCTCCTACACCGACCTTCCTTCGGCTTTTTCCGCTAAAATAATATTTTCCGAGTAAATCCAACTTTTGTACTGGAAAGCTAGCTTTTTTCTCCTACCCCGACCGCCCTTCGGCTTTTTCCGCTAAAATAATATTTTCCGAGTAAATCCAACTTTTCCACTGGAAAGCCAGCTTTCTTCTCCTACACCTTTCTTCGGCTTTTGCCGCTAAAATAATTTTTTCCGAGTGAATCGAACTTTTCCACTAGAAAGCTAGCTTTTTCCTCCTCCACCTCCCTTCGGCTTTTTCCGCTAGAATGATATTTTCCGAGTAAATCCAACTTTTCCACTGGCAAGCTAGCTTTCTTCTCCTACACCAACCTTCCTTCGGCTTTTTCCGCTAAAATAATATTTTCCGAGTAAATCCAACATTTCCACTGGAAAGCCAGCTTCTTTCTCCTACACCGACCTTTCTTCGGCCTTTTCCGCTGAAATAATATTTTACGAGTAAATCCAACTTTTCCACTGGGAAGCTAGCTTTTTCCTCCTACACCTCCCTTCGGCTCTTTCCGCTAGAATAATATTTTCCGAGTAAATCCAACTTTCCACAGGAACAAAAATTATAATGTCTCATCCATGTTTGTTTCATCCAGCACTTGATGATTATGAATGCTGTGCCTCATGAAGGAGATCATATTACTTCCGACAATAATTATTTCGTGGATAATGAGTGGGTTAATGATTTTGAAGGGTACGTGTTAAGGAGAGAACAAATTGTCAACTATGGGTCAATTCATGTGGATCGTTCTCTGTGTAAAGAAGTCATTGAGGCAGAAGGGTAATGACAAGGATCAAGATCTCCAGCACCAGTACTCAGAGCCCTTGCTAGACAATGGACAACTTCAAATGCTGCTAATTTCACTTTTCCAATTTGGTGAGATTCTTTTTTTTCTTCTTCATTATTTTTCATCATTTCATATCGACACTTTATAGTGACAGTTTTCGGATAATAATTGTAATTGTATTTTCAATCATGGAGGGAGGCAGTTCTGACGAATTCAATAACTGTAAGTAATTTGAAACTCCATTGATTAACGAATATTAATTAACGCTATTAATTTTACAGACAGCTACTTTGTTAGAAATATCAATGTTTTATTCATTTAACCAATTATTATTTGATTTAATTCAATGAAACAGTGTTCAATGATGATTGGGAGAGGGACTGGAGAGATATCGTGGGGCAAGTGCAGAGGACTGAGAGAAATTTGGAGGCGTATGATGAAGGGGTCATGAGGGGAATTGTTGATATTATCGTGAATGATGCCTTTGAAATACAATCTGCGAGAACTAAAAAGTGAGTGATTAATTGATTGAATAATTAATTGATTAGATAACCGCATAATCAATTGAAACTTCGTATAATCGAGTGCGATTCACATGTCATTGTCAAAATTTCAGATTTTGTCAAGTGATTATACAAAAAATTTTGAATCAAATAAATAAACTCAAAGGAGGGACTAAGAGACCGTTGGAGGATATTTCTGAAACTGATTCTCCAAGAAAAAAAAAATTGAGAAAAAATTGAATATTTCATCAGAAATAATAAATTTACCAGTGAAAAAAAATACATTTATGAAAGACAATTTTATGAATTTTAAAGGTAAGGTGATTTGACATTTATCCAAATGTGTAATTATAGGGAAATGTGTAATTATAGGGATTAAATTATAGTATTCTTTTCCAGGAAACGATTTGGTCTTTTTGAGGAATTTTTGAAGTTTAATTGAGCGTGTTGAAGAACCTGTAACGTGGCAATTGATACATTCCTTTTTTGAGTGTTATTTTGACATTTTTACTATTTTTTTGAACTGTTTTCTTGAAATTCTACTGTTGTTGATCCTTTACTCTTTTTTAATCACTTTTGTATCCAATAAAAGAAAAAATTCACAGAATTTGTATTTTTGTATTATATTGTAGAGAGCAAAAAAGCCAAGATCTTTTTTTTGCTTTTGGGGGGAGCGAGCGGAGCGAGCGGGGGGCGTAGCCCCCCGGGGTTGGTAAGCGGTGCGAGCAGGGGTGAAGCCCTCTAGTCTATACACAATAAGCAAGAAGTATCACTTCTGTCGCGTTGGTTCCACGCATCCTCTTTTATTCATAGGCGATACACTACTGTGCTGCATGATTTTTATTTTCCATTTGCTGTTTTTTTGTTTTTTTTTTTTTGGTTTTCCAGCTTTTGTCATCTTTTTTCTATTTTTATCTCCTTTACTAATTTTTCAACCAATTTTCTGAGGCTATCTTATGTGAAAGCCGCTTACGCTGCTCGTGAAGCTTTCTCATGAATTCTGTAATACCATAGTTTTATAACTGCCGAAAAGGAGGAAAAGGGATATTATTCGTCTCATTAGTTGTCTATCTACTTACACATCAACTTATTTTCTCATTGAGATTTATAAAAGATCAGAAAAATATTTACGTGATCAAATATACAAATTCAGATTTCCAAAAGCTGTCATATATTTAAATTTAGAGGTTTGCAATCAAAAGTCGCGTCACTGATTAATGTGGGGTTTTCGTCCAGCCGTTGGATACTCTCTCGGATGAACTCATTATCCGTTAACACGGTAGAAACATCCTCATTGTGGTCATGGACCACTTTCACAGCAAATTCCCCCTTGGAAAATCGAAGTAGAGGTCTCCAAGTATCCTCTTGCAAGAAATCACCAAACTCTTGAAGATTTTTGGGCACTGGTGGATGAACTGTTCGTTCATGTCCTCTCATTGTCCTCACCACTTTCTCATACAGGATATGACTAGAATCTGGATGGGTAATGATTTTGAGAATTCATTAGAAGAACACAGCGACATTAAGATGTAGATAAAATACAATGGACCATTTTCTCGTTCATTTTTCAGGTACAACATGAGATTTATTCTCTTCCTTAATCTTTTTTTTCAATCAAGAACAGGTAGTTAAAGTTGTTGTATTTTTTCGAATGCCAAGCCATTGTTCTGGCCAGTAAAAAATGCGCATTTCAAAATTGTATAACACAATGTATTCTTAGGCAAGAGATATTGGAAGATTGATTGAAAAATTCAGTAATTGAAAGAAAAAACTTATGTGAAAAATGGACTGATTATTTAGTAATTCCAAAGCGAATATTTTTGAAATTCAAAACAGTAACAGATTTTCTCTAAGACCATTTTTCCTAGTAATCCTTTCACTGAGAAAAGCGCCGAAAAAAAGTTTGCATGAAGCTCAAGATATTCCAAAAAAATCGATTCAAATTTCATTGAAGATTCGTGGAATTAAAGAAAATCCTGACTTTTGAGACAATGCACTTTTAGCATTGACTCTCTCCATTGTAAAGGATCAAGATTAATTCTCACAGAGAATCGTTCCTTGAAGTATTTCGTAGAAACTGTTGCGGTATCATATCACCTCATTTTGTTACTTGAAAGCATTGCAAAATTTTCCTTTAATAAGAATATGAGCATCTGTTCACTTGGAACCTGTCTGTTATTTACTCTCGTTCCTATTGGCTGTTTCATCCTGCAAACAGCCGATAGGAATCTCGTTCATTGGGAATTCACTCATTGATGATGGAAATATTCTCAAAAAAACCCGCACTCTTGCGAGCGATCATCCTCGTGAGGGAAAAAGTAAGGACGATAAACAAGGTCATGAAAAAATTTCACACCTCTTGCGATTTCGAGAATCGTTCAGAGAAAATGATCCAAAAATCACTAGAAATTTGTGAAATCAAGAAAGAAGATAATTACTTCCTCTGTCAGGCATCGAAGATGTTCCACTTGGTATCATTGGTAATTCTGACTGCTTTGTTCAGGGCAGCTCGAAATTGTTTCGTTTCTCGTGCTTTTTCACATCGTGGATGGTTATGGTCATTAGTGACAGTGTATTGACCATCAATTATATCAGCTTTACCTGGACAGGGTGGATGTCCTGTGTGAGCTGTGGTCTCACAATTAAAGAGAAATATTCGGGAAAACAGGAAAAACGACAAAATAAATTCACACAGCAAAAAATTAGGATGAATTAACTATTTATTCAGAAGACCACTCCTTTTTCTCTCTTTACAACACTTTAGATTCTCTAAGTTATAGATAAAAATCTCAGGGGGTGTCTCAGGGATGAAGTGGACTCAATGGGGAGTGATTTGATGGGACTTGGTAATAATTACCGTAAAATTACCGTCTAATTACCACCGGTAATTTACCACTCGGTAAATGACTTCGGTCTGATGCCACGGTGAAAATGTCCAACAATACCACGCCAATTCTCCTGGCGAGAAAGAATGAATCACACAAAGAGGGTTCCCAAATTAACGTATTTTCCTGTTATTCAGTTAATTGATAATTAACACTCAGGGGTTGTTCTCAAAATTAGGGGCCAGACCTCAGGGGGATCTCTCAAGCACACTTGGATCCAATGCAGATTATTCTCGATGATTACCTCAGCAAAAATGAACCAAAGTATAATGACGCACGTGGCCGAGGAAAAATACAGAAGAAATGTGGCACTCGTACCTTCAACTTTTTGTCCATCTCTCAGGGACTACCAATACTGTAGGACTCTTCTATTTATTCCAAAAAAACTCTCCAAAACTCTCCGCCACACTTCAATCAATTAATTCTCGCCCAACTTCTCAAAGAATCACTCAAAAACCTCAATTTTTACTCTTCACAGGAAAAATACTCCATGCAACAAGTAGCAGCATCTGTTTTTGTGTGTCTCTGTGAGTGTGTGTTTTGCCGGTCGGCATCGAACATGGCCGCTCTTCCTTGCCACTTCCCCTCTGATCCGCCAGATGGTGCGTCAAGTCCCATTTTCGCTCGCATTCACTCATCACATTTATTCGCAACACTCGTACAGGCTGGGTGAGGGCGGAGGGGGCTCAGGGGGAAATCACTCGGTTACACCTGATATAGTCCGATTACCGAAAGGTTTACTTTTTTTCACGTAAGGTTAGATACGGCTTGGATCGCCCGGAAAAGTAATCCTTCCAAAAATCGGACTATAATGGCCTTCGTCGATGCTTACATACAGCTTTTCTGTAAATTTTATAGGATGAAAAAGGTGAATGAAAGAAGAAGACAGATAATAATCCAGGATCAGGACATGAACATCATAGAACTGATTGATTAAAAGGTTGTACCAACGTTACATTTCCTGATGTATAACTATAATGATAAAAAAATCCATCATGCTCATTATCATCTAACTGGTTTGTCCATACTCGTTTGCCTGTCTGCTCCATCTCGATCTCAAATGAACGATTCACTGCTAGCTCATCAAAATTTTCATAATTTTGATTTTATTTTCAATGAGAATCCAACTACACCAAATAACGGATTGACGCAACAGACTTTCAATTTTGAAACAAATGAGCTTGTGAAGTTTTGTACCAATTACATGATATCATGTATTCAAAAAGAAGAAAAAAAAATGAATTCAAATAGCTTTTGATTGAGAGGGAAAACTAGGGCGAAATGGACCTCGTGTGAAATGATTCAAGAATTAATTGAGAAGTGAAGGACTATGTGAAGAAATCTGACAGAAAATTGGGATGATACTCCAACATATGTTTGGTATTGTTGAATTTAAAAAAAAAAATCGTAGAGGCTTTCACTGTCAAAAAATCTTTATTAATTCTGCCTCATAGATCTTTTTTTTCCCCATCGCCCCTACCATTGTTATTTACGGATAATCGCACTAATCTCTCGTTTTTCCAACGATACTGCTATCACGAAAGCCAGTATTGATAATTTCTTCTTCCTGCTGTTTCCTTATCAGTGAAGATCGAAGGACAAAAAAATAAGTAGACCAATAATTGAGTGGTACCTTAACCGTGTCTTTTCGCTTCCGAATGGAAGCATTGTAATCGTGATTCTTTTCGAATTTTAGATTTCATCGTAATATGACTCAAAATTATCGAAAATGTCAAAAAATGATATCTTTGTAGAAATGTCCGTATGTATGTATGTATGTTTGGATGTGTGTGTGTGATGACACATTCCATGGCTTTTCTCGATAACGGCTATACGTATCGATCTGAAAATTTGACGGTATATTCACTATGCGTGCGCGATGTGCTCACTGGAATTTCAGCTCAATGGTTCCTGAGAAAAACCAAATTATCTAAAAATCGTTTTTTCGAGTTTTCTCAGTGAAAAATTATTTCACAGCATCCATCCTCAGCGAGGAGATGCGCACTAATAAGGTGCACATTAAACCCTCGGGGTGGCGATCGCTCCGATTTTTGGTTTATCGAGTACGTTAATAAACATGTAATTTTCTGACAAATCTGGTTAACCCGATAACTCAAAAAATATTCGAGTTAGAAACTTCAAATTTCGTGGGTTTGTATATCTTATGAGTGAAACCTTTGGGATTGAATCTGGGCGAAATCGGCTTAGTAGTTCCTGAGATATTCTTGAAAAACCATTAAATGAAAACACGCTCTATCTCTGGAACTACTGGACCGATTTCGCCTAAGTCCAGCTTAAAACATTTGCTTCGATGAGTTCAACTTTTTTCCATGATTTCAGATTTTTCCATCGAATTCTCCCATACGAGTGCTCAAATAAGTAGTTTTTTCAGAAATTTCAATTTTTCTGCATTTTTTGCCAGAAAAACCCTAGTATTTTTTATTTGATAATTGAAAAGTAGACAATTTTTCCTAAAAAATGAGTCCATTGTCATTCTGCTGTGACAACGAAAAATACTAATTGAAACCTGAAATTCATTTTTCAAAATTTTCCAGTTTCATCATATAATCTTATTTTTTGTATACTATTGATTTTTTTCATGAAGTGTGATTATTTAAGGGGCTCAGATTATATTTAGGCCTCTATTTCAATTCTGAAGTAGAATTAAAATATAACAAAAAATGTTCTAATAGTACATTATACACCTAGGGAGGCGAGAATACATCAGGTGTGTATATACTATTTTTTCCACCAAATGGAGTAAAGAATAAAGTCCAACCGAGCGGAGAGAGGGAGGAAAGTGAGTTCTTTATTCTCTAGGTATATATTTTTTTTGTAACTTCTTCTATTCTCTGACAGTGATCGGAGATCGATTGTTGAAAGTTTTTCATTGTTGACAATATCTTGTATCGGTAATACCGCAGGTGACAAGTCACCAAAGGACGATTTCACAGATTATTGAATTATTTCAAGCACTATTGTTTGGTTATGGACCAACTATCAGCTGGCCCATACATGTGCACACATACACTCTTAATTAATCCCTGTTCTGTCGGTCATTGGCCCTTCAACGATGACCTACTTAATTGGGCACCTGAGGCGCCACATGATGGACAGGTGTTTTGGCACGCGCCAAATTAGACACCCGCCATCTTGATTCTTTCTCTCACTCTCACTTTTTTCTAAGAACTCTCAGTGTACACCTCGTGACAAGTGTTTTCTCAGAATTCTCATAATTATTCATAATAGCAAAATATCGAACTTCTCAATTAAATATATGATAAATCGGTAAAATCAAAGTTAATTATAAGTGTTATAATAATAAAGAGATTTATTTATATTGTTGAATAAAAAGTGTTAGTTAATAAATTCTCGTGTTCGCGTGCATATTTTTCACGCTCCACGCTCCATTAAAAATCCATAAATATCTCACTCATCTAAAGAAAATATATCGAGATCCAGGCATCTCATCGAACAACTATGTTGATTCAAGAAATAATTTCACATATTCCTGGATCATCATGTGGGCTCTTGAGTGCTAATCCAAGAATATAATTTTCAATATAATTTAGAAAAGTAATTCTTCAGTTCTTTAAATTATCGAAGGGAGGAAGACCCTTTTGGAGAGACAATGTATTGGATGTATCTCACAGGAAAGGGCGGGGTTGGTGCCCTTTCTAAATTTTTGTTATAACTTTATGTTCAATTCTAAGTATAACTTCTCATATTCTCAAATCATCATGTGGGCTCTAGGCCGCTATGCTAATTCAAAATTATAATTTACTGATATAATTTAGAAATATAATTTTTCAGATTCCTAAACTATCAGGAGGAGTTTTGAAGAGACAATATATTAGACTTGTCGGACAAAACAGCACATTTCATCCTTACTGTATTCATGATAAATAATGCAAGTTAACGTAATTTAGATGCATCACGGTATTTATAGCAGATTATGAATTTTATAATTCCATTCAGAAGCTTTCTGCTAATTGTATTGGCAAAATATTAAATTTAAGCATAGTACTAAAACATTCGAGTAACGCATAAAGGGCGGAAGCCTGCTTGTTTTATTTTTATTATATCCATGCGAATGGAAAAAATGAGGAAAGGGCAAGTAGATTGAGACTTCGAAACATCCCTGATATTACTAAGGCCAGTCTTAATCATGTCTTTTTTTTTCTCTTATTTGTCTCCTTTTGAAGATGAAAAAAAGACCAAAAAAAGACAAGGAGATCAATAATTGGATTTTATCACAGATGTCTTAAATGAGTCTAAACAGTGTCTTCTTTTCTCATTGCTAATATAAAAAGTTGAGACTAACTCAAGACATCCGTGATATAATCTCCCCATAATTCACCCTCAAACCTGAAAAAAAAATTGGAATTTTTAAAAATTCCAATAAATCATTTTTGACGCATGATTTTCATGTGAAATTTCCTCAGTTTTCTAATGGAATCATTTGAAAAAAATATATATTTTCAATATTTTCGTCGATTTCAAGTAATTTTTCACAGTGAAAAATACCAAAACTAACACGTGTTCGTTTTACCACTTGTATTCATTTTATCCCATCTCCACCTCCATAATTTTCTTCAATGAATACAGTCGAATGTGAATACTTTCATAATATTCTTTTTTCTTCTTTTCCAAACGACTGTCTGTCATGTGAACTTCACCTGTTATTTCCAATCTCAAGTTTATCTTTGACGACTGCTCCTTATCAATTTCAATAACCGTCGTGATGGTTTCACTAGTGCTCTTCACCGGTAGGAATCCCAAAAAAACTGCTGTAGTTCGTTCGAAAGAGATTGGAGTGATTAATAATGGTCCGAAAGCACTGGTAAAATGGCTAAAGGGTCGTAAATATGTGGCGCGGGTTTCAAGAACAGACGGTAAGTGTGGCCTAAGAGAAGAAATTATATTTGTGCTAAATTCTGATGTTAATTAGAAGAAAAAATGAGTGAAATATATCGTCCTCTCTATCGGCAGGTGATGGAAACAAACTGATCCGGTTGGAAGTCACGACAACAGGGGACATTGTAGAATCTCCAAGGAGTTTAGAGTCCCTCAATTCCCAAGAAAGTGATGGCACTGTCGATGGAGCTTGTGAACTTCAAGTTTCTAACGACAATGCATCAGCTTGTAGTGAAGCGTCAACAGATACGAGCTCTTCTGGAGATGATTCAGTGGATCAAATGGAGCCTTGTGGTCAAAAGAATGTTTCTTGCACATTAAAGGTGGGAGAAACATCATCAGATTCAGGAAGACCCCACAATCAGCAAGTCTGGACTCACAAGGTAAATTTTAGTCAGCTTATCTCAATACTGTTAGAAAAAAATGGAAATTTCATAGACAATTCAATGGGAATTTTCATAAAAGTGATACTGAATTTTTTTCATGATAAGATGATTACGAAATATATGAGTTTCAAAGGAAATTCTAAGGAATCTATAAGTCTGAAGTGGAATAAAGACGGAAATTCTATAACTCACTTGAATTTTCACATGTAATACCACAAGAGCTTCAAAATTACCCGATTAATTTTGAAGCTCGAGTGGTATTCGGGGGATTATTTTTTCATCCAAATTTGGGCCAATAGAATTGCACCATGAGACAAATTCTCAGTTAGAAATTCAAAATTTAGAGTCACATGGATTGACAAATCGTTTGTTTTTTATATATAGGCAACATGAAAAATTTCCAGTGGAATTTCCAAAAATTTCCAGTGAAATATCGTGTAGGCGTTATTTTGTTTCGTCGAATGGTGCAATTCTATTGGTCGAAATTTGGATGGAAAAAATAATCAATTGAATATGAGCATTCAGAATCGAAATAATTTGAATTCTCAATTTTTTTTTTGAATTCTCCTATTTTTACTAAGTTTTCAAATAAACAATTAAACAGAAATCTACGAATTCCATTGATATCCAGGCGTAAAACTATTTGAAAATCGATGATCTGTTCATTTTTCAATGACGTAATTATCTGAAATTTTCGTAGAAATGTCACTTGTTAGAAATTTCCGGGATTTTGCACGGAAAATTCAAATGAAAATTTTCAACAGTGAATTTGATGGTAAAGAGGCAAAACAAGAGTCCACTCATCTTTAAGATTGAGAATAAGTGAATTAATTAGAAACTACCTCCCACAGATTGGCCCTCCTCAAGTGACAGACATGATAGGCCGTCTCTAGGTACAGGTCAAGCCATGCTTCCGGAAGAGCGACAACCGACAATATCTGATGAAGAACTAGATGAGAAGAATTTCCCGACTGACTTTTTGACTACAGAACTTCGCATTGGATCGGAGCCAGTGATCATGAATTCACCAGGTAAAGGATAATCAGTCTTATTCCACTTTATTTCTTTAAATTTCATATTCTATAATGGGGGGAAAAAAAGAAGAATGCGTAGCATTTTTCTTTATAGAAAACTCGCCAAGTACGCGTTTTCGGGTTTGCTATAAATGGGCTAAAAAAGTTGCGAAATGCAGTGTAGCCCCAAGTACCTGAGTAGGGGTATCCACTGGCTCGCTTTGAGCTAATAACTGGCCTAGCCTTGACCAATGGATAGCCCTACTCAGCGTACTCAGTGTAAGAGGAAAGAGGCGAATCCCAAATCTAGAATGAAATAATAATAAAAATGAATAAAAGCCAAAACAAAAATAAAAAAAAACGTGCTTGGCTGTGCAATCAATCATAACCGAGTTATGTCATCCATGTATCAGCACAGCCAAGCACGTTTTTTGAATTTTTGTTTCGGCTTTTATTCATTTTTATGCTACGCTTTTTTCTTTTTTTCCCCCCATTTCAATACTTTTGTTCACGTATGATTCCGATTGAAAATGAAACATATCTCAAGGGGTTCCAAAAGCCTTGGAAAAGCGTTTTTGGGATATTCTTTGATTTTTCCCAATGGAAAACGAAACAATAAAATAATCATATTTGAGGGAGTGATCGAGAATGTACTCAAGTCTTCAAGAAAAAAAAATGAAATCATCAAAAAATATCGAAAAATGACGACACTAGAGCCATTCTTGCAAGGCTCCTTAAATTTGAAACATTCTGCGGCCCACAGTGTAACTGGTGCAAATTTGGCTTGCAACATAAAAAAAAAAAAGTGGCTCAGCTTAGATGCACATAGCTACAAACATACCTGAGGGATTTCGAAAATATTTTTTTTGTGTAAATGGTGAGCATTTGAATGGAACCGTTCAATTTCTAGAAAAAAAAACGGCGATATTGTATTAGCAGGAAACTTGCAAATCAATTTTCTAAAAATTCTCTACGTATTTCTGTTCAAAATGTTTTACTATAAACAGTGCTGTACTATAGACAGAACCGTGTCTGTGTACACGTACACAGATGGCAGTAGCCATAGTCTCGCTGAGTGATCGCACGCACTACGCAGCCCACGTCTGTGTACACGCACACCGATGCTAGTCGCCGTTGGCCTCTCGGTGTGACTGCACACAGTAACAGCGGTCACTCGAGATGTGAAATGAATAAACTTTTCAGGCACTATTTTTTTTCGTTTGAAATACACCAAGAAATTTTTTTTTCTAATTTTATATTGAACTTTCGCTGGAAATGGACTCAGAAAAAAAAATTGACATAAAATTTTGAAAATTCA
Source organism: Aleiodes leptofemur (assembly GCA_963942555.1). Taxonomy (NCBI): domain Eukaryota; kingdom Metazoa; phylum Arthropoda; class Insecta; order Hymenoptera; family Braconidae; genus Aleiodes; species Aleiodes leptofemur. The sequence continues at coordinate 6,109,800 of OZ012614.1, forward strand.
TTAAGTTATTCAAAATCAAAATTTTTAAGTGTTCCTTTAGCTGTATAGTATAGCGGTAGCCTCTCGCCTGGCATTTCATGCATGTGAAAGAGAGAGAGAAAACTTGTACTTGGCGAGAGACGCCACCGCGTCTCCTGATATTGTGATAAACTCTAATTCTCCGACGAGTCATGAACTCGTAATAATGACTCTATTGAAAATTTCTCTGCAAATTACTTGTAACAACGGAATAATTATTTTAAAAAATCGCATAGAATATATTGAATTCTCCAGATTTAACCTCATCAAATGATCATCCTGAAGAGTCTTCTGAAAATCTCGCTGAAGGACTGCTCTCTGACAAATCACAGCCATCAACATCTAGCCACGAATCAAGTGGAAATGTCCTCTCAACGCTGAATCCTCCGACTGTCAGACCAATAATCATCAATACTGTATCTGCACCTCAAAATGGGACTATGGTACTATATTAAATATATATGGGGTATTCCCTACCAAATCGACCACTTCTGACCCTGACCCGTTTCGATTTGGCTGCCCGGGAAAAAATCGTCATATATGAACATATATGAACATATATGTACATATATGGGACATATATGAACATATATGTGACATATATGAACATATATGAGACATATATGAACCATATATGAAAATATATGAACCATATATGAACATATATGAACCATATATGAACATATATGTACGTATATAGAAATATATGCTCATACGTTTCTCCGAGAAATCAGACAGCTATGGGCATATATGGGCATATATGGACATACATGGACATACATGGACATACATGAAACATATATGAGCATATATGAGACATATATGGACATATATGAGCATACATGGGCATATATGGTCGTATCATGCGGTGGAACCCGAGTAGGTATGAGCATATATGAGACACACATGGACATATATCAGCATATATGGGGATATATGGAACATATATGCGCATATATGAACATATATGGATATATATGAGACATATATGGACATATATGAGACATATATGAACATATATGGGCATACATGGTCATGTATGGTCGTAAGATCCTCTGGAAACTGAGCAGGCATGGGCATATATGAGCATATATGGACATATATGAACATGTATGAGCATATCTGGAACGTATATGAACATATATGTGCATATATGAAACATATGAAAAAATGCTCACTCAATCCATATAAAAACGTATAAAATGATAAATTTGAATAATTAATAGTAAATGCACGTTCTGTTAGTTGTTTACCGCTTACTTTGAGACTTCCAAATCCTGCCAGCATTCGAAAATCATTTTTTTTGGTATCACTAAATTATTTCCAATGATTGAAATAATTCAATTGAATTCATTTTTTCTAAGTCCGAAAAACATTGATCACTATATCAGGATTAAAATTCATTCAGCAAGTATGTGAATTGCGGATAGCAAAGGTGGTAGGATGATGGACTCATCATGTGACGGTCCCGGGTTCGATCCCAGCTGAATGTTTTTTTTTTTTTTTTTCCATTGAAATTCGTTATTAATGAGGAATTGAGTGATCAAGGGAATTAATACTGATGTATTATATTCATATATTAGAACATTTTGATGATATATCCTGGGAAAATATCGACATATATACCCATATATGATCATATATGCCCATATATGATCATACATGCCCATATATGATCATATATGGAACTGCCATACCCGGGAAAAAATCAACATATATGTCCATATATGTCCATATATGCACATATCTGTTCAGATATGTACATGTACGGTCAATTCGCATATACAGGGTGTACCAGAAGTAGAGGTACACCCTGAAATGTCAGGTAAAGGGGTTCATTTGGAGCAGAAAAGTCCTCTTCGACTTTTCTCTCCGATGAACCCCTACGGAGATATGAGGGTGGAAAGGTGGGCCAATGAGAGCCCACCTTCAGTCAGCCGTACATCTGTGAGAAAATCACGGATGGATTGGTGCGTCCCCACCTTGCGGTCGCCGATCCCCTCCATGATCGCCAACGGACAGAGAAGGGAGAGGTGGTGTCTCTCTCACTCTCACGGCGGCTTGGAGGGGATCGGAGATCGTCGGATGTCCCGTATCCGAAGGAATTCGCGTTTGGAAGGGGAGAGGGAGGAAGAAGGGATTTGGGAATCAGAAGAGGGGAAATGAATGAAAAACAAAGAAAATATCCTGATTTTTTCAATAAAAAATCAAGAATTTTTTCTTTTTTTTTTCATTGCTCTTCCTCTCTCGACCTTGCATTTCCGCATTTTTCTCTCTTCAGGATCGATGAGCAATCGATGCTGAAGAGGGGGAAATGGGGAAATTGAATGAGAGAGATGAGAAAGAAATTTTAAAAAAAATGGTAAAAATCCAGAACTTTTGGATTAAATATCTAGAATTTCTTCATTTTTTTTTTATGTTCTCTCTTCTTCTTTCTCGAATTTTCCCATTTCTCCCTCTTCATCATCAATGGCTCATTGATGCTGAAGAGAGATGAATGGGAAAATTAAATGAGAAGGATAAGAAAGAAATTGAAAAAAAAATAATAAAAATCCGGAATTTTTGGATCCAAAATCCAGAATTCTCTCATTTTTTTTCTTCTCTTCCCCTTCATCTCTCAATTCTGCCTTTCCGCATTTCTCCCTCTTCAGCATCAATTGTCCATTGGTGCTGAAGAGGGAGAAAGGCGGAGAGGCAGAATTGAGAGATGAAGGGGAAGAGAAGAAAAAAAATGCGAGAATTCTGGATTTTGGATCCAAAAATTCCGGATTTTTATTATTTTTTTTTCAATTTCTTTCTCATCTCTCTCATTCAATTTCTCCATTTCCCCCTTTTCAGCATCGATTGCTCATCGATCCTGAAGAGAGAAAAATGCGGAAATGCAAGATCGCGAGAGGAAGAGCAATGAAAAAAAAAAGAAAAAATTCTTGATTTTTTATTGAAAAAATCAGGATATTTTATTTGTTTTTCATTCATTTCCCCTCTTCTGATTCCCAAATCCCTTCTCCCTCCCTCTCCCCTTCCAAACGCGAGTTCCTCCGGATACGGGACATCCGATGATCGCCGATCCCCTCCAAGCCGCCGTGAGAGTGAGAGAGACACCACCTCTTCCTTCTCTGTCCGTTGGCGATCATGGAGGGGATCGGCGACCGCAAGGTGGGGACGCACCAATACATCCGTGAATTTCTCACAGATGTACGGCCATCTAAAGGTGGGCTCTCAGTGGCCCACCTTTCCACCCTCATATCTCCGTAGGGGTTCATCGGAGAGAAAAGTCGAAGAGGACTTTTCTGCTCCAAATGAACCCCTTTACCTGACATTTTAGGGTGTACCTCTACTTCTGGTACACCCTGTATGTCCATGCATGGAGCGTTCATATATGATCATATATGATCATGTATGGTCATGTATGACAATTTTTTCCCGGGTGGCGATTTTTCATCAGTTTCTACCCTATAAAAAACGGTTCTCAGAATTTTTCCAAATTTTTTCACCAAACCCAAAAAAAGTTATGAATTTTTCGAAAAAATGGCTTTTTTATTTTTAAATAGCTATAACTTTCTTAAAAATCAACTTATCGGGACTTTTTTTTTCAAAATGCTTGTTTTGGAATCGACCTCCAAGGAAAAAATGCAAAAAAAATGAAAAATGATACATTCAATGACATTTTTGTCCTTTTTGATTACCTAAATTGTAGATTGTTGATTACCTAAATACCAAAAAATATTGAATGAACACACTTTCTTCGTCATTAATTTATCCATCCATGTATTTTTAAATTATCCAGAATTATCTGAGAAGAAAAAGCGAAGTGTACGAGAAAAAAAAAGTAGAGAAAAATTATGAAACACAAAGTGGACTTTTGCTATCTTTTAATATTTTTTCTCTCACTTCTCTCTCAATCCTTTCTCATTTTCTCTCAATCTCATCTTAGTTTCCTATTGTGTTTCTCTCCTTTCTATTCCTTTCTGCAATAAATTTAAATATCACTAAGATCGGAGCGAAATAGTTTGTTCTTTTGCATTGATCAATTTATTCACGTTTTCAGGATTTATTTGCAATTACGTAAGAAAGAAAAGTGAAGCATGCAGGAAAAAAATGATTAGAAATCAAAAGTATTTTTGCTGTTCTTTATCTTTTTTTCTCATTTCTTTTTCGTTCAAATTCCTACTTGGTTTTGGTAAATTGATACCTAAGCGACGCACCCTGAAAAATTGCCCCAATTCCGCTTTTCACCGTGAATCTGTAAAATTATGGTATGTTTCAACTGTCAAGAGGTTCATTCACATGATTTCAAGGTGGAAGGAAAGAATCCTAATTAAATTTTTGGAAAAATACAACCTACTTTTTCCTGGGAAGTCTAACCCATTTAATCGTAAACAAAAATCGAATAAGACCTGAGAACTGAGATTATCACCACGTTTGGCATTACCCAAGGCCGCGACGGGGACGTAGTGGTGTGTAGGCCTCAAAAAAACCTAACATGACCTACCCTATGCGACTCTCGGGATTTTGTTGAAGAAATTTATTGACGAAAACACCACCCACCTCCATTGGGCTTTAAAAATTTTCAATTTCTATATTTTCAAGAAAACAAGTACATCGAGCATTAAAATGCGTACTTTTTTCTCTAGTCAATAACTTGAATACTTCACGTGGAACAATATCAACTCATTTATATCATGAAGAAATTGCAAGAAAAAACCAAAATTCAAAAACTTTTAGGAATTTAATACGGATTAATAAATTCGAAAAAATACTCATCTGAATAAACGATCAAATGGCATTGAGTTGAGACGGAACACTTAATCAAATTTTTTACTGTCAAGTTGTAACACAGAACACAGAAGACTCAATAACCAGGAGAAGGCTCAAGTGGTTATTATGCCAAAATCGCCCCACTCCTTGGTCATCGGTCTCTGTTTCTCTTTTGTGCTCATCATCAACTGTCATTGTTATTTGAAATTATCGATTTCGTTATTTTCCCAACACACCTATCATCACGTTCCCTCTCTCTCTATTCATGTCAAAACACGGGATTTTCTCAACTTTTATCTCTATGATTTTATTACACAAATTTCAAAAAAAAATTTATTCTGACTCTCATTGTAGACTCATTGGGAGCCGAAAATTATGGAAAATTGGAAAAAACACGAACAGAAACAAAATTATGACAATTTCCATGAAGCGTCACTATAGTATCAATTTACCTTGGTTGTTTCTGTTTTTTCTTTCTTGCTCTTTTCTTGGTTTCTGTCGATTTTCTCTCGCGCTTCTCTCGATTTTCTGGCATTTTTCTTTCTTTTTCCTTTCACTCTTCTCTCGATCTTCTGATAATTTTCTCTCACTCTTCTCTTAATTTTCTGTCATTTTTTTCTCGATTTTCTCTTATTATTTGTGATAGAAATGAGTGGGAATTAGAAGAAGAAAACGAGAGAAGACCGAGAGAATAGTGGAAGAGAATGGAGAGGAGAGCGAGAGAAAATCAGGAAAAAACGAGCAGAAAAATAGAAACAACAGAAAGAAAAATGAGAGAGAAAAATGATAAAGAACCACGAAAATACTTACTCTCTCATCACTCGTTTCTAGCTTTTTCCACGCATTCTCTATTCTGCTTTCTTACATAACTGCAAATAATCCTTGATCATATGAATAAATTAATCAATACCAGGGGAGACTCTATTTTCCTCGATTTTCTCTCATTTTTCTCTTCTTCTTTTCACTCATTTCTATAGTGAAATCAAAATATTACTAAAATCGTCGAAAATAGTGTTTTCTTCGGTTTTGATTGATTTAATCATGTATTTCAACACGATTAGCAGCTATGACAGAGAGCAAAGTGAAGAATGCAATAAAAAAGCTGCAGAGGAGTGATGAGAGAGAAAGTGTATCTTCGCTGTTCTTTATCATTTGTTTCTCTTTTTTTTTCTCTTTAATTTTTCTATTCTTCTGCTCAATTTTTTTTTCGTTTTCTCTCATTCTTCTCTCAAAATTCTGTCGATTTTCTTTCGTTATTTTCTTCCTTTTTCTACTTCTTTCTCCAATGAAACCGCAGTATTAGTAGAATGGGAGGAAAATGGAAGCAGATAACGAGCTGAAGAGAAAAAAGAATTACAGGGCCTTAACATCGTTTTTCTCTGTCTCTCTCTCTGTCCTCCTCTCATATCTTCCGAAAAACAAACTGGTAGCTCGTTTATAACTTGAAGTTAGCTAAATTTTGAGATGTCAAGACATTGACAGTTTGAGAAAATGTCCGTGACCCATGATTTCGCTGGTATCGGGCTGATCTTTTCCATGTGAATGCAGAACCTCGTGAATGCAAGGCTTCGCATCGCGATGCAGATCTTCATGAAGACGAGGCTCCGCATCACGATGCCGAACCTCCCGAACACGAGGCTGCAGAATTCAATGCAGAATCTGCTGAACAGGAGGCTGCCCGAGCGAATGCGATGAGAGGAGGCCGTGAGCGTCACCGAAGCAGACCGGACAGAACGCTCCATATGTTGTGCGTGCAAGTCATCAATGTCGGAGAAATGAGCACGTGCTCTGGTCCCGAGCCCATGACATCTGGGCACGCCTGTACCACCCTATACACAGAACAGTGCTACATTTACACCAGCCGGAGCACGTTCATGGATATGGAGGCGAGGATCAAAATATCTATGAACTTCACCGTCATCATTCCCCAGCGGCATTATTGCGGGCATTGGAGGCGCAACATGGAGCTGAGCTCGAAGAGCATCCGGGGCGGAATTTCACCACAGCACAAGATTTGGGTATGGTATTCTATTTTATAACAAACCAAGATGCAATCGCCACACTCGGTGGACGGCTCCCATTCGACGATTTGAGGGCGTTGAATTGGCACATGTTCCGGGAACGGACACCGACAATAATGATGAATCGGTTTCAGACCATCCGAAGAAACATTGCCCTTTACGGCCTTCCGCCTGCTGCACTCGAAGCATTCACTGCCTTTGAAGCGGAGCATTCACGGCAACCGAGAACATGTCAGCGCTAACACTCATTGAAAATATTAATCAATTTATTTTTTTTATTCATTTTTTATAATCAATTTATTGATATTTAACTATTGATTCATTATTTCATTCATTCATTTGTTTGTGTTCTCAGTTATCTATTTGTTTACTTATTATGTTCGTAACCTATTCGTTCTGAATGGAAGCTATGTCATCGTGATTTTTTCCGAGTTCAATAATCGTTCCATGGCCTCAACCCTCTCTTGCTGTTTCTGTGGCCCTCCAACGGAAGAAAGTATACAGATATAGGTTTGAACTGACAGCTCTCCAATTATTATGATTCAAATATGTGCAGGCTACCTCAAATGTTATTACTGTTGATTCAATTATTGCCATCAAAAATTAGACTCTTTCCCATTTGCGTAGGCTGGGAATTCATGCTCTAGAAGACGGTTTAAAGTTTTTCAAATTTTGAAAATTTCTTACAATTAATCAATGAGTAATTTTGAAAACAGAGGATGAAACGTTTGAAATAGTCAAACAATTTGAGCAGGTTTTGACGATAAAAGAGTATACAATGACATTCTCCATAATTATTGCTTTATTGTTATATTTCCACTCATACTTTCAGTTATGCCTTAAAGAATATAATACTTTAGTACACACAGTCAATCATGGATTCATTAAATTATCAATCCATTTTTTCCATTTCACGCCCCCTCCTAAAAATATTGACATTCGGGAGGTGTATGATAATGCCAGGCCGGAAATGGCTGTAGAAGACATGAGTAACGTCATCTTTGGGTCGTGAGCATCATCATCATCATCACCACATGCCATTGAAGCATCTATTGTTGAATCCACCGTTGATGTTATTAAATCACCTGGAATATTCATCTCATTTTCATTACTATCATATTATTTTCTTGAGAACTGGAGATACAGGGCAACAATGAAGTGAGAAAATTATTTAAATTGATTCGAGCTCAATTTTACGTATACTCAGGTCAGAATTTCAGTCACCGAACAAAAGGGGTATTATCACAGAGTGCACTGAGAAGAAAAGAAGTAGTAAAAGCTATCAATTATTGATTCCAGTGATCCTTAGCAAACATTTTTCCGAAATGATTAAAAACAGTTATTGAATTTACTGGATTTTGTTCATTTAAACAGTTGATTTGCTTGAATGAACAAGATTCAGTTAACTCAACAACTTCTTTAATTATTTAAGAAAACATATTTGCTGAAAAATTAATGAAACATATATTCAATAGTTTTCACCACTCCTCTCTTTTCAGTGTGGGTCCCATGCATTTACTTGTACTCTGCAAAAATCATAAATGGGGAAAGTTCGGTATATTCTTTCAATTCCTAAATATATTGTGGTAGTATATTGTATAATAATTGGAAACTTGACTCTACAGCTGGTACCACGAGCAAGAGATATGGACACTTGTTTAGGATTCTTCCAAAAAAAAAAAAAAGACCGAGAAAAAAATTTGAAAACCAGTACCTGTGATTGCATTTTTGAGGAAGCTGATGCATTCCTGAGCCAAACTTGGATTAGTGGTCCCGGGAATAACGCCGGCTGTTGTGAAAGATCCTACAATGAATATTTTTTTCAAATAGTCTCTCATTTCTCCTTCATCCATTATGGAAACTATTTTACCAATGCATCCTAAGAAAAATCTCTTCACAAGTATCGGGAGATTTTTTAGCAATCTTGCATAAGTTGCCATGAAATGCGCGATGTCCAAGCGTACATAGCAGTCAATTTTCGCTGATGTCCGCAAGGCATCAGCGTAACTCTCTATGGTAGGATAACCTGTGAATGCAATTATTGTGCCTGTTAGCAGTGCATAACTCGAATCCATAACCATCTCATGAGGCTTTATGAAACCGAATTGCAACCATTTACTCCAGAAATTTGATATAGTGACTGTATCGTGGGCTTCTGATACCATCTGACCAACGGAGAATTGTTCTCCATCAAAGTTGACGACCACTACATAGAGGAAAGAATTATGTGTCTTTACATCACTGAACTTAGTGAATTTCGGATAAATCTGTCCTGAGGCATCTATAAAAGCTCGAGGGTGACTTTTTGATGCGTATGTGTTATAAGCTTGTCGTTGAAAGTTGGTCCAATAATGAACAGTGAACGGTTCAACTGAGATGAAGTAGGTATCTTCTGAATACAATATTCCCTTCATCATGGACAGAGCAATGATGGAATCTTTGTTCCAGTACTGCGAGCTTTGATATTCATCTTTTGCCATTCGTAAAACAGTTGATTTGGGCATGAGTGTGCAATCAGGATCATTCTCCTGCAGATATTCATCTGCTAATTTAGCCTGATACATTTCTACAGTTTCCTTCATCAATCTTTCCCCTACTTCCTGTCGATCCGGTTTTCTCAGGAATAGTTTCCAGCATTCGCCATTACCTGGTGTTACAGAGCACGTGAAAATCATCGCTCCATCAACTTGTTTGAATTTACACGTCAATTGACTGCCACATTTACAATAACCTGACGAAATGGATAATGAACGATGTTAATTATTTTTTATAGAATATTCGCTGAAAGGCAAGGAATGGATTTAAGAAAAAACAGGCGAGATAGGGGCAAAATAAACCTTCGTCGCAATGATTTGATATTTTTTTGAAGTGAAACTTCTTTTCGGAGGGTACCAACTTTTTTCTCGCGTCACAAAACGAGTGAAACGTTTTGAGGGGAACGTGGTAGTGGAGTAGTGGGGGAAAAGGAGACGCAAGAAAGAGGAGAGTACGTTGGTGGGAATGCCACTCTAGCATATGCTTTAGCGGCGGAGAGGGAAGACGGCAGAGGGGGGGGGGGGGGGCGGGGATAGGATCTTCGCGTAGAGTAGTGCTACATACATACTGTTTTTTCATTTTGTAATTTTTTCTTTCAATACACGGAAAGGATAATATGGGAATTTTTTTAGAAGTTTTTTATAAAAATTACCATGCTCCACATCATAATCTTCGCTTTTTATTTCTTAAGAAAATTGCCATTTTACACTTGGCTTTGGATTGAAATATCTCGAAAACTACTCAAAAGTTATCGAAACATGCTGTGAATGAAATTTAGAGGGAAGATTAACGAATAAAATGAGCAAAACTCCGTTTTACTAGGACTCGTAGTTATTAAGATATCAATTTTTTAATGAAAAATTCAAGAAGGACGTCCGAGCACTCATTTGTTTACTATCGGGCCTCGTCCATTGTTTCTGAACTATTCATTAAAAAATTAATATCTCCGAAACTACTGGTTGTAGAGAAACGGCGTTTCGCTTATTTTCTTCGTCAATCTTCCCTCTGAATTTCATTCACAGCATGTCTCGAAAAATGTTGCATAGTTTTCGAGATATTTCAATCCAAAGCCAAGTGCGAAATGACTAATGTACCGAAAACAATCGAAGGTACCCGACTATGCCCCTTCGTCTACCATATTATAAGGCTAGAGAAAAATATGGAAGTAAACGTTTTCTTCGAATATCCCGGAATTTCAGCAAGATGAGCAAGCTTGCATGAATCCTCCTTTATAGAGAGTTTTGAGAGCCAATTTTGTTCATTGGAAAAAATCCTAATAATTCATCGCTATCTATACACAATTAGCAAGAAGTTTCACTGCTGTCGCGTGGGTTTCACGCACCCTCTTTTTTGTTTATATGTGGATATGAACGCACAGGTCTTATTGAAGAGAGGTCCAAAAAATTTGGATAAATGTAAAAAAATTGCACTTTTCTGCCTTCAGTTTGAAGAAAAAACAAAATTATCTAGTTTGTAACTAAAAATTCAGTTATCGCACGTCGTGCAAAAAGTGCAACTTTATGAATGCCACACGTGAGTAAAGTGGCACTTTTGCACGTTGTGCAATAAAATCTGTACTTTACACGTACGGTCAAAATTTGTGGACTCGTGTGATTGCAAAAATCACCTTCGGTTTGTTGGGGAATTAGTACATTATCTAACGAGTGCGGTAAAGTACTTTTCTGACGAGAGTAAGGTTTCAAAACAAGCCGATGGTGAAGTTTTATAATCACACGAGTCAGAAAATCTTTACCGCATGCGTATTTTGAGAGTGAAGGCCTTTACAAAATATTTCAGAAAAATTCGCCAATCATGTCCACATATTGGAGTATCTTCTCAAGTTTATTCAGATTTCCTCATAGAGTCTTCCATCTTGAAAAAATTTGTATATCATTTTGCCCCAGTCTCCCCTCTAAATATACAAAGATTAAAATGTTTGAATCAAAATATTTATTTACCGTTGAAATTACCACTAGTTGTAGAGACCGAAATGTAATGATTTTTATTATTATAACCACATTTCCTTCTTGAAGCATACCAAATTTTGTTATTCATGGCTTTTTCCCACAAGAATGGTTTGAATATGAATTTATCCACGAGAATGATTTTTCCTTTGACATTACGCGATCTTTTAACTTTAGACAATAGCTCCTGGAACTCTTTCCTATCCATAGCAAAGGTAAATTTTGTAAGCTCATCACCTATTACCGAGTCTTGCCAATTCTCGTTAGATTCATAAGATATCGAGTCAATCAACGATTCATCTTTTTTTTCCTTCACTCTGATCTCCAAAGCTGTTTGCAGCTTATCACGAACATTCCCCCGATTGTTACACACAAACGTGTATAAGGAAGATGGTAGAATTTTGATACCAAAAGTTTTGGCCAGTTCATCAACAAATGATTTTCAGATATCTCGACGCTCTGGAGTTATATCACCTTGTGTTGTCATTACAGCCTCTTTACTTTTCATCACGATTTCAATAATGTTCTCATAATTGAGAGCCCGTGTACGGCCTCGTGTGACCGGCATAATTAAATGAATTTCACAATAATTGTGTAAAGTTGGAGTACAATGAAATCGAATACAATTACACGAGTTCGATTACACGAATTATTTGGGAAACTGTGAAGTTGCTTAGCACATGTTGATGGAAAGTACAACCTATGATCGCAATGTATATCCAACAAGGAGGCCAACTTTACAAAAATGCATAGATAGTTGCCCGATCGCAGATGGAGAAAAAGAATAGTGCTCCATCGGTAAGAATGGATAAATTTGGTGATTTTCTTTACTTCAAATTACCAGCAGTGGCAGCATAGTAAACGCGCGGTTTTCAATTACAATCTTCATGACATTATGACATTTGTCTTTTAAAATGAATGACATATGACCAGAGAAATTTCTTAAGGTATTTCGATCGCGAAAACACTTCAATAAGAATTTTTTTCAGAGTAGGCTCAAAATGAAGATGAAAAGAAATAAATTTTTTTTTCTATGTACCAAAAATTAATTTGCCCGTCTAGAAACAGAGATGGCAGGAAAAAAAACGCCAGTGCGTTTTAAGAAAAAACGTCGACAAGTACGTGCCCCAATTTTATTGGAAAAAAAAAATATGAAATGAGAATACTACAAGTCCGGCGATCTACCTGTGCATTACTTTTTCAAAGTAATTCATCATCTTATTATTCGAATACTAGATGGAATTGGCATTGTACAATGAATATGAAAAATTGAATAGTAAAGAAATTAAACAAAAGAAACGTACTTGGTGTACCTGTAATCTGTGTTTTCACTTGGTACACCAAGTACGTTTCTTTTGTTTCATTTCTCTACTATTCAATTTTTCAAATTCATTGTACAATGCCAATTTCATCTAGTATTCGAATAATAAGATGATGAATTACTTTGAAAAAGTAATGCACAGGTAGATCGCCGGACTTGTAGTATTCTCATTTCAATTTTTTTTTTTCCAATAAAATCGGGGCGCGTACTTGTCGACGTTTTTTTTTAAAACGCACTGGCGTTTTTTTCGGCCATTTCACTTGTTTTTTTATTTATAAATGAGCAATTTAATAGAGATGGATTAAATCGAATCTAGACGCCTGTTGATCGACTTGACTTTGAATTGAAATATCTTGGAAACTATTGAAAATTTTATTGTGAATAACGCTCTATTTATTTAGTATAAGTTTTATTTGAATAGAAGAAAATACAATGTTGCAATGGTAACGCCATTGATAACTAGACTAAAGACAAGATTGGAATGCTCCCTCTAGAAGCAAGCCTTACGTTTGGTTTCGGTACTCAATGGTTCACGATGAATTAGCACTCGCTATTATCGACTCTTAACACTTTCCTTTGGTAATTTGAAGTTAAACATCTTTTGGAGTGCAATGAACTACAAAAAAAAAAAATCTCTCAATGAAAAAACAAAACTCAATAGTCTATGAAAGTCCCATTTTATCACACAAAATCTTCAGTCGCATCTTCAGCAATGGTTTTGTCATAATATCTGCTACTTGTTCTTCTGTAGACACTTGTTTTATTCCCAACTTTCCTTCGATCACCTTTTCCTTGATGAAAAAGTGCTTGATTGAAATGTGCTTTGTTCTTCGATGAAGCTCTGGATTCTCGGCCAATCTTGCTGCAGCAGAATTATCTATTTGAGGAACAGGTGTTTCTTTCAATCGGAAAATTCCTTTGAATAGTCTCTTTAGCCAAATGGCCTCTTTAGTTGCCTCATTTGCTGCTACAATTTCTGCTTCAGTAGATGATGTTGTTACTGCAGCTTGTCTCTGAATCAACCAGGATATTGCTCCACCTGCATGGGCAATAACAGCTCCTGTTGTTGATCGACCAGTCTTGGTGCATCCTCCGAAGTCTGCATCGCTGTAGCACTCCAGGATTCCTGCGTTTGCATCACTCCTGTACACAATTCCCAGATCGATCGTTCCTGCTATATATCTGAACACTCTCTTCACTCGTGCTACGTCGTCTAGGGATGGATTTTCAAGAGATCTCGATAAAAATCCAACACTATAAGCTAGATCTGGTCTTGTGCACAGCATCAAGTACATCAACGCTCCGACCGCTTGTCGGTAAGGATAGTTGTATCTCTCATCGTCTTCTTTCCTTGATTATGAAGTCTCTGAGTCCTTCATTATTGGTGTACTCACTGGTCTACACTCAGAAAAATTGCAGCGTTGAAGAATCCTTTTTGCATAGGCCTTTTGATCGATCTCTATTTTTCCTCTTTCTTGTCCAATCTTAATTCCAAGAAAATGATCTGCTTTCTTAACGACAATCTGGAATTCAGCCCTCAACTCCTCCATGAAATCTTCTTGGTCTTGGAGATCTGTTGCTGCTACTAGGCCGTCATCTACGTGCAAGACCAAAAAAAGCCTTTGACTATCCCTCTCTCGAATGTATAGGCACGGGTCTACCCTACTGGCCTGAAAACCCAGCTTCATTAGAAAACCGCCAAAGCGTTGATTCCAACACCTCGGCGCTTGTTTGAGCCCATACAAACTCTTCTGAAGTCTGCAGACGCTGTTCGTAGCATCATCATATCCTTCAGGCTGCCTCATGAAAATATCTTCTTCAAGTTCACCGTAAAGGAACGCCGTTGATACGTCAAACTGAGCAAGGTGCATCTGTTCACTTGCAGCAACACTCAGTACTGAACGAATAGTCTCCATTCTCACTACTGGACTGAATGTTTGATTGTAATCAATCCCTCTTCGTTGATTGAAACCTTTCATGACTAGACGGGCCTTGTATTTGTCAACACTGCCATCAGGATTAGTCTTCAGACGAAATACCCATCTACATGGAAGTGCTTTGACACCTTCAGGTAGAGCTGTCTTGATCCGGGTGTAATTTTGCTGCAGGGACTCCATTTCTCTATCCATGGCTTTCCTCCATTCGGTGGTCTGCTTGCTGTTCAGAACATCCTCGAATGTCTCAGGAACCTCATCCTCTTGAACAAACTCCTCTGCTGCCATGACAAAATCATCAAAATGCTTTGGCTTCTTCAATTCAGATCTGTCTCTGAGTTCTCTTCTTTCTTGCAGCGGATTTCCATCTTTTTCTTCGTTCTCTGAATCTGTATCAACAACTGATTTATAATCTTCATCACTAGTTTCTCCATCTTTCAGCCTTTCTTCATTATACTGTTCGTCTTGGGATTCTTTATCTTGTTGTGATCGATGGTGTTCTGGTTCTTGTTGAGTAACAGCTTGACCATCTCGAAATGGTAAACTAACTTGTCCTTTACACTCCATTGGCTTTTCATGAAATATCACATCTCTTGATAGGATAACTTTGTGTTTTTCAGGAAGATAAACTCTGTATCGTTCGTCACCATCATATCCCACAAGATATCCCTTTTCTGCTTTCATGTCCATCTTCCTTCTCTTTTGGGCTGGAACATGAGTGTAACAGGCTGATCCAATGATTCGCAGATGATGAATTCTTGGTCTTTTACCCATCCAGAGCTCGTAGGGACTTATTCCTTTCTCTGATGATTTTCCAGTTCTGTTTAGGATGTAAACAGCAGTACTCACTAACTCTGGACAGATTGCACTTGGAAAACTCACTTCAGGGGTCGAATACTTGAATGTTCTTGCCATTTCAACAATCGTACGGTTTTCACGTTCAGTGCTGCCATTCTTCTCTGGTGTGAATGGTGCTGTCAGTCTCTGCGTGATTCCGTGCTCCTTAAGAATCTCTTGAACTTCTTGGTTATCAAATTCTCAACCATTCTCACTCAGAAATTCTTTTATCGAATGCCCTTGATTCTTAGCATGCTGGATTAAGTGTCTCCAGACATTTTTCACTTCTGATTTCTCTTTTACAACGTATCCATAACGAAATTTCGTGTAATTGTCTTTGAACACGACTAGGTAACGTTTCTTATTGAGTGACTCATCAAATGGTCCACATACATCACCTGTTATCAGTTCCCCAGGTTCTGTTGCCTCTACTCTGATACCAAAAGGTAGTCGATGTGCCTTGCCATAAATACACGGCTCACAAATTTCATCATCCAATTTTACAGAGATGCCCGCTTCTCTCTCGAGCATCTCTTTTACATGCTGCTTATCTTGATGTCCCCATCTTTCATGATATAATTGCAACGTTGATTTCGCCGCAGCAACTACATTTACTTCAGCTTTGATTAGTGGGGTAACTGGACTTATGAGTGCCTTGTGCAGGGTCCCTCCTTCATCACGAACTCCACACAGAATCTTTTGTTGATCAAGTTCCAGCCAGCACTTAGTTGCTGTGGAATGGAAGTGACTGTTCGACTGAACTTCTTGTGCTGCTAAAACTGAGAAAAGATTCTTTGATATATCTGGAACATACCATACGTTGGTCAATGTTAACTTCTTTGTTTTATCATCAACTATAGATAAAACTTCAACTGTTCCTTGTCCAAGCGCCTTCAGGATCTCTTTCCCAGCAGTTTTCAGGCCACATGATGTCTTGAATTCTTGAAAATCTTTGAAAAACTCTGGACGATTTGTCACATGTCTCGTTGCTCCACTGTCAACCCACCAATCAGTTGAATCTCTTTCAATTCCACAGATTTCATTGCAAATTGAGATAAGGGCTACACTGATGTCAGCTGCAATCCCTTGAGCATTTTCAGCAGCTTCATTCTTCACTGGTCTTCCATCAGCTATCCACTTTCTACAATTTCTAAATCAATGTCCTTTTCCTTTGCAATAATTGCACGTATCCTCTCGCTTTGGTGGTCTTCTCCCGTGTGTATTTTGATCATTCTGCTTTTGTCTTAATGTTTGAGCCATTAGCGCTTCATTTGACACTCTTTTGCTGTCATCTGACCTTCTTAAAGTTCTTTCTTACATACACAGCTGTGTAGTTAATTCATCAAACGTCCACTGTTCACTGTTTGTCAATAACATCCAGCTTGAACAAAACGTCTCGAAAGTGCTCGGCAGAATGTGTAAAATCTTACATACCAATATTAAATCCGGAATCTTATTTTCATCCTTCGCTTTGAGTTCGTTATTTAAGTCGTTCCACAGGCTCCTCAGCTTGGCGATATGTGTTGATACATCTTCAGCCTGATTCCAACTAAATGCGAAGAAATCTGTGCATATCGTGAACAATTGGTCTCTGGATGTTGCCTCAAACTGCTGCTTCAATGCCTCCCATGTCTCCATTGCTGTCTCTTTATCCATAATCTTCCGATATACTCCATCCGTCAATGAACTTGCTATCATTGATTTGGCATAACTGTTTGCCTTACGATAAAGCTTATTAATCTCTGTGTAAGTCTTTTTCTGTGCTTCTGTGGCATCTGTACCTATTGCAGCAGGCTTGGTCAATTTACCATCAATAACATCCAAAGCACCTTCGTGATAGTCGAGTAGGTCTCGGATTTTTCGTTTCCAAATGGGCCAGTCTGTTTCAGACGCTAACGGGCTTATGTGCTTCGCCAAATCCATTTTCTTTTGAAGTTGAAAAACGAAACTTCACATAAAGAAAACCGCTCTCAATATTTACTACTTCTTCTATTGCACTTCTTGCTTCGTGCCTGTGCCCATAACCTATTGTAAATAACTCTTCATTTATTCAATATAAGTTTTATTTGAATAGAAGAAAATACAATATTGCAATGGTAACGCCATTGTTAACTAGACTAAAGACAAAATGGGAATGCTCTCTCTAGAAGCAAGCCTTACGTTTGGTTTCGGTACTGAATGGTTAACGATGAATTAGCACTCGCTATTATCGACTCTTAACAAATTTATCGAGACATGCTGCGAATGAAATTTAGAGAAAAAATTGAGGAACAGAATGAGCAAAACCCCATTATCCTACGACTCTTAGTTTCTGAAATATGATTTTTTCAATGAAAAATTCGAAAATAACGCGCGAGGCTCTAATTAGTGAGCGAAAAATAAAAATAATCGGTAAAGGGGGAGTAGAGCTCTGCCAACTAAAAGTATTTATTTTGAACATTTAGAGTCCGAATTTTTTGATCATTTTTTAGCCATAGCTAGTTTCAACTGTCGCATTGATTATAATAATTCCAAAATTTAACTTTATTAAGGCGAAAATATGTTTTTTGAATATCATGCTTCGAGTTAAATAGCTCGAAGTAATTTCATTGTTTTCAACAAATCAATGAATAAATTTCAGCATTTTCAAGTTTTTATTTCTGAAATATAAGAGGAATAATAATTTAATTTAAATAGAGTAGAGTATCATTGTTTTGATTGAGTAAGGAGAGAGGGAACTTGATGAGAGGTGAAGAGACAATGAAATAATCGATATCTTCCTGACAAAGACAGTTGGTGTGAAAACACAATGATAAACAGAGACCAATGGTCTTAAGAAAACGGTAAATTTGGTAATTCAACCACATGAGCCTTTTCTGGGCCAGTTTGATTTTGGTTGTCTGCAGTGAAACATCAAAACTGTGTGTTTTGTATTAAAAGTTAGTTGCCACCACTGCGGGTGTTTTTCCTTGGAAAATCCAGTTTTCAGATGAGTATTTCGAGTTTTCATTTAATCCGTATTAAATTTATTGAGTTTTTTTCGCTTTGGTTTTTTTTTTCTTCTCGTTTCAATTTTATGATATTTTTTGATTGATATTGTTCCACGCGATGTGTACAAGTTATTGACTAAAGGAATAGGTACGCATTTTAATGCTCAATGTACTTGTTTTCTTACTAAGTTAGAAAATTAAAATTTTTAATGCTCAATGAAGGTGAGCGGTGTTTGAGTCAATAAATTTCTTCATCAAAATCCCGAGTGCTGCATAGGGTAGGTCGTGTTAGGTTTTTTGAGGCCTGTGCACCACTACGTCCCCGTCGTGGCCTTGGGTTACGCAAAACGTGGTGATAATTTCAATTATATTCAATGGTTGTTTTTTTTTCATTCTATTGGTTACCAACTTCCAACAAAAGTTACATGTTTTTGGGAAAATTTAATTAGGATTTTGTCTCTCAACCTTGAAATCTTGTGACCGACCTTTGGTCAACCATAATACATCACATTAAAACAAAAAAACTCAAAAAAATCCCGGGAAATTTAATTTGGTTTGGCAGAGTGAAACTACCCCATTACCCTATTTTCTTGAGTTGATCCGACTGTTGGTCGAATAACCTTTTCAGCTCAATCTCTGCTCCAATGAAGTTACCTCCATTGTCGCTGTGGATTGTCTTGCAGATGCCTCTTCTTGACGTGAATCTCTTGAAGGC
This sequence comes from Aleiodes leptofemur, assembly GCA_963942555.1. Taxonomy (NCBI): domain Eukaryota; kingdom Metazoa; phylum Arthropoda; class Insecta; order Hymenoptera; family Braconidae; genus Aleiodes; species Aleiodes leptofemur. The sequence goes on from OZ012614.1 coordinate 6,128,872, forward strand.
CGCCAGAAATTCTTCTGTTGTATAATCTGTGAACGATTTCTAGATGAATTGCTGATGTAACCATACAAATGAATACAGCAATGTAACATTTGTGGGTTATTGCTGATCCACCTGATCCTCTGTATCGAAGAACGTGGATTGGTCCTGCATAGTCAACACCCGTGTGTTCAAATGCTCTTGATGCATTGAGTCTTTCACTCGGGAGTTGACCCATGAGTTGCTGTGCTCTGATCTTTCTCCATCGAGCACAGATCATGCACTTAATGATGTAGGATCTCACTGGAGCTCTGCCTCCAATGATCCAATATTGTTGGCGGATATGTGCTAGTGTTAACTGCGTTCCACCGTGATGAGATTTCTGATGGGCTTCTCTGATGATTAACGTTGATAGTTTTGATTGTCTGGGAACAATCGCTTGATGCTGTTCGTCATAGCTGATTTGAGCATTACTCAATCGACCTCCAACTCGTAAAATTCCAATGTCGTCCAGAATTGGCATTAATTTTGCGAGTGGATTATTAACTGGTAGATGTTGTCCACCTCTGATGATGTTGATTTCCTGATCGAAATGTTGCGTTTGTGTGTACACTAACCAGTATACTCGCTCGTTCTCCATCTCAAATGGCGTGATGACAGGTGAGTCAGGGATTGGTTGTCTCCTGAATCTCTTGATGGCTCTTCTGATCCAGGCTGAGATTTTTAACATTCGTGTTAATGATGAGTATCTCGACAGGAAGTCATCTTCCTCTGGAGCATTGACCGGAAATGACTGTACTAGTGCTGGTCTTTCTTCCAATGCTACATCCGATGAAACTGCGATTGCTGGTATTGGCCAATCTTGTTGATTTTGATTAAGCCATCCTGGACCAGTCCACCACAATTGATGAGTTGCAAGTTGTTCAGGGGTGATACCTCTGGACGCACAATCTGCTGGATTGTCCTTGCCATTAATGTGTCTCCAAGTTGCTGATGGTTGAAGTTCTTGTATTTTTTGTACTCTGTTTCGTACAAAATTCTTCCATCTTGATGGATGGTTTTTTTATCCAAGTCAGAGCTACTGATGAGTCCGTCCAAAGATAGGTTTCAGTCTCTGGTAGCTCGATGATGGTCTTCACATAGTTAGCTAGATCTGCTACCATGACTGCTGCTGTTAGTTCTAACCTGGATATCGTCATCTTCTTCAACGGTGATACTTTGGTCTTTGAACAAACCAAGATCGATGATATTTCGTGATTTTCTCTAATGATTCTTAGATAAATCGCTGCTCCCATTGCATCGTTTGATGCGTCAGTGAACCCATGTAGTTGGATTCCAGTGTTGCTAGCAGATAACTTTAACCATCTTGGAATTTTGATGTCCTCTAGATGCTTCAGACTTTCTCTGAATGTTATCCACTGTCGTTGTATGTGCTCTGGCAGTTCCTCATCCCAACCTGCCTTGATGAGCCACAGTTTTTGCATGATGATTTTTGCTCTTACTACCACTGGTGATATCAATCCAAGTGGGTCGTAAATTTGAGCAATTTCTGATAGTATTGTTCGTTTGGTGATGACTTCCTTCTTGATGGGCTTGGCTTTAAACTGGAGCACGTCTGCTTGCTGGTTCCATTTAATGCCTAGGACCTTTGTTGATGCTTCTTTCCATAATGAAGAAGTAGATGATGTTGCTGATGACAATTGCAATTTGTTGATGATTTCTGGTGCATTGCTGCACCATTTTTGTAGCGGAAAGCCGCCCGCCATGCAGAGACTGATCAGTTCTCTGATGATGAGCTCTAGTTCTTCTGGATTATCTGCACCTCCGAAGATGTCATCCACGTATCTTCCCTTAGTCAGGGTGTCGACCCCCTGGGGAAAATTGTGACCTTCATCCTCTGCAAGCTGCTTCAAAACTCTCAGAGCTAGCCATGGAGCACTGGTGGTTCCGTACGTTACAGTTGTCAGTTGATATTCTCGTTGGTTGTGATTTTGTCTAGCCAGAGTATCATTTGGTAGCACCAGTCTTCAGGATCGACGTTGATTTGTCGAAAAATCTTCGTGATGTTTGTCCCGAATACCAGTCTGAACATTCTGAATCGAAGAAGCACATCTGAACTATTTGTCTGTAGCTTCGGACCAGCATGTAAAATTTCGTTGATTGATACTCCAGTTGTTGTCTTTGATGATCCGTTGAAGACGACTCTGAGTTTAGTAGTCAGGCTGTCTTCTCGAACCACTCCGTGATGAGGATAATAGACGTTCTTTGATGAGTTACTGTCTGGTGGAGCCTGTACCATATGCCCCAATTCCTCGTATTCTTTAAGGAAGGCATGATACAACTCGCTGAATGCTGATTCCTTGGATAATCGTCGTTGCAGCTTCTTGAGGAAAGTCTCTGCAATGAGTTTCGATTCTCCAAGTGATTCTGAATTTGATTTAAATGGAAGTTTCACAAAGTATCTTTCAGATGAATCTCGATAATGTGTCTTGATGAAGTGCTCTTCGCATTCTTGCTCTTCAGGAGTAAGAATCTCTGATGAGGTTTTGGTTATTTCTTCTTGCTCCCAGAAGCTTCGAAGAAGTTCGATGAGTTGCTGGTTTGAAGATTTCTTCACCACTGATAATGAAGTTCTTGGATAACAGTCATCACAGCACGTTGGACCTGATATTATCCATCCAAAGATGGTATCCTGTGCTATTAGTTGATGAGTGTCTCTTTTGATGAGTCCCGGTTCGATTATTTTATTAAAATAATCGGAACCCAATATGATGTCAATGGATCCAGGTTTCCAAAAGGTAGGATCTGCAAGTTCCAAGTTCTCAAAGTCGTTGATTGAGTTGGACTTGCAGGTAAACGGTGGTGTTTTTGCTGTTAATTTTCTCAAGATGGGGACGTTGCATTCTATTGCCGGTCTGATTGTAGAATGACTGTTGCTTGTCCTCGTGTAGCTTCTGATTCTGTATGTCCAATGCCGATGATATTTATGGACGAGGCTTTCCGTTGTACTTTCAAGGATGAAGCTAATTCTTCACTGATGAATGACACTTCCGAGCCTTGGTCAACTAGGATTCGGGCTCTTCTGTGTATTCCTGCTGATGATGTTGCTGTCACCATAGCTGTTGCTAAATATGTCAACTTCGCTGATGATGACTCGATGATTTTCTCTTCCGGTTTGATGATGGCCTTGGCATCTCTGCCGTACCTTGAGATAATTTTCTTGTGTCTCTCGATCTCTTTCTTGGATACTGGGATCGTTGGTTTCCTTCGCCTTCATTGTTTTTTATTATCTGATGAGTTTCTTGAAGTTGCAGCAGCAGCCCTTTTTTCTGCTAATTTGGCTGGATCACAAATTAGAGTGTGGTGCCGCTCGCCACATCCTTCATTTCTGCAAACTTGTTCTGATTTGCACTTCCTCAGTCGATGAGGTCCAAAGCAATTGTAACATAAATTGTTACTGATGACTAGTTGGAGCCTCTTCTTGAGGGTCATTCCGTAAAACTTCCCACACTGTGGTCCAACCCAGTGTTCCTTCTCGCAAGCAACACATTCGGGCTTTGGTCTAGGTTTCTAGTCATCTTTGTTATCTTGTCCACTGCCACCAGCTAAAGACATTGGAGGACGTTTTGTCGTACCCGTTGGATTAGTTGGAGGCTTTGATGAGTTTCGTGATGTTGCTTGATTTGCTTGTGGCGGAGGTGGTGGATGATAGTCGCTCTCAAGTGCCATGGCTCTCGTCTGGAGAAACTCGATGAATTCCTTCAATGGTGGAAGTTCTTTGCTGTTACCCTGTTGCAGGTCCCATGCCAGCTTAGTTTGATGGTCGATTAATCTTCTCAATATGAATGTCAAGATGATGTCCCATTTTGTAACAGGAGCCCCGAGGGCTTTCATGGCATCCAATGATTCATTCAAAATATCGATGAGTCTCATCAGTTGACCTTTTGATTTATTATCAACTGGTTTCAGATCGAGGATGCGGTTCACGTGTTCTGCCATGATGAGTTTCGGATTCTTATACCGTTTCGTCAACGTTGTCCAAGCTACTAGATAATTGTCTTCATCAACAGGTAAATTGGAGATGAGTGAAGCTGCATCTCCCTGGACTAACGTTTTCAATATGATGAATTTCTCTGAATCTTGGATTTTTTTCCACCAATCGCTGATTGAAACAGTTTGCTGAACTCTGGCCAGTCCTTGTACCTCCCAGTGAATGGTTTGATGTTGACGCTCGGTAGATTGACTGATGTTCGAGACTCATCATGTCTCCTTACTTGCTCTCTTAGTTCATTTGCTCGGTCAATGAACTTTGCCAGTAGTTGCTTATGTGCTGAGTAAGTTGTCTGCACTTGTCTCATTGCATTCTCCCTGAAATATGCATGATCTGCATATTCAGCTCGAGCATACTCGGTGAGTCTCTCATGATAATCCACGAATTTATCATAATTCTTGTCCAAAACTGCTTCCCAGGATTTGACAGTATTTGCACTATTCGTGCCCAATCCGTTGAGTCTCAATAGTTCAAAATCCGTTTTCATCTCGTTCATCCTGTGAGTTTGGAGAAGAAACATCCTGTCCCATGACAGACTGTCTGTTGCTTGCCTCATTAAGTTAAATGGCCTCGTGTTGTCCATCAGGTGTGGTTCCTGATGCACCTGAGCTTGAACTGTGATTTGTTGCTGTTGTTGTTGCAATAACAACTGCTGTTGTTCTCGCAAACGTTGCTGGTCTTGCTGGAGTAGCAACCTCTGTTGCTCTTGTTCTTGCTCCTGCTGTTGTAATAGCAATTGATTTTGCTGCAATTGCAATTTCTGTTGAAATCGCTCTTGCTGTTGCTGTTCCAATTGGTTAGTCTCCACTGATTGCAACTGAATATTTGCATTCAGTGCTGCTAACTCGATGAGATTCGCTGGTGTCTCTCCATCCAGGATACCCGAGGCAGGTAAGACACGGCGTTGAATGTTACTGTGAGTGACCTGTGGCTTTACTGAGGGAGATGGGGTTTTTCCATCTCCAGAAGTATCCCCTTGTGGATCTTCGATACGTTCAATGTCGCCTTCGTCGCCATGTCCTGCCTTTAGGGTACCTGGGGGAGAAGACTTTTCATGAGGTTTGTCCGACATAATTAATTAAAGAAATTAAACTTATCTTTAATCGTTGAATTTCAAATGAAAGACTTTATGTCAATGATGAATTTCGAATTAGCCACGTGAGCCTATGTTGCTGCGCCGACTGTAACAGCTGTCTGTGAAAATCGATAAAGGGGCGTGGCTTCTGCGCTCCCACCTTTACTCGATGTGCTCGATGCTTTTCGGGATAAGTCGCCGTCGTTCGGTTCCTCGTGACGTAGCACTCTGTAATGCTGGAGGGGATGCCTGACGACGTCGCTTTCGGAGTCGTTTGGTTCTGCACGAAAACACACGACTGTTGTTTTCACCTTTGAATGTTTTGATTCTAATGTAAACAAAACTTGTGTATCACTCTCAACGGTTTTGTCTCATTTTTATGTCGTTAAATTCACTGAATTTAACACTTAAATTCACAGCGAAAATTCGAGAAGCCTTGAATTTATTATTCCCTCTCGAATATGGATGAATTCCAGTGGGAAGGGGTAGCATAATTTTCTACCGGATCTTTTCACGATCCGGCTCGAAGGACCATGTTAAAAATTCAGGCGAATTTTTGGACGTCCACCGAAGTTATTTATCGTGTGGACGTGTTGAGGACGATGATTTTTCAATAAAGTGAACTGTATAATTTGGATGTTGATTGCCCCTTTTTCTTCTGTCTCGTGAGGCAGGAATGAAGGGAGTTGCGGGGTCACGGGAAATATCCGAGAGAGTATAAATGAATTCACACAAGGCACGATAATTTCTATAAAAATATAGCACAAACTTTAATGATAATTTCACGATTATTTACAATATTTACACGATTGAATATATGAAAATTGTCTGATGAATTTCACTGATAATTGTCTTTGATAATTGTCTTTAATAATTGTCTTTGATAATTCTCACTGATGATTCTAAACACTAGCCGGTTGTAAATCGGTCTAGATAATTAACTGAATTTAATGATAATTAACTGAAGTTAATTCTGAATGATTTACTGAATTTATTGTTACTAAATAACACTGAGTTTATTTGATAATGCACGTACTTCGTTAATGAATATTAGCGTCGTTTTGCAAAGTTACTCTCAAAAAACGTGACCGTTCAAGTCGCGCGATGATGCGTAAGGGAAGCGTCTCAACGATGAGACGCGTGGGGGGCCAGTTTTTACTGACGCCTTGATATTTATCGGCAGTCAATGACCAAATTAACTGACCTTATGACTGCTGGTAATCCTGGGCAGGTTGGTAACCCACAGGATTTTTAACATATAAGTACTTGAAAAAATTGATTTATTCCTTTTTAAACCCCATAAATCGATAGGAAAGGAGCTCACCCTTTATTTAAGATCAGCCCCAGGCTGTCATGATCAATAGAACCCGAGATATTCCCGAAAAAGTGAAATTTTTCAAAAACAGAAGGATTTTACCTTCAAATTTTGAAGAAAAATGAAATTTATAAAAAATTAAAAAAATCACATCTGACATATCATTTCCATGATGAATTTCCTCAGCTTTCTGATGGAATAATTAGAAAAACCCAATTTGCAATATTTCTATAAACTTAGAGTAATTTTCATAGTGTAAAATATAATTACTAATACATATCCGTTATACCGCTTGCGTCCATTTTACCCCACTTTTCGTATCTTTTAAACTCTGCCAAAATATAGTTTTCTAACGAATTTCATACATACATTCCATTTCCGAATCTGAATATATTTAATATACATAGTAATATATTTAATTTTAAAGAAAAAAAAGGTTATTCTTTGAAATTCCCATCCCATAATTTCATTTAATTATATAATAAATGAAATGAACTTCTGAATTTAGCCAAGAGATAATTTTGTGACAGATTTCATAGTCTACAAGAGAGGTCTCTTGCTAAATTGTTATAAATTCATTATTTTGCAAATTATTTGCAAAGTAATGAACTATGTGCACAGACGGGGTATGCCATGTACATTCAAATTCTCTGCGCATAGCGCGTGTTCGAACGAGCGGCGCGCGCAAAAGTAGGCGGAGCGTCAGTCCTCAGCTGATCGTTCCCCGAAATATTTATTTTTTAAGCTTTGCAATTTTTTTATGCAAAAACCAAAGCTTTTTGCACAGCACTCTCCGCATCAAATTTGTAGAGTATTTTATTCTCTACAATGGGATATTTTTATTTTTTTGATGCGCTGAGTTTTATATAAATGGCGAGTTTTTTTTGGCGTAAAAGTCGATTTTTTCATTAGTTTTTAATTAATTTAAATTATTTTGGCACATTTTCACACGTACCCATTTCGATATGTTGTTCAGAATAATTTTCTGAACACATCAGTATTTTTTCCTACCTGTTCCGAATTATTTGTGTTTCCGATAATTTTTCAGTCTAGTATGAGGAGTCTACCATTCAATTTTTAAATCGTCATTATATTATAATGGAATCAAATACATCCAAGTCCAGTCAGTGGTGTCATTTTGTTGAATCTCCACATGTTGTAGCTCATTCAATTATTAAGCCACTCACAATGGAGGGCGATTTATTTAAGAATTTAATACTAAGTGATTCACAATTGAAAGATGCCTCTTTCCCATCCAAAATAGTTAAATTTATGAGAAAATTTAAAATTGATGCCTTCCCATCTTATATTTTATATGCAAATGAGGATTTCAAATGTGTATGGAGTGAAATTTTCGTTGGAAATTATAAAAGGATCCCAAAAAATTCAAAATTGTCAAAATATTTTGTGAAAATGCAAAATTTAAAATGAGAAAAATTGAAAAATCATTTTCTTTGAAAATAAAGAGAGCAAATTTAATAATACATAACTGTTTACTTTTATTATTATCCTAATAAATCCCGGATCCAGATCCCTGAAAATCATTAAAACTAGAATTATTACCTGAATTTTTACAAATTTTCCTCCTTGAGAGATTCATTACTTGTACCTTCTTTTAAGGGATTTTACGCCCTTAAATATCAGCTGAATATTTTTCCTATTCATTCAGTCAAACTCCAGGATCCTTGGTGTACAGATCCTTGTTGTGCTTCGCCTCTCGTGAATTTCTATACTCTTGAAAAATGAAGCCCAAAGGATTTGAATATGAAAGTAATAATTGTTACATTAATAGTGTATTAAAAGTCATTTTTTCCATGTCAAACTAGCAAAAAACTTTGGAAAGTAGTTTAGACTGCTGCAAAGAAACCTGCATTTATCAATTGCAGAGTCTTTATAATAATTACAAAAATAATGAAAGTGTGACATTGGCCTCGACGGTTTTCTTGAAAAAATTAACCAATTTCAATTCATTATTTGTGTATGGTCAACAAAATGCCAGTGAATTATTATTTTATTTATTAAATTTATTCAATTCACATGCACGTAATCATTTAAATTCTAAACCAAAAAACTTTTACAATATTAACATTATAAATCAATTTTATTGTTTAAATTGCAAGTTGACATTTAAAATTGTGCCTGATAGTGGAATAAATGTGTTTATTAGATTCACTGAAAACAAGGCTGTATCATCTGTACAGTTGAATCAATTATTAAAAAATCATTTTTCGTTGGACAAGAGGCAATTTCAAGATTCACCCTGTGACTTTTGTGATGATAGTAAAAGTGTAGTGTCAGGCAGTTTTTTAAATGTGACAAATGAAAAAGAAAAAAATAATTGTGATGAAAAGATATCTCAGTTCTTTACTATCCATTTATCAAGATTTGATAATGAAATGGCAAAAATAAAAGTAAAAATTGATATTCCATTGCAATTGAATATCTATTCATTTTTAAACAATAAAGATGCATATAGAATGGATAAATGTCATTATACATTCCATAGCAGTATCAATCACATTGGTGATGGAATTAATATGGGTCAATATAATACCCATTTATATAACAAAGAAAGATTATATCTGATTGATAATTAGACAGTTGAAGAGGAGCAAATTGAGAAAAATTCATTAAAAGCATCAGAAAATTGATACATCATTATTTATGAAAAAAAAAAAAATAACAAGAAATGAAGAGAATAATCATACTCGTTTAAATAATGGAAATGAGGAAAATGAGTTCCAAAATCATTGACTTGATGGAAATGAAGAGCCGAGACTTAGAAAAGCTCTTATGACGAGAGTCGGCAAAACTCAACATTTTATCTCCAAGAAAATCATTTTGGTCGGCTAAAGAAAAAGAAGAGGACCGAAAAAACTTGAAAAAATTAATTTTGGTGAGTAAATTATTGCTGCTTTTTTTCTTCCTTTATCTATATATTGTGACGTAATTCTCGAGCCTAACGGTAAGCTCAACAATTAAGCACGCTTGAAAAGCACCCAATAGCCAAAAACAAAATTCAAAACAAATCCAATACCCAAATGGGTGCCAGGATGTATCTCAACATCCGATCAATCTTATATTGATCTAAACGACAATAAACCAGAAATCAAAATATAATCATTTAAACCAAAAACTCAAATACTCCCTTATTCAGCACGAACTAGTTCAGCCCCCTCTCAAGGTCGCTGTTATGGGTTTGAATAAGGAGCATAAAATAATTTCAAACAAATAATTTCGGGGATAAAATAAATTTTTTATATAAAAAAAAATAATTATTGAATTTATAAATTATTTAACCCCTGCGTTAAATCGGCGAGTGCGCAGCACAATAAAAAAAAATTAAAATTTTCATAACATAAAACATAACTTCCGACAACTCATAATAAATAAACAATTAATTACAAACAAATTCTTTAAAACTAAATTTAAGAAAAAATATTAATGTCAAACGAAAATAAAATTTAATTAATTGATAAATTAATCGATTTATTAATTAATCGTCGAAATCAAAATTTAAATCAATCATATCAATTAAACTAATTCAAAAAATCCATGGTGCTGCCACCTACAGTTATCTTTCACAACGGAACGAAAGTAACTAAAACTTCCCTAGCGAAATTCCCTAGGTGTCATGGCCGACTAAACGATATGCCAACAAATGGAATTAATCAAATTAATTTCATAAAAAAAATTAATTCACAAAATCTTTTTTTTTTTTTAAATGACAAATAAAAAAAAATACAAAATCAATAACATTCTACAAAGTCGCGAGACTATAAAATTCTCCGACAAATTACAATTAATTAACTTTGGCCACGACGCCAAAATGTCCGTTAATTAATTTTTAATTGGCGACAATAAATTTTCCCAAATAAATTAAGGGGCCATTCTAGTGTGATGGCCGGAAAATGTCCCCATTTTTAAGATTTTTTTGTTTTACAGTTAGGATGCTCCGATCAGGCTCATTTTTTTATCACGAATGAAGGGACTCATAAAGAATAGGAAGAAAAATTTTTTACTTTATTTTCATCAATTTTTTACACACTTCTTCGATATTGAAAATTGAAAAAAAAAAAAAAGTTTCTGAATGGTGTGCACTCTCCGCGTCGTAATTCTTGTCTGAAAATTTTTTTCCAAAAAGATTATTAATCCTCATGGATAAAGCGATCGACTGATGGAGGCTTTTTTTTCTCAAAATTCGAAAAATGGCGGCGGTTTAAACACAAAACACGAAATTAGACCCTTGTTTCGGATAGTTTTTCGTTAGAAAAAATAGGAAATTTTTGGAAAAAAAAGCTTCCATCAGTCGACAGAAAAACGCATAAAGAATGTTATGTAAAAATTTCAGACCAATAACTCAAAAACTCTGCACTTGAGAGTGCACACCGTTTTGAAACTTTTTTTTTTTTTTTTCAATTTTCAATGTCCAAGAAGTGTGTAAAAAATTAATAAAAATGAAGTAAAAAAAATTTTTTCCTATTCTTTATGAGTCCTTTCATTTGTGATAAAAAAATGAGCCTGATCGGAGCATCCTAACTGTAAAAAGAAAAAATCTTAAAAATGAAGACTTTTTCCGGCCGTCACACTAGAATGACCGGTTACACGTCACCACTGCACAACGTTAATTCAACACACATACAATTCAACACACGAATTCAACACATGTACAATTCGCTCGGAAATTTCTCAACACACGTAAAATTCCTCACATGTCTGTACCGCACAACATCAATTCAACACATCTTTCAGGATATCCTAGTGGCAGGTTCAAATGATCGACTTTTTTTTTTCCTTTTAGTTATTATAATTACTATAACTATTTCGATTTTTCAACATTTTACCGATACTAGAACGATGTCCGAGATGATGAATTGTAAATAAATAATATTATGAATATTCAATATTGTTCCGCATTTGACTCATGCTGTCCCAGCATCGAGGACTGGGATTGGAGGATTCTCAGATTTCAAATACCAATATGGCCGCCATTGATGTTTTCATGCAATCAATTGAATTAATCGTCACTATATGTCCGGTAACATACATTTTTCACGATTTCAAAAAAAAATAGACATTCTGATGAACAAAAAACATATAAGGTTATATAAAGAAAAGATAGGTCTGTGACCATGAATTTTTGCAGTGGAACTGAAACTGAGCCTCGCTTATGGAGTTTCTATGTTAATTTGATCATTTTCAAAAATTAATTTTGGCCTTATTTGTCCGGTAACATGGAGTAAACAAAATTTTAAAAAAATCTACTCACGCTATTCTATTGAAAGTGACCCAAATTGAGAAGGAAAGATAGATTGCCCGAACCACTAGGATATCCTTAATAAACGCAAAATTTTATATACACACATATGAAAATGAAATAATCAATATATTCATTTCCTAACGCCTTATTACGTCTCTCAAAAACAAATCTGAGAGATATCGCATTCAATTATGTTGTATTTAAATAATTCATTTTTTAATTTTTCTTCAAAATCTGTGTTAAATTTGATTATGTTGAAATAAACTTATGCAGAAATTAAATATGATGAAATGAACTTGTGTTGTATTTGATTGTGTTGAATTTGTGTGTTGAATTGACGTTGTGCAGTGGAGACGTGCCACCGAATGGCCCCTTAAATTCACAAAAAAAAATATATAATTCGAGAAACGATAACGAGAGTTCAAACTATAAAAAAATAAAAATGTTTCCAAAATTATCAAATAATTTCGCCGATAAATGGTAATCGATTTCGCGGCGTCACCACTAAGTAGCGTCATTATGCTAAAAAAGAGGGTGCGTGGAACCCACGTGACAGAAGTGAAACTTCTTGCTAATTGTGTATATATAGCGATGAATTATTAGGATTTTTTCAAATGAACAAAATTGGCTCTCAAAACTCTCTATAAAGGAGGATTTGTGCAAGCTTGCTCTATTTTGCTGAAATTCCGGGATATTCGAAAAAAACGTTTACTTCCATATTTTTCTCTAGCCTTATAATATGGTAGACGAAGGGGTATAGTCGGGTACCTTCGATTGTTTTCGGTACATGAGCCATTAGTCATTTCGCACTTGGCTTTGGATTGAAATATCTCGAAAACTATGCAGCATTTATCGAGACATGCTGTGAATGAAATTCAGAGGGAAGATTGACGAAGAAAATAAGCGAAACGCCGTTTTTCTACAACCAGTAGTTTCCGAGATATTAATTTTTCAATGAATAGTTCAGAAACAATGAACGAGGCCCGATAGTAAACAAATGAGTGCTCGGGCTTCTTTCTTGAATTTTTCATTAAAAAGATTGATATCTTAATAACTACGAGTCATGAAAAACGGAGTTTTGCTTATTTTATTCGTTAATCTTCCCTCTAAATTTCATTCACAGCATGTTTCGATAACTTTTGAGTAGTTTTCGAGATATTTCAATCCAAAGCCAAGTGTAAAATGGCAATTTTCTTAAGAAATAAAAAGCGAAGATTATGATGTGGAGCATGGTAATTTTTATGAAAATCTTTTAGAAAAATTCATTATCCTTTCCGTGTATTGAAAAAATAATTACAAAATGAAAAAACAGTATGTATGTAGCACTCTACGCGAAGATCCTATCCCCGCCCCCCCCCCCCCCCTCTGCCGTCTTCCCTCTCCGCCGCTAAAGCATATGCTGGAGTGGCATCCCCACCAACGCACTCTCCGCTTTTCCTTTTCCCCCACTACTCCACTACCACGTTCCCCTCAGAACGCGCCCAGACAATAAAAAGTAACGTCGATCGAAATATCACGTTACAATATATAAACATGTATATTTTTCTCTTGTTATAGAAACATGGCGGAGTAATTGGGAAATTCAATGAAAATACATTTGATAAGAGATTTTCAATGATAGTGGTGCCTGATGATTATGAGAATTGTATTTTTGCGTGATACTATAAGCAAGAGTTTCTCTGCGAATGCATCAGAAAAGGAGACGTAACTCACTCAAAACCAGACGACATGTAAGTGTAATTACTCAAATAAATGTAAATAAATTTAAAAAATGTTTTTTTTCTTTTTTCTATGGGAAATAGGCACCTATTGATTGATAAATCCAAAGATTTATATACCATAAAACCAAATGATAAGCCGCCATTATTGTCAATGGAAAAACAGACAGACAATGTGGCAGAGAATCAGCATGAGGAAAATCATCCATCACCCAAAACTACTGATGTAAAATCATCATCATCATCTTCAACAACAAAAGAAAAAGAGGAAAATAAAAATCAAGTGCAAGCCATCTCCTCCTCCACCACCACTATCATCACCAACATCACATCAAATTCCAGTGTTCCTGATGTCAAGGAGAACGAGGACGCTGAAAAACATGTTTTAAAAAAATGCTTTCGGGGCAAGGCAATCTCATTGATGAAAGCAGAACAATTTATTAAATGTTTATTTCAATTAAATGCCATACGATATATCAGATTCAAGAAAAGTTATCAACAATTGTTTAATATGATTAGGGAAAAGCAATTAAAATGCAATGTCATTTTTAAGAAAAAACCACTTTATTTATACAGGCATATTACGACAATAGTTGTTAGTCCTGAAGGGTTCGATTTATTTAATAGAATCGAATGCAAGAAATAATTTAATTCAAGTCTTTATTAACTAATTATAATTTAATAAAATAATACACGTTACTCTTCGCGAATTAATGGCCAAGAGACTTCTCCGGCCATCGCTTATATATCGGTGTTTGTTTACGCCTTCGGTGTTGCATTACCTCACTCCCAGTGAGGTAAGCGACAACGTAAGTAGGTGGAATAAGACATGAAGGGCTGAGCTTGCACTTCGTAGCCTTACCAATGCCACTTCGTTAGCTTATCATTTCTTAATAAAATGAAATACTTATTTTATAGGTATTTGGGTCATAACACCCCTCCCCGCCAAGGAAGAAGATTTTATCTTCTGAAATCTTTTCCTCAGAACTGACTTAATCTAATTACATTCTTCTTTTTTTTCTTTTTTTTTTTTTACATTTAATGGTTATTGTTAATTCTAGTAAAGTTACACTCCTGCGACTAACGTTGTAGGAGTTGACCGTCGACCCGAACAATAAAATAGTATTCCCGCAACTATGATGAGTCCCAACATCATCACTCCGGAACTTATTGTTGTTGGATGTGTCAAAAATCTATGTAGGGAACCATTTCCCTCGTTTTCCTCTAATTTTTGTTTTTCTTCCTCTAGTTGTAGTTGGAGTCCCTTTATTTCTCCGATGTTTTGAACGACATTTTTCAATTTGATGTCTTTCATCTGGACCCAGCTGTGATTTAGATTTTCCTTTTCAATGTCGGTCAAAGTGAGATTTAGCTTAGGTTGTACATGCAGATCTAGTTGAACTCCAGATGACTTACGACCTCTAATTGTGAAATCGGAAGTAACAATTTCACAAAAATCCGTGACGTAGATTATTCCAGACCCTTGTAAGATTTCTCTTTTCTCACTATCCTCACACTTGATTGATATCTCCTCAGGTTGTGCTGTAACATAAATCCAAGCATCGCTTCTATGCATCTTTATTAATAATAATTGTTTAAGAGGTATGTGTTTTGGTACACAGACCTCTGGCAACTTCTTTGGACTAGTGTACATCTGTACTTCACAGCCACTATAAGACTTTATAGCCTGTACCGGAAGTATCTCTGTACACAGATATTGTCCACGTAATTTTCTGCACTTTTTCAACTGCTGAAACGTCAGTGGAATATGCTGTCGTGTTGCCCCATGTATTGTCAGCAGTTTGTTGACCGGTTCCAATTCTCACAAGTGTAATGACCCGCAAACCAGCTCGATGTATACTCACAGTAGACACTTCTTCCATTTCATACAATCCGCCTATTTTGGCTTCAAATGGAAAGCTTAAGCCTTTAGGCAACTGAGCCTTTTTTAAAATGGAAACCCACTGGGACTCAGAGAGAATACCTGCATTCAATATTTTTCCGCCTTTTCCTGTCAAAAGTTTTCTAATTTTTTCAGCATCTCGCAAAACGCCATTCATGACTGCTTCTACTATCATGAAATGTTCGTCTAGTGAAACTCGTGTTGTAAGTTGGTCAGCTCCCGAATTTAATTGTTTAAGGGCTCCTTTCATGGTTTGAAGTAAAATCTCTTCATTTTTCTGGACATTCATCTCTGCAGTTTGTAATTGAGACAATGTAGAATTTAAAATCTCAATTTGTTTCCCAGCTGCCTGGAAATAAGTTGCCTTCTCGTCCTCCAATCTTTCTAGTCTCTCATGGATTTCTTTGGCGTCTTCAGCATCCATTGTACCAATCAGTGATTTTACGACGGTTCCTAGGCCATCCACGAGACCTCTTTTTCTTTTTACAGGCCCTTCTAGTCCTAGTAATCCGAAGATAAGTTCTTGAGTTTCCTCAAAGTCTGAAATCCACTGTTCTGCTATCATTTCAAAGTTTTTTCCGTGTACTTTTGCTGAACCACTGTAACTTAAGACTTTTGTCTTCCAGAGATATTCCTTTACTTGTTCAGCCCTTCGAATCCAAGGTTCTATGTTTGTAGAGGCTGCTATTGTCCATTCGCAATTGCTGAGGTAGAGTTTCCCAATTGGTTCAAAATAAATTCCAGGAGTGTGGACAAATTTTTCTATCATATGTCCCTCCCCCCTCACTTGCGAAATCATGCTTCCCAGTATGAAGACTGCTAGAAATTTCGACAGAAATTTTGTGACATCAGGAAGTGTCCGTGTACAATGAACTCTGCCGCACTGAAATTGCCGACGCAACGACAATTTCCGGCATAAATACTCTGTGTGCTGACTGAAAGGTACAGTTATCCGGAAATCCTCCATTGAAGTTTTACCAAGTGAAATCATGTTCAAAACCCAGAAGAGTATGGAATACCAAGGTCCGAAGATTCCTCTAACTAGAGCATTACGATCTTGGAATCGTGCACTAGCCTGCTCAGGATGCCACCAATTCAGCCATACTATAGCAGACTGTCGGCGTGCAATACTTCGTTCTTCTCGTAAGCCAGTGCATCCGTATTCTCGCCATGCAAAAGATGACTTTTCCTTGGAATTTCTGGTAAGTACTTCCTTCATAATTATGTTTTCCTGCACAATTGATGCCTCATTGGTCTCTATTTTCGCTATATTTTCATCTGAACCAAATTTTGTTTGTCTATGTAGAAGAGCAACTATCCCTATCGTCATGGATTCATGAACTTTCAATACCGGAAGCAGATCAGACGATGGAGAAAAGCTGAAAGAGAAACGAATTCTCTTCTCTGGGATGCTGAAATATTTGACGACCAAATATCTGACATCTTTAACTTGCGGCGACTCTTCAATGAGGAACCAGTTCCTCAACCATGCCATGTGCCTACTTTTTTTTCTATTATAGTGTAGGGACCAATCCAGGGTTGAGTTAATTTCTTCGTCCTTCCGCGTCGAACTACATTATTTTTCATCAGCACTTGATCGTTTAACTTGAACTCAACTTCTCTGGAATTTTTGTCGTATTGGAGCTTTGATTTTTCTTTCGACTCAGATACATTTTCTCTCGCAATTTTCCATGCCGCTCGCAATCGTTCTCATAACTCCTGTGCATAGTCATCATATGAGTATGTTAACCTCGGTGGTTGCTTCACTGACGTTGGGATTTCAGCTGGTTTTCCATAAAGGAGCTCAAATGGTGTCATTTTTGTTGACGTATGGGGTGTTGTGTTGTACGTAAACATAGCGTACGGCAACCAAGTATCCCAATTCGTATGTTCCTCATCTATAAAATTCCTCAGATACTCTGCCAACGTCCGATGTGATCTTTCCAAGGCTCCATTCGTCTGGGGATGATATGCTGTAGTCTGAATCTTCTTGATCCTCAGTAGTTTACAAACATGTTTGAACAATTCACTCGTAAAATTTGTTCCTTGGTCTGTGAGTAATCGTTCAGGTGCGCCATGCTCACAGATGATTTTTTCAACAAAAACTCGTGCTATCGTAGACGCTTCTTGATTTGGAATAGGTATGGCTTTACTAAATTTCGTGAGAGCATCTTGGGATGTTAACACATACAAAGAATAGCGCCAATGGCCTTGTTAGATGCGTCTGTAGTTAATAGGAACGGCTCGGTAAAATCTGGATACTGTAGGACTGGTGCTGTTATCAACTTCTCCTTCAATGTATCAAAAGACAGCTGTTCTTTGTCACTCCAAACCCATTTGGTTTCTTTCTTTAGAAGATCAGTTAGAGGTTTGGCTATTTTTGAAAAATCTCGTATGAATTTCCTATAATAACCGGCCAATCCTAGAAATGACATAACTTTTTTGACATCCGTTGGAACAGGGAATTCTTTTACAGCATCAATTTTACTAGGATCTGTTTTTACACCTTGCTGGCTTATCACGTGCCCAAGATAAACGACTTCTTTCCTCAGGAAGTTACATTTATCTGGCTGCAATCGGAGATTTGCTTCCTTCAAGCGTTGCAGCACTTCTCGCAGCCTCTCATTATGTTCCTTAAGGCTCGCTCCAATTATCACAATGTCGTCAAGGTACACGAAACAGCGTAGACCTTGAATACCTGCCAAAACCGAATTCATTAATCTTTGGAATGTTGCTGGACCTCCTTTGACCCCAAAAGGCAATCGATTGAATTCATAATGGCCCAAAGGTGTAGAGAATGCTGTTTTGCATTTATCTTCTTCCTTGACCGGAATTTGATGAAATCCAGAGGCTAAATCCAACGTTGAAAAATACTTTGCTTTTCCCAGGTGATCCAGAATCTCTGTGATATTTGGAATTGGGAACGAATCTCCAATAGTGATATCATTTAGTCTTCTAAAATCCACCACAACCCTCAATTTCACTTTTCCAGAAGCATCAGGTTTCTTTGGTACAACAAGTAAAGGTGCATTCCATTGACTATGGCTCGGTCGTACAACTTCATTTTCTAGCATTTCCTTGACCTGACGTTCAACTTCTTCCTTTTGTGCATGCGGTAACCTATGTGGTCGCACATTCTGAACAGGTTTATCATGCATTATTGGAATTGTATGCTCCAAATGATTGGTAATTCCTGGTGAGTCTCCCGGGAGTTGAACGATTGAGTTATATTCTTCCAAAATTTCTAATATGCTCTTTTTCTCTTCATTATTTAGATCGTCCAATCTCAAGTTCTCATGTAAGAGTTTAATCCGACTTTGCTGTACCGTAACTCCTCTCAGTTGCATAATTTCCAAGGGGTCACACTGAGGTAATCGTTCCAATTCCACAATTGACGTATCTACATAAACCGTCTCATCAGTAATATTGATTACGCAAACAATTGCTCGACCGTTGTTTACTTTTGTGAGACACTCTCCGAGAAAAATGCCATTTTGCAATTGTTGTTTCTTTACGATACCTCGTTCCCGCTCGTTACCGCTTTTTGCGATAGCCCATATTAATTTTTCCGTTCTAGCTTCGATTTTGAGTGGTTTCCTCCCCCTAAAGAAGTCCAAATTTACTCCATCTATGGACACAGTTTTTCCTGGATTCACTATTATTTCCAAATCTTCCGATTCGATGAAATCTTCCCCTAAAATTCCTCCAATACATGGGAAATCGTCGGGAACGACGTGAAACATGTGTCCCATTTCTTTTCCATTCAACTTCAAGTAGAGTACAACAGTGCCCATGGTTGTTACATCAATATTTCCAATTCCTCTCAACAATCTGTTCTCTGGATTCAGTTTTATATTATTTTGTAGTTGCCCTGACTTTATTACAGAAGTACAGGCTCCTGAATCCCAAAGAAACATTGTCGGTTCCTTTAATTCTTCTGCGGAAAATATTAGATGACTCTTTTGTTTCGATGGGTCCTTTGCTTTAATCATTCTTTTCTGTTTATGGTCCTGAATGATATTTTCTTCTTCCATAACTTCTATTTTTACCATTTGAATTTGGTAAGCTCCTACTGGTAAGGCATTATCCTTACCTGTTGCTTCGTTCTTCTTTTTTTGATTATGCAAATTATTGGTCGAATTATTGACCTTATTTGGGGCTGCATTTTTAGCCTCAAGTGTTGCAGACTCTTGAATCCCCAATGTTTTCTTTAACTTTCGACAGTTCATTGCATCATGTCCTGAATACCCACAGTATTTACAAACTTGAGTAAAAGCGTTGACACTGCGTCGATCAGCTACTGGCAAAATTGTTTTGCTTTGACCTCCTTTTGATTTGCAATCTCTTGCAACATGGCCCATCTGACCACAGCTGAAACAACCTCCTCCAGAGGATTGTCTCCCCATTGATTGTCTGTTATTCCCCTGAGAATATCTATTCATTTTATTATTATTACCTCCAGTAGGAGGTTTATTCCTTCCCCCCATAGTGGTGGAAATAGTTTTTTCCAATTCGATTGCACCAATGCAAGATTCATGCAGGGTTTTGTAATTATTAGCCCTCACAAGAATCTGCAACTGACCTCGCAATCCTTGCTCAAAATTAGCTTTTGCTAGGGTTAGAATTCCCTGTCTCAAACCGTCTCTACCGATTTCACATAAGTTAACGTTGACAGTTTGGATTGCTTCAATCAGATCCATTGTCACACGTTCTGCTCGTGCCGCAAATTTAGTCACATCTTCATCAGGTCGTTGTTGTAATTTATCAAAATCTACTTGAAGACCAATTAGTGACGTCGTTTTCTCAAACAATGCTTCCAGTTCTCGTTGTAATTCTTCAAAGCTCGTTACGGTTTTATGCTTCAATTGTGTCAGCGCTTTTCCATCCAGTTTACTACCCAAAATCATTGCGAGCAGTCTATCTCTTTTTGCTGGATGGACCATTTCCCTTGCTATTTCACACGAACGCTGGAAACCTGCTAGTTTCTCTGAATTCTCTCCATTGAAATCCTTTACCATTTGTAGAGCAGATTTGAGGCTAAGAAATTCTTCATTATCTGCTTGATCGGAATTTCTGTCTGTTCTCTGCCTCAATTGCCAGTTTTCAGTGTCACGTGTGTTGATTCTTCTACACGCATCACGTAACTGTCGTTTCAAATCCTCTTTTTCTCTTTATTCTGCCTGAAGTACACCTTCTGCAAGATCCAATTGCCGCAACACGTCATCTGCCAGGGCTCTTCTCTCGGTGTCATTTTCCCAGGCTAGACGCATTTCATGGCGCAATCGATTGTTCTCCTTTCTGAGCTGTTGTTCCGTAGTGAGTTCTGGCGTAAAATTGCCGACCAGTAAAGATCCTCCCGGAACTGAAAACGGTGTCCTCAAATTAGGAGTACTGAATTGTTCATCGATGACGGGCGAATCCTCTACATCCTGATGTGTAGTCGAATTCCTAACTTGACCATTTATGGCCCTCACTCCTGTGACGTCTGCAGTTTCTCTGTCAACTCCATCCATGTTGTTGAGCAGACTTCCGTCAAACGATTGATTATAAGTACGTTGAGTTTCCACTCCTCGTGAATATCTTGCTCTTTCGTTATTTTGTTCTCCTGCAGATTCCTGGTTTTCGGGCACAGGACTCAAATTCCCGAAATGTAATGTTCTCCTCGCGGTAGGGCGCATCTGATTTAGTGCACCACGTAAATTACCGACAATCCCTGAGAACGATGTCTGACTCATTCGGAGTCAATATTGTTTCTTTGAGAAAAATATAACTATTTCAATCTCAATATATCAGCTGTCTATCTCTGAAGACTTTTCTGCTGATTCCTCACGTTATGTTATAACGTCTAGTTCTTCTCTCGAGAGTAAAATATATAAAAGTAACGTAGAAGTTGAATAAAGATCTTAAAAAATTTCTTTCCGCATAAAATTCCCGACAGTGGTTGATCAGGCCGCTGTCTAAACTCCGCTGCCACCAAAATGTTAGCCCTGAAGGGTTCGATTTATTTAATAGAATCGAATGCAAGAAATAATTCAATTCAAGTCTTTATTAACTAATTATAATTTAATAAAATACTACACGTTACTCTTCGCGAATTAATGGCCAAGAGACTTCTCCGGCCATCGCTTATATATCGGTGTTTGTTTACGCCTTCGGTGTTGCATTACCTCACTCCCAGTGAGGTAAGCGACAACGTAAGTAGGTGGAGTAAGACATGAAGTGCTGAGCTTGCACTTCGTAGCCTTACCAATGCCACTTCGTTAGCTTATCATTTCTTAATAAAATGAAATACTTATTTTATAGGTATTTGGGTCATAACATAGTCAAGAAAAATATATTATTATCCACATATTCTTATAACTTGCAATCTGAACAAACCTCGTATTTGAAAAAATTACTCTCACTGCAATGTAAATGAAAAAAATGTAAAGAAATTTAGGAAAAGAATAAAAAAAAAATTTCAACATTCAGTCCATTTCCATTGGATTGAATTTACTTTTTTTATTATATACTTGAATGAAAAATATTGAAAAATAAATTCTATTCTTTACTCATAAATTAGGAATTCTCCAAATTATCCTATCTCAGTCCCTCATACATCTCAAATTTAGAGTCCCAGGCCCTGGGTCATTTGGGTCAGAATTTGAGTCGGCCCGATCGCGGTAGCCCGTTACGTTTCACATTGTCGTAGGGTGGTATTAGGGTGCATGAGCCACCAGATGAAGGAAGAAAACTGGTGAGAAAAATGTAATTTTTAGTTTTTGATTTTTTTTGTTGTTTTTCTGAGCAAACAGTACGATGTATTTTATGAGAATGTTGGAGATGTTTATAGAGTAAATTTAAACTAGTTGAAACTTTTCTTTGACTGATTTGAATTTGTGACGTCCGTCAGTCGTTCATTTTACGTAAATAAACAGATAAAAAATATTCAAAATATCGAACAAATGAATACATTTTTAGAAAACAATTCTGATTGCTTTCCCACGATTTTTGTGGGCTAGCAATAAATGTTAGAGACACTGTGTCGTCTACTCAAGTGTCTCACTTTAAAATTCTCGTTTTTGGAAAGAGATTCGAATTTCAAAACGCATGACGAAAAAAATTAACGAAGAGAAAATTCGAGTAAAAGGAAAACCATACATGGGTTCTCAAGTGACAGGCGACGTAGTGGCGTCGGGCCCACTTTCGCTGTCTCTCTTTTTACGACCCTCTCATCTGGTCCAGAGGGTCCGTTGAATACTTTATTTTGAAAATAGTGTCTAGACGTTTCTACAAGTGTTCAGAATTTTGGAGACTACAAAAATTTAACGGAATACATTTGAAACAGATGTTTTTTTTTGACTCGAGAAAGTTAGAAAATGGTATATTGTGGAGGGGAGAACGGGCCTCCCCAAAACAAAACATAAGTTCAACTACATATAGGAAATTAAGATGAGAACATGTGGAGGAGATGGAGTGACCCTGAAGCATTGGTCCAGAAGACCCTTAAGAGGAAAATCTAAGATCAAAATGTCACGTCATTGGTTTTAGACTCCTCTCCCTTAAAAAATAAGGAAACGCCTTAAAAATTATTCAGAGGACTACAGAACTGTTTAATTTTAGTTAGTCTAGTTTAAGCTCCGAAACCGTCAAGTTTAATTAATTTACAAGTGTTAACCAATTACGTCTACAAAAATGAGAAAAAGAAAAAAGAAGAAAATTATTACTAAGTGAAATAACAAAATTGGAAAACCATTCTGAAAAGTTAGTTAGCGAATAAATAATTACAAATATTTTTCAAGTTCAAATCAAGTGAGTTCGTATAAAGAAAAGTTTAAATTAAATTACAAGGAAATTTTTAATCAAGTTTGAATCAGAATAACTAAAAGCAATAAGTCGACAAAAATGTTTTATGTTTTTGTAAAATCGCGTAAATAGTTAAAATATAAATCAAATTGTTGTTTATTTAAAAATACACGTGTTTTTCTTTCGACTCCCTAATCCCAGTCTATTGGTCGAAAGGCTAGGACTAAAACAGGGAAAAATAAAGTTGATCGGATTCTTGTTTAATTTGGGATTCATAGAAATACTTCTTTAAATCTCAATAAAATAAAGAATCTTGTCAACAGTTATTGTCACTCCGACATAACAAATTCTAGGGCGCTCTATAGTGAAGAAAAACAGTAAATGGATTGAAAATGCATTATTTTTCATCAATATATCGAGTTTTATTAGCCTTAGCGATTCGGGGTTAATTTTAAATGAAAGGTGAGCTCATTTGGCAAATAAGCTAATCTCTCGTTTGAGACCAATCCCAGAGTTCTACGACCAATAGGACCAGAGATATTTTCAAAAAAAACACAAGGCAAATCTTGATTGAAATAGTGATTTTAATCTCGACTCAAATAGGACCTTGGTCACTGCTACGAGGGTGGTTCCCCCCTAGGCCCCAGTCCGACCTATAGAGTGAGACACTATAGAGAAAGAGACACACACAGCAGCTACTGCTCTATCTGGACGTTCTGACTGAAGGAGGCGGTAGTAGCGCGACTGTCACATTATTCCCCAATTGTTACACATAATTAAATGTGTGAAAATATCTAAATTGTCCAACCCTCGGAGTACACTGGGAGTCATTTTGACCCCAAAAAATTCTTTGCCCTGAAATATAAAGAAATGACTAATAATATTTGAAATAGTCGACTCCAACGCTTAGAAGCTTTTCCAGTCAAATTGGCCGACTTTAGAAAAGAGATCCAATTTGTATTAATTTTTCTACCATTAAAAAATAGTTGAATCAAACCAACGATGATTGTATTCGAAAATAAATTGTTTTATCTACAAAAAACCTCAAATCATAAATTCCGGAAAAATATCTAGTTTTCGAGATATAGCACTCAGAAAATGGAGTGGGGTCAATTTGACCCCGTGTGTGCTCTGAAGTTCTGTTCAGAGGTGTGTACTGCGAGGGTTAATTATCTTGATCTAATCAATACAATTCAATAATAAAATACATGTATTATACTCATATTAAAACTATGACAATTCAAATTTATTAAGAGAAACATTTTCTTTTACTCCTGGATTATGAATCTTCTGTCCTGAAAAAGGAAAAATTCTCTCAAAAAATTCAAAATTTCATTTCTTAATCATATTTTTTGAGCTGAATTTCGACAATTAAATCATCAGAATTGTCCTATTTCCATCATTTCCAATAATGTCATTCATCTCTTAACCAAAATAATACAAATCTGGGGGTTTAACATTATTATAAATTTGAAATTTATAATAGAAATAAAGTAGAGTGTTGTATAGGGTTTTAAACAGTGTAGTCCTATAAAATGACATTTTTGACAATTTGTAGTCCACTAGGATAGATTTACAATGATTCTTGACCTTGACGATGGTCTACTTTACAAAATGAAACTCAAATAGGACCCCGGGCCGATCCCAGTTTGCTGTAACGCGTTCTTTTCTCTTCTCCAATTGTAATTCATTCATTTGTCCATTTTCCAAGGAATTTTGGCGTTTTTATCATCTATTTAAATTTTATAAAAATCTCATAGGGGAATGATAGAGGATTTATTATTAGCTCAGGTTCTTTTTACAGAGAAAATAATTGATAGATAGAATTTTTCGTAATTATTCCATTGGAAAGATGAGAAAATTTTAGTTAGAAAACATGTGTTGAAACAAGTTTTGATGAGGGCTTACCTTAAGAAACAAGCAGGCGCTCCACCCTATGGGCATTTTCCATAAATTTCACCCCTCGTTATTCACTGAATGATGTCTTTACTATTGAGGAATTCATCACGAAAAACATTTAATATTATGCCAATGCAATTGGCATAAAGCTTCCGAATGGATTTTCAACTATTTATTTTTCATTAATTTGAAAATGAAAATTAAGCAATAATTTTGATTTTGAAAAACCTCGAACCCCTAGCGAGTCGAACTCAGAACCCTCCAGTAATGCGTCGGATACTCTTCTAAGTGAGATAGCGTGGGCTCCCAGAACTTACTCCTCAAACTAATCACACCACCGTCTATTATACTGTCAGTTAAATAAATTGATGTAAATTTCACAGTTAAAATTCCAAAATCCATATCATGAGTCTAACTTGCGACCCTCCAGTAATACTTCTGGTCACTAAATGTAATAAAAGTCAACACTACACTGAATGCTTTTTTTTCCATCAAATTACTCGATTTGGGGAACTTGATGTACCAGGCCGTGCAGTAATCGAAAGGGAAACTTGATTTTTTAATTATTTTATTTTGAATGATAATTTTATTTTGAATAAGACTTTGAATAATAAATATAACATATAGTACAGAATAAATATGAGATTCCTTTCAAATTAAAAATCTGGAAATTAGAGTTTAAGTATAAGGAATAATTTCCAGTTCTTCTCGTTATTCTATCAGGATGAATAAGGTCTTATTTATTTAGCAAAAATTATCTACTTTCTAATGATGAAATGATAAATACTAGTGACCTTAGAAAAAAATTGAAAAAAATTTGAATTTCTGAAAAAAAAAAAATTTCAGCATTCTTGTAGAAGAATCCTTTGAAAAATCTGAAATTTTTAGGATTGGTGATGGTCATCTAAACTGATCTTTCAAGCTCAACTTGGATATGGTCAGACAAGCAGTTCCGTGCATATACGCTCATTGCATGGAATAGTTTTTCAACAATATCTCAGGAGCTGTTCGGTCGATTACAATGAAATTTGATACAGAAATTCGCACTCATAAGATGTACAAACACACGAAATTTGAAGTCTCTAACTCAAATATTTTTTAAGTTATCGCGATAACCGTGATTTTTCAAAAATCACAGTAAAAAAAATATAATAAAAAAAGTATAAATGGGAGCACTGGTCACCCTGGGGGTTTAATGTCCGCCCTATCGGTGCGCATCTCCTCGCGGAGGATAGCCGCTGTAAATTGATTTTTCGCTGAGAAAACTCGAAAAAACGATTTTTCGATGACTCACTTTTTCTCGAGAACTATTGAACCGATTCAGCTGAAATTCAATAGCAAAGTTGACACTCATAAAATGTATAAACACACCAAATTTGAAGTCTCTAGCTCAAATATTTTTTAAGTTATCGCAATAACCGCGATTTTTCGAAAATCATAGTAAAAAAAATATAAAAAAAAAAATAAAAATCGGAGCCCTGGTCACCCCCGGGGTTTAATGTGCGCCTCATCAGCGCGCATCTCCTCGCGGAGGATAGACGCTGTCAATTGATTTTTCGCTGAGAAAACTCGAAAAAACGATTTTTTGACAATTCGCTTTTTCTTGAGAACCATTGAACCGATTTAGCTGAAATTTCGCAGAGAGCATTGCGCTTGCGTAGTGAATATTCCCTCAAAATTTCATATCGATACATGCAGCCGTTTCTGCATAAAGTGATGAAACGTGTCATCACACACATACACACACACACACACACATACATACACACAGACATGTGAAAAAAATATTTTTTTCCGACATTTTAGAACATTTGGAGTCATAATCCGATGAAATCTCAAATTCGAAAAAAATCACGATTACAATGCTTCCATTCGGAAGCAAAAACCAAAAAATTCACTTTTTCAAGAATATATCCGGCTTGTCTATCAGTCTTAGCGACCTGAGGTTTTTTTAAAATGAAAGCTGAGCTCATTTGGCATTTTTCATATATACTTTGAAAATAAATTCATTAAAAATAAATTCATGGCAAATGATCTTACCTTTCAATTGAAATTGGTCCCAGGTCACTAAGACCAATAGAACCAGAGATATTCCCAATTTTCAACCGTTTTTTAAATAGGTGTACGCCACCAAATTTAGTGTGCCGATGTCGGGGCTCAGCAACGATACCCAAGGCTTACAGGGACGGACTGAGGAAAGGGATAAAAGGGGATTATATAACCTGTCACATTCCCCAATTGTTGTGACACATTATTACTATTATTATTATTATTATATCGAATTTTTTTCAGTCTATTTCTATTGGATTGAATTTTCAAAAATTCGCTCGCTTTCCTTGCTCCACTTCCCTGAAAATGCAAAAAAAGGCCTTTAATTCTCTCAAATTTAATTTTCTATACATGTTCTTTTTTTTGGTAATCCTACAGGTCTACGACAGTAAACTAAAATAGCTCACGTAAAGGTCTAGAAGAGTAGATAAGAGTGTTTTTTGATTATCCTCGTCCTCTAGGACATGATTTTTGATTTTTTTAGACATTTTCAAATATTCCAAAGCTATAGCAAATGGATTTTCAAAGTATTCTAGACCTTTACGATGCTACTTTGGACATTTTTATGGCAAATTTCTTGACTTTTTGGTAATTCAAAATCCTCTATTTCAATTTTTTTCAATGCCTCATGGAAAAAGGGGGAAATTCCATTGGAAAGATGAGGGAATTTTTCAGATAGAAAACATGATTAAAAAGGATTTTTCCTCAATTTTTCAAAAATTTGATTTTTTTGGTCGAATTTTGAAGGGGTTAACCTTAAAAAATTCAAAAAATTCACTTTTTCATCAATATCTCGAGTTTTATTAGCCTTAGCGACTTGGGGTCTATTTTAAATGAAAGGTGAGCTCATTTGGCAAATGAGCTAATCTTTCATTTGAGACCAGCCCCAGATTAATACGACCTATAGAACCAGAGATATTCCCAGAATAGTGAATTTACTTAAAAAACACAAGGCAAATATTGATCAAAAAAGAGATTTTTCAGGAAAATTGAGAAAAAAAACTTGTGACATATGATTTTTATGTGAAATTCCCTCAGCTTTTCAATAAAATCATCAGAATTATCATATTTGAATTATTTTTATCTATTTTTGGCTTTTATCCAATAGGTGTACACCAAATCGTCCCCTAATTTGGTGTACACCAAATTTACTGGGACGGTAGGTAGGTAGAGGCGGACAAATATGGGAGCTTTTCAAGATTGAATTTTCGTAATGATTTTATTGAAAAAATGGTAAAATTTCAGATAGAATTTGTTTTCTTTGGCCGAGTTTTTAAGGGGTAATTTATTTATTTATTTATTTATTTAAAAATTGAAGAAAAAACAATGATTTGAATTATTCTTGCCTGCATATTTTATACAACTAATTTTACAAAACCATAATATGTATAATTGAGAAATTTTCTGACAAGATTATTAATTTTCATTAAATAGAAAAACCTATTAAATCCTCTGTACTGATTTCTATCAATAAAAAAAAATGATTTGAGAGTTGAATTTTTTCCATTGTGTGTGTGTGTGTATGTGTGTGTGTAGAATGGATAAAGTAACGCTAGTGAGCTCCAAATTTTCTCTATCTCTCTTAATTTTCAAGCTAGATGGAAAATACCGAAGAAAATAAGCCGCAAAATTAGTGAGGAATTTATTATGAGAAGGTCAAAAATAATTTTCGAATGATTAAATGCAAATTTCAATCAAAAAATCAAGTAATACCACTGGATTATGTTAAATATTTCTTATTCTAATTGCCATTGAATGAATATAGAGCTGAGCGAGTGGCTGTTGCTTGTAGAAAATGAGCAGTGGAGGAAAATGTTGAAAACTGCTTTTTAAAAATATCTTGCAAACTTCGGGAAATAGCAAATTTTTAATCACACACTTCTAGAGGTTTGTTCAGCTCTACAAAAGAGGTCTCTACAAAAAATTTGGGTACTAAAAAATGAATAACAGGAAATTTGAAAGAAATTAAAGTATTAAGGATGATTGGGCGAAACAATTGGAAAAAAAGTAAAATGTAATGAGTAGGGCCCGGACGTTCCTTTAAGATCCTGACCAGCATGAACATATCGCTGGATGCGAATAATTTGATTTGTTCATTTGAATTCTATCTGTCAAACTGACTGATAAATTAAACGGATAATCAAGACATATAAATTAATTAAAGAATTTTATAAGAAACTAAGAATATCAGAGGAAAAATATGATTGTGCGTGATACGGTGACTTGTGGTGAAAAATAAAAGATACAGGTAAGCATTAGAAAGTTAATTTTATTTCTCCATTTTTGTTTGGTTATGGACCAGATGACAGCTGGCCCATACACTCATATATACACACACACTGATTTCCTCACTCTGCCTTATCGGTCATCGGCCTCTCGACACTGACCTAATTATTTTGGGCACTTGAGGCGCCACATGATGGACAGGTGTCTTGGCACGCGCCAAATTAGACACCTGCCATCTTGATTTATTGTCTCTTTCTCACTCTTTTCTAAGAACTCTCAGTGTACACCTCGTGACAAGTGTTTCTCAGAATTTTCATACTAATTAATAATATTAAATCGAACTTCTCAATTAAACAATATAATAAACTTAGTGAAATCAAAGTTAATTTAAGTGTTAAAATAATAGAGACATTTATTTATTGTTAAATAAAGTGTTATTAACAAAATACTCGTGTTCGCGCTTGTTATTTTTCACGCTCCACGCTCCATTGAAAATCCATAATTATTTCGTTAATCTCAAATAAAATATATCGAGATCCAGTCATCTCATCGAACAATTTTTTTTCTCGAGTTAAATTTCCTCAAAGGATTGGGTTGAACTTTGAGGAATAGTTTAACTCGTGGAGATTGAGTCAATTTCTTCAAGTTGGAAAAATTGAAGGAATTTGGGGAATTAGTGGTCTTCCGTGGGGGGGGGGGGGGAAGGAATAGATAAATTTGAGTAATTTCAGTTTTCTTGGAGGGAAACTCGCTGTAGAGGGGGGAAATGGATACATTTGAGTAAATTCTGCTTTCTTGAGGGAAATCTCGCAGTAGAGGGGGGGAATGGATGAATTTGAGTAAATTCGGTTTTCTCAGGGGAAAACTCTCAGGAGAGGGGGAAAATGGATGAATACCAGTAAATTTTGCTCTCAAGGGAAAATTCGCTCTAGAGGGGGAAAAAGATGAATTTAGTGAAGGGGGGGAAAATAGATCAATTCAGTTACGTCTTTGGGGGAACATCCGCAGTAGTGGGGGGAAATGGATGAATTTTAGTGAATTCTGCCTTCTTGAGGAAAAACTCGTAGTGGAGGGGGGAAATGGATAAATTCGAATAAATTCTGCGTTCTTGGGGGAAAACTCGCAATAGAAATTCAGCAAAGTCTTCGTGGGAATCCTCGCAGTAGAAGGGGGAAATGGATAAATTCGAGCGAATCTGGCTTTCTTGGGGGGAATCTCGCTGTAGAGGGGGAAAATGGATGAATTTGAGTGAATTCTGCTTTCTCGGGGGAGAACTCGCTGTAGAGGGGGGAGATAGATGAATTCAGTGCCGTCTTTGGTGAAAACTCGCAGTAGAGGGGAGAAATGGATAAATTAGAGTAAATTCGGTTTTCTCAGGGGAAAACTCTCAGGAGAGGGGGAAAATGGACGAATGCCAGTAAATTCTGCTCTCAAGGTGAAATTCGCTCTAGAGGGGGAAAAAGATGAATTCAGTAAAGTCTGAGAGAAAACTCGCTCTAAAAGGGGAAAATAGATCAATTCAGTTACGTCTTTGGGGGAAAATCCGCAGTAGTGGGGGGAAATAGATGAATTTTAGTGAATTCTGCCTTTTTGAGGAAAAACTCGCAGTGGAGGGGGGAAACAGATACATTTAAGCAAATTCTGCTTTCTTGAGGAAAAACTCGCAGTGGAGGGGGGAAATGGATGAATTCGAGTAAATTCGGTTTTCTTGGTGGAAAATCCGCAGTAGAGGGGGGAAATGGATGAATTTGAGTCAACTCTACTTTCTCGAGGGAAAACTGGCTGTAGAGGGGGGAAATGGATGAATTCGAGTAAATTCTGCGTTCTTGGGGGAAAACTCGCAATAGAAATTCAGCAAAGTCTTCGTGGGAATCCTCGCAGTAGAGGGAAAAATGGATAAATTTGAGCAAATTCTGCATCCTTGGGGGAAAACTCGCTCTAACGAGGGGAAATAGATAAATTTCAGTAAATTCGGTTGTTTTGGGAGAAAACTCGCTCTAGAGGGGGGAGGTGGAGAAATTCAAGTGAAATTCAGCTCTCTTGTGGGAATTAGGGGAGAAACGACTCTCGTAGGGGAATTGGGTGAATTGGAGTGAATTTTATTTGGTTAGGGAGAAAAATTGACACTGGAATGGGAAAATGAAGACATTCAATTGTTGTAGCAGAGATATGTTAATTCGACGAATTGGTATGTTTCGTCGATTAGATTCGGGGAGAATCTGTTCACGAGTGCTCTGGACGAATTTAAATTCCTAATTTCATAGCAGCTATGGAATTTGATCTAGAGAACTCGAGTAAATTCAATTTTCTGTAGCGGGAGAAGATTAAAGATGGAAGGATTCTTAATTCCATGATTGAACGGCATTTCCCATGTAATATACATCCACACTGTTCCTTTTCATTCCAGATGGAGATGATTGCCTGAGCCTTACTATCTCTATCACACTTATTCTCCAAATTCCTCAATTCCATTGACGTTCCATAATCATCCCAGATCCTCAATACTATCCTGATTCTATCTGCAACTAATGTCAAATTTTGTCTCATCAAGTGAATAGAGAAGGACAATGGAATCGTCTCAGGGAGCGATTAAATCTCCCAGATGATGTATTCTTTTGAGACAATGATGCTGTCACATGTGCTGTTTGTGCTGGACTGCCTCGACGAACATTGACTGCACGAAATTTCAATCGATACATCCAATCTGAAAGGCATCAAAATGGTCTGAATCATCACGACGTCCCACAGCTATGGCATCGAATCCGTCAGCAGTTAATGTTTCCAGAAGATATTTACACTTTCGTTCAAGATGAGATTGACTGCGCTTGTTGCAATACGCGTTTACATTGTGTAACATTGCAGAACATCAGAGCGCATAACAATACCATGAAACATCAAGGAGCATTGCAGCACTGGCGCAGAATTCCTCGACCAAGTGATGAATCTAGAAATGCGTGTTCATCAAAACAAAATGCTTTCTTCATGGAACTGACATCCCTGTATGGAAATTGAATTACACTAGCTATCATACTTTCATGGAGAAATGGAACAGACAAAAGATGCCTGAGGCATCAACATTGAGGGAAGGGTACGTTTCTAATTTACATGAGAGTACTCTCCAAAAAATCCGTAACGAAGTTGGTGAAAATCCAATTCATGTCAGTGTTGATGAAACCACAGACGCGAGCAAAAGAATGTTAGCCATCGTCATCATTACTCCATTGATGTACGATCTTCCTGGAACCCCTCGTCTCATACACATGGCAAAATTCGATTCCACAAATGCCAATACAATTTGTGATGTTGTGGAATCTGCATTACGCAAATTATGGCCCGCCGGCATATACAAAGAGAGGGTTCTCATCTACGCAACAGATGCTGCAGCATATATGGTCCGATTCGCCATTGAATTGAAGACTCGACTTGATTATGCTAAGCTGGTACATATCCGATGTATTTGTTACGGATTGCATCGCGTTGCTGAAAAGGTTTGCGATGAATACGAAATTGTCGATGATCTGATTGCAACAACAAAGAAAATTTTTTGTAAAGCACGGGCTCGAGTAGAAATATTCCATAACATCGCGCCCGGTATTCCACTCCCTCCGGAACCAATTCTTACACGATGGGGTACCTGGCTTACCACTTGTGACTATTACGATAGTCATTTTCAAGCAGTTTCTGGAGTCGTTGAAGAATTAGAGAATGATGCACAGTATGTTCAACGAGGGAAAGGGCTCTACATGATTCCTGAAATTCCAGATCAAGTAGAATTCATTACAGAGAAGTTTTTATGTATTGCTGATGCTGTCTAGTGCTTAGAAGCTAGAGATACTCTCCTCGACCATGCTTTGAACCGGCTTTTCACTCTCTATCATTCTATTATGGAAGATGATGAAATTCCAGCACCTGTCAAGCTAAAATGGTGAGGGTGATCGAGTGTAACATCGGTCTTCAAACAATGGTCGATATTAACGATTGTGTAAAGAGGGGAATATTTGATGCGTTACCTCCAGGATGGACCGTGAATGACGCTCGCGTTACACGCTTCGCATCATTGAACTCCGTTGAAGTTGAGCGTTCTTTTTACCGATACAAGAATATCTACAGGAATAACAGACGAAGCTTCACTTTTGCAAATCTGACGTCACATGTCATAGTCGCATGCTTGAATTCCTATAGAGGGAATGATGTACAAGTTGATGACTGAATTTCTGATTGATTGATGTTTTTTTTCTAATTTATTTATGGAACTGCTGTACTCTGATGTTCTATGGGATTCATCATGGATGAATCTGATGAAATAATGTAAGACTATGTAAAGAGTTTTAGTTGAAAAAAAAAGTAATATTCTTGTTATTCTTGCTATTCAGTAGATATTCTTGTGACGGCAGTACACATCTTCCGAACTGTAATTTTCGTGCTATTCATTTCTTTGTTTATAACAGTACATAAATAAAATCTGTTCTGATGAGAAGTTAATTATTATGATTATTTTTTGTGAAGTCAACAATTAAGTGCATATTTGTCGGCTCCTATCGCATCTCCAATTTTTCGGCTTATAGTTCTACAGAATATGTGGAGAACGGAGAGTTGGGGGGAATGAGACAGAAATGAAGGATTTCCTCAAATTCCCTCAATTTCCCTCCAACGAAATGAAGTATCTTCTTGGATTCCCAACGAAATATAGTTTTTTCGAATTCGCCCAATTCCTCCAAACGGAATATAGAATTTCTCGGATTCTCTCTATGAAATATGGTATTCCCTCGAATTCCCCCCATGGAATATGGTTTTTCTCGAATTTCCCCCACGCAATGTAGTATTTTCTCGAATTCCCCCGATTCCCCCCACGAAATATAGTATTTTCTCAAATTCCCCCGATTTCCTCCACGAAATATAGTGTTTTCTCGGATTCCCCCCACAAATCATAGTATATTCTCGAATTTCCCTGATTCCTCCGACGAAATGAAATATTTTCTTGGATTTCCCAACGAAATATACTTTTTTTAAATCCACCCAATTCCCCCCAAATGAAATATAGTATCTTCTCGGATTCCCTCTACGAAATATGGCATTTCTTCAGATTCCCCCCATGAAATCTGATATTTTCTCGAATTCCCTCAATTGCCCCCAACAAAATATAGTATTTTCTCCAATTCCCCCCAACAAAATATAGTATTTCCTTGAATTCCCCCAATTCCCCCCACGTAATATGGTACTTTCTCGAATTCCCCGCATTCCTTGAACAAAATATAGTGTTTTCTCGGATTCTCCCAATTCCCCCAACGAAATAAAGTATTTTCTTGGATTCCCCCCATGAAATCTAGTATTTTCTCGAATCCTCTCAATTCCCCCCAACAAAATATAGTATTTCCTCGAATCTCCCCCCTCTCAACGAAATGAAGTATTTCGTTGGATCCCCCCAATTCCCCGAACAACATATAGTGTTTCCTAGAATTCCACTAATTCCCCCCGAGAAAGATCGTATTTTCTTCGTCCCCCCCCCCTCACGGAATATAGTAATTTCTCCAATTCTCCCAATTCCCCGAACAAAATTATAGTGTTTTCTCGGATTCCCCCAATTCCCTCCAACGAAATAAAGTATTTTCTTGGATTTCCCAATGAAATATACTCTTCTTGAATTCGCCCAATTCCCCTCAACGAAATATAGTGTCTTCTTGGATTCCCTCTACAAAATATGGTATTTCTTCGAATTCTCCCCATGGAATATGGTATTTTCTTGAATTCTCCCAGTTCTCCCCAACGAAATAAAATATTTTCTCGGATTCCCCCCATGAAATCTAATATTTTATCGAATCGTCTCAATTCCCCCCAACAAAATATAGTATTTTCTCGAATTCTCCCAATTCCCCTCAACGAAATGAAGTATTCCCTCAAATTTCCCAATCCCCCCTTCCAAATAAAGTATTTCCTTGAATTCCCCCGGCAAAATCGCGCTGTCTCGTTTCGTTCCTGAGATATTTGTTACAACTAAACGCCAAGAAATTGATTGGAATAAAACTAATTTCAATGAAAGCAAAAAAAACGTGGCATTGAAAAATTCGACGTATCGTCGCTAATTTTTTCTCAAATATATCGTCAATAATCAAGATGGAGCGATTTTGCTCGAGGCCTTTTTTGTAGCTTTTGAACTTTTGTACAAGAAATTTTTCGTGAATATCTCGTGCTATCTCACTCAGTTGCCGAGTTATTTAACAGTACTAAATGCCGAAATCCTGGAGAAAGAGGAGAAGAAATTCCGATAAAAAAAAAATGAATTAAATGAACTGAATTTATTTCATCAGTTTTTCTCAAATATTCCCGAAATTAAACCAGATAGAGCGATTGAGTTTTGGGGCTTCTTCGTCTTAGGATTCTCTAGAAAAAAGAGTTCAGACAGAATCGCGTTATCTCGTTTAGTCTCCAAGATATCTAAAGAAAACTAAACGTGAAAAATTCGAGATCAAAAACGAAAATTCCAATTTAAAAAAACCGCAAGCTGAATGAATCGGTTTCTTGTCATCAGTTCGTCTCGAATATTCTGGAGATTAGAGGAGATAGAGCGATTTTGCCCCAGTACATTTTGAATCTCTTGGAATTCTCTGCAAAAAAAATTCGAACAGAATCGTGTTATCTCGTTCAGTTCTCAAGATATTTGAAGAGAAAAACTGAACGAAAAAATTGAAGGAGATAAGAAGCATTGATTCCTATAAAAAAAAAAACCAATGGAATAAATTGAGTTTTCTCTGGTTTTTTTTCAGATATTTTTCTTAGATTGAACGAGATGGAGCTATTCTGTTTTGGGGCTTCTGTGTACCTCTTGAAATTCTCTACCAAAAAGGAGTCGAATAGAATTGTGCTATCTCGTTTAGTTTCCTAGATATTTGAAAAATAACGAGATGCGCAAAATTTGATACCAAAAGCGAAAATTCCAATTGAAAAAAAACTGCAAACTAAATGGATTGAATTTTTGTTGTCAGTTCGTCTCAAATATTTTCGAAACTAAACGAGATGGTGCGACTGCACTGAGTTCAGCTATCTCCCCCCTCTACGGCGAGTTCTCCCCCGAGAAAGCAGAATTCACTCAAATTCATCCTTTTCCCCCCTCTACAGCGAGTTTCCCCCCAAGAAAGCCAAATTCGCTCGAACTTATCCATTTCCCCCCTTTACTGCGAGGATTCCCACGGAGACTTTGCTGAATTTCGATTGCGAGTTTTCCCCCAAGAACGCAGAATTGACTCGAATTTATCCATTTCCCCCCCCCCCCCCCCCCCCCCCCACCCCTCTACAGCCAGTTTTCCCCCGAGAACGTAGAGTTGACTCGAATTCATACATTTCCCCCCTCTACTGCGGATTTTCCACCAAAAAAACCGGATTCGCTCAAATTCATCCATTTCCCCCCTCCACTGCGAGTTTTTCCTCAAGAAAGCAGAATTTGCTTAAATGTATCTATTTCCCCCCTCCACTGCGAGTTTCTCCTCAAAAAGGCAGAATTCACTAAAATTCATCCATTTCCCCCCACTACTACAGATTTTCCCCCAAAGACGTAACTGAATTGATCTATTTTCCCCTTTTAGAGCGAGTTTTCTCTCAGACTTTACTAAATTCATCTTTTTCCTCCTCTAAAGCGAATTTTCCCTTGAGAACAGAGTTTACTGGCATTCATCCATTTTCCCCCTCTCCTTAGAGTTTTCCCCTGAGAAAACCGAATTTACTCAAATTTATCCATTTCTCCCCTCTACAGCGAGTTCTCCCCCGAGAAAGCAGAATTCACTCAAATTCATCCATTTTCCCCCTCTACAGCGAGTTTTCTCCCAAGAAAGCCAAATTCGCTCGAATTTATCAATTTCCCCCCTCTACTGCGAGGATTCCCATGAAGACTTTGCTGAATTTCTATTGCGAGTTTTCCCACAAGAACGCAGAATTCACTCGAATTTATCCATTTCCCCCCTCTACAGCCGGTTTTCCCCCGAGAAAGTAGAGTTGACTCAAATTCATCCATTCACCCCCACTACTGCGGATTTTCCACCAAGAAAACCGGATTTACTCAAATTCATCCATTTCCCCCTCCACCGCGAATTTTTCCTCAAGAAAGCAGAATTTGCTTAAATGTATCTATTTCCCCCCTCCACTGCGAGTTTTTCCTCAAAAAGGCAGAATTCACTAAAATTCATCTATTTCCCCCCACTACTGCGGATTTTCCCCCAAAGACGTAACTGAATTGATCTATTTTCCCCTTTAAGAGCGAGTTTCCTCTCAGACTTTACTCAATTCATCTTTTTCCCCCTCTAGAGCGAATTTTCCCTTGAGAGCAGAATTTACTGGCATTCATCCATTCCCCCCCCCCCCCTCCTGAGAGTTTTCCCCTGAGAAAACCGAATTTACTCAAATTTATCCATTTTCCCCTCTACAGCGAGTTCTCCCCGGAGAAAGCAGAATTCACTCAAATTCATCCATTTTCCCCCTCTACAGCGAGTTTTCCCCCAAGAAAGCCAAATTTGCTCGAATTTATCCATTTCCCCCCTCTACTGCGAGGATTTCCACGAAGACTTCGCTGAATTTCTATTGCGAGTTTTCCCACAAGAACGCAGAATTTACTCGAATTTATCCATTTCCCCCCTCCACTGCGAGTTTTTCCTCAAGAAGGCAGAATTCACTGAAATTCATCCATATCCCCCCACTACTGCGGATTTTTCCCCAAAGACGTAACTGAATTGATCTATTTCCCCCCCCTTTACTAAGTCCATCTTTTTCCCCCTCTAGAGCGAATTTTCCCTTGAGAGCAAAATTTACAGGTATTCATCCATTTTCCCCCCCTCCTAAGAGTTTTCCCCTGAGAAAACCGAATTTACTCAAATTCATCCATTTCCCCCCTCTACTGCGAGATTTCCTTCAAGAAAGCAGAATTTACTCAAATGTATCCATTTACCCCCTCTACAGCGAAATTCCCTCCAAGAAAACTGAAATTACTCAAATTTATCTATTCCCCCCCCCCCCCCCACGGAAGACCACTAATCCCCCAAATTCCTTCCATTTTTCCAACTTGAAGAAATTGACTCAGTCTCCACGAGTTAAATTATTCCTCAAAGTTCAACCCAATCCTTTGAGGAAATTTAACTCGAGAAAAAGAATGGAGAAATAAAATTAACTTTCTAATGCCTACCTGTATCTTTTATTTTTCACCACAAGTCACCGTATCACGCACAATTATATTTTTCCTCTGATATTCTTAGTTTCTTATCAAATTCTTTAATCAATTCATATGTCTTGATTATCCGTTTAATTCATCTGTCGGTTTGACAGATAGAATTCAAATAAACAAATCAAATTATTCGCATCCAGTGATATGTTCATGCTGGTCAGGATCTCGAAGGAACGTCCGGGCCCTAGTAATGAATAATGAAGTAAGCTCTAGAAACAGAAAATTAATTGAAATTTGAAAAATTTTCATTATTGAAAAGTTTGAAAAAATGTAAAAAAAATAATGAAATTTAGTCAATTTTCAATTAATTTTTTGTTCCTAGGGCTCATTCACTGCATCAGATTTCAGAGTTCCATCCTGTATAAATTGTTGTCAAAGATTCTATACAAAAATAAAACTCTTTTTCCGATTGTACCTCCCAATTATCCTTAAATAAATGGCAGGAAAAATAACAATTAAATAAAAGTGAATGCAAAGAATAAATTTTCTCAATTTGTGGATATTAATTGCAAAACATACAAGTTTGCTAAAAGCCATTCAGATGCTATTGCTTCAATTGAAGATTTTCATTTCTTCTCGTTTATTTTATTTTAAAAAATTAGATGAAATAAATTAATTCCTTATTGTTAATTATTCAG
The DNA here is from genome assembly GCA_963942555.1 of Aleiodes leptofemur. Lineage (NCBI taxonomy): Eukaryota > Metazoa > Arthropoda > Insecta > Hymenoptera > Braconidae > Aleiodes > Aleiodes leptofemur. Next base: position 6,167,969 of record OZ012614.1, read on the forward strand.
TGTCAACAAATTTCCGTAGAAATTAACAAAAAACAGGATGAATTAATTCATTTGCAGATGAAAAAAAGACACAATTTATATTCAGAATATCGAAAAAACTCGTATCGCCATTAGATTCCGAGATATTAACAAAAAAGAGGGTGCGTGGGATCCCCACGCGGTAGAAGTGAAACTTCTTGCCTATGAGGTATAGATAAAGATAAATTATTAGTATATCTTTATTGAACAAGGGATAAAATTTTTCGTTAACAAATTATAGTCTTTGTCACAACCAGTATTCAGACCAATAGATTCTTCCAATTCATTGTGTTTGTAAATTCTCGGGAATTGCTCGAGATAGAGCGATTTTGACACAATCCTTCTGTGTAGGCCTCGAAATTCTCTGGAAGAAAGGATTGGTGCAAAATCGCCCGAACCTGCTTAAATTTCGAAATATTCAAAGAGAATTGCTGATAAAGTGAAATTGATCCGTCTGAAAATTTTCTTGTATGTATTTTCTCAGCATTCTTTTTTTTACGAATATTTTTGAAATTGAATGGGATAAGAAAATTTTTCTGAAGACCTTTTTTGTGAACAATTTTGAAAACTGCGTAAACGGTTTCTACAACAATTGCCTTCTTTTGCTCGGTTTCTGAGATATTCATCAAAACACTATGACAAAGCATAGACTTATAGATAGGGTCTCCGTTGTAATGGTTTTTTGAAAGAATCCATCGGAATTTGATGGAGATATGCTCATTCATCTTACTCTCTTTTTAATTCTCGAAATTTTCTACGAAAAGGGATTCGGGTGAATTAACGCTATCTCTCTTAGTTTCTGAAATACTTATAAAAAAGTTTACCGAAAAAAATAGACTTATACCTGAAATTTCTGCTCCAATAATTTTCCATAACTATCTTCGGAGATACTTTGGAAACTAAGCGAAATAGAGCGAGTTCATCCCAATCCATTTGTATAGCTCTTAAGACTCTCTATCGAAAAGGATTGTGGTGAAATTACGCTATCTCGCTTACTTTCCGAGACATTCTCGAATTACTGATGATAAGAATTTATATCCTGTTTTATCTCTCACCTATTAGATTCTTTTTCAACGAATACCTCAGAAACTAAGCGGGATACAGGGAATTCGCCTGAATTCTTTTTAGCAGAGAACTCTAAGAGCTACGTGAATGGATGGAGACGATATCGCTCTATCTCCTTTAGATTCCGAGATATTTCCAAAGAATTGTCAGCCTTTCTGATCATTACACTAGCATCTAGCATGCTACAGAAAAACTAGTGAATGAATCGACATCGGCTTCCTTCGGCTCCCATGCCCCACCGTATAAATTTCGGCTTCGGTACGCCTCGGCTTTCGATTCTTTTCTTAGGACGACTAAACGCTACGTATCAACCTACTCCCCCCCCCACACTCTGCTAGCTCCCTCACACCAACTACGAAAGATAGGCTTCCCCCACCACTCAGAGCGGGACCGAACATCAACAACGTATGACTTCTCCTTTCCCCCACTACTCAACTACTGCATTCCCCTCAAAAGTCTACACATCAGCGTGACGCTCGAAAAAAGTTGGTACCATGCCAAAAGAACTTTCACTTCAAAAAAAAAAACAAAAATCAATGTGACGTTTTGGTGTACTTTTAACCCGAGGTCGCCTGATGACCTCCACCTCCGGATCTGCTCTTCGGTAGAACTCACGGGGAGTTCCTCAATTGGATTGACACAAGGAGTGACTTAAATCAATTGTCGAACACCGTCGAATATATGTATAGATATATATATGTTTATTAATAAAATACAGTATCTCGTGTTCGGATTCGATTCGCGTTCACTCGTCTTTTTGAGAGTTAGCTGTAGACTGTCCCGCAAGACAGTCCTCAAGTTCTATCCAGACCTTGAAGTGCCTAATCAGCAGTTTCACGGGTCCGCTCACCAACACTTTGGTACAGTCCAACATTGACACTCTCCAACACTGTCAATGAAGTCCGTTCCAAGTGTGGCTCCTCTTGGACCGTGAGACCGCTGACTTGACATCTCTAATTCCGGATGCAATCTCATTCTTTATATTTTCGTGTGAATCTCTCCACACGTCACACTCCCCCAATTGAATTGGTTCTACCCCTAGAACGAATACTGTTAATATTTATGAATTGAAAAACCCCAAAATGAATAAAATTGATGAAATAACTAGGCTCGATCTTTTGTCCCTATCGATCGAATCTTACAGTTTGATTACATTATATTTGACCCGCTGGCTCGATATAAGTCAATTTGTTATGATATGATTGATTAAAATGTATGTCCCCCCAAATCACGTCGCATCGGATACTGTGGACCGAAAACTCGATTATTCCAAGGCACCTCCATCAGTTGCCATTGCCCAGGAGTAAAGCGTGCTAACTGGACACCAGCATATCCTTGTTGTGCTGGCAGTATCATTGGTGCTTGGCTTAGCACTTGCTGCATGTTGTCTGAGCTCGGAGGCGAACACAATGTCTCCATCGACTGTGTCCTTGCCCTGGCCCTTGCCTCCCTGAGTTCCACAACTTCCTCTGATTCGGTCCTCGTGGCTATGTCGCTCATCGACATGACCGCTTCGTTGGTGTTACCTCGCTCTGCTTCCCTTGGTTGTAGCTGGTTCCGAATACCTGCAAACCATGTCATTTTCCGACGGAACCCGACAAATCTTGACCATAAAGACGTCTTCCATGCAATCCCCAAAACAATAAAGACCGTTCCTAGTCCGATACCCGTATAACTAAAACTATTTTCAATATTTCTTGGTTTTCGCGTTGTCTGTTTCTGTATCGCTAATGATTTTGCTTTGTCAATGATATCTTGTAATCCTATACTACCTTTCGCAATACTGTCCTCGTCAGTCTGTAATGATTTAGAAGTTTGGCGTGATTCGGTTTCCCGCAGTATTTCCGAGATGTTTCCCTCCCCGATACCCCTCACTGCTTCTTGTAGGATTTTTGGTATATCGAGCATGCTTTTTTGAATGAGTTCAGCCGCATTTTCATATGTGACCTGTCTAAATGGTATCAGGGTTACAGAGTTCGATCTCACCTCACACCTTTCTGGAAGATTGAGTCTACCTGTTCCCTCCACAACTTGGACTCTTGTTTCTTGCCCTTCACAACAATTTCTCAATTCGTCTGATCTTGGAGCCGAGAAAACCCACGAATTTTTAAGTCCTATTCTAGCCCAAAACGTCTGAGAAAATCTCTTGACTCGAATATCACATTCCTCTGTATTACTGTTTTCCATACTCATCGTCACTTGAACCTCACAATCGCGCGCGTCATTGAGTCCGTATATTGGCCGGATCGCCCTGCAAATTAACTCTACCCCTCCCTTTTTGCAAAAATTCATGTCCTTTTCATCCATTCTAAAATATAGGTCTGATCTGTCTGAGATTGCTGTGTATTGATGCTCGGGTATGATAAAAATCATTAAGTTCTCGGATCCATTACTTGCTCTCTCCGGAAGTGTAATGTGTCTGTATAAAGTAAATCTCGAAAATTCGACCATTGGAGTCTTCAATACGAAAACTAGTCTATTTTTCCTGGCATATACTGTTAGATCAGATAACTGTAAAAATTCTGCAATATAGTTCATCTCTAAAGGTACTGGGATTTCTGTTTGTCTATTATGACGCGACACCTCTTCTGCTGCTCTCAATATTGTCTCAGGTGGCAGAACCGACGGATGTAACTGACCTCTCTTTGCAAAGAGGATCGCATTCACTAGCACCTGCGTATCAACTTCATATTCACTTATCTCTGCATTTAAAACCGATAATAAATTGGCAAGATTTTCATTTAATTTAATTATTTCAATTTGATTAATGATATGTTCAGTACTAATTGACAGTGTTTCATTGAGTTTCTTGATTCTACTATCTAATCTTTTTATGTTCGTTTCTATTCTATTGAATTCTGATTGAATGATATGAGTTTGATTCGCGATCAAAATTAGTGTTTCCTTATTGGATGTCTTCAATTCGTCTATGCATTGATCATAATATGCAGCATCATCCTCATCCATAGTTCCGAAGAGAACCTTGCTAATCTGCCCTATGAATTTCAACAGTGCTCGCTTCGTCCGTTTCCCCTCCCCCTCGAGAAGCTCACTCATGTGTCGATGAGCGATTTTTATTGAACTCAATGCATTCCTCATCTCCGCAATCTGTGGTTCATTAATACAGTTTCTCCCTAGTTTATTACACGCTCTATTCAATTCCATAAAATGTTGCATAAACTTCTCTTTCTTTGCTGTAAATTTCGCTAAATCGACGTGAGTGATCATCTTCCAGATGGTATGGTATATTCTCAAATTTCCATTCTTTACAGAAATCATACCATTTCCCCCGTTGATCGGTAAGATTCCAACTGCCGGCTCCTGGCTCGCCATGAGCCTAAAACAAACGAGAGACTCTCTTTAAAAAAAAATTTCGACCATTATTGTTATTATTCTACTTCTCAATTAACCTTCGAACACGGCTTCTGGCGTTGCAGAAGGGTTCGAGGTTGTAATCGTGTTATCTTTCCCGATCTACTCCTCATCTGTCCGTATCCTCGCTTTCCACAACTTGTCTTTGTGGACTATTCTAAAACCCCTCTCTGTTTCAATTTTAATGTTGTTATTTTCTAGTATTTCTACAATGCGATACGGGCCTTTGCATTCGTCATCTCGCTTGTTTGCTCTTGGTTCTTTACGCAGCCATACCTGATCATTTATCTCATATTCTACTGTTCTAACTACTCTATCATAATACTTTTTAGACCGTTCTTTTGCGGCAATCGAATTAATTCTTGCTTGCTCCCGTGATCTCGTTAAGCCCTGTACTAATTCCTGAAGATATTCCCCGTATGGTCGCCCCCCTAAACCTTCAATTCTACGAGCTGATGGAATTCGCGGTTCAGTCCCATAAACTAATTGGTGAGGAGGATATCCCGTACTTTCGTGGATGCTCGTATTATACGCGAACATTGCCATATTTAGCCAATCATCCCAATTGTTACTTTGCCCTATCATTGCCTTCAAGAACTCTGTTAACACATGATGGCTCCTCTCCAAGGACGCGTTCGATTGAGGATGAAACGCTGATGTTCGATATTTTTTTATTCTGTATAATCGACAGAGTTCTTGCAACATCGCACTACATACATTCTTTCCTTGGTCGGATAAAATTGCTTGCGGTGCTCCAAAACGACAAATGACATGTTCAGAAAATGCTTTCGTTATTTCTTTTGTCGTCTGTTGTACTAGAGGCACCGCAATCGCATATTTTGTAAGACAGTCTTGAATGGTTAATACACATGAGTACCCTCTCGCACTTCTCCCCGACGGTTCATATATGTCAATGGATACCTTCTCAAATGCGTCTATCGGGGTGTCAGTGATTATCATGGGGTGACGCGGTTTCACTCGTTTTAACTTTGTTCGTTGACATATTTCGCAAAAATTAACATATGCCCTCACGTCTTTATCCATCCCTTTCCAGTAATACGTCGCCTTGATGGCGTATAGTGTTTTTCTAATCCCTTTATGACCCCCAACGCTCGACGGATGTTTTTCTTCGATTATGGCGGATCGATCTTCTTTCGCAGGCACTTCTATCTTTTTTGTGCATAAAATTACCTTACTATTTGTATTACTCAATTCTCGGCGGAAATGCTCTTCTATAAATCTTCGCGATCTTTCGGTCAAGCAATCGGATTCGAACGGTATTCGCAAAGTATTTATGTTCTTTTCCTTAATCAATTCAGTGAGAAATTTGATTCCTGCTTCTACGTCCTCAACGAGAACTTCGTCTTCCGCGGTTTCTTTTATTACCAACCCAAATCCCGTATTTTCTCCTTTAGGGATGTTAACTATACATCCCTTTGGAGGATTTTTTTCTAGAATATCATTTAAATTGACCCACGCTTTTTCTGATAAGACTCTGAAACAGGCGCTATCGGGAGTGACATTAGCCGGCATGAAAAACGCGAAATTATCTCGTTTTTCTGTGAGGTGTTCTCGACTGATAATGACGTTCCTTTCTTGGAATTCGTCGTCCGAGAAATTTTCCTCCTGCTCCGTCTCTTCTCCGTCACTGTCATCAGACGATATTTCATCTAACCTTTCGGCGATATCGTCTAACCTTTCGGCGATATCGTCTGAATTTGCTTCTGATGGGTTGTAAATTGAAAAATCAGGCTCTACTTCTATTCTTATGTTCTCTTCATCATTAGCACTCTCAGTCTCTGGTAGAGCTCCATTGGTAGAGCAAGTCCTGGACGTCCGTTGCCTTTTTCTAGGAAAGTCTTCTTCATCACTCAATTCTTCGATGTCGTCATAGGTCTCTACTCTTTCGGTTTGAGGATTGGGGTTGAGTTCTTCCTGACCCACATTTTCATTCACTAACTCTGGTCTCGAGTCCTTTCTAGGTCTCCCACGTCGTCTTTTCTGTGGTGGCTCAGTTGATGAAGAAGGTACTGGCTCTTTTCTTGGCCTTCCCCGTTTTCTCTTCTGTGCTGGTTCGGCTGGTTTGTCTGCTACTGGAGGTAATGGGTGTTTCCTGGGCCTTCCCCGCTTTCTTTTCGCGGTTAGCTGATCACGGTTCAATACAAAAACACGTCTCGTCATTGGTGATTCATTCAAGTCTGAATCCACCTCTTCTAAACCGACAGGGTTCCGTGATAGAGCATCAGCATTGGTGTTCTGCTTTCCCGGTTTGTACCTGATCTCGTATTCGTATTCTTCCAATTCGTTAGCCCACCTCCTTATCTGTGCACCAAGCTCCTTGGTTGATTTCAGCCATTTCAATGGTTCGTGGTCAGTTACCAATGTGAATTTATGACCATACAGATATGGTCGAAATTGTCGTATTGCAAAGATGATGGCTAACAGTTCTTGTTTCGTCGTAGAATAATTTCTTTCTGGTCTTGTCATTACTCTTGAAGCAAAACTAACCGGTAGTTCTTTGCCAATTTCTCCTTGACTGAGAATGGCACCTACCGCGTAGCCTGATGCGTCGGTAGTAACAACAAATGGCTGCGAAAAATCTGGATGTCTCAAAATTGGATGGGAGGTAATTTCTTGGATTAGTGTGTTGAACGCCCTCTCCTGATTTTCTTTCCATTCAAATGTTTTGTCTTCTCGTAACAATGCGGATATTGGTCGAGCCTTGGCAGCAAAGTTTTTTATGAAACTACGATAATACCCTGTGAGACCAAGAAATTGACGAATCTCCATTTTGTTCTAGGGTTTCGGATATTTTACGAGAGGCTCCACATTTTTAGGACTAGGTTTAATTCCCTCTTCACTTACACAGTGGCCCAAAAATATTGCCTCCCGCCTCAGGAGTTCACACTTTGCAGGTTGCAAATTCATTCGTACTTCATCGACTCTGTCTGCAAATTTCTCGTATCTGAGTCTATGTTCTTCGAGTGTTTTTCCATAGACTATCACATCGTCCATATAGACAAACAAAGCTGTCCCCTGCAGACCTGACAATACCGCATCCATAGCCCTCTGAAATGCAGGTGGTCCATTTGCAATACCCATTGGTATTCGTGTATATTGATAATGGCCACCAGGCGTTGAGAATGCGGTTTTGGGTCGACTTTCCGGCTCTAACGGTATCTGGTGGAATCCCGATACAAGGTCAAACGTAGAGAAATATCGTGACCCTCCCAGCTGATCAAGGATATCAGTGATGTTGGGTAAAGGGTAGGCATCTGCGATCATCTTTGCATTAAGGCGGCGGAAGTCGATTACCATACGCCATCTTTTCTCTCCATTTACCCCTGGCTTCTTTGGAACTAGCCATGCAGAAGTTCAACTTCTTCTTTCGCTTTATCCTTGAGATGGTGAGGAAGTCTGAACTGTCGGACAAAAACTGGCTCTTCATCTTTGAGTTTCAGTCGATATCCTTGAACTTTAGCCTCTTTCAATTTTTCATCATCCAATTTGAATATCCACGGATTGTACCGGATCAAATTTTTAGCTTCTTCTTGCTCTTCTTCGTCGAGTCCCTCGAGAACCATTGAGTCAATTATGCATTGAGCCCTTCTGTCACCTTCATCATCCATATGCTTTTCTCCCACTTGGATCATCTTGACACTCTTTTCATCCATGACCTTTTCGATTTCTTCTAATTCGACTGAAGGTACCCTGAAATGTGTTTCTACGTCCAAGGTGTTAAATGCATACAACACTGCTATCCCACGATCCGCGTTTACAATGGCTTCACCCACATATACGCCGGGATTAGTCATTACAGCTGGAAGATATCCGACGGTCGGGTGACCCTCTGTCACTCTTACGTGAATGCGTTTAACTGTTCTTGGAGGAATTCTTATCGTTTCGGTATTTTCAAATGGATACGATTCCCCTTTCAGGATTAAACAGTCTTTATCATAGTTAAGTGATACCCCATTCTCTTTCAGAAACGGTCTGCCTATCAGTCCATCTTCTGATAATGAAAAGTTCTCACTCACTACATCAAAGACTGTTTCAATACCCTCAACAATTAAAACAACTACGCCTAAGCTTTCTATTCGCCCTGTAGTAACCCCCGTAATAATAGTTATCTGTGATTCATCTATAACTACTTCGGGTCCTAATTTATTTTCGCGAATTGAATTTATGTCAGCTCCACAATCAACAAAGAATGATCCTGTCCCACCCGGAAGATTTTTGGTATGAAATCGTATCTGTGTAGGAGGAACATCCTTCATCGTTCTACTCACGCGAGCAACCCTCTTGATAAATGAAGTCTGCGCTTTGGTCTTGTTCGCGTCGCTAAGTCGAGGATAGCGCAGTTCATCCCGACTTGTTTTTAGTTTAAATTGGCGGACGTACTGGCGATTTTACTCTGATCATCCTGTGCTGGGACGGAGGCACCTGTTTTGGGCACTTCCTTAACCACAGGAGTGGGTGCTAAACATTCTCTCGCGAAATGTCCCTTTTCCCCACATCGATGACACGTTACTTCCGATTCATCTCGCTTTGGTTTTTCTTCCCCACTGTCATTCCTCTTCTCAGATTGACTCTTTTGTTGAGGATTATGTCTTTGTTTATTTACCGTGGATTGTACCGCATTTATTTGACTTGTTGTTACTACCTCGTCCTGCGCACCTTGAATTCCTATAACCCTCACGTTAGCTCGAGTTGGATGTCTTTGAGCTTGACGAAGCTGCTCAAAATCATCAGCCTCTTTCAACCTGGCTTCGATTTCTATTGCGATTTTCACCGCTTCGTCGAACGTTCTTGGAGCAAAAGGGAACATCACGCCCATAATATCCCTTCTAAGACCTGCGATGAACGCCTCTTTCGCTGTTTCATCTATCCCCATCATAGTTACCCCTACTTCGTGATTTTCACCTGAGCCTAGCCGATTTCTCGATTTCAATTGAAGTATCCTAAATCAACCCGCGTATTCCACAACTGATTCATTACTCTGTTGATAGAGACGCGACATTTGAGCCAAAATTTGTCGGAGATTTTCGTGACTCCCAAAGATAAGACGTAAGTTTGTTATCAAATCATCTATCGTTTGAACTTCTACCAATACGGTTTCAACGGCTAACCTAGCCTTCGGGCCGAATTTAGAGAGCAGTTGATAGAGGAAAAAGGTTTCATCTTCCCGTCTTAATAATTTTCTCGAGTAATTGACATTATTTATTTATTTATTCGACGTCATCTCCCGCCTCAAATTCAGGTAGAGGATTGATCGCTTATTTAACCCTGATATTATCCGGTTGCATGTCAAAAACGGGGTCTGGCATTTGGCCTGTGAATAAACCTGTACTTGTATTCGCTTGGGATATCGGGTTAAGATTCATGTTCACCATCGACGGAAGACCTGCGAAAATAGGTGAAACCCGCGAGCCCAAATTGGAAAATGTAGTCGTGACACTTGTCGTTATAATTGTGTTAGTCGTGGTAGCCGGAGGAAATGCGAATGAGTCAGTAGTCGTAGTGGTAACTTGTGTTATTCCGTCCATGTTTGCGTCTATTTCGTTAATATTTGTACTTTAATATTTCTCGATTGTCAAAACGATCACTTCAATCTCCACGCAAAGTCAAGCTTTGTCCGGGTTTTATGGAAGAAATGGCAAGGCTCTTGGTACTTACGTGGAACCAGCAACTGCGAGAAATATCAGCCAGATTTGCATGCTCGGGTGAATGTGGAAATTGCGCTGGTCGCCTCTTATCCTTTGGACTCTCGCCGCTCCCTTGCTTCAGGTTTCCCTCCTTGATGATCGTTGTTGAATGATTTTTGTGTCTATTTATTTATCGTATCGTCTATTCACGTTTTCTTAGAGTCTAGAGTCTACAGACTTTCATACACTCTCTGTGAACACTTCACGAAACTTTAAATCCTCACTCAAGTAACCAATCTCACATACAATTTAGTTCGTTGACACTCCAAATTTTCTCCGAAGAATTGAACTCAACACTTTCAAAATCTTCCGAAATTGCGTGCCCCACGTTGGGCGCCAATGTGACATTTTGGTGTACTTTTAACCCGAGGTCGCCTGATGACCTCCACCTCCAGATCTGCTCTTCGGTAGAACTCACGGGGAGTTCCTCAATTGGATTGACACAAGGAGTGACTTAAATCAATTGTCGAACACCGTCGAATATATGTATAGATATATATATGTTTATTAATAAAATACAGTATCTCGTGTTCGGATTCGATTCGCGTTCACTTGTCTTTTTGAGAGTTAGCTGTAGACTGTCCCGCAAGACAGTCCTCAAGTTCTATCCAGACCTTCAAGTGCCTAATCAGCAGTTTCACGGGTCCGCTCACCAACACTTTGGTACAGTCCAACATTGACACTCTCCAACACTGTCAATGAAGTCCGTTCCAAGTGTGGCTCCTCTTGGACCGTGAGACCGCTGACTTGACATCTCCAATTCCGGATGCAATCTCATTCTTTATATTTTCGTGTGAATCTCTCCACACGTCACATCAACTATCTCGTTTTCTTGAATTAAATCGATTTTAATTAGTTATTCAGGAAAATTACAAGACATTCAGCGCAGATCTTTCATTTTTTTATATTGTTTTTCCAAACAATCCATTTTGTTTGTGCATCATGCTAGAGAAGATCAAGTCCCTTTCTCTTCAACTCTTCAACTATTGAATTCCAGAATTTTCCACTTAGTACAAAGACATTGATGATCGTCTTTGACAAAAATGAATTCTGTAAACGTGGAAAATAATGGAGACATATCTCAAGACATTTTTATTATTCGTGATAATGCCAATTAATTTTTGAAAAAAATTCAATGTTTTTAGTAGTGTTGCTCTCTCACAGTTACCGAAATATTATTAGATGAAATTGATAGAATCAAATTAATGTCGTCAAGTAATCACATTATTCTGTTGATGCAACACACTACATATCCAAATATGAGCACTACATTATTGGAGCATAAATAAAATGAATTTGAAAAAAATGCAGACGACATTTTGAGGTCTTTTTTTTCTTTAAATAACAGATAAATTATTTGAAAAAACAAAAAAAAATAGGTACAAATTTTCTTGATACTTTTGTGTTATACCAACCAATTTGTAATCTGGAATAAGTTATTTGTTAATGATTTTTTTTTACATAAAAAAATTGGGAAAAATTCGCGAGAATATTCCATTATATGGACATGGTTGGTGAATTATCTGTCTATATCTTATTGTATTGGCAAGTTATTGATAATAAATGATTTTTCGTTGCACTCAGGATCCTCTAGACGAGTGAGGAGGATTTCCCTTTTTTTCAGAATTGCTCTGGGATTTCTTGGCCATTGCACATATTCCCTTCATCTATTCAAGTACTTAGCCCATTTACTCTGTTAATATCTGGAAAATGAATTGAAATATACACTCTGTGTATTATTAACAGTAGAAAAATTGGCAATTTCTCCTATTTGTTTTGAAATTTTTCTTTAGTCAAACGTTAGGCAAAATGGACATTTGTAAATCAATGAAAAATGATTTCACTTCTTGTTGAAAAACGAAATCGGTTCCAGGTCCATCGTCACCCTGTTTTGGCAGTGCAAAAATAAATATGCTCAATAGCAGATAAAAGCTATTACATTTGCGAGGGAATTTCATATGATTAAGCATGGGTTTGTATGAAAAATATTGATAGTAACATACCTTTAACATTTAAATTGGAATGTGTAAAATTCTCATAAGAGTTTATATTATAGAGTTTTATTTTCAAAAAGGGAATTGGAATAATATCAAGTGCAATGCTTAGCTAATAAAAGCAAATATATATATATAATTTATTACATTAAAAGTCGTATGATTTGAAAGCATTTAGTGACGAAACTCTTAGCGACCAAGAGTTCTGGTACACATCTAATGGAAATTTTCATCCTCATAGAAAATCAGTTTTTCCGAGAAAATGGCTGAAAAATGAATTTCATAAAGGTTGTTATGTCCGGAAGGACTAATCAGCCGAGAATCTGATTATTAAACAAAGAAATTTAGAATTGAAAGGAAGGAGTGAAGCCCTTACCTTTCTTCTCGGAAAATTAGTTGTGATTTTCCTCGTGCTGGTGTTTCTTTTCTTTTTAATGTACAGGCTTTTATTGAATTTGATCTTTCTTTTTATTTTACTTTAAATTGAATAAAATTAATTTGTGACAACGTTACGGATGCAGGGTATTTTTGAAGGAATACTCTCTTTTTGACTATACCAATTTTCCCTATATTTTAACCCTTCTTTTGCTAGGTGTTTTACAAATCTGATGAGTTTATGAGGACTTGGATCTTTGTAATCTTTCACAGATTTTAAGATTACTTACAGTTTTCTGGATCCTGTCCTTTACAGTTGTTTTATTATTTGTTGTTTTGTTTTTCTCGTTTGTTGGTTCGAGAATTCTGATACAATAATCCGCACAAAAACTAAAACTTTTAGGCCTGAGGAGTCCGCGTGTGCCTTGGTCAATTTTCACTAGAATTATCCGGAATTCTGTACTTTACACAAAGAGTTTTTCGCTTGTCGAAAACTACCACCGATTTGCGTCTCAATTTATCAAAAATCAGAGTGATTGGGCACACCAAAACTTGTCCCGAAATTATGATGAATCGGTGTTAACGAATATCTGTTTAGTTATTTAAGACCGTACGAAAGTTAATTGGGAACCTTGCTCGTTCCCGGTAAAATCGCGACTGTCTACTTTTCGGGCTTACTGAGAGACGTTTCGTTTTGTCGATTCGTCATAATTTTACATTTTGTCATTGTTGCGACATGCTCTGACTTTTCTTTTCTTTTTGGTTTTCTTATGAAATTGGTTTCGAAAATGTCCCACTTTTATTTGGAGATTTTCGCAACGAATTCTTTCTAGTTATTTTAATTTTTTATTTACATAATATTTCTAAATTAAAAATCCACTTCATCTTGGGGTGGACATAACAAGGTAAATCCTCCCTTAATGATACACTCGAATTTATGGTGTCTCACAGGCCCTGGGTCATTAGGGTCTGAATTTGTACCTAGTAACGGTAAAAGGCACACTGACTTACTCCACAGTTACTTTGGGCGGGCGGGCGGGTGGGAGGGAGGGAGGGAGAGAAAGCTAGGCTCTGTTAAACTGACTATACATTTTTTTGTAATTTTTTAAAAGAATTTCGAGTTTGACAGGCCCTGGGTAATGAATAAATTTTAGTTGAAAAAATAAAATGTTTGTAATGATTTATATATGTAATTTTGTGAAAATGTGTGTTAAAAATTGGCAAATGACGTTACCTCTCATTTGAAATTTATTGAGAAGAGATATTTTGTAAAAACAGAAGGCAAACAGGTTGACTTTTAAGAGTGAATTTTGAAAAAATAAGTTAAGAAATCATGTTTTTTAATTTCACAAAAGTCTGTTTGTGGAGTAAGTTACTGTACCCGCTACAGCTATCTGCAAGTTTTGACTGAAGGCGGCGGTGGTAGCATGACGAATGACAAAAATCTCAACTGTCACATTCCCCAATTATTAATTCTTATTAATTCAAAAAATGAGTGAAAATCTCTAAATTTTTCATTTATCTTATATAATCTACATTCAATTTGATAAAAAATACATGTACTCCACTGATTTGAATTCTAGGGCGCTCCTTAGTGGACAAAAACAGTCAATGGATTGAAAATGTATTAATTTTGATGAAACTGATTATTTTTAGATGCATAAAAATACTCTATTAACATAACATCATCAATTATAACAATTTGGAGTTATATTGTGCTTAGACAAGCTTTTTTCCTCTCGATTTCCTTCATTTTTCTCGATATATTGTTGGAAAATGTGACCATTTTATACGCTCTTTCGCAATAACAAAGCACTCTTGCACTTGCTTCATAAAACTGATATTGAATCAGATAGGATTCATAGTTTCTTCAAAATTTAAAATGCTCCTGACGAATCTCTGACTCACCAATGCACTTGACTGACATGAAATTAAGAAAAACTGATTATCATGTACAGAAAGTCAATTATTAAACTATTATTGTAAAAATACACACGAGTGTTGTCTGTATAATTTCAATTCATTTAAATAATAATTTTTTGTTATTCAATAATGATAAATACATGTATACAAGTGAATAACAATTTTGAATAGACATTTTTTAATGGCTGCTATTTTCAATTCTTGGTAAATTTGAAGATGATGTGGGTGCATCGGTATGAAGCGTCTTAAGGATGTTAGTGCGAGGTCGATGAGTTTTTGAAAACATTTTTGATAGTTTGCACACATCAAGAAAATTAATGATTTTATCCAGTTTTTTCTTGCAATTTCAACTTGTTTCTTTCCCTTTTTACTTGATGAAAATAGAGCTTTCAAACAGCATTATGTGCTCCTTCTGCTGAGATATTGAGAGACTCGGCCCAAGCACCCAAAATACACAGGAACCTTTTCCCTTCCGACCTGTAACTTTTCGGAGGACAGGTAGAGAGTATATTTAACCATCGAAAATCAAATTATGAGCACCTAGACATTATTCTAGACCAAAACTTTCAATCCACTGTAAAAAATCATTCAGAGCATTTTCAATTGGAGATGATGACAGGAGCTTATCATGGTCCTTCTGTGTCTTCTCTCTTTTCTGGCCTACGACGCATCGCGGTAAATCGGTAATCTGCTATAACAGCGTGATTTCAGAGCTCCTAGTGAGAATTTGGCAGCATTTATCGAAAATGTCCTTCAACTTTTCAAATAATTTGGCATCTGTAAAACCTCCAGGAATTGACGAGTGACTTGTCAATTCTTTGCATTGTTTCTCTAAGCTGTAAAGCTGCTTCTCCACTCCTCCAGAAGCATGATTTTCATCACATTGCTTAAGAATGTCGTCATGGCCAATCATGACGCCTACTTGCACATGTTCTATTGCACGTTGAATAATCTAATACAAGTCTGGATTCATTTCGTATAAATAGCACCAAAACCATTCAAACCATCATAACTACGACCAGATCCACGCGTACGACATCATTAAAACTAACTGCAGGGTCCCCACCAGGCTCTGGTGGCTCATCATCAGGAGTATTATATAAGCAAGAATTGAATAAGAAACTCTATGCTTTTTCTTTTCAATTTTTCTATTTTCCGCCAAAAACTACAAAAAGCACAGTTTAAAAAAATTAAATTTTTCAATTACATCCCTAAACACGCAAATTGATTGAATAAATTCATTATGTCAACACCAAATTTTCGGAATTTCCTCAAACAAGTAAATTATTGCAATAAAAATATTTGAAAAATAAAAGAATAAAAATTGCCAGATATCTGCTATTTTCAATATCATCTGAAAATAATATTCACAATAATTTTTCAATCATCTAGACGTTTTCAGCTGTTTTTCCAATTTCTTCTTCGTATCGTTTGAACGTTTCCATATTATAGCATGGGATATTGAGGCATGAGAATAATTTGTCTAATCAACTGTGAAGAATAACGGAAAAGAGGAAAATGAATTGATGGAACGATTTTTCTCCAATTATTTTCATTAGAAATAGGAAAAGAGGATGCGTGGACTGCCTGTACGCGCGATAGAAGTTATACTTCTTCAGCGTGATCTAAAACTTATTATTTGATAAATCAGGAGATGCGGTAGCATCTCTTGACAAGTAGGAGCCCAACACTCTCTGTCAGACAAAGGCTATCACACTCCTATATGGCTAAATAGGATTCGAAAGATTTTAATCATTTTTTGCATAGCCGAAATTCCATCTCACGAGACTATTTTTTGGTAACATATGCATACTACCGTTATCTTTACATTTAACTCCAAAAAAAATTGAAAAAACGATGATTTCTAATTAATTAAAAACGTTGGCCAGGACTCTTCTCCGAATCGAAAGGTTTCGAACTGTGTGAGTGCCTCACCGACACTACGTAGAAGTATGCGTCACACAAAGGCGGAGAGTAAACATCAGACGCGCTTGGCTTTAAATGAAAATATCTCAAAAACTATTGAAAATTTATCGAGACATGCTGCGAATGAAATTCAGGGGATGAATTAACGAATAGAATAAGCGAAACCCCGTTCTTCTAGGACTGGTAGTTTCTGAGATATTAATTTTTTACTGAACAGTTTAGCAATGACGTGCGAGACCTAAAAACGAATAATCAGAGCCTCACGCGTCATTTTCGAATTTTCCATTAAAAACACCAAATTTCAGGAACTAATAGTCGTAGGGAAACGGGGTTTCACTCATTTTGATCCTTAATTTTTTTGGATAGTTTTTGAGATATTTCAATTTGAAGTCAAGTCGATCGACACGCGTCTAGATTTGATTTAATCCATCCCTGTCACATTGCACGTTCATAAATAAAAGAATGCTATACGCTGCTTCGGTCTCTATCCCCACTACTACGCTGGTAGTTTTGGCCCCTTAGGAGAGAAGTAAGCCGATGTACGGTATAGTCGTTTCACGCGCGTTTGCAGCTACATTCATCCTGTGAAATTTCTGACTCGGTGTGCGCGCGCACTTCGTTTCACTCAGAAATTTCACTCTCATCGGATTTGCGTAACGTGCCTAAAGAAGTATAACTTCAAAAATCTTATATTGTTATCAATTGAATGACTCTCACTGGTAGATACTTGAACTAATCCATAACGCTTTTCTTCCTCTATGAATTGTAACCATAAGGCTTGTTTGCATAACGTACACCACGTTTGTTGGCCCTGCCATCTTGCTTCCGTAATATGTCGTCCTTCTCCAGGGACAGGCATTCTTCGTTGGAGTTTCTGAAAAAAGTTACTATATTCCGTTTGGGAGATTATGATGCTACGGAAACGTCATGTGCATAAAGAATCCACATCTTTTCTGATTTTGTGAATTTTGGCTTCGGTCCTGTTTCGATGTCGACTCTTTCGTAGGACAACCATACCAATTCCTGAGAGGAAAATTACTTGGGTTTACACTCATGATGGAGCTATTTTTATTCAAAATTTAAGTAGATTTAATGCTTTATTTGTTATATGCAACTTGAAGTTAATCAATGAGAAAGATATTATGTTATTAATTTGACCATAGTCTAATTATTTAATTCAAAGAAAAAAAGTTTAGTGTTGAGGGATTGCAATCCTGCCGGAATACAATAGATTCCCCTCCGTCTCACCTCCTAACATCCTTAAATTCAGACACTTATTTTTTTTGCAGTGTAGACGATCTCATTTTGATAAAAAAAGCCATTTTTTTTTCAATTGCGAAAAAATATTATCCATTACAATATTTTGTTGTTATTTGGACGAGTATTTTCAAATCAAGATGCAATTTTTCTAACGATTCTATTGGAAAAAGCTAATATCTCCGGTTCTATTAGCCTCCGCAGCTTGGGGTCTTTTTCAAATAAAGAAAGATGAGCTCATTTCTCATTGATTTATATATGTAATTTTCATTTGAAATTCATTCAGAAGAGATATTCTCAAAATAATCAAATTTTCAGGAAAAAAAACACAAGGCAAACAGGTTGATGAGAAAAGGGAATTTTTCATAAAAATAAGAGAAAATAACTCGTGTCATATGATTGTCAATGATAGCGCATCATGACTATTCAATTGCAATTATTTTTCCTTGTTTCCCGGCTTATTTCTATCTGCTGTACCCCAAATTTGGGGTACAGAGGGCCGCCCCATCCCGGTGGCCTGTAACGGAGATATCTTGGAAAAAGTGGCAATTTTCCCAACAATTCAATTGAACAAAAATTTCCTCAGCTTCTCAATAGAACCATTGTTTTCAAATTGGTATACCCCAAATTTGGGGTATATAGGGCCAGTGGCCTGATCCCTACGGTTCTACTAAATGCTCTGGATGGTTTTTAGAAACAACTACAAAGGAAGAATTGACTCTATCTCGGTTAGTTTGAGACATATTAGGTGTTATTGTAAAAAGACTTGTTGGTTAAGAGAGAGAGAGAGAGAGATAAAATGTAAAAATGTGCTTTTGTTAGGAATGAATTTTTCGTAAAAATGAATTGTTTAAGATATTTTTGGGAAAAAAAGCGTTTTGCTAAATGTCTGGATAACTTTTGGATAGTCTTCCATATATATTTCCTTTATATTGAAAGTGGCTTTTTAATTGTCCGGAGGATTTCATGAAGCAGCAGGTATCAACAAGAGAAATGCTATATTTAAAATTTTGAAATTTCCCTTGGATTTGAAAAGAAAAATATCTTTGTCTATCGTTGTGAATTATAGTTGGAGGTGGCAGTAATTCAGAATCCTCGTAGGCCCTGGGTCATTTGAGTCTGAATTAGGGTAAGCCTCATCGCGGTCCCTAGTGAGGATTCTAAAAATTTTTCCTGTCTCTCTCATACCCATGATCCTGTCACCAAATTGTCCGATCTCGTTAATGAGTATTGTTAAAAGTTGCGTGATGACCTCGGCAATTTATTGAACTCACTGGCCCTGGGTCATTAGGGTCAGAATAGTAAGGATTCTAAGAATTTTCTCAGTCTGTTTGTTGCGCACGAGACATAATACATAGGTGGGTGTATCCAAGTTTGGCCCCATCCCAACAGTTGGAGGGGCCCATTACCACCACTTTGTACTCTTGTATTCCATTTGTGTATGAATAAGCCGATAGGAAAACAATCTGGCATTCAAATTTTTCTTTCGTGCAAGTAATATTATTTCTTGGAAAAATTATGGATAATATCTCGAGGGAAGTCTTGATGAAAATCATTCGTGCCCTTTCACCTCTCGAGCGGATCAAATCAGGAGAAGGTATGCATTTATTTATAATTTCTAAACCTTGTAATGGCCATATTCACTCTAATTTCCGGAAATATCCTAATTTCAAAAAAACTAATTGCTTCATTATTTTTCCATTTTATTTATCTTATTTGTAACGGTTTTGAAGAATTACAATTTTATTTTTTTTTTCTCGAATCGACACTCTGAAAACTCTAGAAATAATCACAGGAAAAAATACATATGTCTCACGAGCTAGAAATGGATTATTCATACCTTCGATGTGGAAATACAATCATGTGAAATGAAATATGCTCAATCAAAATAATTTGAGATATAAAAATTCTCGAAATTCTCTCTTCAATACGTTTCATTATCAATTGAATTAAAATTATTCTACTAAAATGAATTAGCTCCTCAAGTACGGTTTTTTAAAAAGTTTATTAGAAGAGAAGCCAGAGAGAGTTCATTTTCTTTTTTGATGATACAAAGTGAATCTATTGATATTGTTTGGCAAGAAAGTGACACTCTAGAAATAATAACTTTTTTTATTTTTTTTTCCTTTTCCATTGGATCATGGTCCTCCCTTTCACGTATTCAGTATTTTCTTAGGCATGAAGGACCACTTTGAAAAATAAGCTCACCGGGAAACATTTATGTTAAAACTTGGGACAGGGCTGTTTTGAACAATAAGGTTTCTCCTTATTTCTCTAATGTTCTTCATTTGATCTGATATTTTACGTAAGCAGTTCAACGCGTATTTTGCAAGATTTGAGTGAAATCCATCCCCAGTCTCTGGTTAAATATTTTATGCCTTCTTTCAAAATGTATATGATATCTATAGTAGTAGATAGGGGTACATCTGGGAAGTACTTTGCATATTTCCCGCAGCGTGAAAATTGGGGGCGCCACCATCGTGCGGGAAAAGCGCGGGCCCATCTCGCGGTGGAGGCGTGACGTGGGGGCCTTGTTGTAGTGGGGAGGGGGATCTCGTGATGGTGCAGCACGTGGGAGGCGTGACTCATCATGGATTCAAAATGTATCAGGAGACTAGGAAAATAAGGTAAGTATTTAAGGAAAAAATTTCGGGAAAAATGGGTAGGAAATGCGTGTGAAATAGGTGGGAGGGCTTTACAGTAAGTATAAAACCTGTGTGATCAATTTTTTTATCACACAAAATGTCGTCTGGAACAGCCGTCGATAATTACGGATCTATATTAGATATAGAGGGTTTTTTATCGGTCGGAAGAAAAAGCCGGGGAGATATAAATGTTTTTTATGAACAGCGCGTCACGATCGAGCTGGACGAATATGCGGAGGATCAACCTTCAGCAGTGATTAGTTATCATGACGAACATTAGGGGGAAAATAAATACAAATGCTATGAACTTTGATGAGTGTCGCGTGGGCCGTAATTTTGAATCGTGGACTGATCGATCACTCTCCCGAAATATTTTATACATTACGCGAGTGTGCTAAGAGGCCTACGCGAATATTGATACACGCGGAATGGACAAGAGAATACGATTTTTGGGGTTGCGTTTCCGTTTGCGACTTTTTTACCGAAAATTTTATTGTATACTCGAGTATGGGGTTTTCAGCACCTATCCATTATGAAATTTTATGGAATGGAAAACCTATGAAAGTATACGATAATTATTTTGAAAAAGCGGCTGTGCTATGAAATTTTTTAAATGTATTCAATAAAAAGACTGTGTGAATAAAAAAAAAGAGAAAATATTCATTTAAAAATTCCCATTTATTCAAAATTTTTCATTAATAATATATCGAGTACACTTAGTATTAATGCTAGGAGGCATGTCATAATTATTAATAAAAAAACAATTGCATTAGCTTGCGATTCATCTGGCGCTTTTTCACGAGTTTCAGCCTCGACATCGATGTTCTTTAGTTTTTTGAATCCTACTGGTGGCTTTGTATTTTCATACTGGGTCCTCAAATCAAGATTTTTAAAATTAAAAAATATTAAAAATACTTTTATTGTCATTTTTTGAACTCACATCTTCTTCGTCTGATGTTGAATCATCAAGAACGGGTTTTTTATTTAACGTTTTAACGATGCTCAATGCAGTCTGGAGAGCACATTTATATTCAAATTTACTTAAATTATTTTTATGATGGTGGAAATGACAGACTGTTCTTTCTTTTACTTTTAAATCATCGTTATTAGTCCAGACAAGTTCATTTTCTAAATTGACGACCTCTCGCGTAATTAGTGCCCGCAGATAATGCGTTTCTTCTTCCCCGATGGTGAAAATGTGATTAGCGTTTTTACACAGCTCTCGAATGTAGTGTAAAACATCTATTTCAGCGTTTTCTCCATCAAACCATTCAATCCCATGCTCTTTTGTTGTGAGGCTATTGTTTGCCTCACGCTAACAGGTAGCAAGATCGAGGTAAGGATGATGCAGGCTGATGATCCAATGTCCCATGAAAAAACTATCCACATCCAAAACAGCTACTTCTTTAGGTAAATATTTTCCGCTGCGCCCGCGTAAACCTTGGAGAACAACAATGACGTCCATGGCGATGCGCTCACAATAAACTTTGAATTGATAATGAAGGGAAACGAGAAAAACATATGTTTTATTCTTTTATTTTTCAGGTAAATAAGAAACAGGTTGTACAGCACCTTTCCTAATAAAACGGGCTGGTATGGTAGTTTTTATAACACGATAAAGTGAGTCTTTATGAAACGCGATCATCTCTTCATAGAAATCTTTGAATAATTCGGAATTCATGCATGAAATTACAATTTTTTCTCGCGCTGCAGCATAAATTGTACGACTTTTAGACAATATATGTAACGTTAAATCATTACAATCAAGAGTTGATTTTTCAGAAAGGGCACAATCGTTTAAAATTGAGCGTGAAATTGCATCTACAATTTTTTTCTTATAAACCTGTGAATTTAATCTACACAGGCGAAACGAGCGTTCGATGATCCAGGATCCGTGTTCTATCAACAGCATCACAGTTGATTCCAGCATGTAGATCCGTGATTGAGTTGTTGAATCGTAGAAATATACGGCCGGTATTGAAGAATTGGAGAATGCAAAATTCACGGTGAACCTTGGTCCACAATTGATCGGCTGATATTTTTGTCTCTCTCCTGGAGACGATAAATCGGCTCTAAAATAGGCAAGAACGTGCAATCTGAACTCCCAAAAAGCGTCAAAACTGGCACGTGTGAGTTCAATAAATTTCCGTGGATGTATCGCAAGCAAACGAACCACAGGATAAATATTGTCGAATCTATCCCAAATTAATCCAGTCATCACTTGCTTGGTAGAACTTTTATTAATTGCGAATGTATGCGAAAGGAGTAGAGGAGTCTCGATTGCGGCAGCCGAGAGTATTTTTTTCACGGAATGAGCAGTAAACTCGCGAAGGTCTGCTTGTTCTTTCCGCTTTTCCAGAAATTGTATCACACACAGGTACGAGCTGGGATCCTGATTTTCTTTATCATTCTCGCGATTTTCTTCTGATTCAAATGGAGAGCTCGTGTGGCGTGGTAAATAATATCCCGGTGACGTTTCAGCCCTCGCGATTTTTGCTCGCGGAATGATGTGTTCCGGGGCAATCGCATTAATTAGGCTAGCGTATAATTGGTCTAAGAAACCTCCTGTATTGGACATCGTGAAGCAACTAAAGTGATAAAGAATATTTAAACTATTTCAACGCAAGATGCGTTAAAAAAATGTGTGTGAACAGGTGCGCGGGTCACGTGATATGTGCCCTTCCCGAGGAGGGGGATCTCGCGAGAGATGATGCAATGCGTATCCTGGTGGGGGTCAAATGTATTGGGAGAACATGAGAATTTAAGAGTAAATTTGTTTATAAAAAAAGGAAATTTGGGGTGGGGTTCACGTTAATGGGGACCTTTTGCGGTAAAAGTATTAGGAGACTAGAAAACTGGAGTAGGTATTTGGAAAAAAAAGGTTATTGAACTCGCCCACAAGTGTTTTGAAATAATAAGTCCGGATATTACAATTTCATCAATAGTTTATTAATCGTTCCATTCTTCATCGAAGATACAGTTTTGTTTGCCACTTCGGCGAAGTAATCATAATTGATATATATAAAATAGCCGACAAGGATTACCACAGCGCACAAAGCTAAAAAGGCCCTAAATAGAAAAAAGCAGACGGCAAATTTTTCTACACGAGCCATATTTTGAAAATGGACTTGACGGATCGTAAGCGCGTTGATTACTGTCTCAACGACCTCATTGATCGAGTGCACATCCCCAGCTTAGTCAGATTGTTATTGAAATATGATATAATCAAATGGGAAAATCCTATTGCGCAGTGATGGACGGTGAGTAAAGAAAATTAGTATGTCCCTAATTATTCATTGGAAAAAATTTTGGGCCAAGGAACCGCCCTCGAAAGAAGAAGCGAGAGATGTATTTGAAATAGTGAAAAACCAAGGGCCGCATGCTGTTGCTTATTTGATCCTTTGTCTCGCGCACATGGAGGATTATGATTTCATTGAAACAATGCTGCAGGACTATGTGGTATGGCTGTCGCCTCCGGACAGGTGACGACGACGTCCGATGCTGACGACTCGTTACGGATTCTGAAAAATATAGGATGGGGAAGAAGGGGAAAATTTTCAAATGAAATGAACCAATTTCTCAAACATTATTCTTTATTTTGACATTCTTGAATTATCAACCCATTACCCGATAGATTTACAAAGTCTTTCTTAAAATCATTTTTCTTTTTTCTTTTTACTATTTTATTGAACATCTTGACAATTAATTGATCGTTCCGTTGAGGGTCATCCGTAAAGTTTTTGAGAAATGATAGGCGAGGTAGCCCATTACTAAGCCAATGAAGCACAACAATGCAATAATGCCCGCAAACACTAGTTGTGAGGCATTGGAGGCGTTTATGGTTGTATTGATAGTTTCTGCTGTTTCTTCGAAGACAACGTATAAATCGTTTATCTTGAGGTGGAATTCCGTAGCTGTCAAAGTAGGCTGCCTGTCCATCATTATTGACGTACATGGCGATCCAATGGGTTCCTGGTTTACTAGAATCATCGGTGTTAACGATGAGTGCACATGGTCGAGTCCAGCGCCATGGTATCTTGTCTGCGGGGAAAATGCCTCCGATAGTGGCATTGTTTGCTGGTAAGGCAGCTAAGAGCTGTCAAGTATTCATACGATGGTTTCTTTCCCCGGTGCTACGCAGCTATAATCCGATACACACAAGTCAGATCTTCTCACAGATGCCTCGGAAGTTTTTGGGGCTCTTGCAGGAGGTTTTGGTGTATCTGTACCGCAACTTTTTGAAGCTGTAGTCGGTTTTGGTGCATCTGCACCGCAACTTTTTGAAGCTGTAGTCGGTTTTCCTGTCCCACAAACGTCCCGTCCCGGTTTGGCTTTTCTTAAAGGCAAGGGCTCTTCGAATGAGCAACAGTCTTCAGATTCTGTATCGAGACATGACTCTTCTTCTTCTTCTTCACTCTCCTCTCCCCCGTTGTCACTGACCTCGTGTGCTGTAATCTGGCCGATACGGTAGACATCAATGGTCCAGATTTTATTCACATCCTCCTCTCTCAACACAACTTTTTTAGTATAGATATTTTCACAAATCCAGGCTTTCAATTTCGCAGCATTTTGACGAGCACAAGTAAACCCACAAACAGAGTTGGCGTGGTACGGACAATAGCAATATTTATCAGGCAAGTTTCGACATGTTGGAGCGTATTCTTCTAGGTTGACGACTACTCTTGATAGAATTCTACGTAAGAACACTTGTTTCTCCCGACCTCGAACGTAAATACGTGACGCGTTTTTCGTTGAGTCTTTCAAAAGTGCCGGCACTAGCTTATCTGGTGTTGTACCATACTCCCTCTCGAGGTTATGGAAATTTGTAGTTAACCAGTGATTTTGACGACGGGCACTGAATGGCAATTCACTAAACTCACACGGGGGTCCAATCCACCAGTGCCACCAACATCCCTGTCCACGGATGTAATTGCGATTTCTTTAGGAATGAACGCTTCCGTGGGCCCCACCAGACCGTTAATATCAATAACTACTTCCCCGTTCGGCATCATGATATTTATAGACTCAAGACACTTGCGATAGACTGATCGGGTGACGATAAAATGTCGGTCTTTTATGCGTCCGCCACGCAGGCACCCCTCCCTAATTTTTGTGTTGGCCCAGATAGATGTCGCACGCGGAGCAATAGTGGTTTTGGATGAGACACAATTTGACGCAATAAAGACAGGGGATACAAAAGCAACAGCTTAATATACCAAGCATTCCCGCTATTAAATGTGTTTTACCACTGAGTTTATTCGTAATTTTCGTTTCCACTCCTGTATTACAATACGGACAAATTAATCTAACGGGTTCCAGCCCAAATTGACGCACGTGTGATATCTTGCTCGTCATAATTGTAACTAGCTGTTATAGTCTACAATAACCTGTCTAGTCGAATCGATCTCGAGAATATTATCAAACTCGGCGTGAAGAATACAATTCAAATTCGTGGCAGTGGCGTCGTCGAAGCGTACTTCGATTCTTAAACTCCCCGTTTTAACAAGATTCCAGTGTGTGGCACAGTTGGCCGATAAATCGGGTGTTAAGTCGAACGCAAATAGACAATAGCCATTAGCGAAATCCCTACATGTAATATCTATTCCATGATCCCCAAAATGTATGCCTGTACTACTGAAAAGTGTATGATAACTTTCAGCCTCTGTATAAGAATCATCGTTAAAGCTTGGCTGTAATGGGCGGCCCGAAACTTGTATCCCATCCACATAGAGACTCAAAAAATTAATTCCCCAATTTTGAAAGTCGAAAGGGTTTCTGGTTTTATCACCATTGAACGCTACATTATCTACAAAGCCGATAATAACGCGTTTTGGTAGCTGTCCGAGAACTGCATTATCGATGGTCTCACCAGTAGACCCCCTATGGAGAACAAAAGATTTCACTTGTACGCGAATTAGTGGATATTTAGCTGTGGTTTTCGCTAGAGTTTTAGCATGACCGAGTAAAACTGCAGGGCTCAATTTAGCTCTCCTCACTAGCAATGCTGCATCTATTACTTTAATTTGATAATTTTTAGTCGTTTTATCGATAAGACAAAACGAATCTTTTGACCGCACAAGTCGTAAACGCATATCGACTCCATTCAATAGAAACTTATCCTGATTGAAAACATCACAATGGATATGACCAAACATTTCAACGACTTTCCCTCCTTTCGTGAGATCTGTCCTGTATGTGATACCAAAATTATACGTTTTATCCTTGTCTTCGGGCGAGCCAGCAGGTCCATGATCCATCCGTCCACCGGTATCTTTGGACCATAAACTATTTTGTAAATGCGACTGCTTCGCATCTAGCCCATAATTCAAAAGGGTTTCAATATATGCTCTATAAGCGTAGGCATTATTCGGTGGTGAAACTAATTTTTGATTGAAAGAAACATCGATTTGGCTAAATATCGAGTGTAATAAATTATTTACAGGTCCAACGTTATCAGTCGCGAGCGTCTCATTTGCTACAATTTTCACACGAATTTTTAGCATAGTATGCGGCAGGTCAATGTATTCTTCACCATGACCAGGTACTACAAACTCGATGGGTGATTGGTCTGTGAGCGATGCAACAGGATTGAATTGGGTCCAGTGAGAATGTTCGATACTTGTCTGTGTAGGCGGGATTGTAAACAGATCAAGTTCTGATTTTGCGCATTCGCATGAATGAGAATGTAAGAAAGCCATTTCTAATGTTCAAATATGTCTCGGACTGTACGTTTCAACTTTTTCTTCGTTTTTCTTCTCTTGGTGGTTTTCTTCTTCTTCAATAATGTCTTCTTCTTTTTCTTTCTAATTTTACGCGGTCTCTTCTTAACGCTCTTTCCACGGCGACGTTTCACACGCTTATGAGCGCGCAAACGCTTTCGCCCTCGTTTATAACCTGACCCTGTCATCAATTTCTCCAGCTTGTCACTAGCTTTTCTCTTTAGATTGAGACCTGATTCTGTGAGTCTCTTTTCTAATGATTCTTTCAGGGGCATCCGGTGACTTGCTACGTCACCAACTGCGTTGAAACCCGCGCTCAAAGCTTCTTTACCAACAGCGCGAGCTGCACCACCTAAAAACGGGAGAATTCGTCGAAATAATCCTCCAAGAAAGGCCCCAATACCGTGACCACGCTGATAAGGAGCCCCCACGTAAACACGTCCAAACCTGTTATATCTTTCTGCGGCACCACCACCGGCCTGATCGCTATAATAGCTGATATCATGCGTCACTTTTTATGAATCTATACGTTTAAAGTGCAGTGTAAGGTTCAAAGGTCCATACTCAAATGGTATAGGACGACCATACCCATCTTTTATATCTATTTCCACAGTCCGGAAGGCGTTCTGCAATAATGGGATATAACCCGTAACATAAGGTCCACACAAGTCACAATATATTAACATACGGTCCGGAAAGGCTTTTGTGAGACTGGCTGGACGAGCACCTGTGATTTTTTCGTCGTCCACAAACCCTATACCATTATCACCACCGGCTTCTTGATCGATTCCCAGAATATTCTTCAATTTCCAAGATAAATTTAAAATGTGTACCTGGTCCTTGCACGTTAAATTATCGTGACAAGTACGAGTAATTTTCACAAATCCGTGGTCGTGCTTTTTCGATTCAAACCATAGATGATTCCCAACCACAGGTAGATGATTGAGAGCTCGTAGCAAATGATCCAGATTTTCATAAAGACCATTGGGTACAGCGTAAGCGGGAGCTAGACGCATCTCTTCAATTGGTTCATCACCTTTGATGAATGCTACGTAACCATCATCTCTATTCTGGATATGTGAGAGGCTGGATGGATATTGCATTTCTGTTAGGCCAACCACCCATGAACCTGTTAACCGGATATCATGAGGCAAATATGTTCGAAACCTCATTGTTGTATTTTCTGGGAAAAATTCCATGCTACTATCGCTAAGTAGCACAATATAAAAACTGTCTTGACTCATTTTTTCTGTATATTCTTCAGAGATCCCGCGGAGATCCAAGAATTGAATTTATCTGGATAGCCAACCCGCTTGATCAATACCTGTTGGTTTTTACCTTTCCCTTTTTTTTCCAGCACTTTTTCGATTTCGTATTCTTCAGTTCCAATATTCTTATTTACAAGAGTTAATTCTTGTTCATAGAAAAATCCGTCAATTTTTTCACCCGCTAAATCTTCCACCTCGTAAGTTGGTAATAGCTGGCGTTGTTGAGTGCGTATAATTTTGAATATTTCGTCACTCCAGTTTTTCTCATAACCTTTCTTAAAGGTACCTTTAGTCTTACTGATACGGACATAGTCGTTCACTTTATATTTAAATACTCGCGGTCGCCTTGTCTTATCTAAACGTTTATGATCTTTGTCGATATTTTTTACAGCTAAATACGCGTTCTCAAGAGTCATGGAGGCTGGGGTCATTCTAATTGTACTATGTCGGGTATTATTGTACGCAAAAACGAATTTATTCAACACGTCAATATAGCGATATGTTTTAGAATACGTGAAATAACGCCACGTGCGTTCTTTCAGTGTTCTATTGAAGCGTTCCACCACAGCAGCCTTAACGTCAGGATTACGTACTACACGATATGTTATATTTTTTTCTTCGAATAACTTTTGCACAGATTGAGCGACAAATTCTTTCCCACGATCTGTTTGTAATAACCGTGGAACACGACCCTCACTAAATATACGTTTGAAAGCCTCACATACATTTTTCGCGCTCTTATCAATTAGAGGTTCGGCCCATGCATATTTACTGACCACATCAATTACCGATAGTAAATAAGAAATTCCATCATTATATGATTTAAACTTTTGTAGATCGATTAAATCGGCTTCCCATACATCATCTATAGTATCGACAATGTAATGTAACCGTGGGAATTTACGGCGTATAGGTTTATGAAGGGTATATGTGTTTTGAGCATTCAATCAATCATGAATATCTTCAAGAGGAATTTTATTTTTATATTTTTCAATAATTCGTGTGGATCCCGAATAACCCGCAGAATCTTCGGGATCATAATAAGTTCGTTCTAACCTAACTTTGCCCATGATGTAATCGGTGTGCTACTTGGAGTACTGTGAGAAAAATCAACTTTTTTTCTGCGGGTGGTTATTGTAGCTCGTGGAGTGGAATAAGGTGTTGATACTGCTGGTGAGGACCAAAAACTTTGGTTGCCAACAAATTCTCTAGGTGTATTGATCTCGTGAAGAAATCGGACAAATATTTCTCTTCCCGTAGCTTTTATTGTTTGTCTGTGTCTTAGCGCGTCATTTGCCAAGTCAACAATGTTTGAACCAGGAATACGCGTGTTGTCTATATCCACTGCGCCCGTAGCGTCCCACTTCAGGCGGTTACTGAATTCTCCGAGATACTTGAGCAATGCATCAGCCTGTTTTTGGAATTTTTTCGGGACACCTACGAGTATCTGATCGATAGTGTAGGTTTTCACGGTGTCTTCTTCTTCTTTTTTTCCTTCGGACTCCTCTGTTTTACCGATAAAGTATAAATAACGTCTTAGGACATCTTGATAGAGTTTCCATTTCTCTGCTGCATTTTTATTCGTTACCGAATTGAGGATGGCGGCCATTTCTGCGTCTAGACGAGAGGGCGCATCTCCAGGTGTCTGTACTGTTGGTGTAAAGTTCTCTTCTGGTACCAGCACCATTTTTCTTGCATGCTTCATTAGAAAATCTTTGATACCAAGCTGCTAAGTATAGGAGCCAGTATGAGCGGCAATAAACTGCCCCCTTTCTGGTTGATGATGATTTTCTTCTTCGATTTTAAACTTTTACCAAATTTGGCGAGCTTCCGCAGGAACGATTTATGCTTCGATAATTTCTTCTTCTCGGTACTTTTCAGGGGGACGTTCCCTTTGAGGATATTTAGAGCGCATTCACAAATACATCGAATAAGCTTTGAGTCCACGGACGCTAATATTACCTTCCGCTGAAATTGCGATCCTTCACAAATAGCTTGTAGCAAGGCGGCGTTTTTCTTGCCAAGCAGGTGCTGTATGGTCTTCGCCATTACATACGCATGACTGGTGCATTGACACCAGAACCTATGCTTTTTATATTGCACAATGTACGTGGGACATACACAAATTGTTGGGGATCTGAAGGAAATATTTATGCGCGAAAGCGACAATTATCTGGAGTGGGTTGCTTGAAATCGAGTAAAAAATAACCGTATCGTCTCGATGTTGCGTCGAAATAAGCTTCTTGAAGGAATTTTGGATTTTCCGGATAAACTTGACGTGCTAAGAATCCTACCTGCGCGCGATCACGTGGATTCTTGAATAAAACGATATAGTTCGTATTGAATGAGATATCCCTTTGCCCTTTACCCTGATGGAACAAGTTTTGCGATATGAATATTACGCTCAGATTTTTATGATGACTCCATTTCGTGAAAAGATCAACTACAGAACCGTTAGACGACTCGCACATGAGATCATCGAAAATTACGAGCTTTGGTGTGTTGTCACTCGTGAAATCCGACGATAACAGGAGACCCTCACGAAACTCTACAAATTTCTTATCGTATTCGTTATAAGTCGGCTGCCATTCTGTATAATAAAAAATAGCTTTCGAGAATTTTGTATCACATATTCCATTAATTTCTTTCAAAAAGCGTTTAACGAAAATAGTTTTCCCACAACCTGTTGGTCCACATACAACAGCTGTAAATGGATGCTTCCAACGAGGATCCATGCTATCAACTGATCAGGATTTAGAAGGTCACATGAATAAGTACTCCAATTTATGAAAACATTTCAATATTTATTATAATTCGGTCTTCCTTGACCAACGGGCCATTAACAAATCAACATATCCATAAGGTACAGAAGTATTTCCTACTCTCCTACGTTTCGAAGCCGTTACTCTAACTATCTTTGTCCCTGTCCGTGTAACAACTTCATGTAAGCCGGCCCTGGTAATGCCAATGTTATCAACTTCGAATGCTTTCTTAGAATATAGGACAAGTTTTCGCATCTTTCGATAATTCACCATTTCAGAAGTTTGAGAATCGATGCGTATACCTTTTATTTTACAATATTCGAATCCATCCCCTCTAGGGACTACCCCTATGT
The DNA here is from genome assembly GCA_963942555.1 of Aleiodes leptofemur. NCBI lineage: Eukaryota > Metazoa > Arthropoda > Insecta > Hymenoptera > Braconidae > Aleiodes > Aleiodes leptofemur. Next base: position 6,199,351 of record OZ012614.1, read on the forward strand.
AACTATAAAATTTAGGGCCTCCAGAAACAAAACTGGTTATGTATGCACCTTGCCCCTTCGGAGCTAATTCATCTGTCATCTTTCCGAGAGCATTGCCCGGAGGAGGATTTGGTTCACCAGGCCTTGTAACGAAAATAACAGAATCTGTATCATAATATAATACCCGTTCCCCTAACATTTCCAAATACTTATAAAGCTCTAGACGTGCTTGAGCTGTCACATATGCAGCGATTACCACACTGGTATTTGATGAGATTTCATAGTCCTCGTCACGAAATTTCCAGTTGAGATAAACCGTGTCATCATCTACAAATAAACAGCCTGTTACTTCTTTCTGAGGGTCGAAAAGGAACGAGTGCAATGCTTCATCTGATTTTATTATTTCTGTCTTTTCTCAATTTGGTCTTTGTGTAAATTTTCCCCATAAAGAATTCAGCATCAGTTTGGCCACAGCTCTTTTACCCGCATTAAATTCTATCAGAGAGGGATCTAAGTCAATACCCATCTTATCTTTAATTTCTCTAATATAACTTTCTCTGCTTCCACAGGAATTTGGCCACCCACTCGCGTATGTTGTTATTTTCACAAATTCATTAATGAATCCTGCAAATATTCCCCCCTCACCCGTTACAGGATTATACTGCGTTGTTTGATACGCCCAAATCTCTGTGATAGCGATGATTCTATAACCTAATTGTACAGCCTTTTCCAGCTCACAAGAAACCCACGCACCTACGAGGGTTCTTTCCGCGTCCGTATGCTCGCAGCTACCATTATACATTTCTAGACAGCAGGTTTTACACAAACAAAACATTAATTTGTTATTTGCTTTCATCGGGAGAACAGGATGAAAAAGCCGCGCTGGTGGTCACACCATACTCTTGATGATCCCTTCAATGTTCGAAATGTCATTGTGAGGTCCACAAAGTTGCTGAATCTTTGGTCCTATAATTATTTCCGGATGACCAATAGGAAAAACACCGGTTTTACAGATAAATGGATATAGCGAGCAGACATCATAATAATTAATTTTTTCCCCCGGTCGACAATCATAATATGATACAACGTTTCCTGTTCGCCCACCGAAAAACGCTTCTCGAGGCTCGAGAGGTGTATGCACCCAAACGTCATCGCTTTCAGCAAGCTCCTGTAATTCAGGGCTTTCATTTTTGATTCTTCTGAATTGACACTCCCATATTTCTTCAAGAATATAACCCTTTTCGCGAATGAGAGCATTTGTAGCTAAAGTTTTTTCATACCGCGAGTCTAAACTTTCATTTTTCCCTATTTTTCTGCTACGTTCTGTGGTAAAACAAACAATACACCCATGCCAATCACACACTTGAAATTGGAATGCATGCCTTTGACCGTTTGGATCTTCATAATATCCATCTAAATCAATGCTCGTCCCTGGAATACGGTGTTCTTGAGCTTTTCCCTCATGACATATATCAATATCATTACACTTTTCTAGCCATGTTAACCACACAATCGCTGCCTTCGATTGATTTCTACAGAAACGATATCCTCCGCGAGAGATAATGCCAATGGTATTTTCTTTCAAAAACATCTTTCTATAAGTTCGCATGGAAAGTGAAGCGAGGGTAGTGCACTCGGAAAACGGACAAATGCCCGATATCCCTTTGTTCAACGTTCTGAAAGACATGCAGGCTTCCCTTAAAATCTTTACATCATCGTGGCAATATTTAATTATTTCATTCTGAAAATTGTACAATTGGCCGGTTCTCTCTCGCTCTTTATACCATTTTTCGGAGTTGCCTCTTTCTTTAGGTTTCATCCGATGGGGAGCCCAATTTCCTTTGTCTGGGAGTGGACCGTTGTAATCCCAATTTTCTCTTCTGTTAAAAAAATGCGGAAACATACCTTTTAATAAATCCGGTAAACCGAACGTTTTTGGTAATGCAGAGAGAGCCATATGAAAGAAATTCAAACTGTCTATGAATTTAATTTTTTCCCCAATCTCAAGTAAGATGATTTTTGTGCCATTTATTATTGGTGATATAGGACGCGAGAAATCGTACGTTAGAGCACGTTTCAAGATAAATTGTGCATCATAACCTTGTGAGTTATGAGCAATACAAATAAGACAAGCAAGATTTTTCTCGTACGACAAAGTATTTATAAAATGAAGAAGCTCATCAACGACCGTGGCTCCCATGAATATTTTTTCCTCTCGTTTACAAAAATTACAATTTTGATCTGGAGTATCACAGCAGCTCTCGCAAACTAATTGAAGAACACACAGATTCGGCACGCGCTTCTTTAATTTTGGTAGTTTCTCCCCGTCTTCTCTCATCGGTTCGTCTTGACGAGCCTCAAAATCATAAAACAGAAAATAATTATTTCTCCTTTTTGACCGAGGCTTCGTTTTGATTGGAGCCATAAAACAATAATGCCCATATGGCCTGAATTCATCACAAACAGAACAGAGAAATTCGCCACAATTATGAATCTCATTGTGCGTGACGCGCCTATTACATTCTTCACAAAAACGTATTTTTTCACATATGGAAAGACCATTTTGAGATCCGTTAGTTAAATGATTAGAATAACACTGTTCGCCATAAAAATGCCGATTACATTCTTCACATCGTGTAAACATTTGAAATCGATCACACGCCGGCGTCTTATAACATTTTTGACATATAAAACTACATTTATGTTCGCCATCTCTCTTATATGCAACATTGCACTCGCGACAAAATTTATCAGCCCAGTGAAATAAAGTTTTGATGTTTTTTATGGGTTGATCATGACGTTCTAGAGGAAAATATCCGATGTCCACGATTAAGCGGGGTTTTGGGCCCCCTGAAAAGCTACACGTCCGTCATACATTATAATCGGATCTCGGTTGCTCTCAACGCACCAGACAATCAGAGCTATATTATCTTTTTTTACGAGACACTGATAGGCTGCAATTTCTTCCATGCTAGCTTGGCCCGGTTTCACACCCGAAGCTCGTTGTAATTTTGCAGCAAGGTATTTTTATTGCCTCCCCTCAGATGATCGAGCTTGCTCCCATGATATATCCGTTGGGATATTATTTTTCTTGAGTTGATACGCTTTTCCAACTATGATTGATCGCGCTAAACACATATTGTCTTTGTTTGTTATAGCTGTAACACCATAGTACCGATTTTCGCCACTCTTCCTATTCCGCGCACTGCCACTCATTTTTTCAGTAAAATGCAGATCGAGAAAGAGCTTACTGTCTTGCGGTATCTCGCTTCCATTTTGAGTAAGGCGCGTGAGTAGTTTTATAATATCTTCAAGCGTGATTAAAGAAATTGGCCTCGGTGTTAAATGGGTCAGATTACGTATTGATTGACCTTCGGTAGTATATCCAAACTGTGCACCACAAACGTCATCATTATTCGGCCGTTGACGAATCATACCGAGAATTTCCTCCGCGAGAGAATCCACCCATTCGATATCGGACACATCTTCGGGGGGCTTCGAAATATTGAACACGAGTTCGCGTTTGAGCGACTTAAATCTTCTAAACTCTCTTTCAATATCTTTCACTTTGGCTCACCTTGATGCACTGCTTCCTTGTTGCTCGTTGCCACCTTTAAACGAATAAGGAATTAATCAGTTTTACTGTTTTACCTTCAATAATTCCAATTCTTACCAAAAATTTCAGCTATCAACTCGGCCGCTGCTTGAGGAGAAACACTTGCACTTGTGGACGGAAGATTTTCCTCAGCTAACGCAGCATTTACTTCCTCACGCGCGTTATTCACTTCTTCACGCGAGTTATTCGGTTCTCTATCCTCTAAGATTGAGAATAACTCATCCAGCTTCTGACTTTCCTCGGCCATGGTTTTCCTTCGACTGCATTATTGTCCTAGGCGCTTTTCATATCTATTCGTAACTCTGATATTGACTCCTACGTCTTTCATATACTCATTTACATCTTCCCCGGTGTCTTCGAAATGCATAGTCACATAAAACCCGTCTTGGCCCATTCTTTTGATCTTCTTTATTTGACAATGCTGCCTACTTAATATTTTTTCTACGCTATAGATATCTCTCTCGTCCAATAAAACACACCCTAGTAAACAACATCGTACTAGCAGTGGAGGAATACACCTTAACTCCTCTTCCTCCAGCCGATAGATAGATTCTTTAGACTTGATTATGACGTCACATAGATCAATCAAAACTATTTCTAACTCATTCCCAGAATTTTTGACGATACCGCGAGCAGCACCCACCCCCGGGACATCTACAACGCATATTTCTTTTGTATTCGCGAGAGGTACACCTGATTTATCAGTAGAATATTTTTTCGATAAATATTCTTCCATTTCGAAGAATGTGTTAGACCACAGTTCGGGCCGTACACATATGTGGGATGGAGATCTCACCTGTATTATTTCACCCACAAATTCTGACTCTGAAATAACGGGGGGGGGGGGGGGGTGGAAACAATAACACCACTTTTCTCCATCCTTTTTAATAGACTGAGTTTTATTCGAAATATTTATAGATAATATACACAAACATGAGTGCCAGTAGAAAATTAAAACCCCATCCTATCGCCGCGACGAGTTTAGACCTTCCTTCAGTTTCTGTTCGTGGTTCATCGATCCACACTGCATGCTCAAGTATATTGAAAGCGCGATTTCTACGGCGACGAAGCTGATTCGCAAGTTCCTGCAGAATATCCAGGCGCGAATCCAGCTGGGAATACTCGCGCGCCATCTCTTCATCGAGAATGCCGTATTGCATTTGCAAGAGTTCCCGATGAACGTCAAAATCTCGCGTAAACTATTGAATTCGCAATAAAAATAGAAAAAGTCAATGTTCAAAAAGTTAAAAAAATGAAAGAAGTGGAGTGTCTCTTACCGGATCTTTTACGCGTGGCGCCATCAGAAGCAATGATGGCATTGGGGAAAAAAGACTGGGAAAAGGTAAGTAATAAATTTTTTTTTTTCTATGTATTTTTTTTTCCATTTAAGGTTATAAAAAACTTAAAATTAAACTAGAATTAACTTTTGTATGAAAATAATTCTAAATAAAAATACTTCTTCATCCATACGACATTTTCCCAACATTCAATCACAGACCCACCTACTCCTAATAATCTCATTCATACTAATACATTTTTTTAGATTTTTAAATTTTGAATTTTTCAAAACACACACACACACGCACACACACAATTATTTTATTCTTTCAGCTTCTTCAAAATTTTGAATTTATTAATTTCTTATTTTTGAAATTTTTTAGATTTTAAATTTATTATTTTCTTTTTTTTCCAATTTTCTAGACTTAAAATTTATTATTTTCTTTTTTTTCTAGTTTTTTCTAACATTTCTATTTATCATTTTTTGTTTTCAATTTTCTAGCACTTCTATTCATTAATTCCTCATTTTTTTATTTTCTAACATTTCTATTTATTAATCTCTAATTTTCTAAATTTTCTAACGTTTCTATTTATTACTTTTTCAATTCTCTAGACTGTAAAATTTCTTATTTCATCATTTTTCCAATAATCTAATACTTCTATTTATTAATCTCTAATTTTCTAAATCTTCTAATGTTTCTATTTCTCATTTTCTTATTTTCTAACACTTGTTGCGGGCGGGGGTGTAATCAAAATATTTTTACGATGATAATTAATGAGAATTCATTAATTCATCAATAAATTAAATTACACTGTCGCTCGTTTTTACAAGATTGCAGCTAAAATAAAAATTAGAGCAGTTGTTATCAGAGGCTGACAACTGCTATCACTCTTTTATTTCGCGTACAAATTCGGGAACGCGCTGTTCGGGATTAAGCACTGAAGTGCAAGGAGATTACGCGCAAAGTCGGAATTTTTGATCGGAGAAAATTAACGGATTTAAGTTTGATAAATTGATTCACCAGAATTTTAATTGTAATAAGTAATTTATTAATCAATGAAATGAGAGATGAAAACTCGCAGAGACACAACCGGGAGCGCGATGAGGAAATTTGGTTAATTCGTATTAGTTAACCATTGAAACCCTTTTAATTAATAAAAAATATAAGAGAAAACTTACTTTGAGGTATCAGGTAAGTGGGAAAAAGGAAGAGCTTCTTCTTTGGGATAGGGTTCGGTCGCTCAGTGACAGTTGGCGGCGGGCTGGTAGCGCAGGTAGGCCGTGACGTCAGGGAATTCCCTCGATGAATGTAGACTGGTGGAACAATTGTCTCCTGTAGCCGCTGCTGGTGTCAACCGATGGATCGTTGGGTACAGGCTCCGGACTCTTTGTACCTGTTACCGCACAATTATCTCCCGATTCCAAAAATAATGAATTGTAGAAGAAAGCTTAACTCTTTCCCTTGATGAATTGAGAAAACTGCTTAAGTTTCTTCCGGTTACAAACACTGACTCGATCTGACGCGAAGTTATTTTCACTTGAGAACAACTAGAGTAATTGGTTCAATTTGGTTCGCGAGACTGATGAGTAGAGTTTCGTTGTTGGTTTTTTGATTCTGGATCGTTGACTGCCCCGAATTTTGGGTGGGCCTCCCTTTTATTGACTCTGGATTGAGTCTCTGGAAGGGATGATTTTTTCCGTTGGACTTCTCGCGTCTTCTCGCAGGTGTTGTTGTCCTCTGTGCCATAACTCTCGATTTTTCCGCGTGTTTAAGCCCTACCTGTCAATTTTATTTTCTTTTAATTGTCTTCAGGGGGCCATCTTTGTCTCCAGTTTTTGGTGGTACACGTGGTATTGTTCTCGTTCTTTCCACGGTTGTTCGTCGATTTTATGGCCTTTTCGGCCAATCCCGCAACTCCAAGCACGTGGATGACTCGCTGACAGCAGTCGCATAGGCAACAGTTGTCACCAAGTTCCCCTTCTTTTTCCCTCTTTCTTAGGTCCTTTTGGTTTTCCAATGGGTCAGTCCTTGTCTGGCCCACGTAGTCACTTTCAACGGCCGCGTCAGCTGTTGAATGATCCCCTGCGTAGTCGAGGGAGGCAGAGAGAGAGAAAAGAAGAGACGGGAGGGTTACGCCGTCACTGCTTCCCTCGCCTTTGGCCCTCTCTCTCTCTCCCATTGGGCCCAACCATCTCCTTTCCCTGTCCTCTGGCTGTGGGGACAACTCCTACATTCCTGTCCCATTGCAGCTATTACCTTCTTTCCTCTTTCTAGGTTTTCTGGGAGAATATTATTTCAACCAGAAAACAAAATGACATCTCTCTAAAAGAGGATATAAAACTTGTCGCGTACGCAACAGAGAGAGAAAAGAAGAAACTGGAGGGTTACGCCGTCGCTGCTTCCCTCGCCTTTGGCCCTCTCTCTCTCCCATTGGGCCCAAACATCTCCTCTCTCTGTCCTCTGGCTGTGGGGACAACTCCTACATTCCTGCCCCGTTGCAGTTATTACCTGCTTTCCTTTTTCTAGGTTTTCTGGGAGAATATTGTTTCAACCAGAAAGCAAAATAATATTTTCTTAAAAGAGAATATAAAACTTCTCGCGTACGCAACACCTCCGCGGGGGAAGAATAGCAAGGTCCTCCTTGCTTCCTCGTAGCTGCCCTCACGAATCTCCTTGTAATGTCACTGAGCGATTTTTTTTTCGGGATGGAAAAAGGAATTTGTGTCTTTACGAGTCTATTTTACATATTCACTTAATAACCTAAACATGCATTGTTTTGGTGCGTGCTTTTTTTGTTTATGTTCCTAGATATTAATTTAACTTACTAACTAAGTGATACATTTTTTCTTTTTCCTTTGTTTTGAATTATTATTTTCTACTTTAACTTATCTTAATTGGTTTGAAATTCCGCAAATTGGTTCGTTGGGAACCTGTATTTCTTTTCTCAAACAATATATATATATTTTTTTTTTTTTTTTTTTTTTATATTTAATATAAAATTCCCACAGATTGATTCACTGAAAGTATATTTATTCATTATTATTATATTTTTTAAATAAATTTTCACGAAGTTGTTTCGCATAACAAACTTCGGGGTACAATAAGATCCCAACCGGCCGTGGGCTCTCCACGACGGTTCTGTTACTTATTGTACATTTTCTGAAAACATCCATTCTATGTAATAAAAAAAACAAAAAAAAATTTGATTCTTTTTAGAATTAATATTGAATTCCTATAGATTGATTCATTGAAAATGTATATTCATACATATACTTTTTTTTGATTTTCCATGAAGTTATGTAACACAACGAACTTTGGGGTACAATAAGGTACCAACCGGCCGTGTACTCTCCACGACGGATCTGTATCTTATTGTACATTTTCTGAACACGTGGGTTTTTCGACTTTCCCATGCTTGGTTTATATGTTACATAACTTTTATTAACTTCAAACAGGGTTCTGTATATTACTTTCTCAACTTACGGCTTGGAATTTTTTTTTTTTTTTTTTTTTTTTTTTCGTGCAATAATAAATGAGCATTCTTTGAAATGCAAATGTTCCCTTATCATCAACATTGTGAGAAAATCGTCTAGATATAATTCTTATCGTTACTATTATTATTATTATTATTTCAAATACTATTATTAGTAATTAAAAAATTTCCTTTCCTTTTTTTTTCTTTTTTTTTTATTATTATTATTATTTCTTTTTTTATTCTTACTCGTTTATTCCTCTAAGATCTTTCTCTTCGGATTTGGCCACAATAGTTTGAAGGGAAGGGCGGTAATTTTCGAACCGTGCAAGGCTCTTAACAGGTCGGGGGGAAGGAGGCACATCGTAAATCGGATCGGTTACCGAATTAGGATAATCGGTGAAACTAAAATGAATATTAGGGGTAAAATAGCCTGATTCTTCTTCTTCTATCGACTGGGGTTTCATTACCTCCCTTTCTTTTTCAGGTTTTGAGGCCTGATGAATTTTCCAACAGATTCTACATAATTCAATCGCGGCTATAATTATAATGATGACAATTATCTCAATAACTATGATTTTCCAATACCAACCATCATTAACAACAATTTCTTTGCTTGTTGGGGTTGGTAATTCATGTATCAGCAGAGAGACAGGTATAGAATATTTCTTTCCCCATTCTTCATCTCTTTTGATCATTTCCCTATGCTCTGAAATCCTTAGGGGTAATTCAGTAATATTTAAATTCATTGGTGGGATGATATCTGCAAGGTAATTCTCTAAGGAAGCCTGATTTTTGTTACTTAAATGAATTATGGGAGTTTGGAAAGAACACCCAGGATCCAATGTTAATTTTCCATAGGAATGTAAGGTTAATTGAAGGTCAGGGGAGGGATGGCAGGATAGGTTTCCCGAGGTTATTCCGTCGGTGCTATAAAGCCAATTTCCCGATTGTTTCAACGGTGTAAATATATTTTTAGTGGCACTCGTCAATAAAATGTCACAGTGTGTGTACGTCTCTTCGTTTCTGCCTTGGTACAGCGCGATTTCACAGGAATCAGAAGTATTTACATTATGTAGAGTAGTGGGTGAGAGACAGGCAAAGTGGAATCCCACAGGGAAGCACGATTGGGTCAGATCTTTATCTGCCCAAGTTGTGTATTGCTGGGTTTCTTCAGAAACTAACAGGTAGTCAGCGTTTGTTTTTACCGACGCGAAAACTTTTACTCCCTCACCTAGATCTAGCAGGACGGGATGAGGATGTAATGCGTAGAGGTCAAAATTCTCTGCGTGGAGCAAAGGTATTCCAAGGAGAATAACCGCTATTCCTTTTCTCATGACAAATTTTACATCTAGAAAGTCCTTTAATTGTATAAAGCCAAAATCGCGTTCGGGGAAGAGGTTATATACGGGATAATCTACTTTGGATATTTCCGTCAGTACGTCCCGTAAAGTTTCTGGGGCAAAGGTTAAAGGATGAATCATGCCCAATTTCGCGTATGAAATGACTCCATTGATTCCCTTGAGCAAGCTGGTTATTTTTTCAATTATGGAGTCGGTGTATTGCGTCAGGTTAGTGTATTTATGTAAATTTTCGAGGGACGTCTCGTTAGGTCTTGATAGCTGGGTTAGTAAATTTTCGGCTTGAGTCTTTGTAAAATCCAATTCTTCCATCAAATGGGAAATTCCCGAGGCTATGTGGGTAGTTTTATAAGTGTAATCGTTCATTCTACTGGTCAAAACTGGAGGTATGGCTAATGCCAGTAATTCGGATTCCTCGGGCGTTAATTTGGTGGAGAAATCGGAATAATTAGCATTCCTGCTTGTCGGGAATGGCCTAATATATCCGATGACGTCTCTCCATAAGGCTCGGATGTCTGAATTCGCGATTTTCCACTGTCGGTACTTTTGAAAGTATAGGTCACACATGGCTCCATATGGTTTACATAGAGCGTCATGATATTTGTGCATGAGGTTCACTGGATTCATATGAATCCGGACTTTCTCCAGATCAAACGTAGTAAGGATTGTCCAATGACCATTGATGAATTTCACTGGCCTCATCCCCTCGATGTACAGCCCTGAAGGCTGAGAGACTGGGACATCCATATAATGCCTAGCCTGGCATATCATGATGTGAGTGCCCAAAAGCACTGGTCCAAAAGCCAACCGCGTCACCATGACCTAGGTAAAATTTGGAGATATTGACTGTGGACATAGCTCAAGGTTAGTAGATTAGAGCGATAAGATTCTCAAAAACAAATGGTTAGGTAAAATGAAAGGATATTGAGTAAGTTTCTCTTTGTATATTTTCTTTCCACTTTTCCAAATGAGAACCCTCCCCGTTGTGTCTCAGACTTCGTTCTTCGGTTATCTAGATCTCTCGATATTCGATTTTCTTGAAAAAAAGTTAATAGTAACTAGAAAAAATGTCTCTAATTTTATTCTTCCTGGTTTTTCCTTCCTGAAGTTTTTTTTTCACTTGAGGTTATTTGTTCGATGAAATCAGATAAACGTTGTGATAGGGAAGTAGGTGTAGTGAATATATATATATATTTTTTTTTTAAATAACTTTGAATGAAATTAATTTTTTTTTTTTTTTATTTTTTTTTTTATTAAATTTTCATTTTTTTTTTCTTTGTGCTACAAACCAAAATCACATAAATTCAGAAGTGCAATACAATATTTTTCTTTCCAAATCACACAACACGCAATACAAAAAATTTTTTTTTGTTTATATGTAAAAATATTAAAATTATTTGTGTCGTTTTGACACTAAGAGTAATTTGCAGGAAGAATTCCTACGCACACACAAAAGAAACTAAACGATTTCTTTTCCCCTTTTTAATTCCGATTAAGATTAGAATATATTTTTTTTTTTTTTTTTTTTTTTTATCAACTTTTTTTTCTTTAAATTAAATTTTCATTTTCCTTTTTTTTTTTTTAACACGAAGAAAAAAAATAAAATAGCTAAATTACGAAAATGATTGAAATGATAAAAATTACGAAAATAATAAAAATAATGTAAATAGCAAATTAATAGAGATTATATGAATGACAAATGATAAAATCATAAAAATGATGAAAATGACAAAATGATTAGAATAATAAAAATGACAAAAATACTTAAAATGACAAAAACGAAATGACAAAAATAATTAAAATAATGCGAATTACGAAAATAATAAAATGATGAAAATGAAGAAAATAATAAAATGACAAAAATGATAAAAAATGCCCCGATCCTACGTGATTTTAAACCTAAGTGGAGGGGTTTCCATGAAATTCCCCCTATTCCCAAAAAAAAAAAAATTTTTTTTTCAATCTTTCTAACATTTTTTTTCCTTTTTTTTTTTTGATAGGTTTTTTTTTGTTTTTTTTTTAATTATTATTACTATTGTTAGTAGTTTAAACTAAACATACTAGCACACACACACACACACAGTGCAGAATAATGTTCGCGATGAACGATAACTAATTAAAGAAATATCCGCGCACAAACACAATAATTATTCTCCCTTCATGCCAAACGCCGTCGGGTTGTTGGTGGTGTTTCCAGTTCTTCCATCCAAACTCCACATCGCTTTCTCCAACGGCAACCTGGAAAAGGCCCGTCATACCGCTCATGTTCCTGCAGTACGTAATCCTCGGGATATTCGCGCCAACGTTCCGAAGGGTCTACGATGTCTCTCGGTGTCGCTTCATACTCTTGCCCTTCGAAGAGCTTATTGAGGCAAAAAATATCGGCCAAAGGCTCGGCGGCTTCTCCCAGGCTACTTCCATCCATTGCAAATCCCCAAAGCCACATTAAACGGTTACGTAGGGCTCTTTTCCGCAACACTTTCCATTTTTCGCCGAGTTCTTTCTCGCACAAGTCGCGACGTTCTTCCTCACCCTTGATCCGGTGCATGTACTCTCTGTACTCTTCGTACTGCCAATAAATGTCGGCCACCCAGTCGGTCTCTTGGAATGACTGGGTGGAAATGCTGTGCTGGTTTTCTTCTCCATGAATCTGTGCTTCCTCGCGTCTAAATCGTTCCGCGACAGCATGTCGGTTGCCGGGCAACTCCATTAATTCGTTGAGTGCCAATTCCACTAATTTAGAAACCATTTTTACTCTTTCTCTTTTTATTTATATTTTTATTGGTCTTCGTTGATATATTTTTTATTTCTTCATTAACTTTTTTGTTTATTTACTTATTTACTTGTTTGTTTGTTTCTTCATTTATATATGTATTTATTTATTTCATTTATTATTTTTCAAACACTTGCGATAGAAACACAGAACACAGTACACAAGGCACAGCACAATAGGAGCAGGTACACTTTTTTTTTTTTTGGGGGTGAAACTATTCAAGTCAGTTGTCGAGTTGACACTGATCTCAGAATGTTTTGAGTTTCCCAGTTTCGTGAAAATCCCAAAAGTGAAAACGAGTTCGTTTGGGGTTGACCATTGGTGAGCCATCGTTTGTCTCTCTTTCTCCCATGCGCTTCGGTCTTCACTCCATCGATGGGTATGCAGCGCTTCTCTATCTCTCTTCCTCCCGTGCGCTTCGGACTCAGGTGCATCGGTGGAAACACGGCGCTTCTCCATCTCACTTCCTCCCACGCGCTTCGAACTCGGGTGCGTCGATGGAAATACAGCGCCTCTCTATCTCTCTTTCTCCCATGCGCTTCGGACTCAGGTGTGTTAGCTGGACTGTAGGCCATTCTCTCTCTCTCTCTAGGTCAAGTGGAAGTATTTCTTTTGGTGTTAAATATTTTCCTAGTGTTGTGCGGGATTTATTTTTCTTTTCCTTTACGTTGTCGATGGTGGCCCCATGATTTCCAATCCACTCGACTCTGGGTAGGGTGTTGACCTTCGTTGGGGTTCTTCTTCGCTCGTTGCTGGTTCAGAGGGTTCCCAATAGATATCTCCTTCTTCTCTATTTTGGGTTATTTGGATTGCTCGATGTCCAATAAACCATTCTCTGCCATTGTTTCTCGAGCTTGGATTAGTGGGTGACAATCCTGGCATCGGTGAATCACTGGGGCTGCCTGATGAGAGGTGCAGCACTTCAATTTCGTAGAGAGGTGTTGGCAGATTAGTATATATAATTGGTTCAATAGCAACTTCTTCCTGTCCTTTTGCCAGTTCTCGCGAAGTGCTCGACTGTTGATCCCAATCTGCCAATACCTGGAGCGCAGCACACTCGAGGTCCTGGAGTGAAATACCTTCGTCCTTCGGAGTTTTAGATGTGGCAGAATTCTCGTTAGGGGCATCGTCTGATGAAGGCAAGAGAGAAGGTGGGAACAATGGTGGTGCAGCGTGCTGTCGCCAGGCTCGTAAGATACACTCCACGCATTCGGTTCCCACGTTTAATTCTCCAACTGGCGTGATCTTACAGCTATAGCAGACAGGCATATAGAGGTTCCATGGCGGTAGGGCAAAATGCATTATGTTTTGGAACAACTTTGTCGTTTTGACCTCTTGAATTGCGCAAGCATCACAATAGTTCGATTTGTGGTCAGTGAATCCCTTCATCCGAACGCAATTGGATGTTGCTAACTCGTCCCAGATACACCGTACTTCCATCAGATCTGAGATGTTGTGGATTAGTTGTGCAAGGTGGCGTTTGGCGTCTTTTCGCGAATTTCCTTCCATCGTAAATTAAACCGTGCGATGAGTCCTTCCAAACAGGTGTAGTACTTTTTAATACTGAAAGTAAAGATTAAAATATTTTCGTGCGGAAAGTTATTAAAATTAAAATTAAAGTTAGTTTGTTAGCGTTTAACAAAAGTCCCGTTGCGTCATTTCCTCATTTTCTCTCATAATAAATTGGTGTAGGAGTTACTACAAATGGGTTAGGGTAAAGTGAGGGTTCTGCATGTTGGTGAGTTGGTTCTGATGGCGCCTGCAGGTCATTTCGGGTCATGTTTTCCTTGCCATCTTTCTCTTCCTGTTCCGGCACATCCATGTATTTTGCTGATTTTTCGGTTGCTCGTTCCTTGAAGTGCAGTAGAAAATTGGAAACTGAATCCCATAGAGCTCCAAGGAGCCATATACTCCAACCAAATGCCCGATGTAAGGCGAATCCGTGAATTACCGTGTCGACTGAGAATTTGATGATCTTGAGGATCATAAATAGCCCGATCATTCCAGCGCTAACGGTCCCAAATCCTGTGAACCATCCCCATAGCTTGGTGGTTGCTCTTTCAGCGATCCGCTCGATAGAATGCTCGTCTATCAGGTGAGCAAAAGATATTCCATCACCTCCAATCATCTCTCCAAGCGAACCACGAGCCAATGTATTCAAAATTGTGGGTTGTTCTTCAGTGAACATTAGGTGATCTTGGAGCTTGTCCAAATCCTTATCGGAGTAAATCCCAGAGACGGCCAAATTTTGAATACTCTCATATTTCCAGCTCGGCTTGGTTAATGGTTCCAATTCTTCGGGTGCCATTGCTCTACTTGGTTTTGGATTCAAACTTATCCAGTGTCCATCGATGTTGTACATTGGAGATATGAATGCATTGCAATCAACTTTAGGGCTCCTTTTGAGCAATATATGAGTGTATGGAGTCACGAACATTGTTTCGTTTTGTAGAGTCACAGGAAGGTGACTGTAACAGGTCTCCAGGCGGGCTAAAGCTACTGGAATTGGTACACATCTTATTATGTGAATTACTTCTCCAGCAAGATTAGCCATGTAACCTCGCTCTTTCATTAATCGCAAGGCGAATTCTGCTGGTTTGGTGTGGGCGATTAGTAGCGAGTGCTCTAACACTTGTCGTTCCCATTCACATTTTTGCGTAAGGACATCTACGTACAAGTTCTGAAGTTGCTTGCCAAAATGTTTCTCTACATATAGGAATTTGCTGTTTACATACGCCATCAAGTCCAGATTATTCACTGCTATGGGTACGATTGTCTTCTTCATCTGCTCCTTTATTATCTCCAGGATGAATAGTTTAGGGTGTTCGGTGCGAACTAAATGATAGTCGCAAACGTATTCAGAGCCCTTCCTTGCCAATCCAAAAGTGATGTCACCGCTCTTCACTGAGTACACTTCCTCTACGCCCTCTGTTGTCGTGGTGTTATCGTAGATTCTTTGAGCAGGTCCCTCGTAAAGCACATCGTAATTAGCGAATGTACACTTGTCATTTGGGGGAGAGATCCAGAAACCCGTACTGCCATCGTTGTCCATGCAAGTGTTTGAAGAGAGCTTGCAGCGTCGCCCATTTCGGAGATAAACTTGATTTTCTTCTATATTTACTGGTGCATAGTAGTCTTGTAGAGTTATTCGGTATTTAGCCTGGACTACTACGTTATCCCAGGTACCGTAGTCATCACTGTACTTTGCTCCGTAGCAGGTTCCATCTGATTGAACCGTTCCAGCTGCAGTTCCCGATTTGTAGATAGTTGCATTTGGGGTTAAGCCCGTGAACAAGGTATTCACATGTCTGTAGATCAAATGTTTATGCATCTCATAGCATACTTCAGCTGTCATGAGATCCAAAAACTCAGCATTGCCGTTGTGGACCATGGAATTGTGTGATCCTTGTCCGCAGTAATAAGCGATGCGATCTATCGAGACGCGGCAAAGTCTCACATGAACGTTGCTAAATCTGGAGAGTTGCAGCAGGCGCACATGAGTTTCAGCGATAATTGGTTCTCGAGCTTTAATGTTGCACTGTTTTACATTTAATAGGGAGATCGTGGTTATGTTGGCGTTCTGGGCTCCACAATCATAAGCGATGAATGAATTAGCGATGCCAAGTAGCGCACCCAGACTGATTATCTAAAGGGGCGACATCTGAAACAGAGGTTTTATCCTTTCACCACTTTATAACTTCGGTTCTTATATATTGTGCAGTAATTCTTTGACATGAAGGATTAAAAGGCATATATATTCGTTCATTAACTGTCCTTTTATATTATTAAAACATATATACACATACACAAATATATATGTATACATATATATTCATATATATTTTTTATTTTTTATTTTTTTTATTTTACTTTTAAACCACTGTTTCTCCTGCTATTGTTTCCCACACATGTTCATATTCTCTGACCCATCTTCTTAATCGCTCAGCCCAATTCAATGCACATCTGTATCTTGTTTGACGTCCAACTCCATGGAGCATGCATTGATCCTCTATTTCTGGCAAGTTGCAGATGAATGGTGATAGTGAACTCGTCTCTATGATTAAACATGACATAAACTGTTCTAAGTAGGCCTGATTATGTATTCCCTCTACGTAAATTCGGGATGCTGTGTGTGCCATTCCATGGAGAAAATCTTCAATGTGGCTTAGACATGCCTCACCGTCTGTCCATTCCAAACCATGGTCCTGGCGAGTTCTGACTCGATTCAAATGCCAAATTCTTCTAGGTAACTCTTCAAAAGGATGAGGTGGTTGGACGACCCAATGAGCTCGGTACGTGTAATCAACCGAGCTTATTGCTATTTCCTTTGGGTAGTGAAGTCCATGTTTGTCAATGAGAGTGCGGATATCAGCAACGTAAGACTGCATTGTTCCTATTAAACAATATCGAAGATTTTCATTACATTTTTGAGGTCCTTATTGCTATTAATAATCGTGAAATAATCGTTAGTGCACAAGTAGATGAGGCATGCTGGGTTAATTGATGCTGTGAACAGCGCTCTTGTGTTGAGGGTAATTCGGGCAAGATGGGTATCTTTCCGGAAATTCTGCAAGAAGTATTCGCGAATAGCCAAATCATGGCTTCCATTCCGGTAGTGTAGACTATGGAACTATTGAAGGTTATCTCCTTGATTTTCAATTTAGTTTCTTCATGAGTTAAAGATTCCTTCATTCTCCGAATGCGCAGATCTCGAAAAATGAAGTGTCGTTTCATGAATATGTTAGCTTTCTCCAGCATCGACACAGGTCTCACAAACCAATGGTAGATTTCCTGGTCTTCCACGGATAGTATTGCTACTTCCTTCATAGCTTTTGTTGGATCAAACTGAATGTCAACGATGAAAACTCCAGATGTCATTGCCTATTAACAGAAACGGTCGGTGTAAATGTGCTGATGAGGACTATTGTTTGTTGAGATGTTAGTTTTTGTGTTCCCCCAAGAAATTCTTGCAGGAAGGACAGTAATGATGAGTTCCCAGACAGCTCTTTGAGCAATACAAGCAAGGGATAAAACAGCAACATCCAATTACTGCCAACTGAATGGCAATGAAGTGCGTCTTCATGCTAGCCTTCTTCTTGGTAAATGTATGAATGTAGGATTGGCAATTGTCACAATACTTCCATACAGGTTTTGGCTCAAGGGGAGTGGACATCTGCACACGAACGTTGGTATTTACGGTCGCATCAGCAATTCTAGTTTTTTGCGTATCGAATGCTGCCTGGGGAGTGGAGATATTCCCATTTGGCTGGAGATAGTGGCCAGCGGAAGTTCCTGGTGGATTGAAACCCATCGGAGGTGGTGGTGGTGTAGTTGAGACCATGATTTCTTTTCTTCCTGTAAGATTTGAGGTTTAATAGTACAAGTTTCGGGTGTATTATGTTAGTAGTATATACTTTGTTAGTTTCACTCTGTCTAGAAAAGCGATAGTTGTGTGCGCTTCTTCAAGGTGCATTCAGGGCTATATCTGTTATGTCTGACTTCTGCGCTATCCCCTGGTAACCAGAGTCCCAACTTAACACCACAATTAAAGCATTTTACTACGTCGCTTTCTCCTGTATAGAAGAATCCAGCCTCTACGAGTTCACGAATTTCTATGGCATCACTAGACCATGTGAAGAACGAATGAGAGCGTACTTCCTTGTGACCGAATTCTGGATAAATCCGTTCCTTCCTCTCCTTAGATGGTCCACCTGCCGTAACAGGTCCCCTCAACATTTTCCGGGGAACCTTTGGTGCTCGAGTCTGCAAGAGGAATTGTTTTAGCCTTTGGACATTTGCCCAAGAGCACTGAAAATTATTCCCCTCTTTTTCCATCTCTTGGTGGATATGACATTTTTCAGCTTGGAATTCTAATGCGCTGAGGTTTGGTATCGTCCTACTGAGGATAATGAATTGCTGATTTGATGGTGCTCTGAGCGTTGCACATAATGCTTTGCGGTGAACATATACGTGGGTAATTTTCACGGGTAGATTCAGACACATGGTCCCTACGTAGTTAGGGTGAACACCCGGGAAATCCCATGATAGCCCATGCTTTTCCTTTGCTAGCAAAGAGTTAACAATCTGAGATTTCGCATTCAAGTTTTTCCAACCATATGGGGTCCAGCATGACGTGGATTGACACCGAGGAGTCCAATGTGCTCCATGATATCTCCTTGGGTACCATAAGTCCTTGGTTATCCACGAATCCTTGGATGTCCAAGACTAATGATGTGTCTGGGCTCGGAGTATCCATCACAGTCTGCAATTTTCAATGGATCAATTGGAGGACTCTTTCCCGTAGATTCCCTTTCTTTATTTTTTTTTTTTTTTTTTTTAAAGTTCTTATTACGCCCCCTTTTTTTTATTACCGCGCGCGGAAAAGGAGTGAAGAAAAAAAAAATGAAGTGCATTTTAATAAATTTTCCTGTGTTTAGTATTAATATAAGTATGAGCAAGTGCATTTTAATAAAAAGAAGTGAATAAAAAGGAATAAAATAAAATCTAATATTATTTGGTTAGTAACCCATATAGCCTTCCGGTACAAACGCAATTTTTAATCGATTTGGGTGTATTATTTTAGTTTTGTTGCTTTTTATTTGTAGTTTCACGTTGCCATTTGTCATCACTTGCCTGATTTGGTATGGACCAACATAATGGTCATCCAGTTTTCCTTTTCGTGCTTCTTTCAGCAAATATGCCCAATCACCGAATTTAAATTCTTGCACATTAATGCGTTTATCGTAATGGGCCTTGGATTTTTCTTTGGCTGTGATTAAATGATCTCTGGCTAAGTATCGGATATCCTGCAATTTAGTAATCAGACCCTCAACGTGATCGTGATAGGTCTTTAGCTTTCTATACGAGAAAGCTGATGGCAACCGCGCCGACTTGCCATAAAGCAGCTCGAAGGGAGTAAATTGGGTGGCTTCATGTATGCTCGTATTATAGGAAAACATTGCATAATTCAGCCACTCATCCCAATCTTTTTCCCTCGTAGTAAAGTGTCGCAAAAAGTCTGCTAAAACGCGATGAGTTCGTTCCAAAGATCCATTTGATTGGGGGTGATAAGCCGTAGTATGTAACTGCTTTATCTTGAAACACTTGGCCAGTGACTTCATCATGTTACTCATAAAGTTGGCCCCTTGGTCCGTCAAAATTGTATGAGGGGCACCATGCAATGAGATGAGTGTCGTTGCCAATGCGTTAGCTACGGCTGCAGCACTTGCTTCTTTAAGAGGAGCTGCCATGCAGTACTTCGTCAGATCGTCCTGCATGGTTAAAATATGAATGTGATCTGCCTTCGTCTTGGGCAGAGGCCCCACAATGTCTAAGGCTACTCTATCAAACGCATCAATGGACGTATCTGTGATTATCATGGGCTGTTTGGTTTTCATGCGCAAAAGTTTCTTTTTCTGGCAGCTAGTACAAGTTTTAATGAACATTTTAACGTCATTCTTCATGCCATCCCAACGATATTGCTGCTTCAATCTAGCACACGTTTTCGTTACGCCTTTGTGTCCTCCTACTGCCGACGCGTGCGCTTCGGCAATGATCTCCAGCCTATCATCTTTATCTGGGATTTGTATGTCATTCTGACAGAAAAATAATTTGAGGTTTTCGTTCTCAAAACTCTCTTCAATCTTTTGCCTAATTTCAAGCCACGTGAGCGCATAGATTCCGTCGGGTGAGATTGAAAAGCTCACTGAATCAGCTTCGTTCTTCCGCAATAAACTTGTTAGAGCGCAGAAAATATCCTCTAGTGGTGTTTTCCCATCCCACACGATTTTATAATAAGACGTGTGTTTTTCCCGTTGCAAGATCACCTCGCCTGAATTATTACGACTTCCCTCAGAGTTCCGTAACTTATTTTGCTGGGTTAGGATTTTCGCACCCGTATCCAACGGCTCTCCTGAAAGGGTTTGGAAACAAACCACATGCCCTGTCCTTAACGCAATGTTGTCACGCAACTCTATTACTTTCAATCCTGATTCTTCCAATAGGAGCTCATCCAGGACTGATGAATCTTCATTATCTTCAACATTTTCCGCTCGCACATCACTATTATTTGGTGGTTCACTATGAGGCTCTAAAATTTCATTCTCAGGATGCGCAACGTCAGTTTGTGGGATCGCATCACTAATTTCTACATCTTCGTTTTCATTCTCTAACTCCACCATGACTGGTGGCTTAATATTCAATCTCACCTCGGTTTTTCTGGGTCTTCCCCGTTTTCTTTTCGGCTGTGCCATAGCCTTAAATCTCGTCTCGGTTTTTCTGGGTCTTCCCCGTTTTTTCTTCGGCTGAGAATCAGGTTCCTCGCGAGTTTCCGATTCGTGCAAAACCTTCTTACGAGGCCTAAGCCTAGAGATCATTGGCAAAACCTTAACTGGAGGATTTATCACGCCTGTCATTTCGCTATTTTCTACACTCCTGATTCTCCGGATCATATTGATATTATGACGCATTTCAGGTTCAAGAGTTTCCGATTCAATTACAGGATTTCGAGACAATGCGTCCGCATTCAAATTGATGTTCCCTTTTTTATACATAATTTTATAATTATATTCCTCTAGCTTAATTCTCCATCGCAATAAACGAGAAGTCGGATCTTTAACACTGTTAAGCCACACTAGAGGCCTATGATCAGTTACTAAAGTAAACTGTCTACCGTAAATGTAGGGCCGGAAATAGCGAACAGCAAAAATAATCGCGAGTAATTCTTTCTCAATAGTTGAGTGATTAGTTTCAGCTTTATTAAGAAAGCGAGAGGCGTATGCACCGTTGCAATTAGTAACCACGGCTTCCCCCATAAAAACTTTATCTCCCGTCGGTAATCGAGGTAAATAGCCGGAAGTGGGCGAATCTAGCGCAAGCGTTAGATACACCATTTTTTCACTACGGGGAGGCAATATTATAACATCTTTGGTATGAAAAGGTAATTTCATTCCCCTCAATTCTAACATCTGAGTAGCATAATTGATTTTCGCGGACTGATCTCTTAAAAATGGCGTCCCTACGATGCCATCTTGTTGAGTCGTCAATTCGTTTCCTACGACATGAAATGGGCATTCTTTACCGAATAATTTAATGCGAACTACGCCCGACGTAACGAATGCCCCCGAGGCGATCCCGTTGATTCGGCACGTTTGCGAAAAATCTACTTGATCACTCGGATCCAAAGCACTTTTTTTTATAAGATTTATTTCTGCCCCGGTATCTATCATTAACGTGGAAGGAGTCTGTTGAGTTTCGCGTTTTAAAACAATAGTCGGTGTGCTTAAGGCAGTATTTAAATGGCACAAATGAAAATCCCTTCTTGGCGATTCTCCTCGATTTTGGCACAATTGGCTGCCTTGTTCTCCGACCATGCGCCGGCGGTCGGAGGGCGAAGCCCGTTTCCCGAAAACGTACTCCCATTTCCGCGAGGCCCATTTTCTTTTCTTGTTTCCGCGTATTTCTTTTTGCGACATTCATCGACAGAATGTCCTCTATTGTTGCAATAAGAGCATACGAGTGATTTTACGGGATACCCATGTTTAGCCCAGCATCGGTCCTCAGTATGATTATTTTTATTACAAAATTTGCAGTGTTTTTCCTCAAAGGCTACATGAACTTTCGGGTCACCCGATTTTCTTTGAAAAAACCTATTATTTCTATTAGGTTGAGGATCGACGTTTGGTTTGGACTGGCGAGGCCATTGTCCGGAGTTATTTTGATTATTATTATAATTATTATTGTGATTATTATTGTAATTAGTATTTCCGTGCAGCTCGTCCCGAGCTTGCTTTTCTTTTTCCGATAAAATCGCTTCATGAATGGCCGTGTCAAGATTCTGACATCTATGTGGATTCACATTTATCCCATATCTCAAACCGCGAATAAAACATCGGATTGTTTCTTGTTCCGTGTCAGTTTTAAAACTTTGTTGAGTACCTCCACTCCGGGAGTACGCGTCAAAAATGCTTAGCATTAATTGACGAGCTCGATTTCCATAAACAACCACTGGCTCATTTCTCGTTTGAATCAATCGCCCCAGTTTACCTTGTAATTGGGCCAAAGATTCAGACGGCGCGAAAAGATTCCGTAGATAAGTTAATAGTTCCGCGATATTTGCAAATTGTCGACCTTGAATCGCGTTTTTCGCGGGCCCGTGAAGTTTATTCCGTATTAATTTGGTGAGATTGCTTTCCATTGAAGGATCGATTAAATTCTTTGCTTCATCGCATCCCTCAGCAAATTCTCCAAAATAATCGGGGTTTCCCTCGAAATCCGGAATAGCGGAAAGAGCGTCTTGTAATGTTACCGTCGCACCTTGCGTGATAACGTATGAGACTGGCACTTGATTTCCCGGTAACTGTGTTACATTTTGCACCGGAATATCGCTTAATAAATTCCCCGTGAATGACGGGTGTAAATTGAATTCAAGCCCGTTTGAATTGGATTGTACGTCCATTGTATTTTTAATCTCCTGTGATTCAGAATTGGGCTGTTGATTGAGATTAAATTGAGCATTGCTCTTAGTTGCATTTAGATGCTTTTTGGGGAATGAGTTTAAATTTCTCAGATGAGGGCTGGAAAAGCCCAATAAATCTACCGGTTCCCGTGTTTTTTGTAATAGGTTGGGTGCACCCCAACCCGGCAATTCCGGATAGTAATTAGATTTTCCGGAATCTAAGATAAATGATCCTTCGTCATTTATTCCGTTTGATTTTGACGGAAGTTGCTTTGTATGACTACTCGCGAAATTATTTCTTCCCGTAGGAGTACTGACAGTATTTTCTTTTTCATTAAATTTTTTCAAAAATGAGCTAGTCGGAAAATGTATTTTTAACTTCCCGTATAATTCTGGGAGTATCCCTTGTTGATAAATTCTCGCGAGAGCCTTTTTATCCGTTTGAATAAATTCTTTTATGGCAGTCAAATAACTTAGTGGTATCTCGCGGCCCTCTTTCAACCTTTTTATAAACCGTTCATCTTTAATTAAAAGTTTTGGGCAAGTTGGGCACATTACTTCTTTAGATTTAGCCCCCAAATTTACTTGTTGTTGATTCGCGGTTAATGTAGCATGGTCTTTCTGATTTCCTGATGTTACCGGTGTTGAATTCATTTGTGAATTTAATGGAATCAAAGGTGCCTCGGTTCGAATCTCTCCCCCAATACCGTTGAGGATTGCTTCGGCACTATGCGTACCGATGGGAGTTCGCGGGAGTTCACTTCTCGTCACCAGAGAATCCATGTCTCCCATACTCGCGGCTTTTTCGTTAATACTTTCTTGTGCAGTATTATTCCCACTTCGCGTGGTAACCATCCTCCCTTATTTAAAACGGCGAGTCTCTGTTCGGGCGCCAATTTTGTTGCGGGCGGGGGTGTAATTAAAATATTTTTACGATGATAATTAATGAGAATTCATTAATTCATCAATAAATTAAATTACACTGTCAGTCGTTTTTACAAGATTGCAGCTAAAATAAAAATGAGAGCAGTTGTTATCAGAGGCTGACAACTACTATCACTCTTTTATTTCGCGTACAAATTCGGGAACGCGCTGTTCGGGATTAAGCACTGAAGTGCAAGGAGATTACGCGCAAAGTCGGAATTTTTGATCGGAGAAAATTAACGGATTTAAGTTTGATAAATTGATTCACCAGAATTTTAATTGTAATAAGTAATTTATTAATCAATAAAATGAGAGATGAAAACGCGCAGAGACACAACCGGGAGCGCGATAAGGAAATTTGGTTAATTCGTATTAGTTAACCATTGAAACCCTTTTAATTAATAAAAAATATAAGAGAAAACTCACTTTGAGGTATCAGGTAAGTAGGAAAAAGGAAGAGCTTCTTCTTTGGGATAGGGTTCGGTCGCTCAGTGACAGTTGGCGGCGGGCTGGTAGCGCAGGTAGGCCGTGACGTCAGGGAATTCCCTCGATGAATGTAGACTGGTGGAACAATTGTCTCCTGTAGCCGCTGCTGGTGTCAACCGATGGATCGTTGGGTACAGGCTCCGGACTCTTTGTACCTGTTACCGCACAATTATCTCCCGATTCCAAAAATAATGAATTGTAGAAGAAAGCTTAACTCTTTCCCTTGATGAATTGAGAAAACTGCTTAAGTTTCTTCCGGTTACAAACACTGACTCGATCTGACGCGAAGTTATTTTCACTTGAGAACAGCTAGCGTAATTGGTTCAATTTGGTTCGCGAGACTGATGAGTAGAGTTTCGTTGTTGGTTTTTTGATTCTGGATCGTTGACTGCCCCGAATTTTGGGTGGGCCTCCCTTTTATTGACTCTGGATTGAGTCTCTGGAAGGGATGATTTTTTCCGTTGGACTTCTCGCGTCTTCTCGCAGGTGTTGTTGTCCTCTGTGCCATAACTCTCGATTTTTCCGCGTGTTTAAGCCCTACCTGTCAATTTTATTTTCTTTTAATTGTATTCAGGGGGCCATCTTTGTCTCCAGTTTTTGGTGGTACACGTGGTATTGTTCTCGTTCTTTCCACGGTTGTTCGTCGATTTTATGGCCTTTTCGGCCAATCCCGCAACTCCAAGCACGTGGATGACTCGCTGACAGCAGTCGCATAGGCAACAGTTGTCACCAAGTTCCCCTTCTTTTTCCCTCTTTCTTAGGTCCTTTTGGTTTTCCAATGGGTCAGTCCTTGTCTGGCCCACGTAGTCACTTTCAACGGCCGCGTCAGCTGTTGAATGATCCCCTGCGTAGTCGAGGGAGGCAGAGAGAGAGAAAAGAAGAGACGGGAGGGTTACGCCGTCACTGCTTCCCTCGCCTTTGGCCCTCTCTCTCTCTCCCATTGGGCCCAACCATCTCCTTTCCCTGTCCTCTGGCTGTGGGGACAACTCCTACATTCCTGTCCCATTGCAGCTATTACCTTCTTTCCTCTTTCTAGGTTTTCTGGGAAAATATTATTTCAACCAGAAAACAAAATGACATCTCTCTAAAAGAGGATATAAAACTTGTCGCGTACGCAACAGAGAGAGAAAAGAAGAAACTGGAGGGTTACGCCGTCGCTGCTTCCCTCGCCTTTGGCCCTCTCTCTCTCTCCCATTGGGCCCAAACATCTCCTCTCTCTGTCCTCTGGCTGTGGGGACAACTCCTACATTCCTGCCCCGTTGCAGTTATTACCTGCTTTCCTT
This sequence comes from Aleiodes leptofemur, assembly GCA_963942555.1. Lineage (NCBI taxonomy): Eukaryota > Metazoa > Arthropoda > Insecta > Hymenoptera > Braconidae > Aleiodes > Aleiodes leptofemur. Next base: position 6,224,981 of record OZ012614.1, read on the forward strand.
TTTTTAGGTTTTCTGGGAGAATATTGTTTCAACCAGAAAACAAAATAATATTTTCTTAAAAGAGAATATAAAACTTCTCGCGTACGCAACACACTTCTATTCTCTAATTTTCTCATTTTTTCAATTTTCTAACCTTCTATTTATCAATTTCTTATTTTCTAACATTTCTATTTCTTATTTTTTCAATTTTCTAGACTTTAAATGTTTTATTTCCTTAATTTTTCAATAATCTAACACTTCTGTTTATTAATCTCTAATTTTCTGAATTTTCTATTTCTTATTTTTTCAATTTTTTATATTGTAAATTTTCTAATTCCTTATTTTTATGAATTTATTCTTAAATTCTAAATTTCCTATCTATTAACTAATTTATAATTATTCTATCTATTTTCAATTTAAAAAGAACGAAATTAAATATATATATATATATATATATTAATTAATATTCGAACATTGTTCAGTGGATGATGAAGATAGATTCATTACCGACTGACAATGTTTGACTTTGAAGAATACTCCCTAGAGGGTGCGTGGGCCTGATGCCCAACTAGGTATCGGGTCTATGCTCCCTAGAGGGTGTAGTGGTGCGATGCCCTACTGGGTATTGCGCCGTTACTCCCCAGAGGGTGCGACGATTCGATGCCCCAGCTGGTCAGCGCCATGTTTGTAAACATGTATAATATATATATATATATATTTTCCGCGCACACATTTTTTTTCTTCTCACACACACACACACACACACACACACACACACACACACACACACACACACACACACACACACACACACACACACACACACACTCTTACAATTTTCACACATTAATTTTTTTCACAATCATCCACACATAACCATACTCTTACAATTTTCCCACACACACGCTTTCCATACACTTATTACACATACACTCACTTTCACATTTGCCCCCAAACACTTACAATTTTCGCACATTTACACACACACACACGCTTTCCATACACTTATTACACACTCGCAGGCGCAAACACATTTTCACAACACTTTTTTTCAAAAAAACACACACACTTATGGCCAGCGTTCCCGCCGTGAGCCGCGGAGTCTTCTCTCCTCTAAACGCTGCTGTAATACACTGATGCGCTGCTGCAGCTCCACCGCACGGCGCTCTCGGGCACGCCTCAAAGCTCGGCGGAAAGCAACCACGTGGGCAGGCTGGAACTGCGGCTGTACAGGGGGTGGTGGGAACTCCTCCTCCCACGACTCAGCAGCCCCATCCCGCATCCGCCTATATAGCTCCATGCTATTTCCCCAGCGTTTGAACTCCAGTTCTGGAAACAGAAAAATGATTAATAATAATAATGATATTTGAAAAAAAAAATGAAAAAAAATATTTACCTGCTCTCTTTTTACACTCTCCACATATCGCGGGAACCACACTCGTATATGGCGTGCTATACGAGCCGAGAAGGAGCCAAAGTTGACGTAATCGTCAACTGCTTCTACAAAAAACCAAACTGCGGTTTCTGCGTCGTCGTCCCGGTCCCTTAGCTCGACGCTCCTAAGATAGTGCACTAGATTGTGCATTCCGTTGAACATTTTTATTTTTTTAAAATTTTTTTAGAGTTTTTAAACACGATGTTTTCCTTTCGGCAGGAGAAACTGAAGTAAAACCACTTCGTTAAATATTGGGCGAGGTCCAGGTCTGCTTTCCATTTTCCTATTGTCCCCTAAGAAAACCCTAAAAATATTCAAAACACACGCACACAAGAAACACACGCGCCCGCACTTTCTCCCCGAAGTTTCCTTCTTACCCACAAAAACACTCGCTCAACCCGCACTCTTTGCAGGCGTAGAGATCCCCTCTCTCTTGTCTCCACTGGGCCAGCCGCTTTATCTCTCTCTCCAGGTTCCTTTTATACACGTTGGCTTTTGCTAGCCATCTCATGACGTCCACCCATGGGTCTAGGTCATTCCCAGATGAATCTAGGTCATCCAGAGCCGGCGGGGGTCCAGGGACTTCTCCACAACTCGATGTCGCGATGGGAGACGATGCGTCGAACAACCTCCTGCGCACTCTTGCCTTCGCCGATTCATTTACAGCCTTTCGCGGCCTCTTCGCACAAAGCCACGGAGAAGAGGTCCGAGCTGCAAAAAAAAATGTGAATAAAGAAAAATGATGAAAAAAAATGGATGATTTTTTTTTACTTACAGCCGCTTTCTGCAGGTGATCCTCCGGGTGAATCGTCCACAGGGCTCGATTCTGCAACAGGCGCTCCATCAAACTCCATTGAGAAATTTGTGGATGCTGGAGATACAGGGGCTGGAGAATTCACCACATTCCAGGATCCTGGTGGTGAAGACGTTGGAGCTGTTGATGCTGGAGATAAGAGCCTGGTCAAATCGTGCTCTTCCGACGAATCCAGCGTAATTATCTCCATTACTGGAGACGGCGTAATGGATCCCCCCATTGGAGCACGTGATGACGGTCCAGCACGTGCTGAAGGACTTGTAGTTGGACTAGTAGACACTGAAAAAAATTAATTTTGGAATTTTACAAATAATTTTTTGAAATTTCTAGTTTAAAAAAAATATTTAAATTCTACGTACACTCGTGCCTGCTTTTCTGTCGCAGCTTCACACTAGCCACTGGCTTACCCTCAAGTTTTTCAATCGCTGTCACTTCTTCTGCATCTAAAAAACAAAAAAAATGTATCAAAATATTTTTAAAAATTGAAAAAAATAATAAAAACTTTTCAAAATATTATATGTGTAATAAAATTATTTCCACTTACCAAATTCAAACTCCTCGAATGAATCCATTTTCCGAACTCTTTGGAGACGATGTTTCCACAGTGATGGTTTTTTTATGAGTGGCTGATGGAAGAAAATACTCTTTTCATTAAGAGGAGTAATTTCCATATCAACCATACTCATTTCTTCTAATTCTTTTCGAATTTTTGAAGAATACACCCTGCAAGTTTGGGGAATAGAGGAGCGCATTTTAATGAGCTCCTGAATTTCCATTTCTATTCTCTTCTTCTTGCACGTGCACTAGAAATGTATTTTATTGGAAAGTTTTTAAAGAAACACAGTCTTTTTTTTTCCAGAGAATACATTTGAAAAATTTAAACCGAAATTTTTTCCTTAAATACTTACCTTATTTTCCTAGTCTCCTGATACATTTTGAATCCATGATGAGTCACGCCTCCCACGTGCTGCACCATCACGAGATCCCCCTCCCCACTACAACAAGGCCCCCACGTCACGCCTCCATCGCGAGATGGGCCCGCGCTTTTCCCGCACGATGGTGGTGCCCCCAATTTTCACGCTGCGGGAAATATGCGAAGTACTTCCCAGATGTACCCCTATCTACTTATAGTTTTCGTGCATGTCATCTACTTGATTCGGAAATTTACGTAAGCAGTTTACCCAAACTTCTCGAGATATGAGTGAGAAATCAAGAAGAAGGCTACCACTACACAAGTTCTTCACTTTGTCATCACTTTTGAGATCCCGTAAGGGGGCTTCTCATTGTGAGACAATTACAAATTCCATGAGATGGATACAACAATAACAACAACAACAACTCTTAATCCTCACTCTCTTTTCTTTTATAAACAAAAAACGAATTATTACTCTAGGAATCTGGCTCTACAATACGGATATAGGTCGTTTGAGGAATTTCACTCAATGAGAAACAATTTTTTTTTCATTTTTCCCTCTTTCTTTTTATCAGCAACGAGAGATCAATCTTGCGCGCTTTCATGCACGGAAAATGAGCTCATAATTTTTTTATTCAAATTTAGTTTATTCATTTTTCCGATGATTATCCTTGGAATTAAATTAAAAACTATTACGGATGAGATGGTTAATTGTTTGGAGAAATTATTGTATTTTTCATTTCTATTGTTTTTGTGACATTTGAAGTATATGAATGTATTTTTTTTTCTCTGATTATTACTAGAGTATTCCTAGAGAGTGGATTTGAAATGAAAAATAATATCATAATGCTTTATTAGTGTTGTAGAAAAAAAAACTGCGCAATCCGTGGATATACTCAAGAGCATTTTCCTTAATTTTGGAAAATCAGAATAAAGATAGCCATGATAATTGACTATGATTATCCAAATTGGGTGAAAATTCCTCTGGTTAAATTACAGGAAGAGTGGACGCGATAACTCAAATAAATATGTTATTGGAAATATTTCTCGACAAATTGACGGCTTCTCGCTATCTGGGTGCAGCTTTATCCTTTAAATCTTGATATGTTTTTACAAAGTTTATGAAAAAAGGACAATTACTTTCAAAATCTTCATCTTTCAAATGTTTGAGGAATCTTTAAGGAAGGTTTTCAAATATATATATGTATTTTTTTATGTTTTCAGTTTGCCAAACCTGGCTACAAGTTTCCAAGGACAAGGATACATGGAGGGACATAACATCTCTGGAAATAATAAATTTGAATAAGGGATATCCATCCAATTACTATCTATGCTCTAATCAAGGAAAACTTACAGTTTTATACCAGGATTTAAAAATGATTGAGGCCTTTGTGTCAAGGATCTTCAATTTTTTGGCCTCAATTGAGTTTACCATTAACTACAATTCCTCACCAACTGCACCAGTTTTCCGTATCATCAATCGCCATTGTTGGAACCTTCAATTCTTGCAATTGGCTGGCATTGTCCCTGGAGATGAGCCCGTATCCCTTCAGCTGCTGGAGCAGAACAAATCGTTGCGATCCATTTTTTCACATGACACCAGCAGTATTATTCATGCTCTACCTGCGAGAGAATGGATTCTATTTCGTTGCAAATTCACCAAAAGGCAGCACAGGCTTTTCTCAGCAGAAATTAACAATATCATTGATAATTCAAGAGAATCCCTCTCGTCATTTTATACATACCACATGACCCGAGGCATTTGGCAAGCTCTTGCAGGCTGCAGGAATTTGAAGCAAGTGGCCTATGGTCGCGTGACATAAAAACCCCACCAAAAGGAACCCAACAAGAAAAACCCAGCCAAAAAAACCCAAAGTATTTCTAGGCATACATTTACACTGGGTTTTTTTGACCCGGGGAATATTGGCGGGGAAATTTTGACGAGGTTATTTTTACCGGGTTATTCGTGCCTGTCACCGTGGCCTATTACCACTTTTCATATGTTGAGACTGCTCCGAATGAGGAATTCTTACATGAAGAAGATGCAGTAGCTGCAGCAGCAGCACTCGATTCCACCTCGGAAGATGAGACCCAAGAGCTTCTTCAGCCATTACCGTCAACACCAGTCTTGCTGTTTCGATACCTCAAATGTCTACATATAGATTATCCATTAATCCATGAAAATCGAACGTTTCGGCTTATACGGCAATGTCCTTATTTGAAATGCCTCAAGTTTTTCAAATCCTCACGTGAGTATGTTTATTTTTCTCTTTTCCTTTTTTGCGTTAAAATTCGCATCATTTCTAATTTTTTTTCTTATTTTTCAGGGCCATTTTCAGACAATTCTATTGCTGCGATATCGTCCCTAGACCATTTGGTGAGACTAAAACTTAACGCGTCATTTTTAACAAGAAATTTTCTAAGGAATTTAACTAATATTGAGTTGCTAACTATACGTGGCTCTGCTGAGCATTTAAGAATCAGATTATATTCATTAATTCTCCACTCACATTCTTTAGAATTACTAGAGTTAACCCGCTACTCTGATGATTTCCCTATGGACTTGTAGGACTCATTAGTCCTTGAGAATTATCATAGACAAGATGGCAGTCGATTAGAAATTCGAGTTTGCCAAAATATTTATCTACAGGCAGTACAAGTGTGTGCCAATTCTCCCTCAATTCAAATATCAACGTTTGATTAGATGATAAATAAATTTTTTTAAACATGACTTGTGCGCATCATTTTATAAACTTTTTGTTTCCTCAATAAATTATATTTTCATTTAAATTAAAAAATTCTCCTCATATCCTTCCGTCCAAATTAATGGAGCTCCTGCCCTGCAAAAAAATGAATTGAACCTAAATTTTTCCATGCAATCGAACGTGATTCCATCACGATGCCATTGTATCACAGTTGCAAACTTTTAGATAGCTGCCCATTCAGCATCGATCCTTTTACGTCATTTTTTTTTTAATTGATATTTTTTTTTTTGAACCCCATCAATCGATGTGAAATGAGCTCCTCTTTCATTTAAGATAAACCCCAGAGTCCTACGACCAATAGAACTGGAGATAATCACAAAATAGTTGAATTTTCAGAAAAAAAAAAAAATGGGCGAAAGTTGAGTGCAAAAATGGCTAAATTTCTCAAAAATTCTGGCATATGATTTGTGAATATGAAATTTTCTCAGCTTTTCAATAAAATCTTGGAAAATATTATATTCCAATTATTTCAATTTGGTGTCTAGGGGCCATTGAAAAGCTGAGAGAATTTTAAATACAAAAGAATGTTTAAAAATGATTTTCCCTCAATTTTGTGAAAAAATGCACTTTGTCATGAATATCTCTGGTTCTATTATTAGCCTCAGCTCATTTCTCATCGATTTATATATGTAATTTTCTGAAAAAATGTGTCAAAAATTGGCAAATGATCTTACCTTTCACTTGACATTCATTCAGAAGAGATATTCCCAAAATAATCAAATTTCCAGAAAGAAAAACACGAGGTAAACAGGTTGATGAAAAAAATATCTCAAGGGATTTTTAAGGAAATTCAATTTTATCAATCTATTACTACAATTTAATAAAAAATATTTAATTAAATTGAAAAACTCTTGATCCTCCTATAAAATCATAAAAATTCTCCAATCTCTCAATTGTTTTCAAGTATTTATCTCCAAATTCAGTCCCTCATACATCTCTCATTTAGAGTCCCAGGCCCTGGGTCATTTGGGTCTGAATTTGAGTCTGCCCGATCGCGGTAGCCCGTTACGTTGTCTATTACATTCTCCCATTCAACTGAATCCCATTCAGTCCATTTCAATTGGATTGAATTTTGAAAAATGGTGGCTTTTTAACTTGAATTGATGAAAAAAAAGCCTTCAGTTCCTTCAAATTTAATTTTCTATACATGTTTTGTAATTGAAATTTCTCCATTTGTTGTTTAAATTCATGCAAGTTTCAATTAAAAAATAACCCAGTTTATTGGTGTGCTAGACCTTTACGATGCTACTTTGAACATGTATTTTATGCTACTTTGGACAATTATTTTTAATGATTCAAAGCTATTCAAATTATAACTCAAGTTCCAAATTAAATCCAGCATCCAACTCGAATGGGACCCCCCCCACCCCCCCCCCCCCCCCCCCGGTGCCCTGTAACCTTTTCTTCTCTTCTCCAATGCCCTATCTATTTAATCTAAAACCCGACTAAATATACTGAATTTTCAAATTTCACACACAGATTTACTAGTCTTTTATTGAAATTGTTTTTTTTTTTTCTACAGTGATTGATTTTCGCCATCAATTATGAGAGATTTTCAATGAAAAACCAAGGGTTTTTGCCCAAGGCCTTAGGGAAAAATCCACAGATTCCAGCTGAACCATCGTAGATCGAATTTTTCTAATGATTCCATTGGAAAGATGAGAAAATTTCACATAGAAAATCACATGTGTTATTCTGACAAATTCTGAATATTTTTGACCCATTTTTCAAGGGGGTTTACCTTTTCACCAGAGATCTTCCCAAAATAGTCAAGTTTGCAAAAAAGCCAATTTTTTGAAAATTCAAAAAAAATAATCAGAAATATTTCTATCTGTAATGAGAAATGTAAGGAAAAATGTAAAGAAAAATTTGAGCGGAGAAAAGGCTTAATTTCTGAGGTTATTCTCTGTGCGTGTAAGCAACACAGTAGTTATGTGACATATTACAATTTAAAAAATTAATTTTCAATTTTCATAAAAGATAAATGGGAAATTATTGTACATCCTGTAACGAGGCTAGAAATTCGGGAGGAATTTCTGCCTCGTTGTGTGTAGGTGCGTGTGTGTGTTAGGTGCGTGCGTGTGTGTATGAGGTGCGTGTGTGTGTGTTAGGTGCGTGTGTGTGTAGTAGGTGCGTGTGTGTATAGTAGGTGCGTATATGTGTGTGTATTCAATGGTAGAATTCTGAATTTACAATTCAGAAGAGGATTTTCTACAGCGAAATCCGGAATCACCACCGTTGCTCAGCTTACTGCAGCGCCCTCTGTGTTAAGACTCACCGTCAATTACGTGGAATTAATATTCGGGGTTATTCTTGCAATAAATAATATGAAAACGACTATTTGTTCAATGAATTATCTCTTCAATTGTTGAAAATATAATAAGTCCGGTTTTCCTACTGTTTGAATTTGGCACCCGTGGCTAAGATATGTTTTGAGTGTACTTTGGGTATGGCGACAGTCGACTATATCGTGAGTGTACTGGGCTTTGCCGGCCGGTGTCCAATATGGCCGACCGCGTGGTATACGACAACACCTGTTGACGCCCTTTTATGTATTTCAGATATTATGGATTATTATTTCGGAGTTAGTCCGGAAATAATATCGTGACTTTATTCGTTATTTATTTGGCCACAATTGCCATGAGATTTCCGATTCATTAATGTCCAGATGCCCGAGATAATTGTGGATTATTTCTAATAATATTTAATTGGTGTGGGGACGCCAATTACGTTCCTTGGATTTTTCACAGATTTCTTCTGTAGCAAATAATTCAATCTTCGGCCAAACTCTATGCCTGATTTATCCACAATTATTCTCTCCCTTTCTCCGGATCAATTAACCCCCAATATTCCACTAATTAATGTTTATCCAGATACGCGATAGCGTATCGGCAAAGTACATGTTGAAGGGCCGAGCACTGAGCGTATATATTCCCGACAGAACTTCCCCCTCCACTACTCTTTTTTCTTTATTATTTAATTGCTCGAAAACGGAACAAGCTACGCAAAAAGTTAGTTACATCATCGCTTAGTTACATCACCTAATTCGACATCGAGCATTCCAATGGTGATTTTTTTGTTCTTTTTTAATCAATATTTAATTAAAAACACCCCATAGCAACGACCGCGGAACACTTTTCGCCAATTACATTATCTCGAAGCTACATTTCTCTTAGAAGGTTGGCACTACTGTCTTTCTCGTTGACAGCCAGTCTATCGATATAACCGGAATAAAATCCGAAAGTCGGTAAAGAAAATTACCATTCGCTGGTAAGTAATTATCGACTTCCAGGAATTTATGGCTTGAGGTCAGACTAGCTGGAGAGAAAAAGTCAGAATAGAAATAGGCTCGAAAAAATAATGTCCTAATGCTAATTCGGACGAAAATGATGCACAGAAGAATCTTCAATTTTCAAATGTAGTAAAATTATGATGCTGAAACTTTTTTATGTAGAAATATTTATTCGAAGAATCCGTAACTCTTTGAAAAAAAAATTATTGACGATAAAAAAGATGGTAAATGATATGTTTTTATAAAAAAAATTTCCTTACATATACTAATTCTGAAAAGGAACTAGTGCAATAAGTAATCGCCAGGATCATTAATTACACGAATGAATAATTGAGAAAATGTTTATTCGTGGAATTATTGATAGTCCGATGACATCATCATTGTGAATGGAAAATTAGGAGAACTTAGAGATAATGAGTAAAATGAGAAATCGCATTGAACTATAGACGAAGAAATGATTTTCAACATTGTTCAATGGAGGAATTGAATTTAAGATGAATGAATGATTAGTAGGCCTATGAATTTTGAGATAATTATGATTTCAAAAATAAATTCTGGACCGATTTTATTCCCTGGAGAATTGGAAATTCGAGGAAAATTTTATTTAACACATTCACAGAAATAAGAAAAAAAAATCGAATGCATTTTAATTTGGTGAATTTATGGGTTCTCGGTAAAAAAAAGGATTTTTTTTTCGGGGCAATTCTCACTCTCCAGAAAATACAATCGGTCTATATTTGATTCTTGAAATTATAATCACCCCAAAATTTATAGGCCTACTGATTATCAATTCATTCCAAATTCAATTTCTACATTGAACAATTTAGATAATTATTTTTTCCGCACGCTACGCGTGTGGTCAGTGGCACTTTCCACACGTTGTGCGTAAAAAAATTGTATCTTACACATGCGGTAAAGATTTTAGGACTCGTGTGATTACAACCCTCGCCTTCGGCTCGTTTTGCAACCTCACACTCGTCAGAAAAGTACTTTACCGCACTTGTTAGGTAATATACTATTTCTTCCATAGTTCAATACGCTTTTTCATTTTCCTCATTATTTCTAATTTCTCCTAATTCTCCATTCGCAATGATAATATCGTTGGACTATTAATAATTCCACGGATAAATACTTCGTCCAACAGCCATTCGTGCAATTAATGATTCCAGCGATTATTCATCGCACTGTTTCCTTTTTGGAATTACTATATGTGGGGAAAAATTGTTTTTATAAAGAAATATCATACTCCATCTTCTTTATTGTCAATAATTTTTTTTCCAACAGTAACGGATGCTTCGAATAAATATTTTTAACTAAAAGAGTTTTGGCATCTCAATTTCACACACTTTAGAGAAATCGTGTGTATCTAATTCGGTCATTTATCCATGCGGAGGGGGAATTTTCGAAAGAATTAGTTATGGGACTTTTTTCTTCGCCCAGTTTCTTGATCCAACCTTTTTCGTCCGGCTCGTGTGACCTCAACCCGAATTTATTGAAGAAGATTCCGAAAAATTTTAAAAAACAATGAAATCTGGGAGACAAGAACAGAAACTGAAGTTTCCGTTAAAAAAACATGGCCAAGTACATGTTGCTGAGAATGCCTCTTTTTGAAAAAATGAATGAAATAATTGGAAGGAGCCAAGAATTGAAACTATTCTGCGAAGGCTGATGAGGAGGAGCAGAAACAAATACGATTAGATGGCAGATTATTTGGTGGGGAACATTAGAAACTTGGCCTTTTCGACATCCGAAGTCATTGATAAGAATCGAAAAGACCAAGTTTCTAATTTTCCCTACCAAATAATCTGCCATCTAATCGTATTTGTTTCTGCTCCTCCTCATCAGCCTTCGCAGAATAGTTTCAATTCTTGGTTCCTTCCAATTATTTCATTCATTTTTTCAAAGAGAGGGATTCTCAGCAACATGTACTTGGCCATGTTTTTTTAACAGAAACTTCAGTTTCTGTTTTTGTCTTCCTTCAATTATACCAAGGCTGAACACGCGGTAACGAAATCAGACTTACTTGTGACAGCCAAAGTTTCTCTCTCCGGAATTCTTACACTATTTTCTCGTTAGAGTCTTTTTGTTTAGTCACTTAATAACTAATCTCGTTTGAGTCTTTGTCTTTCACTTAGTTGTAATAATGTTTCACTTAATATTATTTGACTTATCACTAAAAATCCTTAACTACGTGACTTAATTATAATTAACTTAAAGAATACGTTGTTTTTGCGTTAGCAGTTTACACAGGAGTGGGGATTTTCACTCAGCTGTGAAAATCCTGGCTTCTGTCTCCGGCAGGTGCTGCCTCTATCTATGATCACTCGATGAATCGATTATCGACTGCCGATTATTACCTTTATCCGGAGGAGGAGGGAGAGGGCACCTCGACGATAAAACCCTTATACGATCACATCGTAACAATCCATACCGTGTTATTTTATTTGGTTAGCACACGAGGTGATACTTGGAATTGTTATGACTATTGCACTGGTTGTGTTGGTACAGATTGGCAGCATATAACACTATCAAATTCAATTCCTCTATCACAATTTATGAAAAATCTCGCAAAATTTAGAAGAAACACATTTTAGGAACAAGCTTTTTCTCAACTTTATAGGATTCCATTATCCATCCAATATTATTAATAATAATAATAATAAAGAAAAAGAGAAATATATTTCATCAGAATTGAAGCATACAATGCTAAGGCGCACACTCGTAAGTGTAATGAGGAGTGAATATTCAAAGATTTTACGGCCAGTTCCAACGTTACGTATTACCAAAGTAATTGGTAATTTAACTCGTCCTCATCGTAAATTGTACGAGACAATTGTTCAATTAACCAAGCCATTATATCACACATTTTTGAAGAATGAAAATCATATTATTAATGGAAATCATATTGTCTCTGCTTTTTCTGAGATTGAGAATGATTGTAAGTCATTAAATATATTGAATAAGGCAATTAAAATTTATAGCCATTCATCATCAACATCTGCTGCATTATTTAATAATTCCACATATACCACAATAGCATTGGCTATGGTAACAAAATTACAACAAATTATCACTCATCCTGGCTTGATTATAACAGGAAGAAATATGGATTTTTTCCAAATTAATAACGGTCAATTAACGAAAATTAATCATTTTTGTGAAATTCTATTGGATAAATGCACACAAGATATGAAGAAAATTATTGGTGATATTGATTTTAAAACATGGAAAATGTCGGAATGCCTCGAATTGGTACAAGAAATTACACAAAAAAACCAAGACAATGTTATTATTGGGCATTACATGTCAGAATTATGATACATTTTTCATAAAAATTTTCAGATAATAAATTATCCAATACAAATTATGAATCCATAGATGGTGAAACTAATTTATGTGAGTGAGATAAAAATTTTACACCGTTTTAATACGAATTGTCAGCCAAAAATTTTATGAATGACTTTAAAATGTGGCAATAAAGGCTACAATTTGTGTGCTGCCAATCAAATTATTATACTTGATAATCATTATAATCCGCAAATGATATATCAAATGATGAAACGTATTCATAGATCTGGACAAAATACAATACCCTTTATACATTTATTTATAACTGAAGAAAGTCTAGAGGTTCCTATACGAAAAAATGCCGATAATAAGGATATTATGTCGCGAGATTTTTTCAATGAGGCAAATAATGAAAATTTTGATCCCAATACTTTGTCACATGAATTAAATTCCCATGATTATCAAGACTTGATCAATACAATAATTAATAACAATCAATGAAATGAAATTTACAACAAAAAAAACCACCTAGGAATCATTTTAATTGATTTTTTATTATGCATGTAACTCTAATTTTAAATTGAAATTGTAATTACAGTGGATTAGACCTATTGGGGATGCCACAAAAAAAATGCATCTAGTCCTTTACCTCTAATAACAATGGGTGATGTGGAAAAAAGTACAATAGAATTTTCATTAAAAAATGACGAATTTTTTCTTCATTTTTCTCGTTTTTTTTCCAACCTCCACCCAAATCCAAATCCAAATGCGTCGTGCATTAACGCCGCTGAGCTATTATTGGGAGCTATTGTGCCGAAATCGTTAGCTCATTCTATATTCTTTCTATTTTTGCTTCCCCGAGAATAGAGTAAGTAGCAGTATAATCGTCTCATTGCTTTGCTTCTTTCAAGATTGGCTGAAGAAAAAAAAATATATATATGGGGCATTCCATGCCAACTCATCCTACCAATTGCCTTTGCATCTCCGATTCGGCTGAAACTTGGGCATCTTTTTGTACCCTTCGAAAGAAGTTTCTGTGATTTTCTCCGAATTTTTTCATCCAGCCACTTCGGATAGATAAATTTCTTAAAATTTCGTTTCTTTTCTCGAAAAAGCCGTAACTTCATGAAAAATTGGCCAATATGGGTCTTTTTTTTGTAAATTCGTGCTTTTTGATGAATTTCTTGAAAATTTCATGCAAAACATTCTTCATGATCATCCTGATCAGGTTTCATTTATTTCAAAGTTAAAACATGAATTTTAAGACTGTTTGTCACCTTTGATTTTTTTTTAATTCTCACGAATACTACTCTTAAGAACACAAATTTTAAGCCTGGTATCAGTAGAGGAAATTGGTTCTTTTTTAATTTCGTATTTAACACTGTTATTTATATTTTATAGTGAAGTTTATATGATTGAAAATGAGTGGTGATATTACTTAAGTTATTAAGAGGTTGAATTATCTACTCATGAGGTCATTGACACTTGAGTTTGGAAAAACCAAAGTGTGAAGGACCCATGAGAAGTTGAAAAATCATTCTTGCTTTTATCGCGCTCCCCTCACTCCGTCATGCTAGCAGAACCACGCCATGCACGTGGAGGGGCTCAGGTTCCAAAAAATGTGCTGGAACCTGACGCTAAAAAAGCCGACAAGTTCCAACGTTGATGCCAATGGAGACCGCTATCTTTGGTACCAGAAGCTCAACGTCCAAGGACGGAACTTCTGTTGACCTCGGTCAATAGAATGAAATGGTGTAAATGATGAAAATAATATCTCTTCGAAGACTGCACCCCCATCGTACTAGGCATTAATTGTTTAAAAAATTTAATTATTTAATTTTTAATTTTTTGAAAAAATTTCATTTTCACCCAGAAAACCAATTCTATTTCTGCTATTGTTCACGTTCCATTAGTTTAAACACCCTCAAAACCACGAAAAAGCACTCAACCCAAAGTTAATACACCTTCTTTATTTAATTCAAAAAGTTCAAAGAAAAAGGTTCATAAATTTTTCAAAGAAAAAGGAAAAATTGTTTAATTGTAAATATTCTAAATTCTATTGCAGCTAATAATTGTCCAAGAAGACCAGCCATTCATTCACCACAATTCAAATTATACATGTGTTCCAACCCTAAGCTATCTTCAGCTACTTCAAGATCATCTGGAGAAGTAGTCCTCAAAATATCCAGAAATGCTTCAAGAATCTGTGCAGAATTGTGTCTTTTGCGGAAATAGTACTCAGCAAAGTGCTCAAAAAAGTACTCTTTCAATAAGCCTTTTGATGGAAGACTGTTCTTCATGCTGTACCAAGCACTCTCAATGTTCTGAGTGTATGCACCAGATTTGGGATCGACATAGTTATGGGAATGGTTGACAGTGAAATGCTTGTAGCCTTTAGACGACAATCCACAGTATGAAGTCCAATAATCTGTGTGGACTGTTGAACCAGGTCTTACATACTTGGTGATAATTCTGTGTAAGACTTCTTTAGATCTCCCTTTTACCACAACCACAAACATTCTTTTGCTTATTCTGCCAATACCACCCACCACCCAATACCCCAGTCTAGATCTTATTGACTTGTCCCCTGGGCCTATTCTCGTTTCATCTCTTTCCACAACTTCATCTCCACCAATTTGCCTCAAGTTCCTAAAATAATCTATTTTGCATAGATTTCTGAATTTTCGGTTCCATTTAACCGCAGTAGTGGATGTCATTCTACATTGTAACTCTATTTTTATGTTGTGTAGGTTGGAAAATCAACTTATAGGCGAAAAGTCTCATTAAATCACGAATATCAACTTTCGTGTGTTTGAAGATAGTGTCATTATAAATGAAAATTTTTTGTGTTGCACTTCATTTTGTTATTTGTTTTTGTACAAACAAATATTAGATTATTTTTACTAAGTTTGCACTCATTGGAACACGTGGGGCAAAGAAACACGCGGTATAATACTCTTTTTCCCCTCAAAAACCTGGTAATTGACTCTTTCCCTTTACAAACTTCCAAAAATTCATGCAACAACATGTTGTAAAATAATTCCCTGTATTTATAATGTATTAAATTGTCTTACTTGATGTTAACAGCAATTTTTTCACTTATTTTTCTCGATGATTTAATGAAGCACTTGTTGCGTCTCAGCCGGCGCCATGTTGGTCAAGAGATTTTTTATTGTCGGTGGTCAGTATCACAAATATTGTCGCTGTGAATATATTGAAAGGCAATAAGTCATCATGGCCACTTAATTTGGGGGGAAATTCAAATTGTAACTGTATTTGCAGGAGAACCAATCTCCTCTACAAAAGCTTTAAGCCTAGTCCAGTAATGGGATAATGGTGGGATATAATTTTTTTTGAATTTCAAAAACAATGAATCCCTTTTTTTTGCGTTTTTTACTGTTAATGTATAGGAAGAAGCTCATATATGGAAATAATTGACAGTTAAAGTAAAACTTCAAACTTTCGGGGTAAATTGTATCAATAACCTAAAATTTTCTTTATTTTTATTCACGTTTAAATATTTTACAAGAGTATGTTGTAATTGAGCATGACATCAATTTCATTGTGAAAGATTCATCTGTTTTTGGTACAATGCAATAATACTTTTGTGTACCTGTGATCGTTTCAGCTCGAGAATAACGTACATTCAAACTTTCTGCTGCTCTTTCATAATCGGCAGTACTCGAATATCACGGTGTTTTGATTCTACCGACCGTGTATGATTTCGTGGCATCTTTTTTTGCGGCAATTTCAGTCATATATAAGCGTTCGTTCATGAGAAATTCATCGGAACTTAAGTGGAGGGCAGGTTTAGAATGCCTGAGTATTCAAACTTCTAACCTATTCAGGTTATAGTATTTGAAATCTCATATTATCGCGTGAAGATAGAACTTAAATTATTAAATAAATCAATCGAATTGAAAAATTGAATGAATTTTATTAAGGGGTTACATACGTCCAGCAGCACCGAAAACGCGCTGAAAGAGAAACTCCTTTTAGAAGGGATAGCAATGGAAATTCGTAAAAATAATGTTTGCACATTGTTAATTGGTCTTTAAACTTTATAAAAAAATTTATTTAATTTTTTTTTTTTTTTAATTACTATGTAAAAAATAACGTTCCCCGAGGCACTGGAAAAAAAAATTGCTCCACGGTCGGCATCATTTCGCTTTGAAATGTTGATGGATCTGCAAAATGTAAAAAGTTTCTTGTAAAAGAAGGTTGTAGTTATAGTCTATGGGGCCAGATTTTTCAATTTTTGAAAATTCAGCAATTTACTGCAGTTCAAAAAAAAGTTTGCGTTTTGCGTCATAAATTTCACACTTTAATAATTTCTTGAAAATTGTTCAATTACAATATCAAAAATCCGGCCCCATAGACTATAACTACAACCTTCTTTTACAAGAAACTTTTTACATTTTGCAGATCCATCAACATTTCAAGGAGAAATGATGCCGACCGTGGAGCAATTTTTTTTTTCACAATGCTTCGGGGGACTTTATTTTTTACAGAGTGATTTAAAAAAAATAAAAATTAAATTAATTTTTTTATAAAGTTTAAAGACCAATTAACAATGTGCAAACATTATTTTTACGAATTTCTATTCCTATCCCTTCTGAAAGGAGTTTCTCTTTTAGCGCGTTTTCGGCGCCGCTGGGCGTATGTAACCCCTTAATTAAAGTGCACCAGTTTCCGGAAAAAAAATCGGAGTCACTCGGAAAGTAGATAAGGTTGTAAGCTTTGATTCTCAACCGAGATCGTATCCGAGAACCTCCAATTTTTTCGGAAACTGGTGCAGTGTAATCAATCCAATTAATTCAATTCTTCAATGTGATTGATTTATTAATAATAATGATAACAATAATAACAATCTATACACGGTTGGTAGAATCAAAATACCGTGATATTCAAGTACTGCCGATTATGAAAGAGCAGCAGAAAGTTTGAATGTACGTTATTCTCGAGCTGAAACGATCACAGGTACACAAAAGTATCATTGCATTGTACCAAAAACAGATGGATCTCTCACAATGAAATTGATTTCATGTTCAATTACAACATACTCTTGTAAAATATTTGAACGTGAAAAAAAAAAAAATTTTCTCAGGTTATTGATATAATTTACCCCGACTAGAATTGAGACGCGCACTTGCGGGTGCATGTTGAGCTATATTGGATGTTAGTGGTCAAGTATGAATATGTTTATAATAAAACTATGAAAAAATGGATTTTTCCCATAAAGAAATACGTTTTTTGCTAAAATGGATTTTTCTTCTGAAGAAATGGATTTTTTTATGTAAATAATCGCTATATCTTCCCAATCACAACCTTTTACAATTGCAATTCGCTTTTAATTTTTTTAGAAATAATTGCTGAGAAATATTGATTGCAATTTATTCAATTTGAATTTTTTTAGAAATAATATTTGAGAAATATTGATTGCAATATATATATGTATTTCCGATGAAATATATATATAAGAGTGTGGAGTTTGTTCAATTCATTTATCTTTTTTAATTTTTTTATTCAGTTATTCGTCATTTTGACATTCATTTATTCAATCTGTCATTTTTATTCATTTCTCTGACAAATCTTCAGCGACATCATTTTTTTTCACCGATATTTTATCTCCATTAATTTATAAAATTCTTGTTTGAAATTTTTCGCATTATATTTTAATCTGTGAATTTAGTTCCATAGTACTCGAATCTATGCACTATCTATACCATAACATAATGGCATAATGGCTGTGAATTTTTTAAGGTGACAAAGAAAGTTCCCTAAGCCAGTGTAAACTGGTACTCCAAAAAAATTTTCCTTAAAATTTCCCTATACTATTCTATACTATACTAGCTATTCTAGCTATACTA
Organism: Aleiodes leptofemur; assembly: GCA_963942555.1. Lineage (NCBI taxonomy): Eukaryota > Metazoa > Arthropoda > Insecta > Hymenoptera > Braconidae > Aleiodes > Aleiodes leptofemur. The sequence goes on from OZ012614.1 coordinate 6,243,337, forward strand.
GCTATACTATACTATACTAGCTATACTAGCTATACTATACTATACTAGCTATACTATACTAGCTATACTAATATAATATGATCTGGTATAGCTAGGTTTAGGGAAAATAAAACGGTGACAAAAAACGTTTCATGCTTTTTTTTAGAAGGGATTTTTTAGAAGGGAAAATTTGAAGTTTCACTTTAACTGTCAATTATTTCCATATGTGAGCTTCTTCCAATACATTAACAGTAAAAAACGCAAAAAAAGGGATTCATCGTTTTTGAAATTCAAAAAAAATTATGTCCCATCCTTATCCCATTACTGGACTAGGCTTAAAATTTGTGTTTTTAGGAGTAGTATTCGTGAGAATTAAAATAAAATCAAAGGATACAAACAGTCTTGAAATTCATGTATAAACTTTGAAATAAATGAAAATCGATCAGAATGACCATGAAGAATGTTTTGCATGAAATTTTCAAGAAATTCATCAAAAAGCACGAATTCACAAAAAAAGACCCATATTGGCCAATTTTTCATAAAGTTACGGCTATTTCGAGAAAAAAAAACGAAATTTTAAGAAATTCATATCTCCGAAGTGGCTGGATTGAAAAATTCGGAGACAATCACAGAAACCTCTTTCGAAGGGTACAAAAAGATGCCCAAGTTTCAGCCGAATCGGAGATGCAGAGGCAATTGGTAGGACGAGTTGGCATGGAATGCCCCATATATATATATTTTTTTTCAGCCAATCTTGAAAGAAGCAAAGCAACGAGACGATTACACTGCTACTTACTCTATTCTCGGAGAAGCAAAAATAGAAAGAATATAGAATGAGCTAACGAGTTCGGCACAATAGCTCCCAATAATAGCTCAGCGACGTCAATGCACGACGCATTTGGGTTTGGATTTGGGTGGAAGCTGGAAAAAAACAAGAAAAATGAAGAAAAAATCCGTAATTATTAAATGAAAATTCTATTGTACTCTAAAATTCTGTTGTCCATTTCGCTCTACGTCGCTTATATCCCGAGTTAATGCGAAAAACTAAAGAAACTGCCTCCTGATCCCATATTACTATCCATTACGCTGTATCTCACTTATTCACAGACATATCGACGAAAAACTGAATGATTTCCCTCCTGATCCTATATAATTTTGCGAGCGGTGAAACACAATGGACCTCTAATATAACAAAACTTTTGAAGAACTCGAGAGAATGCAATTTTCTAAAAAGATAGAATAGGAAATTCGACACGCCTCAGTTCAATGCACTTGTGCAGCGCGTGGAGTGGAGTATAAGACGTAGTCACTCCCAATTAGTACCTTCGAGACGGAATACCAAAGAGGTGGGAGGCATGTGCCAGCGTGAGACTTGTAGTTACCGAACCTTTTATGTTTTATGACCCTATGCGGTATTAAAAGAAAGTGAGACGGACAGCAGAATCAATAATCAAACATGTGTAATGACAAAGACGCCCGGGTGACCCAAATCGAAATCACACTATCATGAGGATGATACACATCCGGCAAGAAGGGATTTGTTCAAATTGATATGACTAAAAATCGCCACATGACTGAAAAACTGGACGTGTAATAGGCTCGTATCAGCACCTGATATAATTTTTCCTATAAAAAGTGGCAGACGCAAGGATGATCACCTTCAGGATTTATAGTTGAACTTGAGACGTTATTCCGCTCCGCTGCATACCACTTACAGCCGTAAAAAAATCAAAGTCAATTGAAAGAAACTCCGTTGCAAAGTCAATCGACTCTACAGTTTCGAATATTTAAGTAGAGTTTAACCACCTGCGTTGAACACTGGTCAAATCATTTGAATTCAAATCCTTTTTGATATTTTATAGATATTGAATACTATCTCAACAACCAATCTAGTCAAAGACTTCAAGAGCTTCAACAATTGCCAACAACAGCAATCAACAGCGAATGACAGTCAACAACAACCAACAACATCTGAATCAACACCCAATGAGCAACTTCATCGCCCAGTTAACTTCTTGCGTTAATGACCTCATTTTACTGTAAGTCAACTCATTCATAAGAAATCGGAATTGAAATTTGTAGATTTAAAGTGAAAGAAACCGATCTTTTGAATCTTTCCTTGTCATTGTACATTGGTGAATGAATGAATTGTATTTTTGGGACCCGTTCTAAAAAAATACGAAGGTGTGAATTTATCCAACTAGTTCCCAGTTTCCTGAGATATCGGTACACTTCAGTGTTTTACCTCGGTGGAACGAATCCTACTTTTTTTTTGCTCCCACCACCCAAATCGTAACTTATACGTTCTCTCTTTTATTTAATTGATCCAAATAAATTTTAATAAAATACTAATTTTCGGGTGGTGCACGCATCATGTTTGGTGACAACGGTGGTATACTTTCACTAAATATTATCTAAACTATTCAGTCAAATAATAAGGCGATGTCTCAGAACGGTGGAATGAGTAAACGCATAACGCGCAGTAGTAAACAACGCGATAACGATGAGCCCCCACCGAGGGAAATAAATTTAATACCTGCACAAGGTACTGGCTTACCAAGAACTCCACCGTCGGAAAAGCCCACACTTGATATTTCTAATGATACGCCCGGAGAATCAATATCGATTAATGGAGAGAGAAAAGCATTGAATCAGGAGCCAGTAATTGATTTACCTCAAAAAACTATTACCAATACTACGACTACCACCACTACTTCTGATGGTCAAAACTCTAAATTACAACCAGATCAATCGAATGCATCCATGACTGGAGCAATTAAAAAAAAACTCATTATCCAGAAACTCACAAACTGAAACAAGGAAACTGCAACACCTTCGACTTGACTCTAAAATAATTGAACAACTCAGAAACAAATAGAAAATTTCCCCTCGACAAGTTTAGATACTTAGACTATTAATTGAAGACGATCAAAATACAATGAGTCAAATAGAAAATGCCGGCATCATTGAAGAAACCTACGAATAATTAATGAGCGTTTCCCCTAATTCTGTCACAACCGATATTTTGTATATGAAATGTGGAGAACAACAAAATTTGAGTCTTATAAATTCATCATCGAGTCGATCAATGGATTATGAAAATAATGCACCCAAATCACAACGGTCAACTCGTTCTAATACAATTACAACTTTTTCCATTTCTACTCCAAGCTGCCATCATAATATTCCATCATCGTCAATTGAAACTCATCAACGACAATACAACAATTTGAATACAGTGAGAAATTCCCCACTGAATAGATTGGAGCAAGGGTATCCCTCCAACAATGATAATAATTTTGAAAATAATTTTCTGAATACGGGAAATAAGAGTACGGGATTCTCATTTCCTATTTTTCAACCGGGGATAAAACAAGCAAACGAAGCCATACCGAGATTCAATCAAGAGACAGTCCATCAGATCGGCATGCCGTACATGGGGCACGCCCAGACTAATCATCAGTTATCTAATACTGCAACACCTCCCATCTATGCGTATCCAATAGGCACCACAGTAACACTTCAAGACGTGTTATCAGCAGTGCCAGAATTCGATGGATTCAAGCCCCATTTCCGCACCTTCGTAGATGGATGTATAGAAGCAAAGAATATGGTGACGCCAACTGTGGAATCAAATCTTGTGAGGCTAATGAGAAATAAACTCCGCGGATTAGCTAAAGATTCCATTCAAGGAAGAATATTTAAACAATGTTCAGAATGAAAATGTGGAAAAAGCTCAGGAAATTCTTATCTCCATTTCGTTAAAGATTCTGAACTGTTAAGTGCAAGAAATGTGATCCTTTAATTTTTTCAAAAATTCTATCGAGTAGAGCAGAAAAACGGCTGGGTGGATTGAATCAAAACTTTGTAGGGTTTTTGTGGGTATATTGAACTGTGATAGGCATACTTAACATGGGTGGTTCTTTCAATATTTCTGATTAAAAGTTTGATGTTTGAAAAATTCACCAAAAACCTGTTTTGTCTAGTTTTTTCAAATTCATGTAAAGGATGTAAAAAAATTTTTTTCTGGAAAATGATGCCTTGTTCTTGTGAAGAACTTATTCGGCTTTTCAAAACCCACCATGGATTTTCTGTGCGATCATTGGTTGCTGAGATATCGATGATCAAGGACAGAACGATATTTTTTCATTCAAAGTCTGATATCTTAGCGAAAAATAAACGAATCTAGGTAAAAGAAAAACGAATTGAAGCTGAATGAACAGCCTATCCGGTCCATATAGTGGTTGAGCTGAGAAAATTTCTCCCAAGTCCGTAGACGAAAAAAGAAAAATCAAAAAATTTCGGAAAATATTTTTTCACTGTACTCGTTTGAATAGCGCGGTATACATTACTTGAAAAAAAATTTCGTCTCAAGATCTCAAAACTAAAGACTTCAAGCTTCAAATTATTTTCTTACTCTGATACGATCATCTTTGAGGAAGATACGAGTAGTATAGCGGCCACTATAGTGCCCCCCACTCAAAGTCATCCCACCCCACCTCTCTCATGCACAAGGCAATGACATCCTGCATGTGAGGAGTGGGGTGAGATGACTGCTGTGTATGGAGAGCTGTAGTGGCCATAAGAAATGTGCGAGTGCGAGAGAGAAGAAATTCATTATTGATTCATTATTCATTATTCCTGAATAAATGGAATAATAAAATAAATAAAATAAAAACGCTTTATTTGTGAGGAAAAAGGCAATCCGGATTGCCTTTTTGATATCCCACAATTTCGTTAATAAAATCCCACTGTTAACGGTAACAGTGGGTTCACTCGACTCCCGCGTTACGCGGGCCGCGTTATCAGCGCGTGGGCCAAGTCCAAGCGGTTTTGGAATTCAGAGCTCTCCTTCATTTTTGGGGTACAAAATTTAACATTGTACCCTAAAAAATGAAAAAAACAAAAGTAGGTAAATATGGACCTACCATATATTGTGGACCAATGCCACAAGATATGTACAGGTCCATATTTACGATGTTTACCCTGTCTGTCATGCCTAATACCCATTACTACAGTGAATAACTGAAGTTGGGTATCATGGGACAGACAGGCATCATGGTAAACTCTTGATATACCATTGGTACGTAAATACCAACGGTATTACAGAGTTCCGTGGCTGCTCTGCCCTTACCATCGTGAGTATGGAATCCTGTAATACCGATACTGCTAAAATAAATCGAATGGTATTACAGAACTCTGTACTACCCATTCCTTTTCTATTGTGAGTGTGAGTGAGACAATGCAAAAGGCAGTGTGTCTCGCTCACACTCACTGCTACGCGCAGTGACGTCACCCTGTGACTAATTTTTTTTTTGCGACAGCGCCGAGATTTGAACCCAGGCCTGCCGCTTGGTACGCTCGTAGCCTACCACTCGACCAAACAAGATAAGAGTGGGGGTCTACAGCATAATGAGCCATTTAACGAGGTAGAGTGAGAGAGAAACACGCATGACATAGTGTGATTTCGCTCTCTCTCACTCCGCGGACGATTATCGGGGTTTGAGTGAGTTTCTCTATCCATTCTCACTCTAACCCGCGCGCTCGCGTATCACTAATAGAAAAATGAATTGATTAATTAATGAGAAATTAATTACTCTTACCTTTGAATATTCTCAATCCTTTCGCAGGGCCAATCCACAGGTTTCACTGTTCTTTATTCACTGTTTACCTTAATACACACTTAGCACTCAATTCACTCATTTTTCTCATTCTCTTATTTATTCACTGTACACTTTAATATTTTTATCGATAAATTTAAAACGTTCGAAGCAGAGTTTTTCGACGCTGTTTAAATCCTCATTTTAAACTTAGAAACTAGAACGCACTACATCACTGCCTCATGAATGTCTTCATCATCATCATCATCAGCATTATTATCGATGATCATCACATCGATGATATCTGGATCGTCCATGACATCTGGCTCGACGATGTCATTTCCCCAAGGGTCCACCTCGAAGTCCACCTCTACCAAGTCTTCTTCATCGAGGTGTTCATCCGCCCTGGTTAGGCGCTGCTTAGCTAACCAAACCCTGTACTGATATCTTGAAAACTGTTCAGCAGGGATGACTTGGGGGAGCGACATCGTTTTATGCCAAGGATCACCGTAGAAGTCATTCCAGTCCTCCAAATCTTGAGGCTGTTCACCTTCAATTGGGTCCATGGGATCCCGAGAACGAAGCCACCAGCGTCGGTCCGGACGCACAGGATCGTTGGCATCGTAATCTGGATCATCCTCGTAAGGATCGGGGTCCTCGTCATAAGGTACCTCACCCCCTGTCGGTACACGGTACTCCAAAATGCTTTCACAACTATTAACCGTCAAACCACTGGTGGTAGTGACCCCTTCAATGTCACGCACGGCTCCCTCACACGTGGTACCCTCACACGAGGCACCCTCACTGCTATCATTCATCACACACCCCCTCGGGTAAACGAAATTATTCCCAATTACGCGCATTTTATTTTTCGAGATCCTAACGACAAGACACTTGGAGAGAGACTGAGGAAGAAGAAGAAGAAGAAATGATAATGAGGTGTGGCATGGAAAAGCGTTCGTGCCTTCCCGTCTTTATCAAATTTCTCCCAGACAATAGTCATCAGTTCTCCAGACGCAAATCTACAGTCGCCGAGGATGACGCCATAATCACATCAGCCACCAGGAATCCACTGATTCGAATTTCCAGCTAGGCTCATTGTCATGGGCACACGTGTGACATATGCTGAATGATGCAAAACAAAAGGCGTAACTCCAAATAATCTCATGAGATAAAAAATTGTAAAACAAAGAGGCGTAAGTGCGGAGATACGTCTTTTTCACTCTAAGTCAACGATGTGAAGAAAATCGAGAGAATGATGCAAAACAAAAGGGGCGTAACTCCAAATATTCACATGAGATAAAAAATTGTGAAACAAAGAGGCGTAAGTGCGGAGATACGTCCTTTTCACTTTAACTTTTTCACTCTAAGTCAACAATGTGAAGAAAATCGAGAGAATGATGCAAAACAAAAGGGGCGCAACTCCAAATATTCTCATGAGATAAAAAATTGTAAAACAAAGAGGCGTAAGTGCGGAGATACGTCCTTTCCACTTTAACTTTTTCACTCTAAGTCAACGATGTGAAGAAAATCGAGAGAGTGTGTAAGAGAGAGAGAGAGAAAGCGGATAATTCAATTATTATTCCTTATTATTCAAATATGTACAGAAATGTACATACTCGAATAATAAGAAATAAATGACTATTTATTGTGGGAGAAGAAGACAATCCGAATTGTCTTCTCAATTTTCCACAATTTCAATAATTAATATCCACTGTTACCGCCAACAGGGGAATTATGGGCCGCCCTCGTTATGCAGGCATGCGTTATCACCGTGCGCGCCCAGTCCAAGCGGTTTTGGGAAAACCGCTTGGAACTCAGTCCTACCGTTAATTTTTGGGGTACAAAAAATTTTCGTCGTACTCCAAATACAAAAGACGCCCCTTGGTAGATCTAAAACAAATAAAAATGGAGGATATTTCATGATGAATAAATTCAAAAAGACGTTGAATCACAATACATGCTGAAGTGTATTTTAACATGAAGAATAATGAAAATACATAGATGAATTTGAAATTATTCACATACAATTTTATATTGATTATTCGAAAATTTTATCGAGTATAAAATCCATACAAAAAACGTGTAATTCATTCATGACATGCTCATACTCGATCATACTCCTTTCGCACCCAGTTTCTTTCATTTTGATTTCAATGAAATCGAAACATGAGGAATCATACAATCGATTTTCAATTACACTGCGCATAACATCACAGCTGACATTCTTCATGATTTCACTAGATTTTAACTGTTTCACAGAGGACTTGCCGTAATCAACCATACCACTGATGCATTCTTCTACACAAAGAACCATGTCATTTGAATACACGAAACGTCCAGCAATCAAATTTCTCATTTTCGCGAGAGAATCGAAAGTGTCTTTAACCATGATGATTCGCGTTTGTTTTGTGAGCGTTTCTCCCACCATCACATTTGATGTATTTTCTTCTTCAATACGTATCACTTTAGATTTTAGAAATGTGAAATTCAGGCATCCATATGATAGCATGAAGCCTGGATACTTCAAAGACTTTTGTGATTCGGTTGAAGATGTTTTTGCAGTAATATCGTTGAAATATCCCTGGATATCGTTGAAGCAGGAAAGGAATTTTTCCCATGATTCACCAGAAAACAAAACGCCTTGATATTTCTGGTCAATAAGTCCAATTACGGGATTCACACTGAGCGTGTCAGGATCCAGATTCAAACCAAGTACTACGTTCTTACACCGTGATTTATTCAGAGGATAAACTGACGGTAAAAGTAGACGAAACTTATCTTTGGCCAGTCCTTGTAAATATGTGCCTGTAGGAGGGCCGTCGGAAGAAAGGGCTTCTCCATCAAGCTTTTCAGCTTCGGCACCCTCCGTCTTCATTTTCTTCGTAGGGTTCTCCATTGATTCACTCATAACTATTTCAATCACTAGGGAGAGAGTTTGCAAGGAAGAGATGCTACTTCAACAGTGGACAACGCCCGAATGAGAATAATTTTTCAAATCATTAATAAAATAGTCTGAAACGAATTAGAAATTGCATTATCAGCGAAAAACGCAGTCACGGGTGCTGAGGAACTCGTGATATGGCGTCATGCAGAGAATGGGGAACGCTTAGGTAGCATCTTCTAATACAGGAAAGAAGAAGAATTGCATTCGGCTGGCACGTGTCACTATACGTGACTTTCTTCTGTTTTCAGAGTTTAGGTATTTCGATGTGTGAGTGCATTAAACATAGTCTAGCATTTTATTAACTGGAGAAAAAAATTACGAAATATTATTCTTGGTTTGAACACAAATCAGTGAGCATCTGAAGATTGAAATGCAGCGCGTTGAGTGTCCACGTAAACGGAAATATTTCTATTTTCTAATGAGACTTGTTGAATTCATTTTGGAACGAATTCCTCAATATAAAAAAATATTTTGTGAAAAGCGAACGGAAACATGGTATCGATTATCGAGGTCCTCTCTCGATCGTATTTTAGAAAGAATTATACGTCATACACCGTGTAATATTTTGAGTGCGGCTTTCAATGAAGGTTTATTGACTTCTCATCGAGGGATTTTACGTATCGTTGGTAGAGCAGTTAGTCGAACGACGAGATGGAGGGGTAAACGCTTAAAGCCTTTTCTAGAGATTTACGCAAGTAAGTATCTACATTACCAATAATATTTTAAAATAGTGCTACAGGCCAAAACTAATATTTCTCGTCTTTAGGAAAAAAGCAGAAGCAATCTTCAACATCCTCAACTAGTGATGACGATATCAGTGACTCAACAATAGATCTTGTTGACTCTTCAGAAGATGAGATTAATAACTTAGACTCTTCTGAAAATTTGAATGAACGGCGTACTTCACCATTGAAAAAAAGATTTTCCATTCGTCAGCAATTCAACACTGCAAATGCAAATGCAAATACAGAGGAGAGTGGGACAGGGAACTGCATCAATATTTCCGATGATGATCATGAAACAGACCCCGAAAATTTATTTATGCACTCTCCGAATTACCAGGAAATTTCACGAAATACAAAGGAACGAGTACATTCGCCACAACCAGGTCCATCAGGAATACAACAGAACGGAACGAAGAGACAGCGTTATGAAGATCCAGATTCAGATGATGATGATTGTGATCAAGAATTATGGGATCTGGATGCAGATATGACGGCTAAGAGATTAGCAATGGACGCGTATTGGGGGATTCAATACAATGCTGTAAGGGAGGCACACAGACTAACGAATCCTGTAGCTTCCCAGTATCAATGTGGATCTGGCTACTCATCCGATAGCTGCGACTCAATGTCTTTCAGAGGTATAGACAGTGAAGAAGGCACTCTATTGAGGAAAGAAGAAAGGTATTGCACAGACTCAGATGAATTCGGTGGTGGAGATGAAGAAGAACAAGAAGAACAAGAAGAAGGAGAAGGTCAAGAAGAAGAAGATGACAACGATCATAGTATCGAGGTTGTTGACTATCACATTAGTGATACGGATGACGGGGTTGATGGAGACAACGAAGAAGAAGAAGAAGAGGAAACTATCCGTTTACGAGGTAAATAATTCAGTAAGCTTCACACTTCTTCAGACTCGGAGCCCGTAATTCATACGTTTTCTATTATTTCTAGATCTTCGTTCTTTTTATGGGTACGTGCCTGAAGAATAATCATCACTAATTTATTGAGAAGGTATGTGTGGAGAATATTTACATAAGAGTGTTGGCTAATAATAATGTTGTTTCTGATTGATAGGACAACAAACTGGCGGCAGAGTACTTACACGTTCAGACAAGAGAAAACAAATTGATGTACAGCATGATGATGATGAAAGCAGGGAAGTAGAAGCTGAAGGAGAAGGAGAAGTGTTCGAAGGTATTCTACCACCAGGACATCGCTTCCAAGTTCTGTCAACTACGGCTAAAAAATATCGAAACTTCAAAGCTACGGGTAAAGAATACGTAATTACGATTGTAGATCCTCCTGAAAATGAGAATATGATTGACTGGCTTGAGGGGGCTTTCAGGGATATTACCACATATATAACTGATTCATGCCAGCCACATGATCATGTAGGGTTTAGTGTAAATTTCGATAGACTGAATAGTGGTCCCGCGTGGTCACGATTTAGGAGAGCTCGAGATTACACGCCAGATACTTTATGGAAAGTAGTAAACCGTATCTCACAAAGTATCGGTGGTCTCTCATCGGATGATAATTTAGTAATAACTGTAGCAATCGTTAAGGGTGTTGAGGGATCTGGGCGTAAAGCATTAACACACGAGGGTGTTTTTAAAAAGTCAATCATTACTATAACCAACTCCGACAATCTTTGTCTCCCAAGAGCTCTTGTAGTTGCCAAGCTTCACGCTGAGAGAGGTGAGATAAGATCAGGAGATCTCCAGAGAAAATGGAAGGCAATTATCAACAGAACTCGTAATATTCAGCAGCAAGAAGATCTGAATCTGGTAAGATTGTGTAACATCAATATACCTCCTAGAGGATGTACTATACGTGAAATTAAGAAATTTCAGGACTATTATTTAGATGATCGAACGGCAATCGTTGTTTATGAGTTTTCAACGTTTGGTAGAGGTGAGGAACCCATTTTCGATGGTAGAGAACGCGTACGACAAAGACATGCTAATATCAAACATATCCTTTATATATTGTATTATGAAAGGCCGAGTCATTTTCAGCCGATTACTAATCTCCAAGGAGCAATAGCAGGCCGCGGCTTCTGTGCCCTCTGCAATCGTCCTTTCAGAGACAATGTGGAGCATCGATGCGCACGAAAATGTCCTCGATGCAAAGGAAATCCCCTATGCAAAAACACTCAACGCACGAAATGTAATTTATGTAATCGCTGGTTTTTCAATCGTACTTGTTACGATAATCACCGACAGAAAGTTTCAGCGAGACTGAAGGGAAAAAATAAAAATGCTAGTGTGTGCGATACTCTAAAAATATGCATGCTGTGTTTTAGACTAGTTAAAATTGATAGGCACAAACATATTTGTGGTACTGCTTATTGCAGAACATGTAGCTGCAGGCGTGAAACAAATCACTATTGTTTTATGAGTCAGATAAAACCAGTTGATCACAAACTAACAGTATTTGTATTTTATGATTTTGAAACGCAACAAAACGTTCGAGTACGTGGCGATAGAGATGTGAAAATTCATATACCTAATTTTTGTGTAGTACAGAAAGTTTGTACAGTATGTTGCAATGATAATAATATAGAAACCGCATGTAGAATTTGTGGAGTCCGCGAATACATTTTCCGTACCAAGGATGACGCTGTCTCAGGACTTGTAGATATTGCATTTGCAGATTACCCGAAGTGTAACAAAGTTATCTGTCTTGCACACAACGCAAAGAGTTTTGATGCACAATTCGTTCTTCGATATTTGGTAAATGTGAAGCGAACGCGATTCCCAAGATTAATATTATCAGGCACTAAAATTATAGAGATGCAAGTAGGTAATATAAAATTCCTTGACACATTGAATTATTTTCATATGCCTCTAGCAGCACTACCAAAATCGTTTGGTTTCGAAAATGAAGTGTCCAAGGGGTATTTCCCTCATTTTTTCAATACACCCGAAAATATTGACTATGTAGGTCCTATACCAGCTCTGGAATATCTTTCTCCTAACACGTTGTTTGAGAAAGATCGACCGAAAATGATAGCTTGGCATAGAGGAAAAGCACAAAGTAATGACATCTTCAATTTTAAAAATGAGCTCGAGTTTTACTGCCGACAAGATGTTATAATTTTACGTAGAGCCAGTATTACCTTCCGGAATATTTTCCTTGAAAAGACCGGAATATGTCCATTCACGCAGTGTAGTACGATCGCTTCTATTTGCTCTAAAGTTTACCACACACTGTTCATTAAACCCGACACCATCGGTATTTTGTCCCACGGCGGTAGATACAGATACACGAGTACGCAGTCCAAGAAGGCCATTTCATGGTTACTATTGGAAGAAGTTCGTCTAGGTGAACGTATCACGCATGCGGCAAATGCAAAAGAACATCGTCTTCCTTGCGGTATCATGGTCGACGGTTATTATGACAATGAACGCGGTACAAAAAAAGTCTATCAGTTTTACGGCTGTTTCTGGCATGGGTGCATTAATTGTTACAAGATCAATAGACATTCAAAGCTACGTCACGGTGACGTACTTGACGAGCGGTACGATTCAACCATCTTATGTGCTAACAAAATTCGTCAGCAGGGTTATGAATTGATAGAAATATGGGAGTGCGCTTATGATGAGCATATACGTAACACACCCAATGATCAAAATTTCGTGAATAATCATCCACTTATCACTGACGAGCCTCTCAATCCTCGCGATGCTTTCTTTGGCGGTCGTACAGAAAATTATGTTACTCTGTACGACGTGAAGAATACAGAAAATATAAAATATTTAGATGTCACATCCTTATACCCCTTCGTCAATAAAACCGGTAAATATCCGATTGGTCACCCAAAAGTGTATGTAGGCGCTGAATGTTTACAGTTGCTCGGTAATAATAACAGTCTAGACACTGTGAAGGGGCTCGTCAAATGTAGTGTACTGGCACCACGTGATCTGTACATACCAGTACTCCCTGTTCGCGCTCACGGACGTTTGATGTTTCCTCTTTGTAGATTATGTTGTGAAACGAGACAACAGGCTCTTTGCGATCACGACAATGTCGAAGATAGGAAATTCATTGGTACTTGGGTGGTTGATGAACTTCGGAAAGCCGTTGAATGTGGTTACGAAATAATATCTGTCTTTGAAATCTACCAGTTTGATGTTATACGCTATGATCGAGAAAATAATTCTGAAGGTTTGTTTAATAAATACGTAGATAAATTCCTGAAAGAGAAACAGCAAGCCTCTAATTATTCCTCAGACTGTATCACCGATGACGATAAAGACAGGTATATACAAGAATATTTAGAAAAAGAAGGTATTTTATTAGAGAAAGACAAAATCGAATCGAATCCGGGGTATAGAGCTATATCAAAGATGATTTTAAATGCTTTCTGGGGTAAATTTGGCCAGAGGGAAAATCTACCTCAAACAGAAATAGTTTCTACCAGACAAAGATTGTTGGAAATGCTCAATAGTCCTGAAATGATTGTATCAGGTATTTTATTTGTTGACGATAAAGTCATGTATGTCAACTATGTTTATATTGAAGATGCAATATCACAAACACCCACTTCAAATGCTATAACTGCCGCATACACAACAGCGCATGCGCGCCTCAAACTTTACAGTTATTTGGAAAAACTCAAAGAAAGAGTTCTATACTGTGATACAGACTCAATAATTTTGGTATCGAAAGGAGGGGAATGGGAGCCAACGTGTGGAAAATTTTTAGGGGATCTAACAGACGAGTTAGAAGAGCATGGAGTAGGGAGTTACATAGAATCTTTCATATCAGGAGGGCCAAAATTTTATGCATAAATTGTTCGAAAGCCTGATGGCTCTCAAAAAGAAGCTTGTAAAGTGAAAGGCATTACACTCAATTATAACAATAGTCAGCATATTAACTATACGACTGTCAGGGATTTGATTACAGGTAGGAAAGAAGGGCCCATTAAGATATCATACGATGTAATACGCAGAACAGCTTTCCATAGAGTAGTAACAATGAAGGAGAAAAAAAAGACCTCTATTTGTAGTACTAAGAGACGCTGTAAAGATGTATATAGAACTGTGCCATTTGGTTTCAATAATGTTTAATATATGTGAAATAAAGTAATATACACCTTTCTCCATATTTTTCTTCAAGTACTCTAGCAAATTTCCAAACAAAAACGTCATTCACTACCATTGTCTGTTCACTGACCGGGATACTATGTCATATAAGACTGTGCAGATTTTCATTGATCCCTTATTCAGTTTTAGTAGATACTAAAGTTTATTTTGAGCAAAAACTGCCTATTTTTGTATCGCTCAATTTCTTTAGCATGAGAACATAACCTATGGGTGATTGTTAGGAGGATCTTTGAGCCTCCAGAGGAGATAAGAGAAGACAAATGCCGTGTTTAGGGTATTTATTCTGTCAAATATATGTTTCTGGAACCAGAATACAATTTTTTATAATGATTAACGCTCAAATGTTATTTTCTCAATTCTTCACCTATCAATATAGAATGATTGTCACATTTGATTGGTAGAAGAGTGGAATTTGGTACTCCATGCTAAGATATTATAGCCTGAACGGTCATTGTGATTTTTCCTCGGCACACCGCACAAGCTGTCATATTGAATGCACATTTAGCGCACGCAACCATGTGCCGACAGGGTAGAAACACAATCCCTAATTCTTCATTGAAGCAAATTTTACACCTCCTTCCATCGTTAACCAATTGCGTCTTTGTCTGTGACATTGGTTTCAGACAATTATGGGATGTCCTCAATTTCGTTTTATCATCAACGTATTCCGGTTCTATTATGTTCTTCAGCTTCTCCAAGTCCAAAATATCGAGTCTGGCTGTAGTCAAAACTAGCCGTTCTATCTGTTCAGTACGGAAATCTGGTGATGCGTTTGGTCTGCAGTCATCTCTATAGCAACCCCAGATATCTCTACTTCGAGGTATTGGAATTGGCACTGTATCAGGATCAACACCAATTGGTACGTTACCACATGGGTTTTTACGTACGAATTTACAAATTGGCTTCCAGCGCTGATGATCAGACATCGGATTATCTCCTTCAATCCACTCAAAAAGCTCAACACCACATTCAAAACATTTAACACGATCAGCATCACCAGTGAAGAAAAATCCAGCCTCTGCTAATTTAGATGGTTTCAAGTATGTTGCTGGCCAATTTTCATAGCTAGCAAGTCGTGCTGATTCTAAACGGTAATCAATTGATGGATGATCACGACGTCGAACTATTTGATCAATGTGAGATGAATTGTTTTGTGATCGTGGAGCTAACCTTCCCATCTGTATAGTATCCGAAACCGCTGTTTTTTCCGGGAAGTGTATGCCATATTCATGAGTGTCCATATTTACTTCAGGAGACTGGAGAAAAAACTGATGGAATGACAAGCTGTACTCTCTTTATACTCACTCCCCACTCAGTTGAAATACTATTCGCTGAAAAATGTCTGAAATTATTTTGATTCACCCATTTATCCATATGTAATTAAATGAATTCTTTTTTCGGGGAGGGAAGGTTAATAATTAGTGCAATTGCAGTACGTTGCATCTTTTTTTATTATTTAAGCTTATACACCTTTGTATATAGTTGAATAATGAGAAGTAATTGATAATTCCATTATTCATTTTCCTCTCTCGCACTCATTTTCCGTCGTCCTCACACCGTTCGTCACACGCGTGGTCAAGACAATACATCTAGTTGAAAATGCCGAATCGGTACACTCTTGATAACTGTTGTAGCTATGTCGTCATCGTCGGTAGTTATAGTTTTCTATACAAAGAATTGATGATTATCGTCTGACAGAAATTTGATAATGCAAGAGTAGCACGTACGTTCTTCCATGCCACACCTCATTATCATTGCTTCATTAGTCTCTTTCTGAGTGTCTTTCCGTTTGCATCTCGAACCTCTGAGAAGGCGTGTAATCGGTGAGAATTGCATTTTTCCAAAGAGCAATGTATTGTTAAATGATGATGATTATGCCGAGAGTTGCATGGTTCTTAGTGTAATGAGTGCTATCGATCAGCCTGTACCTTCTACATCGGGTACACAGGCGGCATCAGCTACTGTAGGCACGCCAGACGGGGCTCATCGATTCTTTTTGACAACCGAAGGCAGTGTTGCCTTCGAAGATGACCCCAACCCCTACGAGCTTGAGGCTGATTATAACGCAGAGGATCCCTCGAAGCCCGACAGATGCTGGTGGCTACGCTTAGAAGAACCAACGTCAACGCTTGAGCCACAGGAACCGCTCGAGGCCTTGGAGGTCTGGTGTGAGGAAGACCTATACGTCTATGATCATAAAGCCCTCCCTCAAATAATCAATGGGTGTGATTACAACCGTGAAAAATATAAAGAGTATTTAGTACAACAGCGGGAGTATTGGGGTGAAGAGTTTGAGGAGGAACTGATAGAGGTGTCTCCGGTGATCCCTGTTGACTTGGATCCTCTTGACGGCCAATTTGAGGATGCTGAAGAAGATGGAGATGCGATACCTTGGTGGATTCAGGACGGTGTGGAACCCCCTGACGAATAATGTGTGAACGCTGAAGGCCAAAATATGGAGTAAAGGGTGTGCTCTAGGCTGAGACTGTTGAAGAAGCTGCTCCAGTCTTCGTCGACGAGGAAATGGAAGTAGAAGGAGACGGTCAAAATTGAACACAGTGTAGTTAGAGTGTATCTGATGGCTTAGTGCTAATACGTGTCAAAAAATGTTGTTTCGAACGCTCTTTATTCAGTAGTAAAATAAGTGTAGAAGCATCAATTTTAAAAGTACTGAAAAATAGTGAAACTTGTACTGAATAATAAATGTGGAAGTGAATATTAAATGCGTGGGTGGCGGTGAAAAATAATGAAATTTCGGCACACATGGATTATTATTTTTCATAGGTAAGATTGATTAATGATCGGAGGAAAATAATCGCGAACGTTTGGTTTCCTTGCTCATGAGTCAAAAATAATATATTATGGTCTACAAACAGAGATCTGAGTCAAACTATTTGATGACAAAGGAAATGCTTCATTGGTGCATTTTTTGAAAAATGATGTAAGTACGTCATCACGATTTTTAGACTGACTCTGTGTGAAATTTGATCACTTTGATTCTTGTCGAAATGTCACGTACGCTTCTTCTTCGACTCATCATTTCACGGTTGCTTAATTAGTCATGTTTGGAGCGTCTTCGAGTGAGGATCATGAGTGGCATCAGAAAATGAAAGCATCAAAAGAAACTAGTTTCAAACGCTTCGTTGAATTGTGTTGTGTGGACACGAAGTGAATTTCGTACAGTGGAAAAACATGAACTTGTGTGGAGGAAGAAAACAGTACACATAACCTGCATATGGATTATTAATCGTTAAAAAAGTGAGAATCATTGAAATATTCAATTATCTACCGATGGGGCTCAGTTATAGGGATTTGGAACACTGACCACAATACCTAGACTGTCCATAATAACCTGATTGGTGATAACAGGGTGATACTTTTGTCTTTTTGAGGATATCCGAAAAAATTTTCCTCCGTGAATGAAGGAGAGCTCTGAATTCGAGACGATTATCTCAAAACACTTGGATGAGATATACGAGATGCCGTCCTATCTCCGTGTATATAGTGTTTTTATTTGAGGAATCGTCCCTGTCACCTTTTGATAAGGACATTTTCTAGTGTACCGACCACTACAGTGCTCTCTACTTTACCGGTCAGTCCCCTCCACTATCGCCCAGCTGCGGAGTACGCTCGTACTCCGTTCAGGTGGGGGATAGTGGTGGGGGACTGACTTTGGGTGGGGGGCGCTATAGTGGCCGCTATACTACTGATACGGCCATTTGAAAAACCGCAAAAAAATTTGGATTTATTTTTTGATTCATTAATTTTTTCCGCTAGTGTATACCAAAACATACCATTCAAATTTTGATATTAATTCTATTTTGTGAGCATCTGCTTTTTTTCCTTATCGGTTCCTATCATTCCTCAGGAAAATATATGATATTTGTGATGGAAATGATTAAAGGAGCAATTTTCGTGGGATCATTCTGAAATTTTAGAAATCCTCTGAAAATATACGAAAATATGTCATTGAAAATCTGATGTCAATTCTATTTTGTGAGCATATGCTTTTTTTATATCAGTTTCCATCATTTTTCAGGAAAATATATAATAATTGTGATGGAAATAATGAAAAAAGCGATGATGCATGATGCGACGGAATCCAGCAATTCCGTCGGGTGAAAACCCAATTTTATTTGAATGGGGAAAGAATTCAACTCTTTCTCCCATTCAAATACTCGCGGGCAACGTTCGTAACACTTCGTGGCCACCCGAAAGCCACGAAGTGCGTACGCAGAGATGGAGTGCGTGCGCAGCCAAAAGGAGGTGCGCACGCAACTCGAGAGAAGCGCACGCATCTCCGGACACGCTGCCATGTTCTCGAGCATGGCAACGTGAAACCAGTTGCGCCCGGGATTTTAAGTCGTGCACAACGAGTGCCAAAAATATCGGGAAAACGTGCGAAATAAATCGAATAAAAGGAAAAGAAAACGAAGGAGAGTGAGAAGTGAGAGTGATTGGAACAACCCCAGGAGTTCTCTCACAACCCCTGAGCCACTCCAACCACCCTAGAGGACGACAGTAGAGGACAGAGACGAGGAGAGGATAGGACCGAGGGAGGTTAACCCCAAATCACCAGCTTCAGGGAAAACCCCAAAGTGAGTCGCTTTTTATTCACACGCGGTCGAGTCAAGCTATTCCATTTTTCTTTTGTACGTTTTATTAGAATCCAACTTAATTAATTAATGAAGTAGTTAATTCTCCCGTCTCGAAATCAACCCTCCGAGGGGGTTGTGCGGTGCTCACGCGTATTTTTCGGTAATTCTATTGTTCTTCGCGAATTTTTCAGTTAGCGTCGAGAATGAAAAAGTCCATTATTGCGTAGGGGTGTCAGGCCGTTGGCGTTGGCCCAACTTTGCACCCCCGCGTATACGACTTACGCAACTCACCCCTGGGCCTAACTCAGGGGAAAATAGTAATTGTCGCGTGGGGCTCGGATATATTTTGTCCGAAAACCACCCCCAAATCACATAGGGCTAACTCCCTTGGGTTTTCCCGTGATTTGAGGATGATATTCATTGTCACGTGGGGCTCGGATATACTTTACCCGAAAACCACCCCCCAAATCACATAGGGCTAACTCCCTTGGGTTTTCCGTGATTCAGGGATGATATTCATTGTCGCGTGGGGCTCGGATCTATTTCGTCCGAAAACCACCCCCAAATCACCTAGGGCTACCTCCCTTGGGTTTTCCCGTGATTTGGAGGATGATACCTTTTGTCATGTGGGACTCGGATATCTCTTGTCCGACAACCCCCCCCCCCCCCCCCAATCGAATAGTGTCGAACCCCTTGGATTTTTCCTATGATTTGGGGTGACATTAATTGGTCGCGTGGTGCTTGGATATCTGTGGTCCAAAAACCACCCCCAAGCCTCATTCGGATAATCCGATGGGTTTTTCGTGGGATTTGGGGAAAAATGACTATTTGTCGAGCCACCCTTGGATATCTGTTGTCCAAACTACCCCCAGCCCCACTCGGGGAACCTCTTGGATTTTCCTCGGGGTTTGGGAGGAAGTGCTTGAAGTTGAGGGGCGCTTGGGTATCTTTTGCCCAAAACTACCCCTAAATCACCATAGGGAAATCCTCTTGATTTCTTGTGTGATTTGGCGATAAAGTGCGGTAGTTCAGCGACCCGGGGTATCTTTTGCCCGAAATCACCCCTAAATCCCCAATAGGGGGATCCCATGGATTTCTCGGGTGATTTGGGGAGGTAAGGCCGTCAACGAGCGTCTCGTGGATATCTTTGGCCTAGAACTACCCCTAACTCGCAATTGGGGAATCCGATTGATTCCTCGGGCAGATTGTGGGAAACTGCAGAGATCGAGGGGCTTGCGGGCATCTTTTGCCAAACACCACCCCCGACTCTCAACCAGGACTCTCCCGAGGCCTCGTATGAGTCGGGGTTGTCCCCAGGAGTAAGAGGATTCTATCGAGTGATCTGCCGGAGGATCCACCCCCAGTGTGGGTTCCGATTCCACATCGTGGTCAGGAGACCACCCCTCAACACATGCAGGACGGACAACATGGACCAACGGATTTGCGCCCTCCCCTTTTGTTATTACTATTATTATTATTATTATTATTATTCTTACTCAGTTTGTATATTGTTGGAGTTCAATAGTGGAACACGTAAGGACAATTTCGGTGTTTTATTTGGAGTTTGCCCGATTATCCCATCTTCTTCCCCGAATCCACCCCTCTCTCCACAACCAAGTACTGACCTGCCGAGAGGCTGGTCCGTACCCTTCCACCCTCTGGTCTAGGTTTAGTTTTTCCGAGTTACGTTTCCGGTTTCCGTTAGGTTTAGAGACGTTTAGGTTTAAGGGTTTTAATCTGTTGGCTGGAGTATTTTGCGGTGTTGGTCCCGCCGAATTAGACCAACTGGCGCCCATTTTCTGCCCCTGCGGGGGATGTTTAGTTTTAGGTTAACAGAGGGTCAGGAAGGGACGAAGGTGTCGGCAGTTTTCTGCGCGGGCAGAAAATGTCACGTCACAATGAGATACGTCCTGAAATTTCAGAAATTCTCTCAGAATATGCGACAATGTATCATTTAAATTTTGATGTCAATTCCATTTTTTGAGCATGTGCTTTTTTTATATCGGTCTTCATAATTTTTCATCGAAATATATGATTATCGTGATGAAAATGATGGAAAGAGCAATTTTAGTGAGATAAATTCCCGAATTCAAGAAATTCTACCAGAATATACGAAAATATTTTATTCAAATTTTTACGTGAATTGTATTTTGCAAGCATGTCTTCTTTCCTCATCGGTTCGGAGCAGAAGCCTATTATTTCGAAGTCTTCCAATTCAAGCCCTTCGTATAACAGTATTTCTTAGATCGAGTAATAAATCTGACGGTGTTTTTTTGGTATCCCTCTATTCAATTGATGTCATATAATATTATTATGGGGACTGCATGATATAAACTACGAGAAAACAGTGGAATCGATCACATGGAATGATAGTTCTTTCTATAAGACGATTCAATATGATTGGATAATAAGTGAAAGGAGAACTCCTAAGAGTTAAGTTTCTTTAGCTGCTCTCTCAAAATACTTTCAGCTTCAATCAGACCTTCGTAATCAATTAACGCGTTGATGATCACTCCATCACATTGAACATCATGGGGATTCTGTTTGAAAGCCTGGAAAAAATTGAAAAAAATGGTCAAAAGTATAATGTTCTGGAGGTAGAGGTGAATAATGAGTAGGAATACGTACATTGTATTCTTTAACCCGGTAAGACCCGCTGTACTTCTTTTTCAATCGATCTTTGGCGATTCTTCTGCAATTTGAAAGGATGCAAACATCATACTAAGTCATAAAGCAGATATAATCGGGTTCAACCTTTAAACTAAAACCGATGAAACCGAACTATGGAATAATATACGACTTTTGGCATTTTTGATATTGATCCATCGGAAATTGCTGTTTTTGGAAAGAAGAAATATTGGTGCAAGTACGTGTAAGACGCTTTTGATTGCTACTTCTTTAAAAGCCTAGGAAGAAATATTTTTTTATCTATTCTTATTTTGTAGAAGAAGAGAGAATGGAATGAAAATATTTGAAGGAGTAGTTGAGCATATATTCGAGTCTTTAAAATAAAAAATTCATCAGAAAATATAGAAAAATGATGACACCAAGGCCATTCTTGTAAGGCGCTTCGAATTGGAAACACTGTGACGGTTTTTATTGTCATATAATTGATGAAAACCGGAAAAATAAGTAAAATTGACTGAAATCGCGATAATGACCGCAATTCGCGGTACCCGGTGAGGATAGGATTCACATAGAGTTATTGCAATGAATGTCCAGGGTGAGGTCAGCCATTTTCATGACCTCACTTATCATTCTTGTTTACTTTTGTTTGATCCAACTCCAAAATTTGGAGGAAAGTACTCGTAGTGGGATTTTTCCCAGTCCCATGAGCAAAGTAGCGGAATCGCGGACGATCCAGAGGAATCTGGACCGGAGCAGCATTCAAGGAGCTGGTCCAGCACCAACCAGCACTGATGGACGTTAGCCAACAGCGAGGGAAACCGGAGACCACGAGGGACAACGCAGTGCACAGTGAAGATAAAGACTAACCTTATCCGTGTACAGTGTCGTGAAATTATTGTCCGAATTATGGTAATTATTTATTGTACATTATTTATAATTATTGAGTTCAAGCGAAACTTAAGTAAAGCCTGTGGCGGGAGTAGAGTAGTGGTGGAACTCACGCGACAATTAGTTTACTAGGGCCTCGGCTCTGCCGAATGTGACCGAAAACAACCAAGGGAACCCAACGCCGACTGTGGGAGAGAAGACTCGTTCTTCTTCTCCCGGGACACCGTGGCGATCACATTGTGTACGGAAAAGTCAGAAAAACGTATAGGGAAATTCCAGAAAAATTGTAAAGAATTACGTGAAGTCAAATAAAATAAGAAAAAGACGACACGGAGGAAAGGAAGCACGGATGAAGTAAGGTATGCGAGTCCCCGCTAAATTATAATTTTGAGTTAGAACAATTAATTTTACAGTAAAGATTAAAAGTAAAGAAAATGTCGAGTTAGCGTCTGTTTGGGGTGTTTTCATCCAAGCAAGATTGAATTCATTTTTGTTTATTCTGAGTTGCGTTTGAGGCTAATAATTAAGGTGGAATAATTATCGTATTCTACACAACACAATTAATATTTTCTCTGATAAATGTACATATATTGTTTTCTTTACATGTACCTAATTATTCTTGTTTGAATCAAAAGTTTCAGGAGTTTTGTGTGAAGTTTTTCGTCCGTCCCGAATACCCAAAGAGAGGGTATCATCCCCTCTCCCCCTTGGGATAAAGAAGGGTTTCACGTGAGAAAGCGGATAAAATTTAATTTACAATAAAACTTAGGGATTTGTCGTTTTCCCCCAAATTTGTAGAATTCTGCGCAAACGACTGGCACCCATTTTTTCAATGAGGCAAATTAATTGGGACTAAACGGAGTAAAATTTTGGAGCATTCAATTGGGTCAAAATAAATAATTTTTTTGTGCCTTTAACGGTTGGCCAAGGTCAGTGGAGCAAACCATTACGATGGCGCCCAATGCACGGGGCTAACGTTTGGGTATTCAGAGCAAAGCAAACGAAGCACGACAGTAGTGCTCAGTCAGTAAGACCACTGAAATAGAAGTTGAAGGTTCTCAGTCATGAGGCTGTGGTGGAGAATATGAGTAAAATAAATTCTCAGAATTGAGAACAAGAAAATAATAAAAATTAAATTTTTCGGAATTGGGGAAAAATAATAGATTGATTTTTTTCAAATTAAATTGCAAGTGAGAGAATAAATGAAAATGATTGAAATGGCGACTGCACAAAATATAATGGACAAAATTGACGAAATGACGGAGGAGGAGATGTGCATTGAACTAACCCGATTGGGGTTAGAAACAACTGGGAATGAGGATGAACTGAGAAGTCGTCGGATGAAACATCATGAAAAAGACGTATTAAAGTAGAGAAATACGAAAACAAATGATGATACAATTGACGAAAATGAGGATGAAGAGAAAAATCAGATCCATCGGTAAAGCCAGGGGACGAGGAAATAGATAAGGAGATATAGTCCAAGAGCCCAGCGCATCCGGACTGCAGTGATTGTATTAAAGCTGAAATTTTTTTGTAGAGGGCTCGTGATGGTATGGAACCATGAGGGGACCCAAGTTACCTTGAGTACCGGTCCAATGGGCAGGTAACAGGTAGCTCAGGTTAGTGAAAATTGTAGTTTTTTCAAGTCAAATCATTAAGGCTAATTTTGTTATATGTTCTTCTGGACACTATGTAGAACATATAAAAAATATTGCCGGACACTTTCCGCGGTCAATAACTAGTGCCGGACACTTTGAAGCGCGGTAAATAATGACACCATTCATGTCAAAGTATTAAGGTTGAATTTTTTATATGTTATTCGGGGGATTTTGATTATTTACTGTGTCATTTTTTCAATTCTCAGTACTAATATTCAATATTCAATAAATCATCCTTTCATTTCTCAAAAATGTGTTGACAAATATCCATTATAATAGCAATTACTATGTTGTATACCTACTCCTTTCAACTGGGTTTTTCCCAAATAACCTTTACTTTTCCCCAAGCTACATCACGTAGGCTCGGTCCCGTTAGTCCCTTTTCCCCTTTTTATATCGTTTTATTACTATAATCCATAGAGTACGAATTTCCTTAATAATCGTTTTATTGCACCCGTTGGTCTCAAATTCCTCGTACAAGCAATTCCAATTTCCCCGGGTTTTTCCCAATAATTTCCCTCAGCTCCCCAGCTACGTAGCGGGCCTTACCCCCTCTTTACCTCATACCTAGCCATTTCCACCCTCTTATCATAATATATGAAGTCCCAAATACCTCAAACACCTCAGTAAGACTTTAGAAGAGATACTGCTACCATCCGAGCAAGAATCTCAATACTATCTACCCTTTAAGTCATTTTGTAAGAAGTATCTAAAAACTCGACTTGAGTTTTTCAAAATTTGTAACAATAAAGTTAGATTTCGAAAAATAGTTGTTTTTAATAAATTCAACCCGGAATCGAACAACTATAACGGAGAGCGTTATGTCTGCGAGTATGCACTCTCACTCGCACTCGTATACGCAACGCTCTCGCTGTCTCACTCACGTGACCTTTTTATTGGGTCCGGGGGTGAGTTAAAGCCGTCAGTTCAGTCCGGCTGTTGGGGGAATATTTCAGAATTGTCCCCCGAATAACATATAAAAAATTCAGCCTTAATACTTTGACATAAATGGTGTCATTATTTATCGCGCTTCAAAGTGTCCGGCACTAGTTATTGACCGCGGAAAGTGTCCGGCAATATTTTTTATATGTTCTACATAGTGTCCAGAAGAACATATAAAAAAATTAGCCTTAATGATTTGACTTGAAAAAACTACAATTTTCACTTACCTGAGTTACCTGTTACCTGCCCTTTGGACCGGTACTCAAGGGAACTTGGGTCTCCTCATGGTTCCATACCATCACGAGCCCTCTACAAAAAAATTTCAGCTTTAATACAATCACTGCGGTCCGGATGCGCTGGGCTCTTGGACTAGAAGCCCTGTGATTGGATCGATATCTTCAGTCTCTGTAAAATCAATTTTAATTTTGTGCTTTGGAATTACTCCTTCACTAGAATCATTTCCATTCTTCGTCGGCTCTGCATCCCCTTTCTCCTGCTTTTTTTCTCCGTCAGCCATCGTTAATGAATTAGATAAATTTACTTATCTCGTTTTCAGTAGAAGAAATAATAAAGTCGTTGCTGTAGCGTGGATGTCCCAATTTTCGAACGTTTAAGGGTCTTCTATACTTCAATCACATGTTAGGAATGGTTCTGTTGACAAATAACGCGCAGGAATGTCATAAAATGATCCCTAATCCTTTTTCTACAAAGTGTGAGGAGGATTTTCAATTTAATATTAAAAAAAGTCATAATTTTTACATAAATTGAAAGCGATGCTCATGGCCCAGTTTTCGGATACATGCATCGACATGTCCGAGTTTCCGGATGTTGCCGTCCCAGTTATCGGATGGAACAAATAAAAAGGGATTCTGATGAGTAATTTCGGTAATTCCGCAGTATAGCTCTGCCAACTGAAAATTAGTGTTTTGGACGTTTTCTTTGCAACTTTTTTCATCCGTCATGTTTAGTGCGCCTATTCTAGGCTCGCATTGAGTTCTATTTTCAAAAATTATAATTACAAAAATTTTTTTACAAAATAAGTGGAGTTGTGAATTTCGAGTCAAAAAACTTGAATTTTATTCATTGTGTTCAACAACTCAATGAATATAACATTCTTGCTTAATCAAATTTTATTTTATTTTATTTTAGAGTAATAGAGAAAAATATTAAATTTAAAAGAGAGTAGAGTTCATTGTTTTGATTGAGTGTGGGAGAGGGGGCATGATGAGAGGTGAGGTAGTCGTGAAATAATCGATTTCTTCCTGACAAAGACAGTTGGTGTGAAAACACAATGATAAACAGAGACCAATGGTCTTAAGAAAACGGCAAATTTGGAAATTCAACCAAATGAGTCTTTTCTAGACCAGTATGATTTTGGTTCTCTGCAGTGAAACATCAAAACTGTGTGTTTTGTAATAAAAGTTAGTTGCCACCACTGCAAAAGGTTTTTTTTTTTTTTTTTGGAAAATCCAAATTTCAGATGAGTATTTCGAAGTTTCATTTAATCCGTATTAAATTTATTGAGGTTTTTTTTCGCTTTTTTCGTTTCAATTGGTATGAGGTATTTTTTGATTGATATTGTTCCACGCGATGTGTACAAGTTATTGACTAGAGGAAAAAGTACGCATTTTAATGCTCTATGTACTTGTTCTCCTAATAAGTTAAAAAATTAAAATTTTTAATGCTCAATGAAGGTGAGCGGTGTTTGAGTCAATAAATTTCTTCATCAAAATCCCGACTGTCGCATAGGATAGGTCGTGATAGGTTTTTTCGAGGCCTATGCACCACTACGTCCCCGTCGTGGCCTTGGGTTACGCAAAACGTGGTGATAATCTCAATTTTATTTAATTGTTGTTTTTTGAAAAAATTGGTTATTGACTTCCAAAAAAAGTTCGTTGGTTTTGGTAAAAATTTAATTAGGATTTGGTCTGCCTTCCTTGAAATCTTGTGACCGACCCTTGCCACATCAAAACACAACAATTTAATTCAAAAAATTCGGTAAAATTATTAAAAAATTTTGTAATATTTGGCAGAGTGAAACTGATGAATTACCGTAATTTCAATTAATCCATAATAATAATCATTCAAAATATTTACTTCCACAAACACAACATAATATTAAATACACTCTGAAAAAAATCACTAATTAACATTGTTCATGTTCATCTTTCAACCTCAACTTTGGTAGGAGAACTATTCAAGTTTCCATCACTCTTCACACTATCATTGAATATTCTTCTCTGATTTCATTCGCCACATCCGGTTTGTCATCTTTCATTTTTCTCTTAATTCTCATTTTTTATTTTTCTCACCAGAGAGACTCTCCTCTTTAGATTCCCCTTTCAATTTTTTTTTGCTCCATGGCCTTTTTGTTTGACGATGGAAGCCAATGTAGCAGATTCCTTTTCATTGGTATTTAAATCACGATGTCGAATTCACTCTTCTTTTCTCATTTCTTTCTCTTCTTTTTCGTTTTCGATCTTATTTTTATAATGATTTCTGCCAATCCTCATGGCTATATGTAACTTTGTCGTTCATCTTCACTTCATCTCTAATATTTATTTTCAATATTTTTTCTTTCACTCAATAATATTGATTATATGATAGTTATTTTTATTCTCACTATATTATATTGGGGATTCTGTAATTAATTAGCATTATTTAAAAAATCCGGATCATTGATGAAGTGAGGTTAAATGAAGGAAATCGCTATCCGAAAACTGGGACAATCTGCAATTTGGATGTCCCAGTATTCGGATATGGAATTTTGTTTGAAAAATGTTGATTTTATTGTTCATTTCCACACTCACGTTATTCTTCAACCTTTTTTCCCTTATAAATAATAATTTCAAGTACTTTTATACAGAACTTCCGTTTTTTGAGCACTACGGCCACACGAGGGATTCTAACCTCTGTGAACAAGCAACAACTCGAAATGTAGAGCGAGTGATGTGGACTGTCATTTAAATTTGAATTGAAAAATCTCACAGTGACAAAAATACCTTCTCCTTCGATATTACGCAGGAGAATGAATTCATTGTCAATAAGAATTGAATTTTAGTTTAAATAAATAAAAAATAATCGAGTAAATATTGAATTACTAATGCAAAAACAGTCTGCATCCGGAAACCTGGCCACATCCGAAAACCGGGACGCCCACGGTACTCTCTATTCAAATTGGATAGCACGTGGCTGTCAGTGAGTCGATGCGTCAGTGCCTCACTCGTAGGCTATCCCCTCTACTCTCTTTGCTCCGCTGCTAGTCGATGGCTCTCGGTGATGCTCGGCTCTGACGTCAAACGCGTCACTGCTGTTTGCCGCTGGTGGGGATGATGATAGTTTCTTTCTCTCGCACTTGCAGAAAATTCACGATGAATTTTCGATGCTCAAGACGCGCGTGTTTAAACGTAAACAAACTCGACACTCAATGTTTTTGTCACAGATTAGCCCGATGCGATTGTTCTCGAATACCGAATTTTATTTTATTTTCTCGAATTTTCGACTAAAATTCTTTAGATAATTTCACTTGATTTTAGACGAAATAATTGTTCTCGATTCAATTAATTTAATTAAACTCACGATAATTTACACGATAGAATTTATTTTATTAATTGATTCAATAAATTCACTGTAATTTACACGTGGTAGTTATTTTTTTATTAATTCAATTAATCCACTGCGCGCACAATAATGTCTCAATTTT
Organism: Aleiodes leptofemur; assembly: GCA_963942555.1. NCBI lineage: Eukaryota > Metazoa > Arthropoda > Insecta > Hymenoptera > Braconidae > Aleiodes > Aleiodes leptofemur. The sequence goes on from OZ012614.1 coordinate 6,272,119, forward strand.
GATGATTTTCAGAAAAAGCCTACCTTTTAATCACTTGCAATTTTTTCGCTACTGTCTGGCCGCTCGAAGGACCATGTTAAGAATTTCCTTTCTTTTTTGGGTAATTCTTGGAGAGAATTTCGATGCAACTCGCCGAAACCCTCTGATGACTTACTCGTGATGACTGTATGAATTAGCCGGCTCTCCGGATGGCAAAGCGGAATTGCAAACAGACAAAAAGAATAGACCACACAGTAAAGATGCTAGTAATTAAAGAAATAGAACACGTGATTATTATAAAAATAAACTTTTTAATTAATAACGTGATTTGATACAAAAGCAATAATTTGCCCGTACTGATTCTCATTCTCTTTGTGATAATGGTCTCGATTATCTTTGATAATTGTCTCTAAGTTCACTGATAATTGTCTCTGAATTTCACTGATATTAAATTTACTCTGTATTAATCGCGGTTGTAAATCGTGATTAATTCGATGAATTTTCTCTATTGATAAGCTCTCTCAAACCGTTAAATAATGCAATTATTTAAATGCCTCGTGTCTATCGACTTGGCGTCGGTTTTTCTCACTTGATTCACACACTTATTGCTTTGATGGATTCTCGACGATAAGTGACGCGTTAGCACGTGCCTTTTTGATTCTACGCGCTGCTCAAAGGATCAACGCGCCTCTGGTGACCATTATGGTAATTTTTAATTGATTCAAGTGATGATTGATCGACTGGACCTTCAGGACCAGTCGATAAGTTAGCAAGATTTTGAACACGGTGGTGTGAGAGGAAGAACCACGCAGGTGCGCAGAGAGACCTCTAGACAAGGAGAAGCAGCCTCAGCCGATATAAATAGACCCAACGACACGGTGAGCAGTTAGTCTGCCTTGGGCGGCAGTTCTCGAGAGGATCGGGAGTAGTCCCTGGAACCTCTACCGCTCGCTTCGGCGAGAGTTATCGTTGGGTGCCCGTAGCGTGGCTACGTGGCGTTTCTCGTGTGGATGGAAACGCCCGGTATTCTCTTGGGGACGATAGATCAGAAGAATACTGCGAACGGGTTGATCCAGAGGTTATGGCGGGATATCTCACTCCGACTGGTTCTTGCTAGATGGGCTGTGAATAGATCCACGCCACTCTACCATAATCAGCACACTGGGTTACCGGGAATGAATTGCTCATGCTTTCCATTGGGGTCAGTAATTCCCCGAGTAATTACTACCAAAGGTTCAGCAGGTTAGCCCAAAACCGCCCTAAGAGGTTAAGCGTGGTGAGCCCAGGAAAAACCAGCACACAGTGAGTTTCGTTCATTCCTCCGGTAAAGAATAAACTGGCGCCCACGCTATTGAACCGTGTGTGTGGAAAGGGATGGCCGGAAGTGTGATGGGACTGGACGAATCCCGTTACAGAATGTATGATGTGATCATAGAAGAAGCCACTATCAGGAATTGCTGATTGTCAACGATCCCTTTTTGTTTCAGGTGCCACAAATGTCGTATATCACCGACTCTGAAGGAAGAGGAAACTGATGGTGTCATTGTTATGTTCCTCGCTCGGGGTTCACCCAGTAGTGAGATTTCTGAAGCCACGACTGATTGCTCGAAGTGATTTCTTAGGGAATGTTCACAGGCCGGGTCAATGGGAGAGGCAGTCATTTGCCGTTTCCATTACAATTTTGAAATCTCCACTTTCGATACGATTTGGGTGACCGTAGAATAAGAATTCTTGAGGAGTCAACCCATCGATGAAAACAATTCTAAGCCAGCAAAATAGTGGTCTAGAAAGACCACTGATATCATTTGGAACCAAATCACTCAGCCATTCGGAGGATGGTGTGATGGAGTCTGGAAGGAGGAACCGCAAACAAAGAAGTTTTCTGAGAATTAATTGCTGTCTCTCTTGTTAGAAATCCAATTCATTATGCTCTTGGGCCTTGTGGAGTAATGCCAGCGTGAATTGATTCCATGGGACCTGTACGACACAGTTGGGCCATACTGCAGTAATGGCCTGTTTTAAATGCCAATCGCAATTGGTGTTCACGCTTCCTACGTCGTGATTATCTAATGATACTTGTTTCATGTAGGAAAGTGTTGCCTGCAGATATTCCCTCGAAACATGAGTTACATCAGCCCACCCAATGACGTAAGCTCTACGTCGATAAACTGCGGCCATATGTAATACAGTCTCAGTGTCACTGAAATTAGGTATGACGTCATTACTAGCAATAATTAGGGGATTATCGATTACAGGAAATCCACGGACAAGCTCTGCGTCACCAAATATGGTGGAGCAATCGTCATTTCTGGTAATCAAACTGCCCAAGGATAGTGCTCCATGAGTATGTACTAGACTGTGCCAAATTTGACGACTATTTTTTTTTCGGCTCCCAAGTGAAAATTACGTTTTCCATTACGAAAAAATAATGTTACCCAGATCCGGGCTTCCTATTGTTTTTTTCCAGTTAGCGCTAGCGTAAATAAAGATTTTTCAAGGAAAAATTAAAAAAAAATGATTTTGAACCTCAAAATTCATGGAATATGATCTCTGAAGATTCAAAAAATGCATCATTCCGTCAAGAATTCAATGCTCAACGTAGATAATCTTGGACGCAGTCAAAACAATGGTCTACACGCCTTGTAGACCAAATATAAAGCGAATTTTCCCTTAATTTATTACTAACATTCATTCTTATACACATATCAAACAATGAATGTGTAATTAAAACTTGTGAATTCCATTTTCTAGACAATCCTCATGATCCAAAGAACCAATTTTCGTCCCTCAATTCTCCTCTATATTTTTTTCTTCAACTAAAAATCATAATAATAGCAACCAATATGAAAAAAAATTATATCATTTCATCACTCATTACTAGGGCCCGGACGTTCCTTTAAAATCCTGACCAACGTGAATATAACGCTGGGTCAAAATTTCCAAATTCATTAAATTACGTCAAACAATCAAACGGACAGCTATAAATGAATAGAATTAGACAGAAAATTAAATAATAATAATTATGCGGTGAAAAATTCGTGAGAAAACGAGGAGAATTGGGGGGATTCGAGAAAATATTATATTCCGCGAGGGGAACTGGGGGGAATTTGAGAAAATATTATATTTGGCGAGAGGAATTTGGGGGGAATTCGAAAGAATACTATATTCCGCAGGGGGAATTGGGGGGGAACTCGAGAAAGAACTATACTTCGCAGGGGGAATTGGAGGGGAATTCGTCCAGAACACTTCTGGACGAATTCCCCCCCCAAATTTGCCCAACAAAATATAGTATTTTCTCGAATTCCCCGCGTGAAATATAATATTTTGTCGAATTCCCCCCGAATTCCCCCAGTGAGAGATAGTCTTTTCTCGAATTCCCCCCGCGAAATATAATATTTTTTCAAATTCCCCCCAATTCCCCTCGCGGTATTTTCTCGAATTTTTCTCAATTACCCCCGCAAAATATAGTATATATTTCTTACCTTGAGCTTTCTCGCAAATTTTCCACCACATAATTATTATCATATAATTTTGGCTTTTGTATAGTAGACGTGACAAAAGTTCAAAAATATATATCCTTTAAAATTTTCAATAAATTCAATTTTTTATAATTTAGTATTAATATCTACAATTCATTCAATGTATTTGAAATGAAAATAGTCGGAAATAATAAATTTTACACGTGAAAATAAAGTCAGTTTATACCGGCTTATCTCAGTGTTTTGAATTGTCATGGGAGAGGGAACGCGGTGTGCGGTGAGAGTCAACAAGCGAAAATTATCGATTATTTTTGCAAATTGAAGACATTTACATGAGTAGGACAGAGACCATTGGTGTTGGAGGGGGAAATATTGGGAAGAAGAACCTTTATAGCCTTCTTCTATCCAGTGAGTCTTCTGGTGTTCCTATAATGGTTAACTTTGTTTCTTTCTTTTGAAAAAAGAAAAAGTGTAGTGTCTCAATGGATTACCGGTGGATTTACAATTCCAGATGGTAATTTTGTAATTTTCTAAATCTGAATTAAAATTATATGTGTTTTTCAATTTAATTAAAAAAATTTTCTCTCTTTTTCTCGAATATGTACGATAAAATTAAATGGTTGTTATCATTCCACGCGAAGCATTCACGTTATTGACTAGGATGAACAAAAGTACGCATTTTTATGCTCTATGTACTTGTTTCCTGGAAATTATTAAAAATTAAATTTTTAAAGCTCAAAGAAGGTGAGCGGTGGTTTTTGTCACTAAAAATTCTTCAACAAAATCCCGTGAGTCGCATTAGGTTAGGTTGTGTAGGTTCTTTTGAGGCCTATACACCACTACGTCCCCGTCGTGGCCTCGGGTAATGCAAAACGTGGTGATAATCTCAATTTTGGTATTTTTCGTTTTTTCCGTTTTCATGAGTTAAACTTCCCAGGAAAAAATTGATTGTATTTTTCAAAAAATTTGAATTAGGACGTTGTTCTCACGTCGCGTTGTGTTACTGACCCCTAGACAATTGAAATATATCAAAAAATTGCACATAGCTGTCAGTTTGATAGTTTGACGTGAATGATTAGATTAAAAAATTTTGACTCAGCGTTATATTCATGCTGGTCAGGATTTCAAAGGAACGTCCGGGCCCTCCTCATTACTCACAACTTTTATTGACTCAGAAGTTTTTGATCAATATTCATAGCGTTGATGCTTCTATTCATGGCACTAATTATAGTTATTGATATTCGTGAGTGATTTACCAACATGTTACTCCAAATGTTAGTCAGAAGATGTTGCTAGCTTCTTTTTGAAGTGAAACTTCTTATACGAAGTCCTCGCGTTTAACGCCATTGCGTTACTTTTCCACGCTTTGGTGGTGGGGGAAAAGGAAGAGAGAGAGAACGAATGTGCGCATGTGCACTCGTTTCCCTGCAGCATTGCTCGTCATAGTAGGACTAGTGAAGGGATCGACATCGGCTTTCTTCGACGTCCATGCCCCACCAAATAATCTTTGTCTTCGGCATGCCTCGTGTGTCGATTCTTTCGTTAGTACGACAATACCTGTCCTGTGACTGTTTATTTTCTATTATCAGTTATCCAAGAATATATCGGAAACTAAGTGGGATAGAGTGATTCTGCCTTCCTCCTTTTTTGTAGATCTTTAAATTCTCAACAAGAAAGCTCGAAGTTGAAACTGCTCTATCTTATTCAGATTCCGAGATATTCTCAAGGAACCATTGACAAACAAACCAAGAAAACAGGAGAAAGTTTTTGTTTTGTTGATGATTTTCTGGGAATATGTCAGAAACTACGTAAAATTGCGTTATTTTGTTCAAATCCTGGCTATGGTATAGGAAATTGCACCCTTTGTTAAATTTATGTTTAAACCAATTTATTTAATTTTTTGGTGTATGTAATGAGATGACATGTGATGTAGTTATTTTATCAAGTTATAAAAGTTGAATTTACAAACTTACTAGGTCATTGTCACTTCAATTTGTCAAAATTGGAGTGAGAAGGACCAACAAGTTTTTGTTATTTCCCATTCGTGCTTCTACCGTGCTCCCCCCTCTCTGTACATGACAGCAGAGCCACGGCGTGCACGTGGAGGGGCTCCGGCTCCAAAAAATGTGTTTGGGTCCTGATGCTAAAAATTAGCCAACAGGTCCAAACAGTTGATGACAATGGAGGTCTTATAATGGTACCTGGAGCTCACGTCCGAGGACGGATCTCCCGTTTCACCTGACCAAAACGTGAAATGAAAGTTAATGATGTTATTGGATCAGTCTCCTTACGCTACTCCCACTTCATAGAGCAATTTGTTTGTAAAATTAGTTTACTTTGGTTGAGAAATCTCCAACAATCAATTTGCTCTCTTTTCATGTGCTATTATTGTTATTTCCATTGTTAAAACAATTAATTATTCGAAGCAAACGCCTTAATCCAACTTCAACACATCTTCTTAATTAAATTATTTGGTTAAATTCGTACTTTTTTATTAAATTAGTAAATGACTCAAAAATTATACATGTGACTGTACCCTACATTCTGACTAGCAAGTTCTAACTCCCAAGGAGAGACCCTCCTTATGTTGTCATAGAATTCATCAAGTATATCAACAGGACCATGTCTCATGATGAAGTAAAATTCAGCGAAATGTTCGAAAAAATATTCTTTCTTCAATCCATATTTAGGTAGAAAGTTTTTTAGGCTGTGCTATGTGCTTTCAATGATGTTGGTGCACGCACCTGTTGTTGGGTTTACATAATGTTGAGAGTGATTGACAGAGAAGTGTTCAAACCCTTCTTTGGAGAGTTGACAATAAGATTTCCAACTGTCTGTGTGAACAATTGCGCCAGGTGACACATGCTTTCTAATGATCTCAAAAAGCGTTTCTTTTGAGCGCCCTTGAACCAGCACGGCAAACATTCTGTTACTTTCTCTCTCACTCCCCCCCACAACCCAATAGCCTAATCTCGCTCTACGTGAATTTTCTCCCGGACCAATTCTGGTCTCGTCGATCTCCACCACCTCATTCACACCCAATTTTTTGAGATTCGTGAAATAATGGATCTTGCACAAATTTCTGGAACGATGGTTCCATTTTACAGCGGTCATAGATGTTATTTGACATTGTACTTGAAGAGTTCTTTGAGTTGGCCCAAAAATAAGTTCATATGCAAAAAATCTGTTCAAAATCCTAATATCAATTTTACTGTGTTCGAAAATAGTGTCTTTGAATATCGAGACTCGAGTGTAGCACTTTTTATTTTTATTTATTCTTCTGCAAGTGAAGTAAGACTTGTCTTTACTCAACTTACAATCCTTGTTACACATTGGGCAAATTAACCTATGTAAAGTTATTCTTTTTTCTCTCAAATAATCTAATATTCTGTCTCTATTTTCGCAAATTGAAATAAACTCATGTAAAAACATTTTGTTCGTTGATAAATTCAGTAAGTTATTCAGATGAAAAAGTTCTTACTTGGACAAAATTGACGATTTTTTCACACTTTCCACTTTTTTCCTTTGTTGACCACGTGTTGCTCCTTTCGTTGCCGGCGCCATTAAGGCAGAAAAATTGTCCTTGCATTGATATATGCAAATATTGGCGCTGTGGGTGTATCGATGTATAATTAGTACAATTTCCACAATGCGGGAATTTTTGAATCAAGAAATACGAGGGGGTGGTTATCTATACAAAAGCCCAAATCCTCCTTCATAGCCTTGGAAATTCTCTACAGAAGGCCTTCACGTAAAATCGATGTATTTCGCTCAGTTTCCCAGTTATTTTCCAATATTATTGACAAAAAAAAGCCTACGTTTCTTGTTATTTGAATTATTCATCCCCGGAAGTTTTTTTGAGAATAGTCAGAAGCGGAGGAAGATGCAGCGATCTCACTCTAATTTTTTTTCTTGAATTTCAAGACAAGCTATTAGAAAGGATTAGGTCGAAATGGCTTTACCTCGCTGAGTTTCCAAGATATTCTCAAAAAATCATTGGAATAGGGTTACTTTTCTTTCTAAAATAAGTCTATTTTTTAAAATTTGTTTTTGATAAATATCCCAGAAACTAAACGAGATAGCGTGATTTTGCCCTGATCCTTTCTTTGTTGAAAATTTCAAGAGCTTCAGAAAAAAATGGAATCGAAAAGGGCATTTCTCCGTTAGATTGTGATATATCTATAAGTCTATGTTCTGGTCTTAAGATTTTGATGAATGTCTCTGAAACTAAGCAAGATAATGAAATTTTCGTAGAGACCCTTCTAGTAGTTGTCGAGATTCCCTGCGAAAAAAAAAAATCTTCAGAAAAATTTCGTCATCTCGCTTACTTTCCGAAATATTCATGAAAAGAAATGAATGTTGAGGGAGAGAAAAATATGAAGTTTGTAGACAAATTGAGTGCTCTTTATCATCAATTTTCTTTCAATGTCTGGGAGTCCAAGCAAGATAGGGTATTTTTGCACTGATCCTTGGACGATCAGCAAGAAGTTTCACTTCTGCCGTGCGTGAATTTCACGCACCCTCTTTTTTTTCTGAACTTTACAAGTGTCAAGTATTTTCATTGAAGCATTATGATTTCAGTTTGAAAAAGAGTGCAAAGACGAATGAAAAGAGCATAAAAATTAGTTCTATGGATCATGAGGACTGTCTAGAAAATGAAATTCACGAGTTTTAATCACACATCAATTGTTTGATATGTGTATAAGAATTAATGTGAGTCATAAATGAAGGAAAAATTCTCTTTCTATTTGGTCTACAAGGCGTGTAGGCCATTGTTTTGACTTCGTCCATGGTTATCTTCGTTGGGCACTGAATTCTCGACGAAATAATGCGTTTTTTGCTTCCGAATGGAAGCATTGTTTTCGTCGGATTTTTCGATTTTGAGATTTCATCGGAATATGACTTCAAATGATCCAAAACGTCAAAAAATCATATTTTTGAAGCATGTCTGTATGTGTGTGACTGTGTGTGTCTGAGTGTATTGCCATGTATCGTCATTTTCTCCGGAACCGCTATACTCAGCGCTCTCTAAATTTGACTGTATTTTTCCTCTGCATGCACAATGCTGTCATAAAAATTTCAGCGAAATCGGTTGAATAGTTTCCGAGAAAAATCGAATTTTCAAAAAACCGTTTTTTTTAATTTTCTCGATGAAAAATTCATTGGTAGTGCCCAGTTTGGGCTATGATATTCATCTCATTAAAACTCACATTTTTGACTATTGTCAAATTTTTCTCTGATTCTTAGTTTTGGAAATTATTTCAATTTTAGTGATTTTCAGTTCATATTTTAACGGAACGATAACTCGATAAGTATTTGAGATAGAGACTTCAAATTTCGTCAGTTTGTACATCTGATGGAGGTACAGAGTGCTATTGAAACTACGCAAAATACGTCGAGCCGTTTCTGAGATATTTGCAAAAAATGATTTTTCTTTAAAGGCGTATTTCTCAAAAACTACGCGACAGATTTGCACCAGCTTGTACTTAAAAAATTTGTTATAATGAAAGGAATAAACTCTCTGAATTCCCAATTGATTGGTCAAGTATTTATTTTTATTTTGAAAAAAAATAACATTTTTATTAAAAATCGGAAATGTCAATTTTTCTCAATTTTTTCCCAAGAACACACATTGTTTTTATTTCATGATAATGAAATATATAATTTTCCGAATAAAATAAGACCATTTTCATCCTGATATGATGATGATAACATTGAAAAGTTGAATCATCAAATTCAGAAATTAATTAATTCATGTTAATTAAAATGATCATTATTGGATTAGAGATTGGAAATTCCATTCGGAAGCCTACTGCCAATTGTATCGGCAGAATATTCAATCTAAGAATTCAAATGACCCACAAGGGGTTAACACCTGCTTGTTTTAATGTTTAGAGATCATATTCCATGAATTTTAAGGTTTAAAATGATTTTTAAAAAAAATTTTCTTGAAAAATGCTTATTTACGCGAGCGCTAACTGGAAAAACAAGATAGGAAGCCCGGATTTGGAGAGTATTATTTTTTCGTAACGGAAGATGTAATTTTCACGTGGGAGCCGAAAGAAAAAAATAGTCGTTAAATTGGGTACAGTCTAGTATGTACGGACATGTGCAGTCATTAATTAGAGTGCAACATTCGTTGTAACCTTGAGAAGAAAAGAAAAGTAATGAGGGGATTGTCGATCACAGGAAATCCACGGACAGTGTCAGCGTCAGCAAATATGGCAGAGCGATCGTCATTTCTGGTAATCAAACTGCCATGAATAGTGCTCCATGATTATGTACGGACATCTGCAGCCATTTATTAGCGTGCAACATTCGTTGTAACGATAAAAAGGAAAGAAAAGTAATGGAGCTGAGTTCTGAATAACTCATGTTTGGGTTTGGATGGTGAGAATTAGAAAAGCTTTAGGAATTCTCAAAAGGGACATCAAATTTATCATCTTCAGGGAAGCTGTATCTGAACATGTCAAGAGAGGTAAAAAATCATCATCTACAGTCCATTCACTTTTTGAGATAAAGACTTCACATGTATGACGAACTTGCCGACGCAGAAGGTTATTGTACAGCTGACTTAGCAAAATGACCATGTCGATGACACCAGAGCTCAGTGCACAATATCACTTGCACAACAGCTGGTGCGAATTAATGAGCTCAATAGCACACCAATAAACTTGAATGGATTTCTTTCTATTCATCCGAGTCTACAGACGACCAACAGAACATTCCACAGGAAGATGCAGTGGAAGATGGAAGATACATCGACGAATAATTTCAATCAGAGAATCAATAGGTCAACCAAGAAGACACTAAAAAGAAAAAAGAAATATATATTGTTACGCCATATTTGCGTTACAAGTTAAAATTTATTGTTAGACCGGTATCGCGGTGAACATTACCGTTTTTGCTTCCGAATGGAAGCTATGTAATCATGACAATTTTCGATTCCAATTTTTTCAATAGAGGATACTTAAAATGGTCTAAAAAGGAAGAAAATTACATTTTTAGCGCATGCCTGTGTGTGTGTGTGTGTGTCCGTATGTGCATAAAAGTCTCAACTACAGTAAAACTGTTTCATAGAAAAATTTCATATTTTGTGGGAAACTTCCTCTCGACGAGCTCTATTTTTTAAGCTTTATTTAAGGAGAATCGGATCAGTACTTTTTGAGATATAGCCATTTTTCGAAAATCAGTTTTTAATGGAATTTCTGGAAACTATCCAACTGATTTTATTTATACTCATATATTATCTCAAGAGTTGTATCAGTTAGATGCCTGTCAATTTTGAGCTTATTTGCATAATTAGTTCTCGAGTTCTTGCTGTTTTAGTGAATTTGTCAAAATTTGATATTCTGATGATGGTTTCGAAAAAGTTATATCAGTGCTTTTGGAGGTATTGAGGCTCTGAGTGGATAGAGAATAGAATGCTGCATTGATTAAAATCATCAATAGTTCTGCCAGATCACTGGATTAAAAAAGAATGCATGAAATACATCCATCTGAGGAACTCTTGTTTCCAGCCATTATTGAGTTCTGAGCATTGAATAGATGATGAATCCGAAAGCAAAATTCATCTATCGCTCCATAAATGATAGTTTTCAAATATTCAGGTCAGTATTCTGAATTCAGGACAGAATTCATGAGTACTTGAGTTAGGTTAGGCAATAGAAGAAACAAGGTCAATAATTGGCATCTGGTACTCGCGAATATATCTGGTACCTCAATATACTATCCTCAATCGATATAATTGTTCAAACATATACAGTACATTTTTGATAGAGTGCCACTCACGGGACCGTGGGGAAGAGTGCCCGAGAAATGGGTTTCCCCAACTATGTATCAGTAGGCCAGCACTATCGCGAGCGTGCCACACGTTCAATATATTGCCAACGGCTTTGTCTTTGTCGTAAGAATGTAACTGCACAATAGAGTCAATAATACAGCATCATCTACTGATTGTTCATAGGGATATTGGAAAAAACATCAACAACATCAAAATATTGTCAAATCGCGACGTTTTGTTGGAACGCTTAGCTGAAGAATGAATAGGTTTCACGTTTGGTTGCAGAGCCTGGAGAAGCTGGAATTGTCCAGCGAAACGTCGCGATTTGATGATATTTTGATGTTGTTAATGTTTTTTCCAACATACCTTTGACCAATCAGTATATTAACTCATAAAATTGGAATGAATCCGGTAATTATAGAGCATAGTCTTCGATTTCTGAACCTCATTGCTCAGCAGCACTATTGCGAACGTGTCGCACGTTTGCAATAGTGCCACCACAGGAATAAGATAGCAAGCGTGGTGGGACATGATCGGAGCTCGCATCGAAAGGAAGGGCACTCTATCGAAAGTGTACTGTACTGCTAAGTAAGATATTGAAGTCCATTTAACAAATTAAGTTTTTTATTGCGGGTTAATAAATATAATAATAACAGACTTTCGGCCATTTTAAATTAGTCTCCGTGAAGCACTCTTGTATGAAAAGGTTACCGTTATAACAAACAAATCGTCATAAGCAAATGATCTCTGAAACGAGAGATCAGAAAGGAACGAATAACTTCAACCAGCTCGAATGACATCTGATTATCGATTAGTAAAAAATCGATAAATACAAAAAAGACAGTTACGGGATATAAAATTCATTAAGAATGACACGATAATGGATAAATTGAATGAATAACTTCCATTCGGAAGCATATTGCTGAAGTATTAGCAGGAAAAGCTATATCAGTTGAAAAGCAATACTATTATCCACTTGTTTCAAAAGGAAAATCACCAGAATGGGAAGTCCCGAGAATTGAGAAGAGGATTTTTTCTTATTGATAAACTAATTCCTTTCCTTTTGGATTTTCTGTCTTGAATATTCCCACTTCACGTCGGGAGGAGGCACTACCGGACGGACGAGGATCACAGGGAGTTACTGCGCTAAGATTATCGATGCAGAGAGCGGAAATCAATGGGAGGAGCTTCCCCTTAGCCTTTCGTCCCGACTGGTGGAAAATAAGGAAAATCAAGGACATCTGGAAATTCACAATTAATTAATTGCGACACATCTTACAGAAGATTCTATTATGGAAAATCAAATTGGAATTTTTGGTGTTAGGGTTGATTATTTATTCTTTTATGAATTAATTCGATTACCGAAATGAATTATGAATTGAACCGGTATGAAGGAATGCTCTAACGCTATTGGATAATCAATTGCGGGAAGAGCCACCTGTGTTCGAATTTTCGACGCACGCCTGCGTCTTCCCTCAATTTCCGTTTCAGTGTGCATGTATGTGATTAGAATTAGCGTGCACTGAGCCTCCTGGGCCATTGTACATGGGCTCTTTTGAAGAGCGAGAATTTTGGTGCGGATAATAGGTCCTCCCACTAGGGAGCCTCATCATCGAATTGCTGGCTTTTGTGTGACTTAGGAGGAAGTGACCACGATGGTTCAGTCTGGATTTCGCATCGCAGGAAGCACCGTACAGTCCTCGTCAACGGGCTCGTGGAGCAGAGCTCCAGTGACGTTGAGAGATGGGTCTCCACAACTTCCGCCGAGCCAGCGCCCATCCCGATAAAAACTCCTTTCACCGTGCTTCGGAGTAAAGGTCGTAGGGTGCTCCTAACAACTTCCTCGGGCCTGGCACGCCGAAGGAAGGTCTAGCCCTCCGACTCACTCCCTACGGCAGCAAGTCTGAACCGCATTACAGGATACAGAGCATGTGCCCGTGACACCTAGCTCCACGCTCATATGATCCTGCAAGGAACCCGTGGTCAGAGAACCAGAGCAGATCCTCTGCGCGCTCCAGCAGAGGAGCCTTGAAGTGCCCCTGAAGTCCCTCCGGAGCACTTGTTTTGCGTATCTCTTACGGGATTACACATGGGTCCTAGGAATAGCTGGTCCACTCTCGCAGAGCCTGGTACGAGGGTAAGGCAGAATTTGATAAGGTTTCGCCCGGTTCCTCAAAGGCATCGTGGAGACACTTCAACCCTAAGTGCCAGGCAGCCCTCAGCACGATAGCTTACACCTCGGCTTAGGGGAGCTGGTCCATGGCAGCACCTTCCTGTTCTTCCCCAGCTTTTACCCTCAGTCGGAGCGTGTATTACAACTGCAGGTGTTCCGCTGCGACCCTCATCCGAGGACCGCATAGTTATTCAGAATCACGCTATCGCCCCTCTGAAAGCATGCTACAGATCGGCCTCCCTCCTATCTGCCACCTGGAGGATGCGCTCATGTCGGCACTCAACCATCCCGGGCTTGTGCGTAGACCTTGAGTACCACTAAGGCCCGCTTGGTCCGTCCCCGGCCCAGGCACGGGCCGTTTCGGTAGATATCCAAGCAGACATGATTTATTTTCCGTTGTGATCTTGCAAAAAAAAAAAAGCAACAATTACCGTTGCAATTAATTTTTGATCGATGAAAAACTTTGTCGAGGGCATTAGGAATTTTGGGCGATTATCGGAGACTGAAAGGAGCTTCAGGGACTTCATTTTCGAGGTTAAAATCAACAACACTCCGGTGAGCGTGTGATTCATTCTCGGCATACTTTTGACATTTCTTTTGTTAGTGTCGTTATCACACGGTCAACCGCCATTTTCGGGTTTTCCGGGGCGTGATAGTTTTTTTTTTTATACTGTCGTGGAATTGAATTAAAGCGGTTTGTTCAATCAGCTTTCTCGTTTCTCGTCAATTTATTTTTTTTACTTCCGGGAAATGTTGCAGGGAGGATGATTAAATTTATTGTGATTCATTTTTTTAATATTCATTTTATTATTTTTTTGGAAATTGGTGTCTTAAAAATTTTTCGGTTCGGAATTTTATTCTCATTTTATTATTTTCTTAACGTTATTTTTTTATCACAGACGAAGGTTTGTTGTCGTATTATTTCATTTTTTTCTATTTTTTTAAATGAATTTTATTGGGTTGAAAACATCAAAGTGTTTCCATTCAGACGCCGATCGTTCATGAGAACGTGAAGACTCGAGGTGCTTCCACGCGGTAATTGGAATTAACTCAAATTTTGAATTTTCTTCTTTTTCTTTTCTTTGACTAACTTTTTTTAACGACATTTTGAATTGTGTTGTTGAATTTTTGTGATGGCATGTTAGTGGAAATGTCATGACTTTTGAATTCATTCTGATTATTCAATTTTTTCATTTAAATTATTTTGATTGTATCGAATCATGAAAAATTGATTTACGTGTGAAATTTTCAATTGATAACCGTAAAATTTCTAACTGTTTCAAAATTTCAAATTCAGTGACGAAGTATCCCTTCTATTAATTATTATTGTAATTTTATATTATTCTTGAAGATCAAAAATTCAAAAAAGGTAATAATATCGCTCTAATCATAAATACTGAACCAAAATTGATTTTTTTTTATTTTTCAAAATCTGTATTCCCAATCCGAAATTTTACAGGTGAAGTTGAGAACCCAGCCACTTCCGCTGTCATTAGAATTGTTGGATTCTTTTGTTGCTGACTAGCTGGACATTCACTTGGGAATCATTTTGGTTTATTCTTTTTTTTGTTCTTTTGAAATTTGATTTATGGATGAGAGGTCATCCTCCTTCCCAGCAATTAAGGTTGTTTGAATTAATTGGCTTTTGATGAATTTGACTTAATTTAAGTCTCACGATTTTCTTTAAGGGGGGGGGGGTAAGGGTTTATGCGTGAAAAAAATGTTTTTTTTACGAATTTTTTTTAGACGTATGGATTGAGCATTTTTATTGAAACCTTTTGAACATTATTGAGTATGGATTCAACAACATGAAGTAATTTTTTTATACGAAAATATCCACAAACAAGCCGGTGATGGAGCATTTCTGAGAACGTCCATTGAAATAGACGATTTGCGGTGATCACTGTATCTCAGCTAAAAATTATCAGAAATAAAAATCCATTGAAGTTTAGTCAAAGCATCATCAAATCCTCCCCCCAACGTTCTCTGATTATTTTTTTTTTTATTTTTCAATTTTTGGTGTTCATTTAAAGTAAAAACTGCTTTTTTTTTACGAAAAATTGCACCATTTTGTGGCACAATTTTGGTAGAAAACCCCTTTAATGTAAAAAAAAAAAATCAGAGAACGTTGGGGGGAGGATTTAATGATACTTTGACTAAATTTCAATGGATTTCTATTTCTGATAATTTCCAGCTGAGATACAGAGATCACCGCAAATCGTCTATATCAAAGAAACGTTCTTGGGAAAGCTCCGTTGTTAGTGAATATTTTTGCATAAAAGAATCACTCAATGTTGTTCAATCCATGCTTGATAATGTTCAAAAAGTTTCAATAAATCTGCTTAATCTATGCGTCTAGAAAAAAATCGTAAAAAAAGGGTTTTTTTCTCCACGCGTAAACCCTTACCCCCCCTTAATCCCCGTTGATTCAAAAAATACGTGACAACTTTTTGGCGCCCAACGTGGGGCGTGTTCTAAATTATCAGTCATTGTTGTTTGGGACTGAAAGATTCCAAATAAAATCACGGGATTTGGGTTTGTCGTTTTTATTTTGGAAAGAGGAATACAGAGATTTTTGTGACTGAATTAAAATTTTTTTTCCGAAAATTGTATTGTTTTTTGTATTGGTTGTAATTTATCAATACAAAATGGTAGATGGAACAGAAGCTAATCACACAGCAACTAGTGAGCCTTATATCAATCATGTTCGGACGGATAATTGAATCCAGAACTTATCGCTCTCTGCTTTGCAAAATATGTTGCGTGGTTTCGAGACTATCGATACGGGAAATATTGAAATTTGGAGAGAGCGTCTCTCGCGTGCGGCTTTGAGGCCTTTGAATCCAGAATGCCTTTGAGGCAGATATCATGTGGACCGAAGAAGACATGGCGTCGCATCCTTTGAATTTAACGGCAATTTCGAGTGCACAGAATGTACCAATTAGCGAAGAAATGGTAACGGTGAGTACAGGAATTTCAACGTCGACTACACAATGGACTGTCACTCCTGCCACTAGTACAGGACTAGGAAATTTGGATGCAGCTAATCTTAATTCGACAGTTTCGGGTTTACCGTTGGGTTCCCAGTTATCATCTCTTCCATTCTCGAACTCAACGTTGGCTAGTCCTCATCAGATTCCAAATACAGGTGGTGTACGACCACAGCATTCAGATGCATTTTTGATCAGTTTGGGAAACAATGATCTTCCATTACAGTTAATTGTGCCAACATTACCGGTGAATCCTCCACAGCCGGTCCATCCATTAATGGTTCCGGCTACGTTGTATGAGCTACACAACGTTAACGGCATACAAATATTTGCGCCAGTTTCGGCACTGCTTCCGATCTCAGAAGATTGTAACGCTTGGCTCAACTGACCTTGGCCAACCGTTAAAGGCACAAAAAAATCTTTTATTCTGACCCAATTTAATGCTCCAAAATTTGACTCAATTATTTCCCTAAGTAATTTCCCTCTTAAAAAATGGGTGCCAGTCGTTTTAGCGAAATCTTGTAAATTTGGGGGAAAACGACAAATCCCCAAGTTTTATTTAATTTCAATGAATAACAAAAATCCCAAAAAGACTCTAACTTAACCCGCTTTCTGACGTGAAACTCTTGTCTTATCTCAAGGGGGAGGGAAGACGATACCCTCTCTTTGGGTATTCGGGGCGGAGCAACAACTTCACACAAACTCCTGGAAATCTCGGTTTAAATAACAAAAAATTAGATATATTCAAAAAATAATATGTGTACATTTAAATCAGAGAAAATAGAAATTTTTCTTAGGAATAATACGATGATTATCTCACTTTAATTATCAACCCTGAACGCAACTCAGAATAAACAAAAATAACTTTAATTTTGCTTGGGTAGCTACACCCCAAACAGACGCCAACTCGGCGTCCTTTCAGCCTTACTCTTTCCACAAATAAATGTCAATGATTTTAACTCAAAGTATCTGTTATTTGGGGAACCGTGCACCTTACTTTTAGCGCGCTCCTTCCGTCCGTCTTGGCCTCTTTAACTTCTCTTTGAAAATTCCTTAATTTCTCGAATTTCTCTACAATTTTCTCTTTGTTTTTCTTTAATTTTATCTGAATTGTCTCTACACGATAAAGCTGCCATGGTATCTCGGGAGAAGGAGAACGAGTCTTCTCTCCCCCGAATTAGCATTGAGTTCCCTCGGCTGTTTTCGCTCAATTTCGGTAGAGCCAAGACCCAACCCAAACAATTATAGTGCGAGCAGAGATCGGCAAAAAAAAAATTTGGATTTCCAATTTTTTAATTATTTTTATTTCGGTAATTTCCCTCGAAAAAATTCCCATTATTTTTCTAATGGAAAATTTGGATGTTGAAATTTTCCATTACTTCAAAAATTAATTTTTTTTTGTTAACAATTTTCATTATTATTGCAATTAAAAATTTGACTGATGAAATTTTACATTTTTTTTTAATTCAAAATTTTGATTCTTTCTTACTTATTTGTTGATTGGAATAATTAATTTTGAATATATCGGAATTATTCTCCAAATATACGATAACTGACTGATGGACTTTCAGAATTCTTTCTATAAGTTCTTATTTGTGTTACATTTAGCTAACACCCTCAACTCAAAATTTTTGTCTGTAAGACGGTTATATTTGGGAAGATTAAACATAGTAGCGTAGCTAAATAGGCGTTCCACAGCAGCTGATGATGGAAGTGAACAATTAAATTTTAGAAAATTTTTTTTCATGCATGGATACATATTCAATAGATTTAAATCAGTCCTAGTTTCATTGAGATATTTTTCGAAGACAATTTCGGCGTCACTTTTACAAAAAAAAAGAGCATTACATTCATCATTTTGCTGCCCATCGACACTAAAATCAAAGTAATCATCAATATTTTCGGTGACAACTGACAACTGAAGATCAGTATCTTGCTGTATCGTCAACAGAGCATTTCTAATTGCTTTGATTGTTTTTTTTCGGGCATCATCACTTAAACATTTAATCCATCTTAATTTGTGTTGTGGATGAAAAGCTGCTGCCACCACACTCATTGTGCCTTCGGATTCAACATCAAAAAATTGTTTAAATCTTATGTTTAGTGCCTCTATAAGCCTCGGGACGAGCTCGTCACAATAATGTAAAGTTAACTTTTGGACATTTTTCAGTTTATTTCTAACAGAAATCAGTGTAGGGAGTAAATCACCGTAAAAACACGATTTTTCACCCTGTCAACGGTCAATAGCTTCCGCCAATGGTTTATAGCAGTGTAAATATTCTTCGATAAATCTGAAAAATCAATTCGATACATCAATAAATAAAAGAAATTTACAGTGTATATGATACATCGAAGTTGGAAAATATGAATATTTTACTTACCGAAAATCTTTCTCATCAAGTACGTTACTAACTCCAATTTCTTTAATGCTTGCAGTATTTCTCAAGATTTTGTCTTTTAGCATAAATATCTGTTTGAGGGCGTCATATAATGAGTTCCATCGTGTAACTATAGGACGCTTAAGAGCTTGGTTAAATATTTTTTGTATAGCTTCACTTTTTTTGGGGGAACGTGTTAAACTCCATAAAGCTTGACAGCGACAAATTATCCGATTGTAATTGTCGTACACTGACTCCAATGATTTAATTATTTTTAAAAAGTCGACTGTTCCAATAAGGCTAAGCGTGTGCGAAGCACAACGTAAATGATTTGGAAGTGAGTTAGGCATTGGTGTATTATTGTCATCTACAAATGAGCATGCTTCTGCATGTTCATTATCTGGATGCAAATTATTAAAGTCATCAATTTTCCCCTTATCTTCATTGACTTCTTCATCTACTTCCATTTCTATCACTCCTTCTTGACTAGCATCGCCATCAGTATCTATAATTATATATTTGTCAAAATTATTATTGTTCATCAGTATTAAAGAAGATATAGACAAAATATAGATATATTTTTCAATGAATGAATTTATAATTATGTATTATAGTTACCACTAAAAATAACATTTGCGAGATCTATGCCGAATTCTTCAAATGCTTTTGCGAAGTTTGAAGCATTGTCCGTCACAGTACTCACAACTTTATCATCAATATTAAAAGAAGAATGTATGTCATTTATAATTTTCGCAATGCGATCGTATGTATGAGAACCTTCAAATCTTCGACACGCTATTGCGCATGATTTTCTCTCCATAGTCTTTCCATCAATCTAGAAAAAATTTTGATTATTCATAATATAACATTGTTCATGTTTTTAAATAAATTAATGGAAAAAATCACACGTACCCAATGGGCAGTCATGCCACTAAAACGACGAGCGTTTGATGTCCATACATCGGCAATGGTACAAATAAATTCTTCTTTTGTTAATCTTTCTGCTATATTTTTCATATCGTTTGTGAATTGTAACTCAATTTTACGAGCTAAGGTCCGTGATGACATTATTTTTAAAGGATTACCACCTTTTTTGATGGACAAATCTATGAAAACAAGACATCTAACTCTTTAGTGTTAACTCATACACACATAAAATATTTTCATAAATTCAAATCATACGTCATTAAAATATTATTGAATCCTCAAAAGGAATAATATAAACTATACCTTCGAATATCTTTCGAAACGCAGGCGATTCTACAATATTAAATGGACAGAGAGTTTCTGAAACGAAACTACAAATGTTCTTGTCAAATTGAGCTTGTGAAAAATCACAGTAAGTTTTTAATTTATCCTTTACTCGCTCTTCTTTAATTTTCTTACGCTTACTTTCAGTGTACTCCTGATATTCTTCGAATTTTCGTTTGTGAGATTTCTGTAATGAAAAACAAGGAGAATTATAAAAATCATTATGCAATGGGGAGCAAACTTAACAATAATGTATTAACCACTATTTCTCCTGCTTCTTCTATAAATAACAGTTTTTTATGTAGTTACTAATTATTAAGTAAGGAATTTCATAAAAATTATTCCAACAAAAGTGTTCATTAATCTATTACTGCTTATTAGTCTCTAGATATTTATTATTGAGAAAAAAATGTTAAAAATTACTTTGATGTGGCTAGTGAAGTTTGATGATACATTAAGTAATCCGCTGATTTTGTGGTCCTCATTTTTCTCATTTTTGCACAATTGACAATGAGCTACAATCGAACTATTTAATACAGATTTGTCTAAATCTGGCCGAAAGTAAGTCCCATCGAGGTGGGGTCGGGCATTACATTCATCCAGCAATTCTCGTTTCAATGGTTCCATCTTTTTGCGTCTATTTAAGACAATTAGAAAACCAGTAACAATCCCAAAACATTAAATATTTAAAATATCTAATAGATTTTTGAATCGATAATTTCTGAAATGTAATTGAACAAACTTTTATTAAAGTATAAACTTTTACAACATTGCAATGAAAAATAAAACAATTGAAGCTGACAAGTCATGACAACAAATTGTTTTCATTACTTAATAATTCTATTTTTCAAAGAGTATCCAATTTTTAATATACAACTAGTCTCAAGTTGAAAACTAATTTTATTTATCTGTATTTTTTCAGAAATTTCATTTTTGATTCTTTGATAAATAATCAATATTTTTAGGTTAAACGTGACGCGAATAAATTAACTGGAACTTATTTAAATTATGTCGGAAAACTTATGTTTCTATGAAAAACAATGACAATTATACTTACCAATTTCAATAATGAAACATATAACAATAATAACTCAAAACGAATAACTTGTGCAGACCTTCTGTATTCTTTTTTCTTCCGGCAATATAAATTGACCATTGTTTACAGACAAACTGTATGTTACATCTCCGGGGGAAGTAACGCAATCCAACTCATCGATTATCGATATATTTGGAGAATAATTCCGATATATTTCAAATTAATTATTCCAATCAACAAATAAGTAAGAAAGAATCGAAATTTTGAATAAAAAAAAAAATCTCATCAGTCAAATTTTTAATTGCAATAATAATGAAAATTGTTAACAAAAAAAAATTAATTTTTGAAGTAATGGAAAATTCCAACATCCAAATTTTCCATTAGAAAAGTAATGGGAATTTTTTCGAGGGAAATTACCGAAATGAAAATAATTAAAAAATTGGAAATCCAATTTTTTTTTGGCGATCTCTGAGTGCGAGTCCCCCACTCCTTTCTTGAACGTCACTGCGTTCACCTAAATTTTCCGAACTCCACGCTATTTCTCACTCTCAGATAATTCCAATATATTGTAACGTGATATTTCATCTCGTTACTCGTTTTTCGTCTGGACGCGTTAATTGTTTAAAGAATTTAACTTGCGTCCAAAACGAGGGTCAAAACTCCTTTTGTCAATGAGAGATCATTTTACTTTTATTCTATTTTTCTAATGACATTGTATTCTTTCTTTTACTTCAAATTGTACCGCTCATCGGCGATAATTTTCGTAATGAGCGGAAGAGGACAGCACTACCTGAACGAATAGTTCAGCGAGGGAAAAGGGGCCAGAATTTTATCTGAAGAAAAGTCATTGAATTATCTTCATCGGAGACGAGAGGGAAGACTGGAGAAGGTTCCAGCAGTAATTGTCGATATCAATCTTACTGATGATATCCCTCCAATATCAGTTTTGGAGTTTTTCTCGTCTTTCATCGTTCGAAGTTGGAATTCAAATTTTGATGATCGAAGGTCACCTGTTGACGTCACGAGCGTCAGCCAATCAGAGCCCTCCACGTTGGAGTTTTCATGCCAGCCGGCGTCTTCATTAAAGCGAGACCAACATGGCGTTGATTCTCGTTTTGGACGCATGCTTGATCGTTTGCACAAAATTTTGTTGAAGCATTTTGTCAAATATGAAAGTCAATTAAGACATTAAAATAATATTAATTTTGTTCAGAAAAGTTTGCTGAACATTCTGAAATATTAAGTTGTGGTGTAAACCGGAAATTTGTCGTTTGGTCAGCGAAAGTTAAAATTATTAATTTTTGTGTCAGAAAAGAAAATTTTCGTTGAGTCAATTTTTTTATTATTTTTTTTTATGTCATATTGCGACGACTTTAATTTATTTTTCGGGATTGAACAATTTTTGTCAAGAAAATTTTCTTTAATTAAATATTTTTTTTCGTTCAAGACCAAATCTCTCGTTGACAATTTAGCGTCGTATTATTATTATCATTATTAACCGTTTGTCGTTACCGAAATTCATTCAAAGAATTTAATTAAAAATTTAAGAATAATTATTATTATCATTTTTTCGAAAAATTCTGGAAACGAAAAGAGGGATTTTATACTTTTTTTTATCAATTAAATTTCAAGTAATTTTCATTTAATTCATTTTTATTGTGTGAAATGTTTGAGGTCAATGTTTTTGGCAAATCAGGGACGGCTTCTCTATCGTCCCCTAGGGCAATTTTCTTGTGATAGATCGAATTGACTGCAGATGGCAGCACGTCGAGAAATTTTTATTCAAACTGAAGTTCCTCAGACTTTTGTAATTTTATTATTTTCTTTTACGATAAATCAATTAATAAAATTCGAATTATTAATTTGATTTAAAATTTTATAATTTAACTATTCTTTTATTTAACGTCCAGTGGTTGAATAACGTGCTGCGCACCATTAAATAATTGATTGTTTATTTTTGTCAAGATCACAATTTAATTAATTTTTTTTATATTAAAGTCAATTTATTATTTCCCAAAAATTTAAGTTTATTTTGTTCAAACAATTGATGATTACTCCTTATTCTTACCCACAACAACGTCCTTGGAGAGAACGCTGAGTGAGTCGAGCTGAATAAGGGAGTATTTTGGTTTTCTGATTCTTTTTTTGTCAATTGATTGATTTATTAATTTTTGTTTATTATTTTGGATAATTACGGATTATCCTGGCGCCCATAAGGTTTTTGGTTATTTTGAATTTTGAAGTTGACTTAACTTTTCAGGCGTGCTTAATTTTGAGGTTCAACGTTAGGCCTCAGAATAACGTCACAATATATACTAAAAATAATCACAATAATTTAGTCAATAATTCCGCAACAATTTTGAACGGGAAAGTCCTGTCTTTCTTTTCACTTCAGTCTTTTCTTTCCGCACAAATCACTGGTTCCCACGTTGATCCTGGTGATCTCCAGCTTCCCTCGTTGCTGGCCAACATTCCCTCATGTTTGCTGATGTTGGACCAACTCCTTGGACGCTGCCGGTCCAAGCTCCACTGGATTGTCCTCGATGCTGCTACTTTGTTTGTGGGACTGGGAAAAATCCTTCCCAGTCCTACCTCTCGTGCTTTCCTCCAAATTTTGGAGTTAGATTGAGCAAAAATAAACAAAAATAATTAGTGAGGTCATTAGCTTCTGCTGACCTCACTCTGGACATATGCTGACTGACTCTATGTGAGTCCCATTCTCACCAGGTACCACGAATTGCGGCCATTATCGCGATTTCAATCGACTTTAATCATTACTCCGATTTTTATTATTTCTGTAACGGTAAAAACCGTCATAAGATTGTTCTAATCAACAATGTCGTACTCATTTAAATTTGGCTGCCTATGATCGAGTAAGGTCATGGAACTTGAAATTTGCAAGACAACAAAATGGGAGTGTCAAAGTGCTTTCTGAATCATGTTGCAACAGGCTCTTCTATTGCCGCTTCTATTGAAGGGCATTGCAATGAACTAGTGGTTGGGACATTAAAATTTATTTCGAAATCATAAAGAGTTTCGATGGGGCTTGATCCATCGTTTTTCAGATCCTAAAATGGATAAATGTCATATTGTTCATGACATTATTGTTTGTACACAAGGCGAATTTGAGCGCAGTTCAGATTATGTTGACAATGTGAGATTGGTGTGGAGTCATTCCAGAGATGAGAATTTTCCGGAGGGAGCAAGATTAGATGCCGCGTATTTCAATTTACGAGGCGAGTATATTCAAGTTGTTGCGTGGAGTGAGTTTCGTACATTTGAAGAGTTTGATGAACTGGTCATAGATGATGATTGTCGTCGTAATTTACCTAAGCTCTCAGTCTCACCTGTTGCGATTGATACGACTCACACATATTGCGCTTATGTTCCGCCGAAAATGTGAACAATCGTAATGCTGGTACTCAAGGGCTGCTGGGTAGTGAGATTAACGCCATCAATTCATCGATGACTGATAGAAATTCTTTGAAAATTAATGGGGTACCGGTGCCACCTCAGAAAAAACGAAAAAGTCAGAAGAAGTCTGGTTCTACCGGTGCTGATAAGACAAATTCTGCTGAGATTAACGTGCACGCAGTAACGACTGTAAGACCACCAAATAACGGTGGTACTCTAAATAAAAAGTGTTACGGTTGTGGAAAGGTTGGCCACCATCGTTGCCAGTGGTCGAGCGCTATTCCACGTCAAGGCATTCATTGTTTTGGTTGTGGTCATCCTGGATAAGTTGTAACCACCTGCACTCCGTGTAAAGCACGTCGTGAACAAGAAAACTTCCAGAAGAGTCAGTAGAGGATCCCGCACTGATTCATCATCCTTCAGGGGTCGTGTTTTCAGATGAGGGTAATTTGACGGAACAATCGGTTGGTTTGTTTGAAGTACAGCAGAATAGTTTGGATTTATCGATCCCAGTTTCGGTTGTCACGTGTGATGCATCAAATTCAACATCGAGTATCGAACCAATTGATGAAATTAAGGGGGGACCACGGTGAAATTCAAAAGTCTTTGGTTAATGGAGGGATCCATCGAGTGACATTTGGCACACGATGAGATGTGTCAAGAAAGCTAAAAAATGATGAACACAATCCATTTTGCCCCGTCTTTCAAGATAAAACTCATTATTCGGCTTCATCTTAATAATGCCCCATGGACCACAAATTTGATCCGATTCAGATTTTCTTTTTTCTCAAATATTCGTTAGCCTCTCGAGGATAAAGTCGGGTATCCGTTCTACATTACAGATTATAGATCACGAGAAAATGAATTTTTCCCATTCACTCATTCTTTGCTCGAAATTTTTGCAATTGAAAAAAATTCGTTGAATTGAGAAAAACTCATTTTCCAGTGATCTATGATCTGTAATATAGAATGAATACCCAATTTCAATCTCGAAAAGCTAAAAAATATTTGTAAAAAAAAAAATTCCAATCGGATGAAAATCGTGGTCCATGGGGCATTATTCAAATAAAGCCGAATAATGATGTTTGATCTTGAAATACGGGGCAAAATGGTTTGCATTCAAAATTTTTCAGGTTTTTTGATACACCCCATCGTATGCCAAATGTTACTCGATGAATCCCTCCAGCAATCAAAGACTTTTAAATTTCACCGTGGTCCCCCCTTAAAGCAGATCCACTACGCGTCGAAATTAATCGGTGTTTGATTTGAGAGTTATTGAATTCATAGATCTATTTGTCAATTTCGATCGGACTGGCGAGTTTTCACGTGCTGCTCGTTCCAGGTGCACGAAACTCTCGTATTCGTACGGTATCGGCAGATCGGATTAAACGTTTTGGTCTTAAGGTGTCTTGGACTAATCAACCATCAGTTTCGATGGTGAACGGTAGTCAAGAGACCGTACATGATAGCGTCGTTATTCCAGTTAATATTAAAGGCGTTGTAGAGAATCGTAACGGTTTGCTCACTGACCTTGAGCCAACTGTTAAAGGCACAAAAAAATATTCTGAAATTAACCCAAATTTATGCTTCTAATCTTCCCCCAATTTATTCCCCAATTGATTTGCCTTGTTGAAAATGGGCGTCAGTCGTTTTTGCGAGATTCTACTAATTTGGAGAAAAACGACAAATCCCCAAGTTTTATTTCAAATTTATTGAATGACAAAAACCCCAAAAAATTGCCAATTTAACCCGCTTTCTCACTTGAGACCCTCATTTCATCCCAAGGGGGAGAGGGGACGATACCCTCTCTTTGGGTATTCGGGCAGAATAGAAATATACACAAGACTCCTGGAAATTTTCAGTTTAAATAATAAAAATTAGACATATATTTAAAGATAACAATAGGCATACATTCAAATCAAAGAAAATGTGAAAATTCAAAGGAATTTTTTTGGTGAATGATAGGATGTGATGAGTGGAAAATCACTCGTCAACTTAAGTCGAGCGTAACACGGTAATTGAAGTCGGGGGACATCGGTTCCTCATCGTGGATTGAAGGTAGACGAAGGAAGTGGGGAAAACTGCCGAATATTCGCGTAGGGCGATACACGTAAGTGAAGTCCAGAGTTGATTTTGGAGTTGACGTAAAGAGAAAGAGTGTAGAGGAAAGAACAATTTGAAAAGAACAAATGAGTGTAGAGACAAGAACAAAAAGTTGGAGACTGCAAACACATTCGTCAATTCAGTGAAGTTTCGTCAAGTCGAGTAAAGTGCAGCTAAGTCACGTAAAGTCGAGGCAGTGGTCCAGTCAACGTCCCAGCACGCCCATGAAGATATCGAAGTTCCAGTCAAGTCATCAAGGTCAGATCGACCTTCTCTCGTCACCCTTCTGGCCTGTTAAAGTTCAATAGTATCGTCGAGTCATTTTCTGTAACCAGCGTCGAGTCAAGTTTTCCTGTATTAAATAAAGTAAAGCCGTTATATTTCATTGTAAAAATTGTGTTTTCCATTTATTGTTGTCTCACTCAAGTAAAAATCAAGGTAAAGTACAGGACGCAAGGAGTATCGTCCTCCTTCTCCCCTGAGATTACAGCTAGCAGGACTGTTGGTCGTCCAGAAAATTATTTATAAGACCAACTGGCGCACAAAATAAGGTAAAGATAATGTAGAGTTACTACAGTTAAGTTCAGTCATTTAAAGTGAAGTTTTGTTAATTAATTTCAATTAAATAATTGCGTCAAACGTCAAAAGGATAACTATTTTGTCCTAAATTGTCGACTTAGAAGTAACTGACAATAAACAAATATAATTTTTAGTCTGGCGTGGGTGATCCCACCCCAAACAGACGCTAACTCGGCGTCTTTGCACTTTGCTCCTCCTACTCTAACTCAATTTAATTAATTCTTTCAACTCAAAATCTTAATTTTTCGGGGACTCGCGTACCTTACTCTGTGCGCTCCTTCTATCCGTCTTGGCCTCTTTTGCCTTTTCTTCCAATAATTTGAATTTTCCTCAATTCTTCTGACTTCTTTCTGTAATTTTCTTAAAAATGTAAAAACCGTCACAGAATGTTGAATTTTCGATTACGCCTGGGTTAACACAGAGCATGCTACTTGGTATCGAAGCATTTGAAATTTTTGATTTCGGTTTTGAAAATCATACGAACAGTTGGTGGTTGTATGATCAGAGCATTCGATACCCAACTAACGCTCGAGACAATAATCCACTGGTGGAGACTCCTGACAATGAGCGCCGGAGAATTGAGACTCTCGTTAAGTAATATCAGTATCGGTGTACTAAAGAAAATGCTTTTACGTCCCTTACGGAACAAGATATTATTATTCCGCGTGATCATCCGCCCATGAGGCAGCGAGCTTATCCAAGGTCGCTGCTTGTTTTATCGGCAATGAGGGAACAATGTGACAAACTTATTGAGATGAGGGTTATCGAATCGTCTAATAGTCCGTGGAGTGAACCGGTGGTAATGGTTCGTCAGAAAGATAAGTATCGAAAGTGTATCGGTTTTCAAAAATTGAATAAGATAACGAAGAAAGATGCTTATCTAGTTCTGAATTTAACGAGTATTCTGGATGAATCACGTTCCGCAAAGTATATTACGACGCTTGATTTGAGAAGGGCTTATCATCAAGTTGCGTTGAGCCAACAGTATCGTGAATATACAGCATTCTCAGTTCCGGGAAAAGGTTTATTCCAGTACGTGGGTAGGCCATTCGGGTCAACTAACGCTCCGGCAACATTCCAAAGAATGATGGATCAGATTATCACACCTGATCTAGATCAGTGCTCGTTAGCATATCTCGATGACATAATTATCGTCACAGAAACCTACGAAAAAAAATATGAAAGGACTGGGAAAAGTTCTAATTAGATTGCAAGACGCGAAATTAGGAATCAATCTCGACAAATGTGTATTTTACAGTCAGCTGGTTCAATTTCTCGGATTCATTGTTGATGCTGACGGGTTACATGTTGATCCGAGTGAAGTTTCTGCGGTTTTGGATTATCCGGCTCCTCGAAATTTGACGCAGTTATGGCGTTTTCTTGGAATGTCGGCTTGGTATCGTTGATTCATTAAAGATTTTTCGACGATTGCAGAACCATTGCCTCAACTTCAGAGAAAGTTGGTTCGTTGGCAATGTGGACACGATCAACAGCATGCATTTGACACTTCAAAAATGGTGTCAACTACCGCAGTAGTATAGCAGCACCGATTCTAATCCACCAATGACCTTGATAACGAGTCATCACTCGTGGAGGTCATCGGTGGGTCAGAACCGGTAGGGGAAAGGGTGAGGAGGGGCAAGGGGTAACATTCTAGAATGTTCTATGGGGGTGTGGAGAGGGAGTATGGGGAGGGAGGAGGTGTTGGGAGGGGGAGGTGGAGTAAAAGGGAGATGGAGATGGGAGATTCCAGAATGTTCTATGAGGACATATGGGGGTAGAGAGGGGTAAGAGGAAGATAGACTATTCTAGAATGGTTTTTGAGGGACGTGTAGAGGGGATGGAAAGGGAGTGAGTGCGGGAAGGAGGCTAGGAAGTGATTTCAGAAGGACTAGAACGTTTCACGAGGGGTAGACGGATTTTTTCCCCGAAGAATTGTTTTTCTTGAAGATTCAATGTTCAATAAATAAGTCAGAGGCTTGTTAAGAAAGTAGCTAAAATTATCGACTGATCTGATTTACCGCGGGATCAGGAGGTCAATAAAAACGAGATACTTATCAATATTGACACCAGGGGTAATTTGGGGGATCACACCGGCGTGGTCCCACAAATCCTTCTACTCGTCGCGTGGAACTCAGCAAGTGAAGTTCTACTACTACGGTGGCCGCCAACGGGGCAAAACCTTAGCATGTGAAACTCATCAAGTGAAGATCATCATGATCTTCATCACTATCAAGCAACTATCGCGGAACTGACGCCTAGTCGATAGATAATAGGAAAGGTTCGATAGAACCGGTCGGATCCGCTGAGTTGAGGATCGAGTCAGTGATCGGCATAACGGTTGAATAACGATTTACGCCCGGTATTAAATGCAGTGTGCAGTGTGAAAATCATCATGAAAATGAGAGACAATTAAATCATTGAAACAATTATCACAAAGAGACAATATCTAGAATCAGTGCGGTCAAAGTATCAGAAAGTGTATTCTAGTCAAATCATTAAAGAGTTTATATATTTTTATATAATTCACGTGTTCCGTATCATTGTGAAAATCCACATAAATCCATCCACTGAGAAATATCCTTTATCCTATAAAAGAGTAAGTCATCCAAAAAATACAGTCCACTACAACGAGAAAATCAACAGGAAGACCACGGCGAGCTGCATCGGGTTTTCCTCCGTAAGAATCGACCAAAATTACGTTGATTTTTAACATGGTCCTTCGAGCCGAATCAGAGTGATCCGGCTCTGACAAAGAACACAGTGCCCTATGGGAAAGTCAAAGAGAAAATTATCCGTTCAAAGGACATGAGAAAAATGCAAGATTTTTAACAAGGTCCTTCGAGCCGGATCAGAGTGATCCGGCTTCGAGAAAGTGAACAACAGCAGAACATCAGCCTAAAAGTGGAGTTATCTGAGTGATCTGAGTGAAGTAGTTGCATCAAAGAATAATTGTGTAACTTACAATTATTAAATTATTTTTTGGAAAACGTGTGAATAAACGGGAATTAAATTGGAGATAAAATCGAGCAGTTCAGAGAGCTGAAATTCATCGAAACATCCATCTTAATCCCTAATCTCATAACAATGGAAACTGAGTGAATTAATCGCGAGTGAAAATTATCTTCGAAAATACACGAGGAAACTTTACATAAAATTCGAGAAATAAATCAGTAATTTATTTCGTTTAAAACGGAGTGAATTCATCGAGTGAATTTTATTCGAATATTCGAGAATAAAATCAGTGTTATTTGAGAACAATAGAATCAGTGGAGAAAGGACAAAAACATTGAGTGTTTCATCTGTCTCTTTCTCTCAAGTGTTAGAGAAAGACAGTGAGTGAAATAAAATTTAACAGAAAATTCGAGAAGTGAAACATTCGGGTTTTTTTTTCCTTCAAGCAATAGAGACAGTGTATCGCGATCAAAACATTGTGTTGAGTTGTGTACATCGCGATCGCGGGTTTTCTGAGTAGAGACGAAGTTTGTTCGGACATTATCGCGTAACTTTGGCAGTACGAGTGAAAGAGTAAATCATCATCCCCACCATCGGTGAACATCAGTGACGCGTTTGACGTCATAGCGCCGAGAAACAGCGAGCATCATCGAGTCGCACCGAAGCAACGCAGCAAAGGGGGCCTGAAGCCATGCCCACACATCAGTCGAGCAGCGAGAGTGGCGCTGAAGCTTCTACTCACTGACAACAACAGCGCGGGCGATTTAAATTGCACAGAGTACAGCAACAACTTAATTTCTCTCTTCAATTCTCAGATAAGTAATTTATAATGAATTAATTAACATGGCAGACAACTTTGGATGTAGCAGAGGCAGAATCTGGAGAAGCACAGAGAATTGAATTGATCAAGAGAAGTTTACATCACTCAAAAATGCATTTATCGCGTTTGACAATAGAGAAATTAATCTATGGGTGAGAGTGGGGGACGCATCAAACATAACAAAAAGTTCAGACGTTTATCATTGAGAAGTTTACAAGACGCATCGGTTGCATTATTGATATTACGTGAGAGATTAATCATTAATTAAATTGGAGGAATTTGTTGATCAACAATTAATTTAATTGATAATTATCACGAGAAATCTATCGGAGATGCACCAGTATAATTATCAGAACATCTGTGAATTTGAGAAGAATTTTATACAAATGCAAGCATTTAATTTGAGATTTAATTCAAATTATCAAAATTAATTATCACGAATAAAAGCAACAGAGAGTCGAGTTAATCCATCATTAACATCAACACCTAGTGACTTAAAATCATTTAAAGGTAAATACTATATTGCAATCATTTAGTGATATATTTCAGTCCAGAGTGGAGATGAAACAACTCGAGTTCATCAGATCCATCGAGATCAGAGCAATGGACATGTGAGCAGCGAAGAGATCCAGCACTTCACCAGTCCAGCATCATCATTATCATCATCAGAGTTATCATCATCACTGGAGTTAATATTACCAGAATTGTCATCACTGTTAACGTCCTCATCTGAGCCAGCAGCAGCGAGAATACTCATCAACAACAAGAAGATGAGGACAAGCAATCATCAGGTTCTGCTGAATGATGAAGCAGAATCATCACAATCATCAAGCGAGATCAATCATCGAACGAGAGTGAATCGGAAGGCCTTCAGGGTCATCGAGAAACATCATCAAGTCAGGCAATCATTCAAGATACTGACAATCAGAGGAAGACATCGATAACAGAAGTCAACATCAAAAGAAATTGGACCAGTAGCAGAATAATTATAAATCATTATCATTATTATCATCGGAACTGGTCATCTAGAGTCATCACAATCGTCAACAACGAAGAACGACATTTATTTCGCAATGAGATCGGCCTTACAACCCGGCGGTTAAGAGTAACGTCTACTTCCAGAGAAATTGAACGAGCAAAAATTCAATATGAATCAGAGAGTTCAATACAAGCGAGGTTATTGAACGAACATCAATCAGCGAGTTATCAACATCATCATCGATAACTAGAATCATCAGAGGATCCAGTTATCAAGTCAATCATTGATAGCAGAGTGAACATCATTGTACAACCTGAAGAGGAGAAAGAACACAGACCTTCCAGGGAGTCATGAACCCTGCAAACGACGTGAACGACATCTTCGAAGGCAGATACAAAGAAGAATCCCTCATCAGAGAACTGGCCAGTCTCTGCATGGTGGGCGGGATTCCATTGCAACCATGAAGCAATCATTCACCAACATCATTGAGATTAAAATCATCATCGAGTCATTCATTGCCATGCCATAACTTGAGAAGAGATCATCACCTAAAGCTAGCAATCAATCAATGGAACGAACCAGCTGAAGTTCAGGAGTTCCAGGCAAAGCCAATTAATTTATTCAACATCATCGAGAGTTGAGGAATCATAAGCTCATAAGCTATGAGTAATCAAGACACAACGAGATGAGAAAATTCAATCATTAATCATCACTAGTGAAATTAAATCAGCGAGAGAATCTTCATCATCTAATCACATCAATTACGCAGGTGAATATCTATCAAGCTGCAATGACGTGGAATTGCAGATAGATCCAATGACGCCACGAGTGCAATCATTATGAGACGAATCAATGAAATCATCAAGCACCAAACATCAATGTGGAACTGACGCCTAGTCGATAGACTTAATAGGAAAGTTTGAAAGAACGAGTCAGATCCACTGAGTTGAGAAACGAGTGAGTTATCGCATACTAGTTTAATAACGATTTACGCCCGTTATTAAATGATGTATGAAGAGTCAAGAGAATTATAATCAAGCATCATCAGTGGAGAACATCGTTCGATATTCTGACAATCATCAAAAATTATTCATCGGGATGAGACGTCATCAAACATCGAGAAAAGCAGCATCATCAATGATCTCGGAACGATCATCATGAAACTAAATAACATCTACGAGATTGATAATGGTTGCAAACGTTATCAAGCTCGAGGAGATATCAAAATCCTTTAATCTTTATCAATTGAATGTTCCAGGTCAATTACATAGAGATTCAAGTATCCAGCATGCAGTTTACTTGAAATAATTGAAAGACATTTATCAAATAAGCAGCTGAGAACGAGTCGTCGCCGCACGGCGGGCGGCAACAGCATCAAGCAGAGATTACATCATCCAGAAGAGACTTCATCATCATCAATGACGGGCAACGTCATCAAGTCATCACAGAGTACAAAATCATCGAGAAGAATCATCAAGTTTCCGGAATTCTGTAGTGAATCAAGACCAGCTTCTACAACGAGTACTTCCAGGCTAGACGGCCTTACAACCCGTTAGCAGAGAAATAAGAGTCATTATCATGGAAACTAATTTCATCTTATCTCATTACAGAAATTCCAGGAATCGTTGAAACCACCAGTATCATGCAATCTGAAAATACTGCATCAACAGCATCAGCCCAGCAGATTGTGAACGAGACAACTATCAGAGAAGATCAGCACGAGAACATCAGCAGAGAAACACCGATACCGCAAACCTGCCACGGGAAGTTGGCAATACCTTGAAAAGCACCAACAATTACTAGGTCGCCTCCAGGAGTTCGTCGACGGCGGGTGGTATGTTAAGAAAGTAGCTAAAATTACCGACTGATCTGATTTACCGCGGGATCAGGAGGTCAATAAAAACGAGATACTTATCAATATCGACACCAGGGGTAATTTGGGGGATCACACTGGCGTGGTCCCACAAATCCTTCTACTCGTCGCGTGGAACTCAGCAAGTGAAGTTCTACTACTACGGTGGCCACCAACGGGGCAAAACCTTGGCGTGTGAAACTCATCAAATGAAGATCATCATGATCTTCATCACTATCAAGCAACTATCGCGGAACTGACGCCTAGTCGATAGATAATAGGAAAGGTTCGATAGAACCGGTCGGATCCGCTGAGTTGAAGATCGAGTCAGTGATCGGCATAACGGTTTAATAACGATTTACGCCCGGTATTAAATGCAGTGTGCAGTGTGAAAATAATCATGAAAATTAGAGACAATTAAATCATTGAGACAATTATCACAAAGAGACAATATCTAGAATCAGTGCGGTCAAAGTATCAGAAAGTGTATTCTAGTCAAATCATTAAAGAGTTTATATATTTTTATATAATTCACGTGTTCCGTATCATTGTGAAAATCCACATAAATCCATCCACTGAGAAATATCCTTTATCCTATAAAAGAGTAAGTCATCCAAAAAATACAGTCCACGACAACGAGAAAATCAACAGGAAGACCACGGCGAGCTGCATCGGGTTTTCCTCCGTAAGAATCGACCAAAATTACGTTGATTTTTAACAAGGCTCATATGGAAAACTTTATGGAAGATGATACCTCCATTCAAGGATTTTATTTCATCTGAGTTTGATGCGTTTTAAAAGAATAATATAGAAATAGATGGGATTTTCGGGAAAAAAATTCATATCAATTAAGAAAAAATAATGATTAATTTTTTATTTCTTTCAATGATCATGTTCCATAAGTTTCTGGTGAAAAATCCTCTCAATTCTGCTCGTTTCGAAAATTTGTAAACACTCTACAAATGAAGCAATGTTTTGATCATTGGCTAAACCTGACGGTCATCAGTGTAATGTGAATTAGGCTGGTAGTGATCATAGCTTTTGCGACAATTGGCGATATCTTCATCTTGTCGATGGACATTAGGCAATTTTTCCCATACATCCTCAATGCTACTTGATGCAAACATGAAGAGGAACTCTTTCGGGAAAAATGGAATATTCTGAGTGGTTATTTTCTTGATACTTTCCAGCTTCCAAAAGAGTCTCAAAGATTGGTCAAGACTCGGAGTGCAGTTGCACAAGTACCACTTTTTCAATCGTTTCACATTATTAGCAGCACATATGAATGCCATTGGTTCTTCTTCATGATGATGACATTGGGAGGTAGTCAATTGACTGAGTTTTGGACAATCCAAGTTTTCGAGATTGATTACTGGCTTGGAATTTTCAATTATTCCTTTTAACCACTTTTTCTTTTGTAGACCTCTCACATAAATGGAAGACACATCCTTCATCATACGCTGAACAACGTCTTTCACATGAGCGTAGGGTGTAACACCACTTTCCCACGGAATTCCGTGAAAATTTTCATACAACCATTTCATTTCCGATGACAGGTGGCGCTGTCCAACGTACAAGCAAGTGTTTCATCGTGTTGCTGAAATTAATTATTAAATTACAATTTAACTAAGAGTTGGTAAGTTACATGGTTGTGGACTGGAGGAAAATATTCACTAAGCCATTTGACATATTAATTACGCTTCTGCGTTATCTCCATATCCACTGGAAAGATCTTAAGTGAGAAGGTGATTCCTAACCTCACTTCGTGGTGTGGTGAATATTTTATATATTTTTATATAGTCCTTGGTCCAATACGAGAGAATCGTGTATTCTCCATGATTGGACTGTGCAACTACTGACACCTGTCATTGTCGTCTCAATCATGTTACCAATGGTATATTATAGTTCCCTGAGTTACGGGCAATCATCAGCTGAGTAGTCATGCCACCAAAAGGGGCATGGTCTTCACCCATTCCATCTTGCGATCAACCCAAGATTTGTGTTAGGTGTAAAAACCAAATTGTGAACGAATATGCTACTTGTGCTGAGTGTGGACTATTCTACTACCCTGGCTGTGGGAATTCCACTGGTAAACTTTCATCCGGTGGCTTCAAGGCCTGCTGTGGTTCCAGATCTTCATTTCCCACGTTCACGAGTACTCCGTTCTCCTTGGAGGATCTCATGGGTGCAATAAGAAAGAAGTTAAACGCACGTTTTGATAGACTGGACAGATATTTCTGATAGACTGGATGAAGGTGACACGAATTGATACCAGACTTTTGAGCATTGGGAATCAGATGGTCACCTTCCAAAATGACTTCCGGAAAGTAACCTCCAGACTTACGGAAGCTAAGAAAAATATTGGTGAGTTACAGCTGAATGGGGTGCTGGTAATACTGGTAGTGTTTCTATACTTATGTTATCCTGCTGGAAAGAAATGGAAGAAACAGCCTGGTGGAGTAAGAGCCTGATTCTGCATGGCTTGCCTGAGCCTGTTGGAGATGATGCTACTGCTAGATTGCATACTGATGGTGAACTAGTTCAGGAGCTTATTATGTCTGTCGCACCGGATCCATCCGGGGAATTTACCAAATGCTATAGGCTGGGGAAGTTTTCGCCAAATCTGAGTCTTCCATGCCCTGTGAAGGTTCCATTTACTAACGCTCAGTGCGCCATTGCCCTCACACAGAAATTCTCGACAGTGAAGAAGGGAGCCTCTCTTCCTCCGCACTGGGCCATGATAAAGATCGTCTTGGATCAGACGTTGCAGTAGAGGAAGGCGTTCGCGGAGCTGAAAGCAGAGGTCACACGTCGATCTCAAGCTGGGGAACAGGGACTATCCATAATCCCCAGGAATGGATCTTTGGAGGTCATACAGCGCACTGCAGCAGGCATGATTCCACCTTTGCCACCACCATTGATTCCCCCGACTATTACTGTTCATCAACTTTAGATTCTGCTTTCGTCAATGATCACTCATCCCTTAACACCTCCGGGGAACGCTCGCTAAGTATCTCCTTTCTATATCATAACTCCTGTCTTATTATTCTATTTGAGCGTTTTCTGGAAGTCGATATCAGTACTGATAGTATTCACTCAATTCTCACTAAATGTATTACAGTATTACCTTCAATTTGGTAATTCTAATTATTAATATCTACATAAATTCTATTATGCCACCTGTGTACTTCATAATTTGTTCAACGAAGACACCTGTCACTGAACACTTATCTGTAATCTTAATTCAATCGCACTTTCAATCTTGTTATGAGCCTCGGCGGTTGGGCTGTTCAATGAATAAATGAATGAATGAATAAATGAACAACCAGTTGTTGAGGTATTTCTATTTGGCTGGCAATTTATCTCAGGGATATGGTGGCTCAAAAAAAACACACTCAAATCGATCATATCTATTGGCACTCGTTCCAATATTGACAATAGCCAACTCCTTCACCATCAATGATTTGATTCACCTCTGAAACCTTGTACGTTTAGAATGATCTCCATTGTTGCGATTCTCACAATTGAAAATTAAGAATGGAACTGAGCTCCCTCAACACAATTTCCACGCTTTTATAACCTACTAGTGATTCATCGTTCGGTAAGCATCCCCACTACATTCCTGAAGGACATTGTGCTCATCCAAAAATTAATTGCATCATCAATCTATTATGCATCAGATTCTTCATAATTTTGATTTGCATGGAAGAACTTCCAGTCTTCACCATGGATCAGTTGAGTCCAGGCGAAGTGAATTTCCTGTGCTCTGTGCCACCTTTTCTCTGTGACTACGATGAAATTGTTATTCAACCCTACGGTGGAAATCCACCAGAGAAAGCCTGGACATTTCTCCAAGATTCCCTGGACTTGATGAAAAATTTCAAAACGATTCATCAGCTCAGAAGCGAGGATCCTGGAATACAAGTTTCTACAGATCAGGAGTAGACCAGGTTAGAAGCCTTTAACAATAATAAAAAGGGAAAAAAAATAATAGTAGGATGAAACCCATTGGGAAAGGAGGAGAATATCATGAAAATGAAAGAAAAAATAATTTACGGGCGATCTGAGGTCGGGAAGGGGAAGGGGGTGAGTTTTTAAGGGTGAAAAACAGTTTATGTCGATTCCCGACAAAACTACAAGTCCTATAGAAAAAAGTTTTTCGGCAAAGTTGTAGGTAATAAAAAGTTCTACAACTTTTGTATTCACTTTTTTTCCACATAACCTCAAAATTTATGTGAAAAATTCAAAAAACCAAGTTTTTGGTTTTTTATTTTTATCTTTTTCAAAAAAAGAATTTTTTCAACGAAATTTGCTAAAAACTCACTTTTTTATGTCCCAAATACACTGTAATTCATTTGATTTGAAATATTCATTTTTTCACCTTATTTTGACTGAATATCGAAAAACCACCCTAATTTTCAATCGAAAATTCACCCGTCAAAATATGAGCTTTTTTCAGAAAGTCGGTGTGCTTTCTCTTCATTGAAATGTCTACTTTCCGACGGTGAAGAGAAAAATATATATTACTCTAGTCAATTTCCTCAGAAAATGCCGAAATCGGAAAAAACTTGAATTCTAATTTTTTTTCAAAAATTATTATAGGGGAGAGGCGGGCAAAATGAGATAGCACTTTTTTATTGACGTTTTCGAAAAAAAAAAATTCAAATTCTCTTAGTTTTCAGATGATAAATCCATTCCGATTTTTTTTCCGTAGATTCAGATTTTCCTCTGAAAATGGAAAGCCGGGCAAAATGGGATAGCCAATTTTTTGGGGGGAATTTTTTTTTTTCAACCATTTTTTCAACTTTTGTTTTGAGGCAGTTTTTACAGTGTTTACTCCATTCTCATCACTTGATGGTGAAGTGTGAAACTCTCTGGCTTGAGGTTCCTGGATTTTTTTGAATTGTGTACCGTAAATCTGCTAGAAAAAAAGAGGGATTAAGGTGTTTCTGTCCGCATAGTCAAAAAAGAAGTTGAATTTCTGTATAAAAATAACAATTTCTACGAGAATAACTCGTTTTTGGAAAGAGATTCAATTTTCAAAACGCGTAACAAAGAAAATTAATGAAGAGAAAATTCGAGTAAAAGGAAAAGCATGTACGGGTATGTACAGCTCAAGTGACAGACGACGCAGTGGCGTCGGGCCCACTCTCGCTGTCTCTCCCTTTTCACGACCCTCTCATCTCGTCCAGGAGGTCCATTGGAACTTTCTCTTGAAAATACTGTCTAGACGTTTCTACAATTGTTCAGAATTTTGGAGACTACAAAAATGTAACGAAAATTATTTGGAACAGATGTTTTTTTTTGACTCGAGAAGTTTAGAAAATGATATCTTGTGGAGGGGAGAACGGGCCTACCCAAAGCAAAACATAAGTTCGCCTACATTTAGAAAATTAGGATGAGACCATGTGGAGGGGATGGAGTGACCCTGAAGCATTGGTCCAGAAAACCTTTAAGAGGGAAATCTAAGACCCAAATGTTACGTCATTGGTCTTAGACTCCTCTCCCTTTAAAAAAATAAGGGAACGCCTTAAAAATTATTCAGAGGACTACAGAACTGTATAATTTTTAGTTAGTCAAGTTTAAGCTCCGAAACCGTCAAGTTCAATTTACAAGTGTTAACCGATTTAGTCTACAAAATAAGAAAAAAAGAAAAGGAAGAAAAGAATTACTAAGTGAAATAAGAATATTTGAATACTGTTCTAAAAGTTAATGATCGAGTAAATAATTACAAACATTTTTCAAGTTCAATTCAAGAGAGTTCATATTAAATGGAATTGTTTAATCAAGTTTGAATCAGAATAACTAAAAGTATCAAGTCGACAAAACGGTTTTTATAATCTTGTAAAATCGCATAAATAGTTAAAATATAAATCAAATTTTTGTTTATTAAACGTAACCGTGTTTTTCTTTCGACTTCCTAATCCCAGTCTATTGGCCGAAAGGCTAGGGCTAAAACAGGAAAAAATTCAGTTGATCGGATTCTTGTTTAATTTGGGATTCATAGAAATACTTCTTTAAATCTCAATAAAATAAAGAATCTTGTCAACAGTTATTGTCATTCCGACATAACAAATGTAATGAGAAATGAACTGAGTCCTGGAAACAAAAAATCGGTTGAAAACTGTAAAATTTTCTGTAGTTTTGGAAATTCCTTCAAAACTTAAAAAAATGGAGGAAAAATGTAAGAAGTACAGAGAATTCTTCAATTTACAATTAATTTTTTGTTTCTAAGACTTATTTCATTCCTCATTACATTCTTTACAGATTCGCCTTTATCAAATTTGAGAGTTTCATCGCGTATGAATTGTTATTAATGATTGTATACAGAAATTTAACTTTTTTTTTGACTATGCGGATAGAAACACCTTAATCCCTCTTTTTTTCTAGCAGATTTACGGTACACAATTCAAAAAAATCCAGGAACCTCAAGCCAGAGAGTTCCACACTTCACCGTCAAGTGATGAGGATGAAGTAAACACTGTAAAAA
Source organism: Aleiodes leptofemur (assembly GCA_963942555.1). Lineage (NCBI taxonomy): Eukaryota > Metazoa > Arthropoda > Insecta > Hymenoptera > Braconidae > Aleiodes > Aleiodes leptofemur. The sequence continues at coordinate 6,312,380 of OZ012614.1, forward strand.
CTGCCTCAAAACAAAATTCGAATGAATGGTTGAAAAAAAAAATTCCCCCAAAAAATTGGCTATCCCATTTTGCCCGGCTTTCCATTTTCAGAGGAAAATCTGAATTTACGGAAGAAAAATCGGAATGGATTTATTCATCTGAAAACTAAAAGAATTTGAAATTTTTTTTTTTGAAAAAGCCAATAACAGCGTGCTATCCCATTTTGCCCACCTCTCCCCTATAATAATTTGAAAAGAAAATTTCGAATTCAAGTTTTTTTCGATTTCGGCATTTTCTGAGGAAATTTACTATAGTAATAAATATTTTTTTCACACCATCGGAAAGGAGACATTTCAACGAAGAGAAAACACACCGACTTTTTGAAAAAAGCTCATATTTTGACGGGTGAATCTTCGATTGAAAATTAGGGTGGTTTTTCGATATTCAGTCAAAATAAGGTGAAAAAATGGATATTTCAAATCAAATAAATTACAGTGTATTTGGGACACAAAAAGGTAAGTTGTCACCGAATTTCGTTGATAAAAAAAAAATTTGAAAAAGATAAAAAAAAAAACCAAAAACTTGGTTTTTTGAATTTTTCACATAAATTTTGAGGTTATGTGAAAAAAGTGTTGATACAAAAGTTGTAGAACTTTTTATTACCTACAACTTTGCCGAGAAATTTTTTTCCATAGGATTTGTAGTTTTGCTGGGAATCGACATAAACTGTTTTTCACCCTTAAAAAATCACCCCCTTCCCCTTCCCGACCTCAGATTGCCCGTAAATTATTTTTCCTTTCATTTTCATACTATTCTCCTCCTTTTCCAATGGGTTTCATCCTACTACTATTTTTTTTGGTCCCAAAAATTATCGACCCTGGTCTATTACTGATGAATGTCAACGGGTTTCCACTGGATCACGTGAAGAAATTCAACGTCATTAGAGAGAGGCTCAATCGGAAGTGGTGAACAATCATGGTCTAGATATCGTATTCATTCTGAAATCACGGCTACTAACAACGGCTGGTCGGAAGATACCAAAGCTTTCCAATTAACAACACTTCCCTGTGGAAAAACTCAACTGATATTAGAAAAAGTTTCTAGAGAGGATTTGAAAAATTCAAGAAAAATAACAGAATTATGAGATTATCGTTTTAATGAGAAACACTTAGCTAGGATGTATTTCAATAAGCTCCAAGCCAGGAAACAACAAAAAGAGGAAAATTTTCAAATTTTCACCACGGAAATTGAACGATTGGGCCGATGAGCACACTTAGATGTGAGCAAAGAGAATCACGATTGTATTGGTTGCCTTTCTTTCATTGGTGGAATTAACGATTCAAGTATCGAGTCCACTCGACGTTCAGAACGAGTCAAATCTTTGCAAGAAGCGCTTGAACGAGCTACAGAGCTCGAAGCGATCAATATTAATTGAATAACAAACGCCAACCGAATAACTCATCACGAAACAACTTCCAACATTGTTCAAATCAACAGGATAGAGTTCTCAATAATCTGTCACAGGTACAATACTTCAAGTGTCCAGGATTCGGTCACTACGCTAATAAATGTGGAAAGATTGACAATGCTCATGAGAGTAATCAAGCAGCTTCTAATGCAAATTTTTCTCAAAGGACAAGCTAGAATGACCGTTTTCATCCCTATCAGAATTTTGGTCAATCTTCCCGAAATCAGTTCTCGAGAAATGATAATCATAATAATCATCAAGGTTCAAATCCAAATTCGGGAAACTAAATTGATTCAATCCATTGAGAGACAAATTGACTCAATTTCCACATCACATTATTCAATGCAATCAATTGAACCAATAATGAACGGAAATATAATCTTACAATTAAAAGTGAAAGGTAAAATCAATGACAACCCTTGTTTGATAACTGTCGACAACGGCAGCTGATATTACACTTATTAATCCGAATATTTTCAATGATAATCTCAATGAATTAGAAGATGTCGTAAGAAAAATATTTATTTTCACCGTCTCAGGAGAAATATCTTCGTTTGTAGATAATAAAGAAGTCACAATCACCATAGGAAACTCTTCATTATTGTTAGAAGTGGTCTTTGCTGATATTAAAGACGAGTGTATCCTTGGTCTCGATTTTCTCCACAAATCAGGACTTTTAGAGAATTTTCAATCAATTATTCATCGGAAATTCAACGTCAAGGATAACAACAAAATTGTTTCGGTAAAACCACTCTCTTCAACCGAAACACTCCAATTCCCTCCAAATCTTCCTGACCACTTAGTTAAATTATTTGAAGAATCGTGTGAGTTACTGAATCTTTATGAGGAACAGAAACTGAAACAATTTATGATGAAATATCAGAATGTTTTTTCTCGGAATTCCAATGATCCAGGTCGTTTTCGAAGAATTAAACATGAAATTATCACTGAGAATAGTCTACCAATCAATCAAAGTCAACGGAGAATTCCATTCCATTACCGTGATAGAGTTAATCAATTATTACAAGAAATGGAAGATCAGAAATTCATTGAACCTAGTTACAGTCTCTGGGCATTACCAGTTGTTTCAGTGAAAAAATTATGACTCTCTCCCCTTTTGTGTAGATCATCGTCATCTCAATGATATCACGGAAACATATTCTATGCCCCTTTCACGTGATATTGATATCTTTGACGCTAGCGTTAATTCTAATTAGTTTTCTACAATCGATTTGAAATCAGGCTACTGGCAAGTGGAACTGAACCTCGGAGATGAAGGAAAAACAGCATTCGTAATTAATGACGAGTTATGGCAATTTGAAATTCTACCATTTGGTCTATGTAACGCTCCCGCCACATTCTTGAGAGTTATGAACAATGTCCTGAGCGGTTTAATTGGTGAAATTCGTCGCGTTATCCTCGTCTTTGGAGCTGATTTTGATAATCATCTGCATAACCTGAATCTCGTTATGTCACGTTTGACTTCAGCTAACCTCAAAATCAATAGTAAAAAATGTGCATTTTTCAAACATAACGTTTTTTATTTGGGCCATGTAGTTTCCCAACAAGGAATAGACGGTTCTACAGAAAGAATCGATTCCATTCTATCCTGGCCAGTACCTCAATCCAAACGTCAAGTTAGAAGCTTTCTAAGACTATGTTCTTATTACAGAAATTACGTGAGAGGATTCTCCCACATTGCAAAACCTTCGTATATCCTAACTGAAGACAAGACCCTTTTTTGATGGTCGCAAGAAGCTCAGAATAGTTTTGACAAATTGAAATTTGTTCTGACTTCACCCTCAGTTCTCTCGGTACCTATTCTAGAGTGTGATTGTATTTTAGACACAGAAGCTTCATTAACCGCAATAGCAGCAACTCTTTCGCAGGTATAAGATGGTAAAGAATAAGTTATTGCTTATTTTAGTAGATATTTGAATAAAGCCGAAAGAAATTACTGCGTCACGTGAAGATAATTATTAGGAGTTATTCACGTTATTAAAAATTCTAATCATTATCTTTTGGGTAGAAAATTCATCATCCGAACTGATTACGCCCCTCTCAAATGGATCCTGTCGTTCAAAAACCCAGAAGGTATAGTAGCTTGTTGGCTCAAAATCCTTTTCAGATATGATTTTGCAAATTATCATAGATCGGGTCACTCACACGGCAATGAGGATGCTCTATCTCGCCGTCCTTGCACCTGCCGGAAATGTGGAAGGAGTGATTCGCTAGAGGAAAACTTTGAAAAATACGTTTCTCGTACTTTTTGTGTCACTGACAGTTCTTTCGATTGGAAAAGGCATCAAATGGAGGATTCAAATCAAAAATCAACGTTCTGAGAGGCAACAAATCTCACACCTTGATTCCGAAATGCCGATTTACTTTTTATAGTGTGATTCTCTTGAGTTGAAAGATGAAATCCTCTACCAACGCTCGGAGTCCGATAATCAATCCAAAATTATTTACCAAGTAGTAGTTCCTAAAAATTCTGTAGACGAAATTCTGAGAATCCCTCATTGTTCTCCTATTGGTGGTCATTTTAGAATTAATGAAATGCTTGATTCCATTCGGGAAAAGTTTTACTGGGCTAATGGCAAATTTGACGTTGAGAACTGATGCAAACAATGTTCAACTTGTTTCAGTCGAAATGGGCCAACTCGGCGTATGGAAGGAGCAATTACAGATTGATAATGCGGAATTTCCATTTGAGAGAACTGCTGTTGATATAGTAGGTTCCCTACCTCGGTCTTGAAGTGGAATTCGTTTCATTCTAGTAATTACCGATTGCTTCCCACGATGGCCCGAAGCTATTCCCATTTCTAATCATCAAGCTACTACCGTTGCAGGAACACTTGTTACTCACGTTATCTCGTGATTCGGTATCCCTTTAGAAATTCACTCCGATCAAGGAAGAGATCTCGAATCACGAGTTTTTACTGAATTGATAAAATTATTAGGAATCAATAAAATAAAGAACCACTCCTCTCCACCCTCAGTCCCACGGTATGGTTGCGCATTCGAATAGGTCTATTTTGAACTATATGGTGAAATTCGTTGATGACAATCAAAAACATTGGGATCGTTGGCTACCATTGTTTCTTCTAGCTTACCGGTCATCAAAACATCAAACAACCGAGTATTCTCCGCAATTCTTATGTTCAGACGGGAGTTATGTCTTCCTCTAGATTTACTCCAGGAGAACCCCATAACAAACAGTACAATGAGGGAGATGAATCTTCCAAATTACGTTGATCACCTTCGAAAGTCACTAGTCAGCATTCATCAAAGAGTTCGCGAAAATTGGTCTCTCAAAAGTGATGAAATGGAGTCGAGATTTGACTTTAAGACTCATATGATTCATTTCACACTAGGACAAAAAGTCTGGCTCTTTTCCACCAAAAGTGTCAGAGGGAAATATCCAAAACTTTAGAGAGACTGGCAGAAGACCTACATAATGAAGTCTGAACTTAATGACGTGGTTTATTGAATTCAAAAAGAACCAAAGAGAAAGTTCAAGGTCGTTCACGTTAATCGCCTTCGGCCACTCGAAAATTAACACTTGTAATAGTCTAAATATGCTTGTGTAGTGCTTGTGAATAACAGTAGATAACAGTAGAAAACAAACAAATGAGATTAAAGAAAAAAAAAGAACTTGACCTGTGGTTAGCAGTCTAGATCGGTGGCTGGTAGATGGGACCTGTGGTTAGCAGGGAAAGATTGTGGTGAGCAGTCTAGATTTGTGGTTAGCAGATGGGACCTGTGGTTAGCAGGTGAAGACTGTGGTTAGCAGTCTAGATTTGTGATTAGCAGATGAGACCTGTGGTTAGCAGGTAAAGACTGTGGTTAGCAGTCTAGATCTGTGGTTAGCAGTTGGGACCTGTGGTTAGCAGTCAAAATCCGTGATTAGTAGCTCTATCCATCCACGATTACTGAAGTTATTCTCTTATACGAAGTAATCTCATTCGTTGGGAGTCACTGTTTCGAAAAAACGTAGTTGAAAATAAAATGGAATGCAATGTTCTAACTAGAATGTATTAATTCGCGATTTTCTTGTGATGGGTTTTTCAGGTTGCGTAGAGAAGACTTCAATCTGATTGAGCATATTATACCACTAGTATGAATGAGATATTACTCATACAATACAATACGCTATAATCTCAAAGAAAAAGCGATTGTTAACTTGGACATATACAATCATTTTATAAAGAGTACTGTGTGTACCGGAATTGCTCTTCAATGAATTCCTGGGAGGTTCAAGCTGAAGAGTTAACTGGGACCCTCCTTATGTGAGATCTTTCAATTCTTTTAATTCATTGAATTGGTTTTTAATTTATCAAAATAGCTCTAAAAAAACGAAAGAAACAAAAAATTGGAATACCTCAAATAGTTCCCAGTAGGGTCGTCGGGGCGACAATCTTTTTCTGAAGGGGGACTAGTGCTGCGTATCCCCCTTTTGAAGCTCGTGTGCCACAGGGAAAGAAGGAAGACGGACGAAGGAGAACCCAGCAACGATCGTCTTTTGGAATCAATAAGAAGAAGAATTCATTCTTTTGGGAAACGTCAAGATGAACAGATCTGTATCGCCCCGAAAATAAACTGTCATTTTAATTGATAATTGTGTTCTTATGTCTCATTCGCAACAATACATCAAGAATGAATCCGAAATACATAATCAATAACATAATTCCATAATACAATATTATCAGCAACTCCATGCAAGGAGATAACTTTTCCAGTATCATCATGATTATTAATTAGATTTTTCAATCTCACATCATGAGCTGCATATTCACGTTCAGAAGTCATGCATGCCCATGCAAGACACCTACTATCGCTATACAAAGTACAACGCCATATAACTTTATTCGAACACTCACGATGCCTATGATATGAAAAACCATTGTAAATTCAATTCTTCTTCCCCTTTTGATTTGGAAGAAATTTCAATCCCTTTATAGGACGAAAATTTTCAACACATTTGATGTCGATTTCTCAGTATCAATTAAACCATTCGTACGTTAAAAGAAACGAATTCCCGATATAAACACATTATTATTATTTACATTTATTGTGACTTTATTGATGAATGCATGATGAGCGAAAAAATTATTTAATCGCATAAAAAGTGAGCCACAGTAATGTTGAATAAATTTTCTTCATCGTTTATTCGTTGGTCATGTTTATTTGACAGAAGTAATCAGTGGGATCGTGAACGAAACATATCTGCTGACGATAGTTCGCTTATCGACACATTCTGTTGAAAGAACGTGGCCAACAGCTATAATACGGATAAGAGTTGCCTTGAAATATCCAACAATTAGAAAAACATGTAGAAATCTTCATGCTCATCTCCTTTGAATTTCTCGGAGTAACTCTGATCAGATTTCAATGTATTTCGGATAAGTTTTTATTGATGGCCTGACTAATGAGTTAATTATCCTACTGTCAGAAGTAGTCAGTGGGATCGTGAACGAAACATATCTGCTGACGATAGTTCACTTATCGACACATTTTGTTGAAGAAACGTGGCCAACAGCTAGGAAAGGAAAATCGAGGAGTGGAAATAATGAAAATGTATGGATCAGGATATGAATTGAAATTGTCGTAATGACGTGTTCATGATAAGTGAGTGTCGTGCATAAAAGTCAGTGAAAAAATTGTGGGGAACACTATTGGCTCAAGACCAGACGGATACAAGTTGACGAATATGTACTCTTAATTTTTATCCATAATGAAACTCATAATTATCTCATTACTGATGCTGATTTCATTGGTATACACATCATCTTCGACGTCAAACTGTGAGTTGAAACCACTTTTATGTAAATTTTCATGGATTGAAATGGGGGAATGCATTACGGAATGTTAGATTGGAATGCTGAGCCCAAAGTGGATTGGGCTCAGCATTTTTATTATTTTGTGATACGTGCTCTCAATCGCCAAAGGTCACTTGATGGATTCCTTCACCAAGCAAACATTTTTAAATTTCACCATGGTCCCCCTTCAACAAAATCAGAATTGTGGTTCGTATGTGGGCATGTTCATGAGGGCAACTCCGAATTCAGTACTATATTGGAGTGAACTCACAAAATTTGTCAATTATCGAAGTTTAAAAAAGAGAAAAGGACAATTAGTACATATTTCATATACTGGTACTGTGTAGACCACTCATACTTCAGCTTCCAGCTTACGCTGTCATAGTAGTGTGCCCTCTTTATATCGATCATAATGAGGGCACGTCCATCACGTATCCTCTTTGAAAGGACAGACTGGCTGAAATAATGTGGAATTACTTCACATCCACCTCCCAGCTGTTGATGATCTTTTAACCTTTGGATACAGCGCTTAGTCAAAACATCCTCAAATGTTCAAGTTAAATGTCATGGTCATCCTCGATAATCAATCGATGTCACAATTGAGAATCGTTGCAGATGTTGATCACGCGTTTTTTCGCCTCCTCTTAGTATCATGGCTGGAACCTGAATCTGGATAGTCTCCATCTGAACAATTTCTCAGCTCGTGAATTTTTGTGCAGCTTGAAACTTATGATAACATTCCAAACACGAGGATTCCTAATGAATACCATTCATTTGATGCCCGTAACTTACTCCACGATAGTAAAGTTATGGGACATTGTGTTCATTTTCTCATCATGATATGATATTTCTCTGCTCTTATGCGGGTATCCTTCATGGAAAAGCATGAGCTTTTTTCTTGTCATCACAAAATCATGCTTTTTAATCATGTATATATCTGAAAAATTTTCGAGGTCTTCTTCGATTCTCAGTTCTGAGTAGGCTTGGTCACCCTCAACCATGTCACGATGATCGATTCATCAGAATGACTAGATTGAGTACATGAGGTTTCCGATGTCCTTAGCCCAGAAGTTTGTCATCAGGCTGCTGAATCAAAACTTCTTCACCAACACCATTAGTAGCATCATTGACATTTTCAACATCATCCGTTGAGTTGAAATATTCAGATGATGGATCAATCGTCAACTTTCTGGATTCGGTATTTCAGATTTCATTTTTTTCATTCATGGGTATCAACGGTTTCTCAGAATGGCCATGATTCAACTGCTCCACGAGATAATCAAGTTCTGTTGCACTCTGTGCTGATTTTATATTGGAACAAATGACCCGTTCCCCCAGATCTTCCTTATATTTCCGTGCTTGAGACTTTATTCCCTACAGTTCTGAATGTTGAAGATCACATCTGCAACACATGAAATTATCATATGAAATTACATCACGTCGTTTGGTGACTGTTCTTCCTTTGGTGTCATCTGCTCAACATGCATCGGCTTCAGTCGAGTAGCATACTGAAAGGAATTTTTAACCTTTCGTTCCAATTTTCCTCGTTCTAGACTTTCTTTTCAGGCTACATCCCTACTTCTCTGATAACTCTGAAATCATTTACATTAGGTTTGTGGTCATATCAGATCTCATAAGATGTCATCTCATGGTTCAAAGCTTCAGCTGAACAACGGTTATGGATATACGTAGCTGTGTTCATAACTTCAGCTTACATAAACTTTGGCAGATTCGACTGAAACGACAAGTATCTAGCCATCTCGACAAGTGTCAGATTGGTCCTTTCTACCACACCATTTTACTGCCAGACATATTCGACCGTTGATTGTTCTAGTTTTCCATTTTCGACCAATGAAGCTATGAATTCCTTGGGAATACCTTCTTCTGCGTTATTACTTCGTAGTTGTGTGATTTTGTTTCAGTTTCATTTTTCACTCGTTTCCCAAATTTCTTGGAAGCTTCTATTATATCTGGACACTGTCGGAGCATGTGTATCTCGTTTCATCATGAGTGAAGGTAATGACATATCTTGACCCCTGAAGCGAGTCAGTACGTTCGAGACCTTCTCTCCTTACCTCAAGATCTTCATATGACAATGTGAATGAGACCTAGTGGCTCTTCAGACCTGGTAGATGCTGGTTTGAATGATGAAGTATGAATTTGAGTCTTACCTCACACTCTAATTTTTGATCATCACTTCTCAAATTCAGTTCATCTACCATCCTGCATCTCTGTGACAACTGTAAATCTCTGATGTTGAGGTGTCCATACCTTTTGTGCTAACATTTCAAGTAATCTGCATCGTCATTTTGGGCAGTGAATGCTCATTCAATGTGATGTATAACTGACTAACTTTTCATGCTTCCATCAGTACATTCTGTAACGGGATTTGCCCAATTCCCCCACACTTTCGGCCGGGTGCCTTGGGTGCCAATCGATTCTTTACCGGAGGAATAAACGAACCTCGCTATGTGCTAGTTTCCCTTGGTTCACCACGTTTGACCTCTCAAGGCGGTTTTGAGCTAACCTGCTGAACCATCGGTAGTCATTACGCGGGGAATTACTGACCCCAATGGATGGCATGGGCAATCCGTTCGGAGTAATCCAGTGAGCTGGTTATGATAGAGGTTTGGGTATTTCGCGAAAGCCTCTGGATGAGCCCATCCGGAGTATTCCTCTGTTCTATCATCACCTAGATAACACCAGATGTATCCATTCACACGAGAAACACCACGTAGCTACGCTACGGGTAACCAACGATAACTCTCGCCGAAACAAGCTGTAGAGGTTCCAAGAACTACTCCCGATCCTTTTGAGTCTGAATATTTGATTTATTGGAGATCAGTCAAGAACACGACTGATCGGGTAAACTGCTCGCCATTAACTGCCTAAGTCCCCCATTTGAGGTACTGGGACAGTTGCTGCGCAGAAAGAGCATCTCGACCATTTTCTGCAGCTATGTCTGAGCTGGTATTTTTAGATCATCAATTTTGAAGATCATTTATGTTTAATCCCATTCCTCTGTGTAGTTCAGCATTATCTGCCAAATTAGTACGCTGAGCCACCGTGATCTATTTTCATGTGAGAAAGCTGACGATGCAATACAGATTCCCGCACTGGCCTCCTTGACCGATAGACTTCCTCCAAGATATTCCAAGCATCTTCAGATGCTGTTTTATTTTCAAAATGTCATAACTGGCCTGGCATAGCTTCTATTTTAATGATTCCGAATGCCTTCACGTTAAACCTCACCCAATCGGCATACGTAGCTATATTTTTTCAGGTTTCGGAAGTGTTCCATTCATATATGCTCAGTCATCATTAAATATTAACAGAGTTCACATTTCGAGTCACGAGAACTCATAGTTTTTTTTTGTTGGATCTGTCCGTTGCGTTCAATTCATTCATATTCGTATTTGACTTAATCCCAAGATTCTCCCAAAAAGAGTTTTAGCTCCTTTCTTGCAAATACACGTATGCTATCCATCAATTTCCTGTCTTGTTTCAATTTTCGGAGCTCATGACCTTTTGAGCTTTTTAGCGAGATCAGCCCTCAGTCAGTAGCCAGGAATCAAACGTCAATAGAGAGGAGGAACTGTGAATGTCAATCAATGAAAGAATATATCAGCAGTGAATAATTGGCATTATTACATTCTTCAAATCTAGTATCGCATTGATTCATCCATTCACTATGTTCGGTGATGAACTTCAATTTCCAATACAAGCGGATGCAAACTTGTAGAAAATGACAGCTCAACAGGAATTGTAATGGTTTATTACGTTACAAGTCATCAGAGGGCTATTGCGATTTCGATTATATGTGAACCTCAGAATCGTCATGAATGCCCTCCCCGACGTCTAACGCTTATAATTTCGCTTGATTATGTGCGGAAAAAGGCCGTCACCACACGCTTTGCACACGATGAACCTTCATTTCCACACAAAATCAAGTAAATTAGTATATGAGTACTGAGAATTAATAAATATGCAGAATTGTTATCCTGCATTCACCTGAGATTCATCGACAGATGTTGATTCAAAAAGAAAGACGTCATTCCCCCACCATATTAAAGAAAATTGAGAAGGATTAAAAAGTGTTGAAAAGTATCGGGTAGGAAATCGAATTTTTCAAGAAATTTGTCATTCATAAACATTCAATCCAGAGGGATTGAAAATTGAGGAAAAGTCCAGGATATGGTGCAGATTTTCGAAGAAAATCCTGCTAGCCCTTCACTGCAGTTGAGAAAATTCGAAAAAAAGAAATAATAATCGATCAAAATTACTGAGTAAAACATAATAATTCTCCCGGAAAATTCAAATTATCGGAGGCAAAATCCTAGGGGCCATTATGTCTCAATAATTGATCTGACATTATCATTATTCCCGTGACATCACTTCAACGGCAATTTCGGTCATATTTAGGCGTACGTTCATGGGAATTTTACTGAACTTCAATGCCGTTGAAGTGATGTCGCAAAAATAATACTAAAGAGAAGGTGCATGCAAAACGAAGTGCTGCCACCTCGGCTAAAGAACTTGTCCTAGTTGTATAGGGTGGATGAAAGTGGGGTTACTGACAGAGCCCTACAAGGTCACGAAGGAACTTTCGGGGAGGGGGTAATTTAATCGAATTAGAAAATGAATAAAATATTATGAAAAACGGAAAAACTTCCGACTGTCATATGTAACGTGAAAGCGGGAGGAATCAAGATCATTTAGAATTTAGAATGAATCCCGTATATCAATAACTATGGAATCCGGCAAAATAATGATATTTGACATAAGAAAAGATAAGGAGAAAAATACAAAGGTAATCGAGAATGAGCTCGCGTAAAAAAATATTCCATCGATGAATACTGGAAGGAATAGCCTAGATACTCCTGTTTTTAATTTGTAACTGGTGTAGAAATAATCATTAAGTTAAGGAGAAAATGTTTGTGTGACTCAAAATTGTCTTACGTATTCAATTAACACAGGTTCAAAAAAAAGGGCACATTATATAAAGAGCGCGAGCACCGGAGGTAGGCAGTAATAATCAAACCCTCGAGCCATGCGGGACTCTCTCACGTTGATAGTGTTAGACGACACCCGTTATAAAATGTGTGTCAATAAAATAGAAACCATAGCTATAGTGTAAAGTTTGATGTGTTAAGTGACATTGTAAGGTGTGATGAGTTTAAAGAATAAAGTTTTTACAGTTTTTTGTGTGACAATAATATTTTAGGTGTTTTCATTCGTTTTAAAGAATACCTGACGACCGGACCTGAAAGTGATCCAGTTGACTGGCTTGGTTGAAGTAGAAATACTTCACACAAACGGGACAACGGAAGAATAGGATAATTACGTCCGATTAATTATCCTGTCGTAGGATCACATAATTGGCGACCGTGACGAGACTTATGGTCAACATTTTCAATTTGAATTTGGAAATGAATCAATGGGGAAACAATGCCCGACAAGGGAAGTGGAGGAATAACCAAACACATTAACAGGATGGACCACCTCCGGGGAGTCCACCAATCGAACAGGGTGGATTACCACTGGAAAATCCACCACATCAACAGGGTGGACCTTCATTGATAGATCCACTATATGGACCAGGTGGACCACCCCCGGGAAATCCTCCACAGCAAGCTCAGGGACCTTCTCTAGGGAATCCACTCATTACGGGAGGAGCAGCAGATGACGTGGCCAACCAGAATGGTATACCACGAGCACAGGAGCTGCAAAATGATCAAGGAAATCTTCTTGGCCAAGAAATTAAGGATATGTGGACAGCAATGAATGAACTGATTTATGTCTTCAGGCAAGTGATGATAGCTGGTCCAAGGGGAGATGCTCATGGTGACCAAAGGCAATCGAATCCCCTACAAAATGAGTACATGGGAAACCAGCCGAATATGGAGTATCAGGCAAGATATCCATATCAAGGTGACCCTAGACAGCAGGATCACCGTAACCAGCCCGGACAGCCTCTACGCCCTAGAGCGGCAGAGAATCAGCAACGACATGGTGGCATGGGGGGGGGCAGCCACATCAGCAGCAGCATTACGAGAATGCTCCAGGTATACAAGTTAATCAGCAATTTGGTGGGCTGGGCAGTGATCACCAGCATAGGGGACCAGGACCTTGGATCAGTGACAATAGACAAACTAGGCAGATGAGAAAGGTGTACAAAGATTCCCCAACTAGCCAAGCCATCATTTGACGGTAAATTACAAGACGGTAATCCATGTAAGTTTGTGTCAATATTTGATGAGCTGGCACGTTTTGAGGACTACGACCCATTGGAGGCACAGTTAGCTTTTTTAGCTTGTTTGAAAGGAGACGCTGCACGTTGGGGAAGCCTCATTAACTGCAGGAGTGACAAACAGTAAGTTGACGCATTCTTGGTGATATACTGGTCAGCCATGATTCAACAAAATGTGATGACCTATATTGTCACAGGGAAATATGAGCAAGAGGTAGATGAATCGATGGAGATCTACTGTTTAATATGGGCCACTCATGCCCAAAATTCCGATCACGATATGGGGAAAGAAGGGTTTATCAAGCACATTAAACGCTATTTCCTGCAAAGTTTGGCTGATCGTATCGACGCTAGAAATGCACAAACTGTCGAAGCAGTTATTGCAATTCTAGCTGAATGAGATGGCTCATCACAAGTTTGGGGAAAACTGAAAGAATTACAAGAAGAAAAGAGACATGAATGAAGAATGGTGAAAAAGGAAGGAGAGAATAGGGCCGCAAAAAAGCCATGGGAGGGTAGAGCTGGAGATAAACCTCAACACAAACCCGGTGAGAATAATAAGAAAGATGAAGATCCAAGAGTCCGAACATTTGCGAATGTTGCGGCAGATAATTTACCAAACAATGAAGAAGGAGGCGTCCCTGGAGCCGAAGCACCCCAAGAATTACAGGAAGATCCAGAACAACCAGTTGATGACGACGAAAGTCTTACTGAAACAGAGTCAGTAGCGTCACTTGATAACGATGGATACCAATCCGAGCAAGACCTACTTGCAGAAAATGAAGAAATTCCATGGGAATTCAGGAATGGGTCTGTATCTGATGACGATGGAAATTTTGACCAGGTGGATAGAGATGATGGTGACGCTATCGCGATGGTGGATGACCCCGGTCCAGAACAGACCAAATTCTTGGGACGAATGTTTGGTAAGTTTGGGAAGTCACCAAGAATCCTGATCAAAATAGGGGAGAATGAATACGAAGCATCAATTGATACTGGGGCTGAGGTATCAGACATCTCACCGGGAGCACTGGAAGAGCTAAAAGCCTCTGGGATAAATTTTGTCCAGATCCCATTTCCCGCCACGAAGTTGACAGGGGCGTTTGGTGAAAAAAGTGTTCCAGTGAAAAGGCAGGTGCTATTAGAGTTTAAAGTGGAAGATAAAAAGATGGAATGCCAGTGTTTGTAATTAGGGGATTGTCCACTTCCCTCATCAATTTCTGCCAAAAATACCAATGTAGCATCGACTGTCAAACAGGAAATGTATCAATGAAAAATCCTGATGCGAGGGCAGAATTAATAAAACTAGAGCCACATGTAATACGAGTAATGGAAGAGTTGGATATCAAGTTCTTTCTGATGGAAGAAAGAGAGGCGTCAATAGAACGGCTCATTAAAAATTATCCCGGGCTGTTTAGCAAAGAGTTAGGTCTTGTTAAAAATTATGAACATGTCATCGAGATGCGTGATAATAAGCCGTATAAAGCGCCAATATATCCAATTCCAGAAGTGTTATCAGAAGTTGAGGAAATCATTCAGGGTCTGGAGGAGCAAGGCGTCATTTCAAAAGCACCAACAGAATTTATCAATCCACTGGTGGCCGTTAGGAAACTGAACGGTAAATTGTGAGTGTGCATTGATGCACGAAACTTAAATGCCAGGATAAAGGAAGACCATGCACAACCACCAACAGTTGATGGAGTGTTGAGCAGGCCGGATCAAAGGACAGTGTAATCAGCATCAGACTTGACTAATGCTTTCCACCAGGTAGAGTTGCAGAAAGACAGTCGGAAGTACACGGGTTTCCGTTTCCTAACACAAATTTATGTGTATAATCGGCTACCATTTGGTCTGAAAGCTTCAGGTGCATCATTCATACGAGCGCTAGATCATGTGATGAAAGGAAAGGTGGATGACTGTACAATGATTCATCTGGACGATATTCTAGTGTTATCTAAGAACTACCAGAAACATGAAGAAGATCTAGACCGTGTCTTGGACCTCCTGAACTCGGGAGGAATCACTTTGGGAAGAGATGAATGTGTTTTTTTTGTGGACGAAGTGAAGTTTTTTGGACACCGGTTTGGCAACGGTCAAGCTCATATGCTTGCTGAGACTTTGGAGAACATTTGCCGGTTCCCAATTCCAAGGAAAAAGAAGGATGTGCAAGCCTCCTTGGGCTTGGTGAATTGGGACCGGAGATTCATAGAGATGCTATCTGAGTATACCAGACCATTAGAGAAGCTGCTAGGAAAATGTATCAAAGTGAAGTGGGAAAAAGAACATCAAGAGGCATTCCAAAAAATCAAAGATGCTTTCAGACATGCAGAAGCTCTCACATTGATCAGGAAAAATCGATAGTTTGGTGTGCAGACAGACGCATCGAAAATTGAAATCGGGACAAGGCTGTACCAATATGACGAATTGGGCGAGTACACAGTTGCATACGCTAGCAGGTCTTCGACAGAGGCCGAAACGATGCTGACCACGACTGAGCGAGAATGCTTAGCTGTAGTGTGGGCACTCAAAAAATGGCGTGTGCATTTGTGGGGCTGCAAAATAATAGTTAAAACTGACCACAAAGCTTTGACTCCTGTGCAATCATGTGTTTCAGTGAGTGACAGAATAACCCGATGGTTATTAGTAATTGCAGAATTGAACATCGAGTGGAGGCATATCCCTGGAGAAAAGAATTCGGTAGCTGATGCGTTATACAGACATCCTGTACGCTATCATGACGATCTTGAGGACGTCGTGATCCGACTTTTGGTGGAAAAAGACGAGGGTTCATCATGGAATGGGTGGAAAGAAAAAATCTGTGAGGCCCAAAAGACAATCAGGAACAAGCCAGATTAATACCGACTTCACTCCGGGATTTTTCGGACATACACAAAAAAATGATGCAGAATTTATGTTCCTCAAGAGGTAGCTGAGGAACTCATTGAACATGCACACAAGTTCCTGGCCCATTTTGAGACAGATAAGGTGGTAAATTGGCTCGACGAGTTTTTCTCTATTAAAAATATCAACAAGTCAACTCGGGACATCGTCGCATCTTGTGAAGTATGCCAAAAGAACAAGGTGTATACTAGATTGATTAAGGGAGAATCTTTTCATAAGCTACCTGATGAACCGGGAGAAGAAATCTCTGTCGGAATTTTCGGGGAATTGCCAAAGGGAAAATTCGGAGTAAAGTATGTGCTGATAGTGATGGATAAATTCTCAAAATTTACCAAGTTATATCCAATCAAGAATCAGGCAGCAGGAACTGTGGCACGGGTACGGAAAGGAAAATACTGCAAAGACTACGGCATCCCGAAAAGGGCCTTAACTGATCGAGGAAGGCAGTTCACTGGGGATACATGGAAGAAGACCACGGAACTGATTGGGAATTGAGGTTACCTGGACTACACCTTATAATCCTCGATCAAATCCAGTGGAGAGGGTCATAAGAGAACTGGAGTGAGTGATGAGAGTCTACGCGAAATGAAACCACAACTGCTGGGACCAGAACATACCGAGGATTGAAAGGACGATTGAGTCTACGCATCATTCTAGCACCAGATATGAGCCAGCGTTCCTGCAGGGTGTGGATTATAATCAATCGGAAATCCCCACTTGGACAACTCAGAAAACGAGTTTTGGGCAGAAGGATGAGAATGAGGCAGTAGAAAGTACAAAAAGGAGGAAGTACAAAAACAAGCAGTTGCTGTTTTAGATGAAATCGAGAACGATCCAAGGAAGGGGGCAATCGCCCGTGCACGTGACAATCTCAAGCAGGCGGCAATTAAAAGATATGGGAAAGCCCAGATTTCGGAGAGTGCTAAAAAATATGAGATTGGGCACAAAGTTTCAGTGAAAATCCATAAATTATCGAATAAACCTAAAAAACAATGCAAGAAATTATTTTTGCTTTACGATGGGCCATATGTTATGGAGAAAATCATTGAGAAAAATTCTTTTACACTGGAAACACCCCAGAAGGAAGAAGTGGGAACATTCAATCAGCGCCAGTTACGTCCGTTTTGCGAACGTCGCCTAATGAAAACCAGACCCGCCATTCTAGGGATTTTTTCAGAGAATTTTTCGACACAGGGTTATTCTCACGTGAAGGAAAATAGAGGGGAAAGCATTCCGAAAGGAAAGAGATCACGTCGCTTCATAACATCTCTGACTCTCGAACAGGCAACACGAGCCGAGCAGAACGACAATATGAATACAGAAGCAAACGAATTATTGAGAGAGATAATGGCGGAAGAAGGCAGACTCATCGAAACAAGTCAGAGGTGTTTGCAGTTAATTGGGGGTTTTTGTCAAAATATGGAGGCGTTTATACGAGAGGCAGAAGCTCGCCGAAATTATGTGGTGGTTTCAATGCAGCCCCACGAGGATAACCTCAGACAGCCATTACACGTGAATGATAATTTGGTAACGACACCAGGCGACGGTATGGTTAACCCACTGGCCATGAATGGAGATGATGAGGAAGGCTCGAAGGCCCGTCGAGCCACGCTTTTGCACTCGGACATTTCCAGGCTGATGGGTCTGATTTGGGGACAATTGAAACGGACATCATACAGCAGGCATTGGACAACCTGAGTAACGAAGATTACCAGCCAGGGGAATCATTTTCCAGCCTGGGTGCAATGGGTGTGATGGACCCGGGCATGATAGCTTCGGAAGAGCAAAGCCGAGAAAAAATAGATGAAGTACCAGTAGGAAATCAGGATGAGGGAAATTCAAATGATCAGAACGTTGCACCAAGGGACAATCAGGACATGTCATTGTTAGACAACCAGAGTACAGAATCTGCAGAGCAACAACCTGGGCCACCTGTGGTGACGTTGGAGCAACGCTGCAGTAGGGAGAAGCGTGTTGATGATGTGGTTAACGGTAATCCATCAGTTGTCAGTGATGGACTCTATTACAATGATACCCGTATACAAGCATGGGGCCAAAACGGGTCTCAACACAACCAGCAGCATCCTGAAATTATGGTGCCCAGCCCAGAAGATATAATGGCGTCAATGGAGCTGAGACGAGTTCGTATCGTCGTTTACCCATATGCGATACGATTCATGGGAAGCCCGTCTGGAAGGTACCATGGGGACAACAGTGAGGAGGAGTCTGAGGAAGAGGAGAAGATCCAGTGGAACGGAAGATACGGAGACACTGATCCGAACAAAAAAAAATAATTCCAAAAGTTTTTTTTCAATTTTTTTTTTTTTTTTTTCAAAAGGGGAAAAGTATTTTTCTTAGTTTCTTTTCTTACTCGTCAATTTTGATTTTTTTTTTTTTTTTTTAAAAGGGAAGAGTATTTTTTTTTAATTTTTTTTCTTACTTTTCGATTTTGATTATTTTTTTTTCGGTGTGGCTATTCGTAAATTGAGTGTCACGCAATAGACACGCAAAATCCACGCAATATCCACGAATTTCTTGGACGAAAATCTCGAAAACGTCATTTTTTCGGAGTGTCTTTTGCGTGGATTTAAGACTTTTTGGAGTGGATATAGCATGGATACAAGGTTGCCCAATTATTGCGTGACTTTAAGCCCAATTTTTTCAAGGAATGAATTTCTCGATTCCTAGTGAGTTTAGCGTGAATTCAACGTGACTTTTGCGTGACTCCAACGAGTTTTTTCCCGTGAATTTAACGTGACTTTGGCGTGTTTCTCACAGCACTTTCGCGTGCACTTAACGAGACTTTTACGTGAATCGAACGGCACTCTAGCATTATTTTTATGGCGTTCTTGCGTGTCTATTGCGTGTTTTTTATGTGACTTTTGCGGTATTTTTCGGTAACTTTTGCGTGAATATAGACCGAGGAATTCGGTCACAGAATGAATGACCTCAGAACTAGATCCACGGAGGAATTCTTATGTGTATTCACGCAGCAAGAATCATCTAGAGATTTGTGCGTGAATATTCCATTCATAGTCAATAATCTGCAGCTTGTATCATTGGAAGAATTTCAATTTAGATTCAGATAACGAAAATCATTGCATGATTCTTGAGTGAATATTGTGTGTGGAGTGAATACTTCTCCATCTATATTCATAGATGCATTTCTTCTTATATCCACGCAGGAGTATGTAGTGATTCTGCGTGGAGAGTCAATAATCTATGGTTTATATATTCACAAAGGGATTTGAACTTAGATGCACACAACAAGAATCATTGAGTAATTTTTGTGTGGATATCACGTATAGAATCACTAATATCTAGTCTGTATCCATGGAAAAATTCCAACTTGGATCGACGCAAGTAAATCATTGCATGATTCTTGAGTGACTATTGCGTGTAGAGTGCATATTCTCTCATCTGTATTGATAGAGGAATTTCTATTTGTATCCACGCAGGAATTCCCTTCTGTTTCCTGCACAGATATTGTATGCAGAGTCAGGAATTCATGATACATGTTTACGGAGGAATTTTTACTCGTATTCACGTAATGAAAATCACTGCATGACTTTCGAGTAATTATTGCGTGCAAATTAGATATTTTCCCATCTGTATTTCGATTTGTATCCACGTAGACTTTCTCTAGTGATTTTCGCGCGGAGACTGCGTGCAGAATCAATAATCTATGGTCTATATTCACGGAGGAATTTCTACTTGCATCAACACAATCCGAATCGTTGACTTGGTCTCAAGTGGATATTGCGTGTAGAGTCAAACTCTTCCATCTGTATTCATAGAAGAATTTTGGATTGTATCCACGCACTGAAATTTCCATGATTTTCAGATGAATATTAGATGTTGGGTTAGAAATCTATGATATATATTCATCGGGGAATTTCTACTCGTATGCACGTATGAAACATCATTGCATGATTTCTGAGTGGATATTGCATGTAGAGTAAAGACTCTCTCATCCACAGTCATAGAAGAATTCTGTCTCATATCTACGCAGGAGTATTCAGTGATCACTGTGTGAATATTGCAGGTAGAGTCAAGAATCTATGGTCCATATTAAGAGAGCGATCCCAATTTGGATTCATGCAACAAAAATCATTGCATGATTCTTGTATGACTATCGCGGGTAGAGAGCGTAGTCACCAATCTGTGTTGATAGAGGAATTTTAACTTGTATCCATGCAACAAGAATCATTGCGTCATTCTTGAGTGGATATTGCGCGTAGAGTCAAACTCTTCTATCTGTATTCATAGAAGAATTTTGGATTGTATCCATGCACTAAAATTCTCGCGATTTCTACATGGATATCGCGTGTTGAGTCAAACATCTATGATATATATTCACCGACGAAATTCCACTCGTATTCACGTATCGAAAATCATTGCATGATGTCAGAGTAGATATTACGTGTAGAGTAAATACTCTCTCTTCAATATTCATAGGTGAATTTCAACTCATATCCACGCAGATTTTTTTAGTGATTTTCGCCTGGATATTGTGTGTAGAGTCAATAATCTATGGTTTATATAATCACGAAGGAATCTGAACTTAGATTCACGCAACAAGAATCATTGAGTGATTTTTGTGTGGATATTACGTATGGAATCAATGATACTTAGCCTGTATTCATGGAGAAATTCCAACTTGGATCGAGGCAACTAAATCATTGCATGATTCTTCAGTGACTATTGCGTGCATATTCTTTCATGTGTATCGATTGAGGAATTTCAAATTGTATGCACGGAAAGATTTTCTCGTGTTCCTTGCGCAGATATTACATGTGGACTCAACACACAGAAAACACTGAGCGTAGAAGACGCACAGAAGTGCGTAATCACTGCACATGTGTGCGTACTTCACGTTCTCACAATCGAACGTGATGTACGCACACGAGTACGTGATCTACGCACACGAGTGCGTGGTCTACCCACACGTGTGCGTGATGTACGCACACGTGTGCGTGATGTACGCATACGTGTGCGTGATGTACGCATACGTGTGCGTGATGTACGCACACGTGTGCGTGATGTACGCATACGTGTGCGTGATGTACGCATACGTGTGCGTGATGTACGCACACGTGTGCGTGATGTACGCACACTTGTGAGTGATGTACGCACACGAGTGCGTGACTCTTTACTCTCAGTATCTACTTTTGTGAGAGATTTTCGCTACTATCTCGGTAAATAAGCGAGATAGAGTGAAATGGACGTTAATTCGGGATCAGCAGGAAATTCCTCCAGTTTTTCGTGATTATCTCGGTCAATAAACGAGATAGAGCGAAATGAATATTCATATGGGATCAAGAAAGAGTTTCTTCAGTTTTTCGCTATTATCCCGGTAAATAAGCGAGATAGAACGAAATAGAAATAAATATGGGATCAGGAGAAAATTTCTCTGATTTTTTTGCTATTATCCCGGTGAATAAGTGAGATAGAGCAAAATCGATATCGATTTAGAATTAGGAGGAAGTTTTTGCAGCTTCTCGCACCTATGTCGGCGAATAAGCGAGATAGAGCGAAGTAGACGTTGATTTGGGATCAGGAGGGAGTTTATTCAGTTTTTCGCTAGTATTTTGGTGAATAAGCGAGATGGAGTGAAATAGAACTGAATATGGGAACAGGAGAAAACTTCTTCCGTTTTTTTGTTATTATCTCGGTGAATGAGCGAGGTAGAACGAAATAGATGTTGATTTGGGATCAGGAGGGAGTTTATTCAATTTTTCGCTATTGTTCCGGTCAATAAGCGAAATAGAGCGAAATGGATGTTGATATGGGATCACCAGGAAGTTTTCCAGTTTTTCGTGATTATCCTGGTGAATCAGTGAGATAGAACGTAGTGGTCATCAATTTGGGATCGGGAGGGATTTTATTCAGTTTCTCGTGACTATATCGGTGAATAAGCGAGATAGAGCAAAATGGACGTTAACATGGGGTCACCGGGAAGTCTTTTCAGTTCTTCGTGAATATATCAATGAACAAGCGAGATAGAGCAAAATAGACGTTAATATGAGATCACGAGGGAGTTTTCACATGAAAAAATCTCTCCTGATCCCAAACTAACGACCATTCAGCTTTATCTCCCTTGTTCACCGGGATAATCACGAAAAACTGAGAAACTTCCTGGTGATCCCATATCAACGTTTATTTCGCTCTATCTCACTTATTTACCGGAATAGCGAAGAACTGAATAAACGTCCTCCTAATCCCAAATCAACGTCGATTTCACTCAATCTCGCTTATTCACCGAGATAATCACGAATAAATCCAAAAACTCCCTGGTGATCCCATACACGGAGAGAAATTTCTCCGAAAAATCGTGATGCTCAGCGACGAAATGTGGATGCAAAATGCAGGCCGGGGGTATTTCATGAGTCTACCGATGGAAAAAAATCTTTGCGACGGCAATTAGTAATAGGGCCAATAATATTTTCAAGATGAAATATCGCAATAACTGTTATGTAGCATTACAAAAATATTAGCTGATTATTTTTCCTCTGGAAGCTGAAGAAAAATTGTCTATCCGACAAATGATAAATCATCGGGACCTTAGAAATTTTCATACGCTACTCAGAATTTTTATAAATTTTTTTTAGAATTTTTTCCATGCCAGCCTCATAATGGGTAGACGAAGGGGCTAGTCGGGTACCTTTGACTGTTTTCGGGACACGAGCCATTGGTCATTTTACACTTGGCTTTGGATTAAAATATCTCGAAAACTATGCAAAATTTATCGAGACATGCTGTGAATGAAATGTAGAGGGAAGATTAACGAAGAAAATCAACAGAATGCCATTTTTCTACGACTAGTAGTTTCCGAGATATCAATTTTTTAATAAGTAGTTCAGGAACAATGGACGAGGCCCGATAGCAAATAAACCTACACTCGGGTATCCTTTTTGAATTTTTTATTGAAAAATTAATATCTTAATAACTAAGAGTCGTAGGAAACTCGAGTTTTGCTTATTTTATTGGTTACTCTTTCCTCTAAATTTCATTCACAGCATGTCTCGATAACTTTTGAGTAGTTTTCAAGATATTTCAATCCAAAGCCAAGTGTGAAATGGCTATTTTTTTAAAGAAATGAACAGCAAAAATTATGATGTGGAGCATGGGAATTGTTCGGCTCACAAGCAAATTGCATCCCGTTTATGGAGCGGCATGGTGATTTTTGAAAAAATCATCTAGAAAAATTCTCATATTTTCCTCTTCGTGTATTATCGTCCATTTCGCTCTATCTCGATTATTTACCGAAATAATAGCAAAAAACTGATTAAACTCCCTCCTGATCCCAAATCAACGTCTATTTCGCTCTATCTCGCTTATTCACCGACATAGTCGCGAAAAGCTGAAAAAACTCCCTCCTAATTCTAAATCAACATCCATTTCGCTCTATCTCACTTATTCACCGAGATAATAGCAGAAAAACTAAAGAAATTTTCTCCTGATCCCATATTTATTTCTATTTCGTTCTATCTTGCTTATTTACCGAGATAATAGCAAAAAACTGAAGAAACTCTTTCCTGATCCCATATCACTATTCATTTCGCTCTATCTCGTTTATTGACCGAGATAATCACAAAAAACTGAAAAAACTTCCTGCTGATCCCAAATTAACGTCCATTTCTGTCGATCTTGCTTATTTACCGGAATAATAGCGAAAAATTGAATAAACTCCCTCCTGATCCCAAATCAACATCTATTTCGTTCTACCTCGCTTATTCACCGAGATAATAACAAAAAAACTGAAGAAATTTTCTCCAGTTCCCATATTTAGTTCTATTTCGCTCCATCTCGCTTATTTACCGAAATAATAGCGAAAAACTAAATAAACTCCCTCCTGATCCCAAATCAACGTCTATTTCGCTCTATCTCGCTTATTCGCCGACATAGTCGCGAGAAGCTGAAAAAACTTCCTCCTAATTCTAAATCAATATCTATTTCGCTCTATCTCACTTATTCACCGGGATAATAACAAAAAAATTAGAGAAATTTTCTCCTGATCCCATATTTATATCTATTTCGTTCTATCTGGCTTATTCACCGGGATAATAGCGAAAAACTGAAGAAACTCTGTCTTGATGCCATATCAATATTCATTTCGCTCTATCTCGTTCATTGACCGAGATAATCACGAAAAACTGAAGGAATTTCCTGCTGATCCCGAATTAACGTCCATTTCACTCTATCTCGCTCATTTACCGAGATAATAGCGAAAATCTCTCACAAAAGTAGATACTGAGAGTAAAAAAACACGCACTCGTGTGCGTACATAACGCACACGTGTGCGTACATCATGCACTCGTGTGTGTACATCACGTACTCGTGTGCGTACATCACATTCGATTGTAAGAACGTGAAGTACGCACACATGTGCAGTGATTACGCACTTCTGTGCGTCTTCTACGCTCAGCGTTTTCTGTGTGTTGAGTCTACATGTAATATCTGCGCAAGGAACACGAGAAAATCTTTCCGTGCATACAAGTCAAAATTCCTCTATCGATACACATGAAAGAATATGCACGCAATAGTCACTGAAGAATCATGCAATGATTTAGTTACCTCGATCCAAGTTGGAATTTTTCCATGGATACAGGCTAAATATCGTTGACTCCATATGTAATATCCACACAAAAATCACTCAATGATTCTCGTTGCGTGAATCTAAGTTCAGATTTCTCCGTGATTCTATAAGCCATAGATTATTGACTCTACACACAATATACAGACGAAAATCACTAAAAAAATCTGCGTGGATATGAGTTGAAATTCACCTATGAATATTGAAGAGAAAGTATTTACTCTACACGTAATATCTACTCTGGAACCATGCAATGATTTTCGATACGTGAATACGAGTAGAATTTCGTCGGTGAATATAGATCATAGATGGTTGACTCAACACGCGATATCCACTCAAGAATGACGCAATGATTCTTGTTGCATGGATACAAGTTAACATTCCTCTATCAACACACATTGGTGAGTACGCACTCTACCCGCGATAGTCATACGAGAATCATGCAATGATTTTTGTTGCATGAATCCAAATTGGAATCGCTCTCTTAATATGGACCATAGATTATTGACTCTACATGCAATATTCACACAGTGATCACTAAACACTCCTGCGTAGATATGAGACAGGATTCCTCCATGACTGTGGATGAGAGAGTCTTCACTCTACATGCAATGTCCACTCAGAAATAATGCAATGATGTTTCATACGTCAATACGAGTGATTATTTTTTCCATCCAAATTTCGACCAATAGAATTGCACCATTCGACGAAACAAAATAACGCCTACACGATATTTCACTGGAAATTTTTGGAAATTCCACTGGAAATTTTTCATGTTGCCTATATATAAAAAACAAACGATTTGTCAATCCATGTGACTCTAAATTTTGAATTTCTAACTGAGAATTTGTCTCATGGTGCAATTCTATTGGCCCAAATATCGGAAAATTACCCGATAATTTTGAAGCTCTTGTGGTATTACATGTGAAAATTCCCCGATGAATATAGATCATAGACTTCTAACCCAACATACAATATCCATCTGAAAATCATGGAAATTTCAGTGCGTGGATATAATCCAAAATTCTTCTATAAATACAGATGGAAGAGTTTGACTCTACACGCAATATCCACTTGAGAATAAGGCAACGATTCGGATGGTGTTGATCCAAGTTGGAATTCCTCTGTGAATATAGACCATAGATTATTGATTCTGCACGCAGTATCCACGTGAAAATCACTAGAGAAAGTCTACGTGGATACAAATCGAAAAACAGATGGGAAAATATCTAATTTGAACGCAATAATTACTCGAAAGTCATGCAGTGATTTTCATTACGTGAATACGCGTAGAAATTCCACCGTGACCATGTATCATGAATTCGTGACTCTGCATACAATATCTGTGCAGGAAACCGAAGGGAATTCCTGCGTGGATACAAATAGAAATTCCTCTATCAATACAGATGAGAGAATATGCACTCTACACGCAATAGTCACTCAAAAATTATGCAATGATTTACTTGCGTCGATCCAAGTTGGAATTTTTCCATGGGTACAGACTAGATATCAGTGATTCTATACGTAATATCCACACAAAAAGTACTAAATGATTCTTGTTGCGTGAATCTAAGTTCAGATCCCTTCTTGAATATATAAACTATAAATTATTGACTCTCCACGCAGAATCACTAAATACTCCTGCGTGGATATAAGGAGAAATGCATCTATAAATATAGATGGGGAAGTATTCACTCTACAAACAATATTCACTCAAGAATCATGCAATGATTTTCGTTATCTGAATCCAAATTGAAATTCCTCCAATGATACAAGCTGCAGATTATTGACTATGAATGGAATATCCGTGCACAAATCTCTAGATGATTCTTGCTGCGCGAATACACATAAGAATTCCTTCGTGGATCTAGTTCTGAGGTCATTCATCTTGTGACTGAATTCTTCAGTCTATATTCACGCAAAAGTTACTAAAAAATAACGCAAAAGTCACTTAAAAAACACGCAATAGACACGCAAGAATGCCATAAAAGTAATGCTAGAGTGCCGTACGACTCACGTAAAAGTCTCGTTAAGTGCACGCAGGAGTGCTGTGAGAAATACGCCAAAGTCATGTTAAATTCATGCAAGAAAACTCGTTAAAATCACGCGAAATTCACGGTAAGGTCACGTTAAATTCACGCTAAAGTCACTAGAAATCGAGAAATTCATTCCTTGAAAAAATTGGGCTTAAAGTCACGCAATAATTGAGCAACCTTGTATCCATGCTATATCCACTCCAAAAAGTCTTAAATCCACGCAAAAGACAATCCAAAAGAATGACGTTTTCGAGATTTTCGTCCAAGAAATTCGTGGATATTGCGTGGATTTCGCGTGTCTATTGCGTGACACTCAATGTACGAATAGCCACACCGTAAAAATTATATAGCATTTAAAAATAAAATAACAAAGGGGCGTAAGTGTGGAGATACGTCCCTTTCATTTTAAAATTGGTAGTTACGCCACTTTGTTATTTCAATTATCAATTATCCAAATAATGTTTCAGATGCCATAAAAAACTTTTTGGAGTGATAAGTGGACATACGCCCCTTTTATACCAGAATTCCGTGTTTTTGGCACTTACGCCCCTCTGACTCTAAGGCGACGATATCATTCTCCATCTTTTTTATTGACAGTAATTTTTTTCTCAAGAAGTTATGGATTCTTTGAATAAATATTTCTACATAAAAAAGTTCCGGCCTTTCAATTTTACTGCATTCAAAAATTCTCCAGTACCTCACTTTCGTCCAAGTTAGCATTAGGACTTTTT
The DNA here is from genome assembly GCA_963942555.1 of Aleiodes leptofemur. NCBI lineage: Eukaryota > Metazoa > Arthropoda > Insecta > Hymenoptera > Braconidae > Aleiodes > Aleiodes leptofemur. The sequence continues at coordinate 6,340,161 of OZ012614.1, forward strand.
TTTTCGAGCAGTTTTTCATTTCAACTTTTTTTCCCCGGCTAGTCTGACCTCAACCCATCTTCTGCAATGAATTCCTGAAAGTCGATAATTACTCACCAGCGAAGGGTAATTTTCTTTACTGACTTTCGGATTTTACTCCGGTTTAATTGATAGAGATTGGCTGTCAACGAGAGAGACAGTAAGGCCAACTTTCTAAAAGAAATGTCGCTGCAAGATGATGTAATTGGCAAAAAATATTTCCGGGGCCGTTGCTATGGGGCGTTTTCAGTTAAATATTGATTTAAAAAAAAAAAAAAAAACACCATTCGAATGCTCGATGTCGAATTAGGTGATGTAACTAAGGCTATTTTTTGCGTAGTTTGTTCCGTTTTTGAGCAATTAAATAATAAAGAAAAAAGAGTAGTGGAGGGGGAAGCTCTGTCGAGAATATATACGCTCAGCACTCGGCCCTTCAACATGTACTTGGCCGATACGCTATCGCGTATCTAGACACATTGAACTGGAAACTTCTGAATTTTTTCGTATCCGATGGGCCGTTGTTCAGATTTTTTCAACAGCGCACTTGTAGCGGACTCCTGTTTACCTGACATTTTCACATTGAAAAGGTGATTAAAATTAATCAAAAAAAAATTTTCTTGTACTTCACAAATGTTTTTGTTGAGCCCAACAAGTTTATGACGGTTTTTACCGTCACAGAATCAAGAAAATTCTGAAAAATTAATTATTTTTAGTAATATCGCGATAATGGCCGCAATTCACGGTACCCGGTGAGAATGGGGCTCATTTTGAGTCAAGTCAGCATATGTCCAGAGTGAGGTCAGCAACAGCTAATGACCTCACTAATTATTTTTATTTATTTTTGCTTAATCTTCCTCCAAAATTTGGAGGAAAGTACGAGAGTAGGACTGGGGAGGATTTTTCCCAGTCCCACAAATAAAGTAGCAGAATCAAGGACGATCTGGAGGAGCCTGGATGGAAGCAGCCTCCACTCATTTGGTCCAGCATCAGCCAACACTAGGAGATGTTGGCCAACAGCAAGGGAATCTGGAGATCGTCGAGAACAACGCCGGAGACAGTGTGGAAATAAAGACTGAAGTGAAATAATAGACAGAACTTTTCCGCTCACAATTGTCGGGAAAATATTGTCCAAGTTATTATAATTATTATTTGAGTGGAGAAATTCGCGGGGAATTCTCAGAATTCACACGAATCCGGTGTCATTGAGTAAAGGAGTGGGGGACTCGCGCAATTATTGGTCGAGTTGGGCCTCGCTTCTACCGAAGTTTAGCGGGAACGGCCGAGGGCACCCAACGCAACTCGTGGGAGAGAAGACTCGTTCTCCTTCTCCCGGGACACCGTGGTGGTCACATCGTACTGAGAAAATTTAGAGAAACGTAAAGAAAAGTCAAGAAAATCGTAGAGAATTACGTGAAATTAAGTAAAGTAAAGATAAATAAAAAAGAGGTCGACACGGAGGAAAGGAAGCACAAGTAAAGTAAGGTACGCGAGTCTCCGCACAATTAATATTTTGAGTCAGTGATTTCACAGTAAAGGATTGAGAGTAAAGAACACGTCGAGTTAGCGTCTGTTTAGGGTGTATTCACCCAAGCAAAATTAAAGCTATTTTTGTTGAGTCTGAGTTACGTTCACGATTAATAATTACAGTGAAATTATCCTCGTATTATTCCTGAAAAATTCCTATTTTCTTTGATTTAAATGTACATATAGTATTTTTTTTGAATATATCTAATTTTTTGTTGTTTAAACCGAAATTTTCAGGAGTTTGTGTAAAGTTTTTTCGTTTGTCCGATTACCCAAAGGGAGGGTCCCTCCCCCCCCCTTGAAACAATATAGGAGTCTCACGTAAGAAAGCGGGTTAAATTAGAGTCTTTTTGGGATTTTTGTTATTCATTGAAATTAAATAAAACTTGGGGATTTGTCGTTTTCCCCCAAATTTGTAGAACTTTGCAAAAACGACTGGCGCCCATTTTTTCAAGAAGGCAAATTAATCGGAAGTGAATTGGAAAAAAACTAGAAGCATAAAATCGGGTCAAATTTAGAGAATTTTTCAGTGCCTTTAACGGTTGGCCAAGGTCAGTTGAGCAAACCGTTACAAGTTTCACACTAATAAACATAACAGTATCCTTGACAAAAATTAATGAAGATAGCATGCATCCAAAGTAGACAGACCCCTTAAAATTTGTATATCTCCAACCAACGCCGATTGATTCATTGGAGGATGAAGCAAACGTCCAATTTGGGTCAGTATGATAGAAGATAAGCTGAGCGCACTAGGTTTTTCGTTCCTGCCTCAAACATCTCCGTTATGTGGTCTCAATACTCTTATTTTTGGGTGAATTTCGGGTGCCAGGTATAATGATTAAATTCTAGTGAAAAATTCTACCTCTCGCGGAGTTCATTGGCTAGATCATTTGCTTTACTCATGCGTTTCTATAATCTCCCTGTGCTAGCCCTGTGAATTTTTTGGGATCACAACAATACACTTAGCACTACTTTCACTTATCCCCACTCTCAGGGCACTTCTGCATCACAATACCTGAAGAATATTATCCATCGATGCAGATGGAGTTGGTGTGGAACTTAGTGAGATACTGGAGAAACATAAGTTCCTAATAATCATTCATATCTCGGAGACGTCTCCGCTGATGTTGTACACAATACCTAGCTTGAGATTCAGAAGAACAAGAAATGGAACAGATTGTAAGCTGCATTACTTTCGTAGTTGTGGAGAGAACAACGCGTTACTTGACTCAAGTCATGAAAATCTCTATAACTAGAAAATCAAAGACGAGTAGAATCGGGAAAAAATCATGAACTCGGATGATATGATATCAAATGTTATTGTCCAGTCTAGACGGAACCATTCGAGAACTTATTCTGAACTCGGAGTGAATGAAATGAAATAGAAATTGTGAAATTCAGATGTATCTCGAAGAGTATCCATCAATGCTATCTAGTAACTGTAACAAACTGTAGATTCAGGAGAATATAATATGAGTTAAGGTTCTATTAAATATGAGTTGGAGATCTGAGTTCTAGCATTCTGATTGTTATCGAGGGGAGACGATTTTTCGAAAAGAACGATGACAATCGAAAGAGCTCGAAAATCATGTATCAAAGAGAGTCAGGGTAATAAAGTGCCGAAGGTCAAAGGCTGTGGCTCCATTTAGATGGAATTACTCGATAACTCTCTCAGAAATCATTAAAGATTCGATTCAAGAGAATCAATCAAATTTTAAAATTGACTGGATAGATCTTAATCGGTGGAACCCCAAAAGGAAGAAACCATCAAAAGGAATATACATTTGAAATACAGTGAACCCCCCCTCCCCCCCTCTCTAGATAACGAACAATGTCCCTTCTCTTAACTCTTCCCATTAGCTCCTTCTCATTTATAGTGCTCTCTCAATTTAGTGAAGAAGTGTTCCCTCATAGAATATTCATAGTTATTGGGCTAATCTATGTGGAGTGGAAACTTTGATCAGACAAAATGGCTATTGAAAGGAGAAATGACAATAACGCGATCACCGTGCATGAGCGATTTTGAATGATTACTACAATCATTTTGTCTTGGGAAATTCTCCCGTGATACGAGAAATTCCATTGCAACCCTCCAGCTTCACTCCATAGAACTGCTATTTCAATAGTGGAGGAGTAATAGCAGATATTCATTTCTGAGTCATTTGTTACTGGTCAATATTCCAGAAACTGTGGAGATAATATAATTTTTCTCCAATCTTTCCTTAGGAGCATCTGCAATTTTCTACAGAAACGAATCCTGCGAAAATTGCCCCCTCTTGCTCACATCCCTAGATATCCACCAAAAGCGAATGATCGGGAAATAAGATATCCAGTTCGACCACTTAGGTATTAATTTGGTCGAGTCACTCTGTATCTGAATACGATGATGAATCAGTTACTTTCCATGGAATTGGATGAATTATGTTCATGCATGAATTTGTCTCACATACTACTCAATTATTAATTTATTGACTGTCACTTTTCAGCGGAGAGGATTCACCCTGCAATCATGGGCACAGCATTGCAGATGGTTGTCCTCGGCGACTCGATTAAGCTACAATGTCCACTGAAAATATGGTTCCCGATGAGTCAATTCGACTGGAATCCCTCTTTGCCGAGACTTGAAATTAGCGACAGTGGCTCTGTGCAACTAACGAATATCACATTCACTAACCTTCATGATTATCAGTGCTCGGTGAGGGGACAGGAGCAAGTCATATTTCTGATTAAGATTCAATCAAAGCCCATAATCCAAATGGAACTGGGAGAATTTACCGTGCGGAGGGCAAATATAGGGCAAAACGTAGAATTGCGATGTGAAGCTCATGGTTCTCCTAAGCCAAATGTAATCTGGCGTAGAGTCTCCTCAGCTCCATCGATTCTGACTTTCTCACGGGGAGGAATCGCAGATTCTTCTCATGCTGCCTATGAAATCAACTGTCTGTCCCCTACAGATATAGGTTATTACATATGTCAAGCGAGGAATTCAATCGGTGAGGCAGAAAAGAGAGTTCAACTTGTTATAGACAGTGATAGCAAAACGGAGATCCCAGGCGTAGCAGTCCAATATGTTGAGGTAGGAGGCTCAATTGAATTACATTGTCCTCTGAGTCAGAAGTACACAAAATGTGAGATTTACTGGAAACAGCAAAATAGCAATCTCCAAGAAGGTCGTGAGAACTATTGTCACCACAATCTGTTGATCAGCAACTTGTCATTTAGTAATAGAGATTATAATCATGTGTCATGTTCCTTGACAAATGACTCGCAGCCCGCTTATACATTCGAATTTCGAATTGTGCTCATATCAGAACAGAATGTCAGAATCTCACCATGGGAATCTGGAGTTGTGTCTCGCAGAATTGGTGAGCGAGTTGCATTAGAATGCAGTGTATTTGGTTCTCCTGAGTCCACTGTCAGCTGGCAGAAGCTCTCATCAATTTCAACAGCTCTGATGTCCTATCAACAGGAAGATACGAACAGTTCTCATGCCTTCTATGATATCACATGTCTATCCGTCGAAAATATAGGTTATTATACATGTCAAGCTGAAAATTCTTTTCAGAAGGCGGAGAAGAGAATTCAAATTGTAATAGAAAGTGGAAGTGAAATGAAGATCCAAGGCATAACAGTCCACTATGTTGAGATGGGGGGCTCAATGGAACTACATTGTCCACTAACTCAGAAATACTCAAAGTGTAACATTTATTGGAAACAGCAACATGGACATCTTCAGAAATATGATGACAACTACTGTCACCATAACTTGCTAATCAGCAACATATCGTTCAATGATGGGGACTATAATCTTGTGTCATGTTCTTTAACGAAGGACTCAGAGCCTGCTTATACATTTGAATTTCGGATTGTGCGCATATCAGAACAGAATGTCACAATTACACCGTGGGAATCCGGAGTTGTATCTCGCAGAATTGGTGACCAACTTACATTGAAGTGCAGTGCATACAGTTCTCCGGAGTCAACTGTCATCTGGCAGAGGCTCGCCTCAATTTCGCCAGATCTGATATCCCGTCAGCAGGAAGATACAAACTCCTCTGATGCTGTATATGATATCACATGTCTATCCGTCGAAAATATAGGTTATTATACATGTCAGGCTGAAAATTCTTTTCGGAAAGCAGAGAAGAGAGTTCAGATTGTAATAAACAGTGATAGTAAAATGAAGATCCCGGGAATAGCTGTTCAATATGTTGACATGGGAGCTTCAATTGAACTACACTGTCCTCTGACTCAGGAGTATCCAAAGTGTGACATTTATTGGAAACAGCAAAACAGTCATCTCCAGAAAAATGATGATAAACATGGTCACCTGAACTTGCTGATCAGTAACATATCATTCAATGATGCAGATCATAATCTGGTGTCATGTTCTTTGACGAATGACTCACAGCCTGCTTATACATTCGAATTTCAAATCGTTCGAATATCAGAACAGAATGTCACAATAACACCAGGAGAATCCAATGTTCTATCTCGCAGAATTGGTGATCGAGTGACATTAGAATGCAGTGCATCCAGTTCTCCTGAGTCGACCGTCATCTGGCAGAAGCTTGCATCGATCCCAGCAGATCTGATTCCTCATCAGCAGGCGAATACAAACTCGTCTCATGCTGTTTATGATATTACATGTTTATCCATGGCAAATATAGGTAATTATACATGTCAAGCTGAAAACTCTTTTCGAACAACGGAGAAGAGCGTTCAGATTGTTATGGACAGTGACAGTGGGATGGCGCACCCAGTAATAGCAGTTCAATATGTTGAGATGGGTGGTTCCATTGAACTACACTGTCCTCTGACTCAGAAGTACCCAAAGTGTGACATTTATTGGAAACAGCAAAACAGTCATCTCCAGAAAAATGATGACAACCACGGTCACCTGAACTTGCTAATCAGTAACATATCATTTAATGATGTAGATCATAATCTAGTGTCATGTTCTTTGACGAATGACTCACAGCCTGCTTATACATTCGAATTTCAAATCGTGCGAATATCAGAACAGAATGTCACAATAACACCAGGGGAATCCGATGTTCTATCTCGCAGAATTGGTGATCGAGTTACATTAGAATGCAGTGCATCCAGTTCTCCTGAGTCGACCGTCATCTGGCAGAAGCTTGCATCGATCCCAGCAGATCTGATTCTTCATCAGAAGGCAGATACAAACTCGTCTCATGCTGTTTATGATATTACATGTTTATCCATGGCAAATATAGGTAATTATACATGTCAAGCTAAAAACTCTTTTCGGACAACGGAGAAGAGCGTTCAGATTGTCATGGACAGTGACAGTGGGATGGCGCACCCAGTAATAGCAGTTAAATATGTTGAGATGGGTGGTTCAATTGAACTACACTGTCCTCTGACTCAGAAGTACCCAAAGTGTGATATTTATTGGAAACAGCAAAACAGTCATCTCCAGAAAAATGATGACAACCACGGTCACTTGAACTTGCTAATCAGTAACATATCATTTAATGATGTAGATCATAATCTAGTGTCATGTTCTTTGACGAATGACTCACAGCCTGCTTATACATTCGAATTTCAAATCGTTCGAATATCAGAACAGAACGTCACAATAACACCAGGGGAATCCGATGTTCTATCTCGCAGAATTGGTGATCGAGTTACATTAGAATGCAGTGCATCCAGTTCTCCTGAGTCGACCGTCATCTGGAAGAAGCTTGCATCGATCTCCGCAGATCTGATTCCTCATCAGCAGGCGAATACAAACTCGTCTCATGCTGTTTATGATATTACATGTTTATCCATGGCAAATATAGGTAATTATACATGTCAAGCTAAAAACTCTTTTCGGACAACAGAGAAGAGCGTTCAGATTGTTATGGACAGTGACAGTGGGATGGCGCATCCAGTAATAGCAGTTCAATATGTTGAGATGGGTGGTTCAATTGAACTACATTGTCCTCTGACTCAGAAGTACCCGAAGTGTGACATTTATTGGAAACAGCAAAACAGTCATCTCCAGAAAAATGATGATAACCACGGTCACCTGAACTTGCTGATCAGTAACATATCATTCAATGATGCAGATCATAATCTGGTGTCATGTTCTTTGACGAATGACTCACAGCCTGCTTATACATTCGAATTTCAAATCGTTCGAATATCAGAACAGAATGTCACAATAACACCAGGGGAATCCGATGTTCTATCTCGCAGAATTGGTGATCGAGTTACATTAGAATGCAGTGCATCCAGTTCTCCTGAGTCGACCGTCATCTGGCAGAAGCTTGCATCGATCTCCGCAGATCTGATTCCTCATCAGCAGGCGAATACAAACTCGTCTCATGCTGTTTATGATATTACATGTTTATCCATGGCAAATATAGGTAATTATACATGTCAAGCTAAAAACTCTTTTCGGACAACAGAGAAGAGCGTTCAGATTGTTATGGACAGTGACAGTGGGATGGGGCGCCCAGTAATAGCAGTTCAATATGTTGAGATGGGTGGTTCAATTGAACTACACTGTCCTCTGACTCAGAAGTACTCAAAGTGTGACATTCATTGGAAACAGCAAAACAGTCATCTCCAGAAAAATGATGATAACCACGGTCACCTGAACTTACTGATCAGTGACATATCATTCAATGATGCAGATCATAATCTGGTGTCATGTTCTTTGACGAATGACTCACAGCCTGCTTATACATTTGAATTCCAAATCGTTCGAATATCAGAACAGAATGTCACAATAACACCAGGGGAATCCGATGTTCTATCTCGCAGAATTGGTGATCGAGTCACATTAGAATGCAGTGTATCCAGTTCTCCTGAGTCGACCGTCATCTGGCAGGAGCTTGCATCGATCTCAGCAGATCTGATTCCTCATCAGCAGGCGAATACAAACTCGTCTCATGCTGTTTATGATATTACATGTTTATCCATGGCAAATATAGGTAATTATACATGTCAAGCTAAAAACTCTTTTCGGACAACAGAGAAGAGCGTTCAGATTGTTATGGACAGTGACAACGGGATGGGGCGCCCAGTAATAGCAGTTCAATATGTTGAGATGGGTGGTTCAATTGAACTACACTGTCCTCTGACTCAGAAGTACCCAAAGTGTGACATTCATTGGAAACAGCAAAACGGTCATCTCCAGAAAAATGATGATAACCACGGTCACCTGAACTTACTGATCAGTGACATATCATTCAATGATGCAGATCATAATCTGGTGTCATGTTCTTTGACGAATGACTCACAGCCTGCTTATACATTTGAATTCCAAATCGTTCGAATATCAGAACAGAATGTCACAATAACACCAGGGGAATCCGATGTTCTATCTCGCAGAATTGGTGATCGAGTTACATTAGAATGCAGTGCATCCAGTTCTCCTGAGTCGACCGTCATCTGGCAGAAGCTTGCATCGATCCCAGCAGATCTGATTCTTCATCAGAAGGCAGATGCAAACTCGTCTCATGCTGTTTATGATATTACATGTTTATCCATGGCAAATATAGGTAATTATACATGTCAAGCTAAAAACTCTTTTCGGACAACAGAGAAGAGCGTTCAGATTGTTATGGACAGTGACAACGGGATGGGGCGCCCAGTCATAGCAGTTCAATATGTTGAGATGGGTGGTTCAATTGAACTACACTGTCCTCTGACTCAGAAGTACCCAAAGTGTGACATTCATTGGAAACAGCAAAACGGTCATCTCCAGAAAAATGATGATAACCACGGTCACCTGAACTTACTGATCAGTGACATATCATTCAATGATGCAGATCATAATCTGGTGTCATGTTCTTTGACGAATGACTCACAGCCTGCTTATACATTTGAATTCCAAATCGTTCGAATATCAGAACAGAATGTCACAATAACACCAGGGGAATCCGATGTTCTATCTCGCAGAATTGGTGATCGAGTTACATTAGAATGCAGTGCATCCAGTTCTCCTGAGTCGACCGTCATCTGGCAGAAGCTTGCATCGATCCCAGCAGATCTGATTCTTCATCAGAAGGCAGATGCAAACTCGTCTCATGCTGTTTATGATATTACATGTTTATCCATGGCAAATATAGGTAATTATACATGTCAAGCTAAAAACTCTTTTCGGATAACGGAGAAGAGCGTTCAGATTGTTATAGACAGTGACAGTGGGATGGGGCGCCCAGTAATAGCAGTTCAATATGTTGAGATGGGTGGTTCAATTGAACTACACTGTCCTCTGACTCAGAAGTACCCAAAGTGTGACATTCATTGGAAACAGCAAAACAGTCATCTCCAGAAAAATGATGACAACCACGGTCACCTGAACTTGCTGATCAGTAACATATCATTCAATGATGCAGATCATAATCTGGTGTCATGTTCTTTGGCGAATGACTCACAGCCTGCTTATACATTCGAATTTCAAATCGTTCGAATATCAGAACAGAATGTCACAATAACACCAGGGGAATCCGATGTTCTATCTCGCAGAATTGGTGATCGAGTTACATTAGAATGCAGTGCATCCAGTTCTCCTGAGTCGACCGTCATCTGGCAGAAGCTTGCATCGATCCCAGCAGATCTGATTCTTCATCAGAAGGCAGATACAAACTCGTCTCATGCTGTTTATGATATTACATGTTTAACCATGGCAAATATAGGTAATTATACATGTCAAGCTAAAAACTCTTTTCGGACAACGGAGAAGAGCGTTCAGATTGTTATGGACAGTGACAGTGGGATGGCGCTTCCAGTAATAGCAGTTCAATATGTTGAGATGGGTGGTTCCATTGAACTACACTGTCCTCTGACTCAGAAGTACCCAAAGTGTGACATTTATTGGAAACAGCAAAATAGTCATCTCCAGAAAAATGATGACAACCACGGTCACCTGAACTTGCTAATCAGTAACATATCATTGAATGATGTAGATCATAATCTAGTGTCATGTTCTTTGACGAATGACTCACAGCCTGCTTATACATTTGAATTTCAAATCGTACGAATATCAGAACAGAATGTCACAATAACACCAGGGGAATCCAATGTTCTATCTCGCAGAATTGGTGATCGAGTTACATTAGAATGCAGTGCATCCAGTTCTCCTGAGTCGACCGTCATCTGGCAGGAGCTTGCATCGATCTCAGCAGATCTGATTCCTCATCAGCAGGCAAATACAAACTCGTCTCATGCTGTTTATGATATTACATGTTTATCCATGGCAAATATAGGTAATTATACATGTCAAGCTAAAAACTCTTTTCGGACAACGGAGAAGAGCGTTCAGATTGTTATAGACAGTGACAGTGGGATGGGGCGCCCAGTAATAGCAGTTCAATATGTTGAGATGGGTGGTTCAATTGAACTACACTGTCCTCTGACTCAGAAGTACCCAAAGTGTGACATTCATTGGAAACAGCAAAACAGTCATCTCCAGAAAAATGATGACAACCACGGTCACCTGAACTTGCTGATCAGTAACATATCATTCAATGATGCAGATCATAATCTGGTGTCATGTTCTTTGGCGAATGACTCACAGCCTGCTTATACATTCGAATTTCAAATCGTTCGAATATCAGAACAGAATGTCACAATAACACCAGGGGAATCCGATGTTCTATCTCGCAGAATTGGTGATCGAGTTACATTAGAATGCAGTGCATCCAGTTCTCCTGAGTCGACCGTCATCTGGCAGAAGCTTGCATCGATCCCAGCAGATCTGATTCTTCATCAGAAGGCAGATACAAACTCGTCTCATGCTGTTTATGATATTACATGTTTATCCATGGCAAATATAGGTAATTATACATGTCAAGCTAAAAACTCTTTTCGGACAACGGAGAAGAGCGTTCAGATTGTTATGGACAGTGACAGTGGGATGGCGCTTCCAGTAATAGCAGTTCAATATGTTGAGATGGGTGGTTCCATTGAACTACACTGTCCTCTGACTCAGAAGTACCCAAAGTGTGACATTTATTGGAAACAGCAAAACAGTCATCTCCAGAAAAGTGATGACAACCACGGTCACCTGAACTTGCTGATCAGTAACATATCATTCAATGATGCAGATCATAATCTGGTGTCATGTTCTTTGACGGATGACTCACAGCCTGCTTATACATTCGAATTCCAAATCGTTCGAATATCAGAACAGAATGTCACAATAACACCAGGGGAATCCAATGTTCTATCTCGCAGAATTGGTGATCGAGTTACATTAGAATGCAGTGCATCCAGTTCTCCTGAGTCGACCGTCATCTGGCAGGAGCTTGCATCGATCTCAGCAGATCTGATTCCTCATCAGCAGGCAAATACAAACTCGTCTCATGCTGTTTATGATATTACATGTTTATCCATGGCAAATATAGGTAATTATACATGTCAAGCTAAAAACTCTTTTCGGACAACGGAGAAGAGCGTTCAGATTGTTATAGACAGTGACAGTGGGATGGGGCGCCCAGTAATAGCAGTTCAATATGTTGAGATGGGTGGTTCAATTGAACTACACTGTCCTCTGACTCAGAAGTACCCAAAGTGTGACATTCATTGGAAACAGCAAAACGGTCATCTCCAGAAAAATGATGATAACCACGGTCACCTGAACTTACTGATCAGTGACATATCATTCAATGATGCAGATCATAATCTGGTGTCATGTTCTTTGACGAATGACTCACAGCCTGCTTATACATTTGAATTCCAAATCGTTCGAATATCAGAACAGAATGTCACAATAACACCAGGGGAATCCGATGTTCTATCTCGCAGAATTGGTGATCGAGTTACATTAGAATGCAGTGCATCCAGTTCTCCTGAGTCGACCGTCATCTGGCAGAAGCTTGCATCGATCCCAGCAGATCTGATTCTTCATCAGAAGGCAGATGCAAACTCGTCTCATGCTGTTTATGATATTACATGTTTATCCATGGCAAATATAGGTAATTATACATGTCAAGCTAAAAACTCTTTTCGGATAACGGAGAAGAGCGTTCAGATTGTTATAGACAGTGACAGTGGGATGGGGCGCCCAGTAATAGCAGTTCAATATGTTGAGATGGGTGGTTCAATTGAACTACACTGTCCTCTGACTCAGAAGTACCCAAAGTGTGACATTCATTGGAAACAGCAAAACAGTCATCTCCAGAAAAATGATGACAACCACGGTCACCTGAACTTGCTGATCAGTAACATATCATTCAATGATGCAGATCATAATCTGGTGTCATGTTCTTTGGCGAATGACTCACAGCCTGCTTATACATTCGAATTTCAAATCGTTCGAATATCAGAACAGAATGTCACAATAACACCAGGGGAATCCGATGTTCTATCTCGCAGAATTGGTGATCGAGTTACATTAGAATGCAGTGCATCCAGTTCTCCTGAGTCGACCGTCATCTGGCAGAAGCTTGCATCGATCCCAGCAGATCTGATTCTTCATCAGAAGGCAGATACAAACTCGTCTCATGCTGTTTATGATATTACATGTTTAACCATGGCAAATATAGGTAATTATACATGTCAAGCTAAAAACTCTTTTCGGACAACGGAGAAGAGCGTTCAGATTGTTATGGACAGTGACAGTGGGATGGCGCTTCCAGTAATAGCAGTTCAATATGTTGAGATGGGTGGTTCCATTGAACTACACTGTCCTCTGACTCAGAAGTACCCAAAGTGTGACATTTATTGGAAACAGCAAAATAGTCATCTCCAGAAAAATGATGACAACCACGGTCACCTGAACTTGCTAATCAGTAACATATCATTGAATGATGTAGATCATAATCTAGTGTCATGTTCTTTGACGAATGACTCACAGCCTGCTTATACATTTGAATTTCAAATCGTACGAATATCAGAACAGAATGTCACAATAACACCAGGGGAATCCAATGTTCTATCTCGCAGAATTGGTGATCGAGTTACATTAGAATGCAGTGCATCCAGTTCTCCTGAGTCGACCGTCATCTGGCAGGAGCTTGCATCGATCTCAGCAGATCTGATTCCTCATCAGCAGGCAAATACAAACTCGTCTCATGCTGTTTATGATATTACATGTTTATCCATGGCAAATATAGGTAATTATACATGTCAAGCTAAAAACTCTTTTCGGACAACGGAGAAGAGCGTTCAGATTGTTATAGACAGTGACAGTGGGATGGGGCGCCCAGTAATAGCAGTTCAATATGTTGAGATGGGTGGTTCAATTGAACTACACTGTCCTCTGACTCAGAAGTACCCAAAGTGTGACATTCATTGGAAACAGCAAAACAGTCATCTCCAGAAAAATGATGACAACCACGGTCACCTGAACTTGCTGATCAGTAACATATCATTCAATGATGCAGATCATAATCTGGTGTCATGTTCTTTGGCGAATGACTCACAGCCTGCTTATACATTCGAATTTCAAATCGTTCGAATATCAGAACAGAATGTCACAATAACACCAGGGGAATCCGATGTTCTATCTCGCAGAATTGGTGATCGAGTTACATTAGAATGCAGTGCATCCAGTTCTCCTGAGTCGACCGTCATCTGGCAGAAGCTTGCATCGATCCCAGCAGATCTGATTCTTCATCAGAAGGCAGATACAAACTCGTCTCATGCTGTTTATGATATTACATGTTTATCCATGGCAAATATAGGTAATTATACATGTCAAGCTAAAAACTCTTTTCGGACAACGGAGAAGAGCGTTCAGATTGTTATGGACAGTGACAGTGGGATGGCGCTTCCAGTAATAGCAGTTCAATATGTTGAGATGGGTGGTTCCATTGAACTACACTGTCCTCTGACTCAGAAGTACCCAAAGTGTGACATTTATTGGAAACAGCAAAACAGTCATCTCCAGAAAAGTGATGACAACCACGGTCACCTGAACTTGCTGATCAGTAACATATCATTCAATGATGCAGATCATAATCTGGTGTCATGTTCTTTGACGGATGACTCACAGCCTGCTTATACATTCGAATTCCAAATCGTTCGAATATCAGAACAGAATGTCACAATAACACCAGGGGAATCCGGTGTTCTATCTCGCAGAATTGGTGATCGAGTTACATTAGAATGCAGTGCATCCAGTTCTCCTGAGTCGACCGTCATCTGGCAGAAGCTTGCATCGATCGCAGCAGATTTGATTCTTCATCAGAAGGCAGATACAAACTCGTCTCATGCTGTTTATGATATTACATGTTTATCCATGGCAAATATAGGTAATTATACATGTCAAGCTAAAAACTCTTTTCGGACAACAGAGAAGAGCGTTCAGATTGTTATGGACAGTGACAGTGGGATGGGGCGCCCAGTAATAGCAGTTCAATATGTTGAGATGGGTGGTTCAATTGAACTACACTGTCCTCTGACTCAGAAGTACCCAAAGTGTGACATTCATTGGAAACAGCAAAACAGCCATCTTCAGGGAAATCATGACAACCACGGTCGTGAGAATTTGCTCATCAGCAACATATCATTCAATGATGGAAATTCTAATTTTGTGTCATGCTCTTTGACAAATGACTCGCAGCCTTCCTATACAGTCATATTTCAAATTGTACGCCTATCAAAACCAAATATCACAATCACACCACAAGACGATGGAAAAGTGTACGTCCAGCAGTGTGGATTGCTCTCATTGTCCTGCAGTGCTAGTGGACATCCGGAGCCAACTGCAGTCTGGACAAAGTCTGTATCAAAATCCTCAATCTCTCGTTCTCTACCACTGATCAATATCAATTCATCTTCAATAAAACATGAAATTCCTTGCATTTCGAGAGAGCTCGAAGGTACTTACACATGTCAGGCATTTACTGTCGCTGGCAAAGTGATGGACAGCGTTCAAATCGTTGTTGATCGATCTCGCCCTGGATCAGTCCTGAGCCTATCTGAGAGAAATCCCAAAATCGAGTGTGACATGACCGTTGAAATAATATGTCAGATCAATGGCTGTTGTGCAGCAGACTTTCATCTCATGTGGGTGAGAATAAATCACCCATCGCTACCACCCCACAGCACTGTCGATGCTGGTGTTCTCAGAATAGAGAATTTCACTTCTGAGAGTGAAGGTCAATACTCTTGTGTAGGATTAGATGGCAGTGGTGTGGAAATATACCGCACAACCGCCATGTTGGAGCTTCAGCCATCAAGTGTCAAGATGTGGACGAATCGTCGTCCGGAGATTGGTGAAGATGTATTGGTATACTGTTCCGTTTGTGGTGCTCATGTAATATCTGTTGAGTGGCATTTCGAGCGGGATCAGCCTTGTAATGTCAGGAAGACTGGGAATGACCTATATATAGACAAATTTGGTCCAGGAAATAACGGTGAGTGTAACTATCAAAGACATGAATCATCCTCGCTTCATAGAAAATTTCATTCATGGTCATGTCAACAATCTCCCATGACATATTCCGAAATGCATCTGCGAATATGATGATACTCCTCCACGTCGAGAGGTGTCATCTATAGTATCAATCACGCATTACTTCCTACTTTCAGCAGCCTTTTAATTTTGCAGCTTCCTGTCGAAAAAATAATCATATTGTCACTTGACATCGCTCTGGGGGAGAGGATGCTACTTGTGTGACTCTCTCTTCTCACCTCCCCACATTTAAAAGGAGTGTTGTATATCTCTATACTACGGTTAGCGGATTGCTCTTTCCCTGCCGAAATTCCCCGGAAAAAATTTCTCTTTCAGAAAATCCCCCTCTTAGAAAAATTAAAGAAAATTTTTTATCGAGGGGAATTTTTTTCAAGGGAAATTTCCACGCGGGCATTTTTTCCGGGGAATTCCTGCAAGGGAAATAGACGCCTGTCACCCTATACTCCCCATCTCAATCTACGACGCGACAGATGTTATAATAATCTGTTTTCATATATTCACAATTAGAGATGCGACGAAAAAAATGACTGGTCAGTTTACTGTAAGTTCACCGGTAACTTACCGGTAACTGACCAAATGATAATTACTGACCGTTTTGGTAAAAAAAAATGACTGAGTGTCGTGTCGCAAAGCTGACTAATTGATTTTATTACGGTCAGTTTTCATCTAAATGGATTTATATAATTCGACAATTTATTCAAAGATTCACTAGTACTTTGTTTCATGATATTTGATTGAAATAATTTCCATAGTTTATATGAAGAAATATGTATGAAAGAGATATAGACAGTTTTATATACAAAATGGAATGAAAAACTTTGAAAAGTATGAATCAGTAGTGAAGAAATGAAATACGATGAGGGAATTTTCTAGCCATTTATCTATCAAGAATATCTTAGAAAGTAAGCTAGATATTGAAATTTTTGGGCGATTTTTTCGATAGATTAGCTATACAGCTACGAAGAGGTCCCTTCCAAAATTTCGCTATTTTGCTTAGTTTCATAGATATTTTGGTAAGAATGAGCATGAAAATGAATCGATTCATCTCTGTTCTCCCTCTTCAGTACGTAAATCGATATGTGAGGTTTAATAAAGAAATTCCGTTAATGCAAGATCCATTCTCTCTTTGCTTGTTAAGAGTAAAAACAAAAAAGAATAGAAAAATGTCAGAAAATGACCGGGGCTCAAAATGATGATTTTCTGATTGGCTCATGTTATTACTGATCGTCTGAAGATGGTAACGTTGTAACTATATAGATGGATGCCCGATCACCTGATTTTATTAATGACACTCCGAAAAAAATGACGGTCATTTTGCGACGGGAATGAACGGTCAGGTCAGAAACGGTCAGGAAAGGGTAAGTTTACCACTGATTTGACGCGTTTCAAAAATTACCGTAATTTTGCATCTCTATTCACAATACGTCACGACCGGTATCCATTAAGTTGTCTTACTCAGTCTCATACGTCATCGAACCCTCGATAAATACAGCTCCCAAATAAGCCGTCCCGAGAGCGTAATCCCTTAAGGCAGGATTCTTTTTCGAAATTTTTCGAATAAAGGCTATTTTTGGAAATTTCTTATGAGAGTATTAATAAAGGTATTGGTGTAGGATTCGCGAGGCTCAGTCAATACACTCTTGAAATCTATTTTGAATGAAATTTACATGTATTTTATGTACTTCTTATAGTCAAAAATATAATTTCAACACAATGCCCTCGATTTATGCGCTGGTGTTAAAATTTTGATAATGAGACATCCGAAAGAGAAAAAAAAATAGGTTCAGGTTCAATATATATCTTCAGCAACCACCTGAACTAGAATAATCTCAAAGTTTTGATTTTTACTAATTTTTTGTTGCAAAAAACAGTGGGAATAAAGACAATTATTTTTATTTTTTTTAATTTTCGCCACTATTCCTCCATTTTTGCATGCACATTGAAAATCCTTGTTTAGGTGGTTGCTGGAATGACATTGAACCTGAAACTTTCTTTCTTCCTTTTCAGAAGGCCCATTTTCTAAATTTTAACGCCAGCGCAGGCCCATCTATAAATCGAGGCATTGTACTGTAATTATTTTCCGGCCATAAGAAAAGCATGAAATACATGGAAAATTCCTTTCAAATGTATTTGGAGGATGTATTTATTGAGCCTCACAAACCCTACATCAATACCTTTATTAATACTCCCATAAAAAATTCTCAAAAATAGCCATTTTTTCACAGTTTCCCAGTGGAATCCTGCCTTAATCCTCAATTGGGTCCTCAATAATTGCGTATCCGAACCAAACTTTTCAAGGGAATGAATCTTCTATCCTCAAGCGAAATGGAAATTCACATAAATATAAATTCAAGGAATACCCAAAATGTCTAAAGGACCTACCTACTCCCTCACTACTACCCCAAAATTGTGATATATCGACCCTGGTTCTTCAAGAATTTCTCAGTCCATTAGTTAGTTAGTTATCAGTCGGTAGGCAATTAGTTACTCGTTAGTTGGTAGATATCTATGTATAAAGTACGTTACATTTGGGAATAGAGTATGCCTAGTAAACTGGATGGTTTTCGTTATTGGAAACGCACCGAATTGGCGAAGAGGATGGGATTCCTCCAACACTTGCAAAAAGTGACAGTTCTCAATTGCAGAGATTCGGAAAAGAATCTTCATAAACTCCTATCGTGATTGAAAAGTGTTCGAGTGTACGTGAAAAATTCGAGTGCATTTCACTGAAATTAGCAATTCCGTCCTGGACACGAGTTACTTCCAGCAGAATCAGATCGTGAACAGCTCCACGGCAAATGATCAACATTAGAGGACTGGCTGTCATTCCTGGAACTAGCAAATCCATCACCAATTTTTGAATTGTATTGGTCGTGAGCGTAAGTACTGACACTTTGATATTCCTGTACCACTACCGATTGAGATAATCCCTCATTTTTCCTCCTATCAAAATGACTCTACCAACCAACAATCAAAATCAAAATCAAAATCAGAATCAAGATTAACTAACGTGTAGTTTAGAATTTTTCAGTTAACCAATTCCTGATAAATTTGATGGAAATCCTGTTCAACTCCGTAACTTCATCAAACGAGTCAATGCAGTATTCGGAACTGCTAAGGATAATTGAAAGCAGGCGTTATCATTATTTGTTAAAAGTAGAATAGGGTAAATGGTCCAGTCCGTGACCACTCACCAGTGAATGACCGATGGACAGAATAATCATTATAGTAATTTTATCATTAAATTTGAACTTGTTATTCACTTGTATATGCAATCTTACATGCATTCATCATCATTTAATAACAAAAAATCGAAAAAATTCATAGAATTATTATTTAAATGAATTGAAATTATCCAGGCACTCCTGAGATTATCAGGAAACCACTCATTTTGACCTAAAATCCGTGAAAACAATGAATTCGGAAAACTATGTATTTTTACAGTAATAGTTGATTTTGATATGGAACCAAAAATTACTCATCATTGTTATGAGTTAATAATCATTAGAATTGACTTTCTGTACATGGAATTGAACATAACAATTAGTTTTCCTTAATTTTATGCCAGTCATTCACTGGTATACTTCATTACTCTATAGAGCCGGTGAATGACTGACCAGTCATTCATTGGTAAGTCAGAAATTCGTCAGTACCACTGAATGACTGTCTGAGGAATTATAAGAGATTTGCAAACAGAAGGAGCTTCTGATATGTCAAGAGATCTATCTTGCATCGATAATATGAACTATATTCAATTTATAAAGTCAGAAACTTTATCGTTAAACTAAAATGTTGGAGATAACTTAATTAATAGATGTGAGGCATTCTACGCTATCTCACTTATTCCTTAATATTTATTTTTCGATTTTGTTCATTTTTGGATATATATTTGGAATGACATAGGAAAGTCATTTCCAATAGAAAGAAAAAAAATATCCAAAAAATATGACCATTTAAAATTTTGAAAAAACGGTGAAGATGCCCATTTGACTCTAGTTTTGAATGCTCCTATCTCGTTCAATATCAGTTTTATGAAGGAAATGCAAGAGTACTTTCTTATTGCTGAAGAGCATGTAGTTACAACGAAAATTTATTTGCTGAGAATCTTCACCGTCTTGTGAAAATGGGCGTCTTCACCGTTTTTTCAAAATTTTAAATGGTCATAATTAAAAAAAAAAAAAAAAAATTTCTTTGTTCCCATGGCAAATGACTTTCACAAGCTATTCCAATAATATATCCAAAATTTTTTATAAAGAAAATGTTTCAGTTCGAATGGTTTCTAAATTTTTCACAAATTGATTTTAATTCGAATTCTGAATGATAGAAAAATAGTTATGATAATTGTTCACTTTAATTTAATTTTCAATGGCCCTGGTGGATCATGCGGCAGGGCAGTCGATTTTTTCACGAAATCGACCGTGATCCATTGCAGTCGCATGGCAGTCGCATCGTCGTCGCACACACTCGCACGCAGTCACATCGTGGTCACATGAAAGTCGATTTTGTGAACAAATCGACTGTCTGATTAACTAGTTGATATGCAATCGCCCGATCCATCAAGGGGTACACAGAGGTTTTTAGCTTGAATCTTAAAATTACTATTTCACAGTTATTTCTGTAATGAGTCCCACGATTTGGAATAATCGTTTCTCACTCAGCTCCACGTTTAGTCCTTTCCAAATGTATATCGAATTAATTATTCCCGATTTATTATGAATTGATAATCTAGTTATTATATAATTCTTATTTCCTACTTTCATTCGGAAATTATCCCTCTCAACAAGTCTCTCTACGCGACTTTTTGTTGTGGGTATTCTACAACAACTTTGATTGGTTTTGTCAATTCATGAATGAAGGCGCGAAGACAGATCAATTGATTTCTCCAAATCACCCCTCGAACGAGTCCGATTTTTGAAGTGAAACTTCTTATACGAGGTTCTCGCGTTTAACGCTGTTGCGTTACTTTTGCACGCTGCCGTGGTGGAGGAAGAGAAAGAGAGTTATAGAGATAACTGGTGAGTGAGAAGATAAACGTGCGCATGCGCGCTAGTATCCCCATACCATACACGGACAGAAATTATCAGTAAAAAGTACCGAAAGGTCTTGCTAAAAATTACCGAACGTTCCGGAATCGTGGGACATTTTGCGATGTATACAAAATATTGAAAAATTCCATAGCATTTTTTCACAGGAGTACATGAAAAAGTCACATCTGTGCATCAAGAATGGCGCTATTAGCACGTCAAAACTCAACGAACATTGTTCGGTAATTTTTGACGTGCTAACAGCGCCATTTTTGATGTACTTCTGTGACTTTTTGAAGAACTCTTGTGAAAAATTGCCACCTGATTTTTCAATATTTTGTATACATCACGAAATGTCCCACGATTCCAGAATCGTTCGGTAATTTTTATCAGATATTTCATTATATTTCCGTTAGAATTGCTCTCCGTATAGAGCCTATGGTATACGAGGGTCAGTGATTGAGAGTGAGAAAGAGAGAACATGTGTACTTTCAGAAGCGACTTGAGCTAAGTTCCTTTTCCTTATCGTTTTTTGAGTATATCTTAGAAACTACGGAAGATATCGCAATGTTCATAGGGACCTTATTGAAAACGGAGTAAATTTACCGCGAGAAATATCATCAATTATAAAGCGCCAATCTCAAGGTATCTAGCGACACTATAAACGCAGTAGAGGCACGACAATTCACCCCCCCCCCTCCTCTCTCTCTCTCTCTCTCTCTCTCTCGAGGTGCGTCCCTTGATGGTTGGACCCTTCCGCACTGAGATTATGCGCCGCTCCTTTCAGGTGTCGTCGGCGTACTTGTGGAGTGCCTTGCCTGGGTCGATCCGTGACCTCCCTACTCTCCCTGTTTTCAAGGTCGCCCTTCGTTCCTTCTTGTTTAATAACTCCACTGAATAGAGTTAGTGAGCCTCCGTTTTCTCTCTTTTCCAATCTTTGAAATTCTCGTCAGCCTCTGCTCTGATTTTTTTCTACTGCCTACTTCTTTCTCACTCTGTTTTTCACTTCTTCACCTTTTCATCTTCGTCACTCTGACGCCTACTGCGCTTTTATCAACTTCGCTCTACTTTCTTCCTTCTTATCTATTATCTATTCTCTCTGCTCTTCTTTTTCAGGGAGTCCGACGCCATTCTCCACTTTAACTTAAATTTAAGCTCAAATTGTACAATCGCATTTGCATTGCATTAGTTAGCACTTTTGTTACAACGTATCATTATCTTTTGTTATATTTTCTGATTATTTTTTTCTTTTTCATCCTCATGTATTTTGTACAACATACTGTACAGTAATAAAACAAATCAATCAATCAATCAATCTCTTTTGGACCCGCAAGAGTCCAAAAATTAGTTACGACTGTACACTCAACAAGACAGGTGTTCTAGTTTGATCGTACAATGATTTTATGGAGTCCAACGATAATGAGACTGATCAAGAAGTGATAGACACTTAACGTGACGAATTGAGTGCTATCGTTCGTGATTATATCAACTATTTGACATTGAAGTGATATACACTTGAAGTGACGATTGAAGTGCTATTATTCGTGATTATATCACCTATTAGACATTGAACTATTAGTTTAATTAATTCAACTATATTTATTGTAATTCAACTTTATGAGCATGATTGTGAATTCCAACTATAAAGCATATTGTGATCTGTAATTTTATATCTATCAACAAGCTGGTTTTTCCTCACTAATAGAGAATGGATTTTCCATGTGCCCCTCAACTAATCTCTAAACACCTTATTTCACATGCCTTTTCGCCACCCACAAACCAGTCAGGAAAATCAACTAAGTTTTAAACAGTCCTTATTTGTAGATCTTGAAATTCTCCACGAAAATCGGTTAATCAAAATCACGCTATTTCGCTTCGTGTCAGAGATATTTTTGAGAAAAAATGGATATGAAAAAAATCATCTTCTGCTATTAAATCAAACATTAGTTGTCAAACTTCTTCTGAGAATATCTCAGAAACTAAAAGAGATAGCAAAATTTCTGTAGAAATCTTTTTTGTAGCTTCTAAAATTCTCTACAAAAGAGACTTACAGCAGAATAACTCGATCCCGACTTTTTTAATATGCGTATTAAATGCTATACACAGAGTCTACAAAAATCTGGTCAAATTGTTGAAAATCCGAAGTCTATGAATATTGTGATATGGAACAATTTGCAATTTTCATAATTGAATTTCCAATCAATGCAAAATACAAATCTTCAAGGATTCGAATTCGGTTTTTGTTCTGCTTCGAAAATAATGAGACAGAACAAAATATGTTTTTAACCATTGTTACCTATTGGTAAGGCTGAATTTCTCATTCAATGGTAAAGATTCTGAGATATTCGAAGATGTCCCCAAGCTAAGCACCTCAAAAACTCTGCCATTTGATAGAAAACTTTGGGCTTAACTCTCAAAATAATGTCGATCTTCGCTCAAGTATTTCTGGAACACAATATCTGAATGAAGAAATCTTTAACCATCGACCGTATTTTCAATTAATTGAGATTGCAATGAGTTAAATTTGTAACGTTAATTATCAGTTTGATGACCAGTTCCATTTTGCAAATATTTATATACTGTGATTGCTCGACAACTATTCACGGCCCTTGTGACCAATTATTAGGAATTGCAAATGTGAAGTAACTCAACTATTATGTACCCTGAAATCTTTTTTTTAAATATAATTTTGTAGATCTGACCAGATTTGATGAGATCTGAGAAACCCACAACGGAACGGCCTAGATCTGCATCAGATATAATTGTATATATTCAGATCTTGCCAAATCTGAAATTCGGTAGGATTTGATCTGATAAGATTTGAAATTTAGAATTTTCTTGCACTTGTCGAGATCTGAAGATATCTAATTAGAAACAATTATATAAAAAAAAAAATTTCCCAGGTATATAATTTTTGGCTACTGAACAGTATTTTGAAAATAATATACTAGGGTTGTGATGAAAAAAAAATTGTCTCACAAATCCCGTGCACCATCTTAAAAATATTCGGCGAGAATGAATCAATGAACTTCGATTCTCTACACGTCGTACATGAACCTCAGCATTGCGGAGAAGAAGTTGCACTTCTTACGCGTGGCTTCCACGCACCCTCTTTATATTCTGAATTTTCCATAAGGACAACTTGGAATTCGCTGGTGGGAGAAATCACGCCACCTCAAAAATGCAGTGTTAGAGGTTCATTGCCTTTGAGGTGCGTGGATTTTCTTTCGCCTCCTTGCGGTTCATTGATTTGAATTTCCACTCGGTATTGCAAACGGTGCAATGGTTTTTGCAGCGGGAATTTTTTTCGAGGGTGTTGCGATTCTTCTCTTCACTGGTTGAATAATTTTTCAATAGGACAAAGAGAGAGAGGAAACAAAAAAATCCAAAATTTATAATAATAATAAAAATAAGAAATTTTGGACATTACACTTCATAAATGAATCATTCGTTTTTCGCGGCTTCATTCAAATAGGCTTCACCCTTGCATTGGGAAAAAAAATTCTACTCTCAAATAAATCTACTATGTGGATATGGATCTTCCAATTTTTTCTCAATTGAAAAAATCTTTTCGTCGACTAATTTTTCGTTCAATTCCATAAAACATTGATTTGCAGAAAAAATACCTCCGTTTCTGTTAAACTTCTCCAAATTATTTCTAAAAAAAACCGAGTGAGCTGAAATAATTCATTATTTTTCCTTCTCCGAAGAATCTTAGTTCAGATGAATATTAATCCATTGACATAAAGTCTATATCTCCTCTACATAAAGTTTCACGGGTGCTCAAAAGAAAATCCCTTTATGATTGGATCCTTCAGTTTTAATAGTTTATTCTCTATGACTCGAACATCGTAAAATTATGTAGAAAAAATACTTTATGCCTATTGTATGTCTACCAGAGGTCAAATTTTGTACTTATAGATTCTTGGTTTCTCGCGATAAGACATATTTACGATGAAGAAATTGAAAAAATTAGTGGCATAACATGGCTCAAACACTGCATGATATTGAAGTTATTCTTAGCCTATTAGATTATATCTCGAAGTTGATATCCTCGAATAAATCTTCTTCATTAAAGAGAATAATGTCGTGGGCTCAGATTGTATTAACTGTAAATGAGGCTCATTTGCAACAGGAATTGTCTTTTCTCGGTGTACAAAAATCTTTAATGATATGAAAGTTATAGACTTCACATATCGCCATGTTGATTAATAAAAAGGGGGGATTTCAGATTGGCCACGCAATAACCATAATAATATTGTTGCCGGATTTTTATGAACCATTGGGAGTGATCCTTAATATTTTAAATATATTCTTCATATCAAAAATTATTGTGAAACATTACAAGGAACTCATAAGCCAACGGTGGGGCTGGACAGTCTTAGCGTTGCGAAAAGCAGCGTGAAGGTCCCGTGTTGATCTCAGCCCCGGAGAAAATTTGCACTCCTAGATTTAATTGCAATGAGTGGGAGTCTGAGGTTTTTCTCATAGAGGTTTTGACGAAGTCCCAGTGCGAATTCGGTGAAGTACTGGAAGAAAAAAACTGTAAAAGTAAAAAGCTGTACACAAAAAACAAATGAAAAACAAGCAGGAGCGACACTACTTGTGCGTAATTTGAACATCGTACATTCAATATTCTGCCAATGCAATTGGCAGAGCACTTCTGAATGGATTTTTTGATTTCAATCTACCATCATTGATCCGTGCGTGGAGTGGGGAAACCGAAATAGATCTCAGAGAGTTCAACTCATTCCAAAGATAATCAGTTGAATAGTCTTGAAGATACGGTTTGCTTTTTCGGATATTTCTATGATAATATCTAAGAAACTACTGGACCGATTCTGCTCAGTTTCAATACCAAACTTTTTGCTCATCAGACGTATATCGTCACGAAATTTGAGGTCTTTAGCTCAATTATTCATTAAGTTATAGAGGTGTCAAGATTGTTACGGAAAATTTAATGGATAAACTAAAAATGTGAGCTCCTGCCACCCCGGGGGTCAAAGATGCAGCTCATAAGCGCACATATCCTCGTTAAGAGAGGACGCTGGACTTTCATTTTTCATCGAGAAAAGTCGAAAAAACGATATTCCGACATTTTCATTGTTCTCATTAACTATCCGGCCGATTCAGCTAAAATTTTGGTGAGAGCTTGGAACACACATGACAAACATACGGTTCAATTTTCAGATCGCTACCTAGCCCCGTTCCAGAATGAAGCAGAAAATGCGTCATCACATACACACACACAGGCATTTTTTAAAAAGGGCGGTTCTTGACGTTCTGGGTCATTCGCAGTCATATTATAATGAAATCTCAAACTCGGAAAAATTACGATTACGAAGCATCCATTCGGAAGCAAAAATATGAAACTCAGAGAATTGATCCGAGCTCACGAAACTCACCATTTGTTCTCTGTGTGACCAGTAGTTCACGAGGTATCAATGATCAAAAATGTTGTTTTAAAATTATATCATTTGGCTCTATTTGAATAGTTTTAAAATCAAATGAGTATCACAATATCTCCCTCAGCCATTAACTTGAAGGTGCATGAAATAAATTAGGCATTAGGAGGGAGACCTAGTTGGACCTTCCAAAAAAAGGCCTTTTCCTCGATTTTTTGGCGAGAGGATGAAATAATTCATAACAACGGTTTTTCTCTAGGAAAAGTATATATTTAAAGTAAACGATGTAATTTTTTTCGAAGAAAAATATTAAAAAATATGCTGGTGGAAAGTGATGGCCGGGAGGCTGGCAAAAAAAAAGGTGTTGCAGGGATCACTCTCGTGCTGCTGTGGGTCATCCGAAACCAACGGAACAGGAGAAGATCTTTAGTTAATGATATAATGCTCCAGATGGACGAAGGGTTTTGAAGAATTTCAATTTTTCCCCAAAATGGCGGACGTTGAAAGTCGAAAAATTTTTTTTTACCAAAATTTCGCTCATTTTTTTGACTATAGAAAAAAAATGATTGTCGAAAAGGAAATCCTCCATCCATCCGGAGGATAACTATGTATAGAATAAGTGAGATAAATTTGAAGCCGATCTGTGAAGCCGTTCACGAGTTATAGTGATCACCGACTTCGAAAACATGGTGTCGAGAAAAACGCCTTCAAAGTTTTGAGTATATGTGGGTGTGTGTTTGGGCGCTCTCCAATTGGCCGAGAGCCAAGGAGTGGGGGAAAACAATCGCGCTCGGCCCATGCAACGGGAATATAAGGAGCTCGCAGCACGGACCGAAGTCAGTCTACTGCCGCTTGCGGTAGAAGGCTCACCACGCAACGGTGATAAGCCTGAGCGTTTCCCATACACGACGGTGATGAGCCCGAGCGTTCCATACGTGACGGTGATGAGCCCAAGCGTCTCCTCATACACGACGGTGATGAGCCCAAGTGTTCCTCATACGCGATGGTGACAAGCCCGAGCGTTTCCCTATACACGACGGTGACAAGCCCTAGTGTCCCTACACGCAACGGTGCCAAGCCCAAGTGTTTCCCTATACACGACGGTAACAAGCCCGAGTGTTCCTATACGCAATGGTGACAAGCCTGGGCGTTTAATTTAAGTTAATAAAATATTCGTAATAAAATAGTTCTTTGTAAAATATTTTGTAAAAATAAGAAAGAGACTCTGAGAAGCGCTTCCAAACGTAGGTGGACGCTCCAGGTCTCAGGAAGGCGGCTTCCCACATGTGGAAGAGGACAAGGACACCAGGACCTAGGGGACATCGCCATAAGCTCCAATTTATTCATGAGATTACTATAAAATGCGTAAAATAAAAGGGTTAGTCATTCATAAATGTAAAAAAGTAAGATAAAAGTCTAAGAAGAAAGATCATTTCATGTATCGGAAGATGAATGCTCCTCTTAAAACCCCATGTAAATATTTGATAATATGATTCTTTAGAGCATAAAAAATAATTGTCTCGACTCCATCATTTAATATTCTAGAATAAGTCTCTCTGGTTCGTGGACAAAGACCCATTTACTCCTCATTCGTTCAAACGGCTAAAAGTGGTACGTTACAATATATACACTTGCAACTGGCCGGAAAATACTCGTAAGATGATATACTTTTAGGAAATGCAAAAAAATAATCGTTTTTGGAAATTTCTAACTAGGTCTTCCCCCCTTAAAGGTATTTTGATTGTAAATGAAATATTTTGATTATGAGGAAAAAAAGCGACAACAGTGCACACGGAATTGACTTTCTCTTAGAGGTTAGTAACGATGGCTATTAATTTCTGATAGGTAGCCATCTCCCCTTCCCTATTTTCCTACCACTGTAAATAAAGCCCATTGGTCGAACCAGTGGGCTTCCGTCATTGCCACGCCATCTCCACGCGTTTCAAGCTCATGATGGTCTTGCGTTTTTCGGTTGCGCGAACCGTTTTCCTGTTTTTCTAGTAGTTGTTTATCGATTTTGGCCAATCTAAGCTCCTAATCGACTCCATTTTTTAACAGTATGTTCATCTGTCCCAAGTTGAGATGTGTGCGAAGTTTCAAATCAATGGCTGCATTTTTGTTCATTTTTTGAATTTTTTCCTGAAAAGGCCAAAAATTCGTGTTTAATGGACTTTTGGAAAATCACTGCGCATCATCTACGCTCCTAAAAAATCTGAAATTTTGCATACGAGTTCTTGGTGAGTCGAAGAATGCATCCAAAAAAATTCGTTCAATTGGCTACATTTTTAAAAAACCGAAGGAAGAAAGAAAGAAAAAACCTAAAAAAATCTAATCCGTAGACCATTCTAGAAACTGGTGAAAATTCAGATTTTGTTTCCACGTTTATCACTTTTTCGGCCCATAATGGATACCCAAAAAAAAAATAATTTCAAGGTTTCAAACCTAAAAATTTCAAGCTTTAATTTCTTTTATCTCAATCCGATCACAGTTAACCGAGTTACTTCTTTTAAAACATCACGAAAAAATGATTAAAAAAATTTGCTCCTTCAATTCTTTTACTGGATGTATAATTGTTCGATTCCATTAACAATTATTCTAATTTTTCAAGTTTCTTCTTTCCATCTTTATCCTCATCAGCTTAGAGTTGAACCCCACACAATTCATGATGAGGTTTGATGTTATACCAAGAATCTATGGGGCCTCACTGACACCAATACTAATCAATGAGTGGGAATGCTTATACTTCTTTGGAAAATAACATTTTTCAAGTAATGAAAATCATCTAAGCTCCTCATATGATAATTGAGCATTTCTCGTCCATAAAACTACTCCCTGAATTATGCGAATAGTTGTGATTAAAATTAGCCGATGATAAATATTATAAATTCTCTGAAATTCCTGGGGTATTATGATCCGAAATAAATGAAAAACGAAAAAATTCGAATAATTTGAATTATTTGGATTATTCAAAATTTCGAACATTCGTACACTCCTCACATCGATACTTTCATTTTTAAAGGATGATCATGAGATAGATATGCTATTCCTGAGATATTCTCTGAGAGTGGAGCACATGATATGTATCTGAAAATAGTTGTAAACTATGTGGTGCAATGAAATTGGAAATTGATAAGGTTATGTGTGTATTGAATATGGTTTATTCTCAACTAAAATCATTGGATGAGCAGTCATAAATGTCAGAACAAATACACTCGTATTTATTCTGACTCGTTCTCTCTCAATCAATTCTCTTTTCACTGTTAAGAATCTCGGCCTTACCGACCAAGGGAAAAGTCAGTCAACCAAAGAAACTAATTAAACTATTGGCCACGGGGGTCAGTGACGGCACTGACCACCTCGTTTATCAATTTTGAAGACGCGTAGTGTCACTTGCTCTTCAACGGCCGAAATTCTATCATCGTCTCTATACTTCCGTGTAGTGCGCGTGCGAAAATTCGTATCGTTTATTCGGAGTGAATTATTTAAATCAATAGATGCAATAGTAAATTAACAGTTATTGATCATTATCAGAAAGTTATCGCTCAATGAATTATCTTCAATAATTCATTCGTGCATCAACGAATAATCCTTCCGATTATTAATTATCTCAAGCGCGTCGACTTACAACCGACACGTGCAAATTATCAGACAATTATCCAGTGAAAGACCAAGACAATTATCTAGTGAACTATTACGAAAATTATCAGTGAATTTCATCAATGTAACCGAGTGAAATCTAGTCAAGAATTAAAGTATAATTTTGATAAAATTCGCGAGTTATCATTGTGTTAACCCATCACATATTATCCTGAAAATTCCTCAAAGGTTCACGAAAATCGTCAATTATCCATTATCATCGAATACAGTCCACTTTTATAGAAATTCCTCGAAAATCTACACGGTCACTCATAAGTAACTTGAGTGAGCGTCATAAAAATCCGGCTGATCTTTAACATTCACACTTGTGTTTATGTTGAAGTTCGACCTTCGGTCAAGTCCTTCAGTCCCCGGAAAATGAAGAGAATTTGATATCTTGAACGAAAAATGAGATAAAGAATAACACTATCAGAAATAATCATTGATCAGCAGTTGGAATTCCAATTTTGTTTCATAATGGAATTGTAAAATTATGCATTGTCATGAATCATTTGAAAACCTGAGTTTTCTATTATGTCATGACTACAAGTACGAATCCTGACGATAGTGGAAGTCATATTCATTCAATGACGTGAATTATCCAATTTATTTATTGCTATTGAGAGTATTTATATCTCAAATATTCTATTCAATTCAAGCAGTATTCACACGCGCATGATGATTTCTAGATATTGTCATGTTTGGGTGGGAATAAATAATGCACAGGCTTCACCTCAAAGATCTGGGGTGGCTTATTCAATACAAAAAGACAAGAGATGTGTCCATCATTAACTTCCTGTATTGAAAGAATCTTCTTCGGTTTGTTTAATCTTCCATGACAACCATTGCTAGAAGGGTTTAAATCATCGTTCCTTCTCCCGGATCACATATGGGTGATTGAAAGGGGAAACCTCAACAATATTATCACTGAATTCATAAGGATAATTGAAATATTTCAATCTCATTTCTAAGAACAAGCCCAACTATTCGAATAAGTCGACTTTGCGAATAATTGACAATTAAAAGTATACACCACGTTCATTTGAAAACCTGTTCATTTGGAAACAGTTTTCAACCCCTCAAGTACAGGGTCCATACATCGTATCGACCCTTTCCGTTAACATTAAAGACTCATTCCTTCAAGTACTATCACAGACATAGATTGCCAAAAATTTGATTTGCGCAGATGATGGAAATGTGTTGGGAGGGATATTTCCGTGAACAATATAATTGATATCATTGCTTTACGGGGATACTGTTTACTTTCGCAAGTCTTTTCCAGACGAAACGTATTGAGCTTGATAGGCTGGATATTGCAGGGCAATTTGTTGACATGGATGAATATCTAACATACATACACTTTTATGTGGAATGCTTTGAAGTCGAAAAGACATCAGCTGCAACACTCTCATTACAAATTTTTCTATGTTCAGGAATGTACACTTGCACTGTGAAGACTACCGCAGGATCTGCTTCAATGGTGGGGTACCTTTCCGTGGGAAACTGATCTCCACTCAGCTCATAGGACAGAGGATTGAAGGATATACGACATTACTATTGCACCCATCGATTCGAGGAAGAACCTGAGACTTTGTGAATGGAAAAGTGATGATTCATGGAGATTGTAACTTCTTGTCCCTCTATCATGACGGGAAGTCTCCTATATCTTATGAAATTGTGTACATATATTATTTCAGGGCGTACCATCCAATTGGAACTAGCAATTGAATAAACTAGGGATATCGATTGAGTGAAAACTCTTCCAACTGAAAATTTATATATGCCCAATCAATTTGTGAACATATAGAATTGTAATATTAAAAATATATATTAGATATATGAGCTATTATGGGACATTTATTATATACATCCATCAATTATCATTTAGAAGTCATTCTTTTGCCGATTCATATATTAATTTATGTGATTGCTATATGTGTTATTGAATTGACTACGTATTGTATCTCTCCTGTGTTATTTATATGAGATCAATTTTTTTTATATGTCTGCAGAATATGTTTGTTCTCGACCAACATATATTTCATTCTTATGGAACATTAATGTCGGGCTGTAGATTGAGGGATAGAAATATTTATATTGAAACGAAAAATCTGGAGACAAATAGTTTTTCTTTCTTAGTCTTCAATATGTCAATATCAATGTTGGTGGAACAATATAAATTTCATCGAATGTAAACCAAAAAAACACAGTTAATTCTATAAATTGCAGATTGATTTTTTGATGGGTAGCACAATATAATATCCAATGCACGCCTTCAGTCCCACTTCATCACACTGAGGTGGGACCATAATGAAATTCAAAAGTCTTTGGTTGATGAAGAGATCCGTCTAGTGACACTTGGCACATGATGGGGTGTGTCAAAAAAAACCTAAAAAATATTATATACAATCTATTTTGCCCCCTATTTCAAGATGAAACGTCATCATTCGGATTTTTATCACTGCTCCGTGGTCCACAATTTCTATCTGATTCAGTTTTCTTTCAAGATATTTGTCAGCCTTTTGAAGATAAAATTGGTCATCCGTTCTACATTATAGATTATGGATGTACTACATCAAAACTGTCGAAATATCACTAATCAATTCTTATTATTAATTTATTAATCGAATGCTTCTCAGGAAGTGGCATTGTTAACGCCTCTGCTGAATCACTAATTGCGAAACGTATTTTTTTTTTTTAGTGAAATTCAAAATCAGTAATGGATTTTTCCGAGATTTGCTAGTCTTGAGCCACCTATGTCCCTGTGTTAAGCCATTTGACAAGAATTGTCTTGATTAATTTTTGAACAATCATATCTTATGATCGTTCAAATGTCGTCTTGATATGGGTTGCCTGTACTAAATGAATAAATAATTGAATAACTAAATAAATAAGAGTAAGAAGTTCTCCACCTCATTTTTCATAGGCCATTACAATCTTCGAGTATTGTAAACAAAGTGATTTTCTAAACATTATGCAATGATGAGTAGAATGAGAGAATTGAAGGAATTCATTTCCTCGTAATCTATGATCTATAATATACAACACATCCTCAATTTTATTCTTGAGAAACTAACGAATATTTGGAAAGAAAATCTGAATCGGATGAAAACTGTGGTCAATGAGGCATTATTGAGACAAGAACCAAATAATGACGTTTTATCTTGAAATACGGGAAACTGAATTGTGTTCAACATTTTTTTGGTCCTTCTACTCATCTCATCATGTGCCGAATGTCATTCGATGGATCCTTCCATTAACCAAAGACTTTTGAATTCCACCGTGGTCTTCCCTTAACATGTCATTGTCTTCTACTATCATGAAACTCATTCAATTTTTCCATATTCCTTTTCTTAAGGGGTTACATACGTCCAGCGGCGCCGAAAACGCGCTAAAAGAGAAACTCCTTTCAGAAGGGATAGGAATAGAAATTCGTAAAAATAATGTTTGCACATTGTTAATTGGTCTTTAAACTTTATAAAAAAATTAATTTAATTTTTTTTTTTTTTTAATTACTATGTAAAAAATAACGTCCCCCGAAGCATTGTGAAAAAAAAAATTGCTCCACGGTCGGCATCATTTCTCCTTAAAAAGTTGATGGATCTTCAAAATGTAAAAAGTTTCTTGTAAAAGAAGGTTGTAGTTATAGTCTATGGGGCCGGATTTTTGATATTGTAATTGAACAATTTTTAAGAAATTATTAAAGTGTGAAATTTATGACGCAAAACGCAAACTTTTTTTTGAACTGCTGTAAATTGCTGAATTTTCAAAAATTCCAAAATCTGGCCCCATAGACTATAACTACAACCTTCTTTTACAAGAAACTTTTTACATTTTGCAGATCCATCAACATTTCAAAGCGAAATGATGCCGACCGTGGAGCAATTTTTTTTTACAGTGCTTCGGGGAACGTTATTTTTCACAGAGTAATTAAAAAAAAAAAAAAATTAAATTAATTTTTTTATAAAGTTTAAAGACCAATTAACAATGTGCAAACATTATTTTTACGAATTTCCATTCCTATCCCTTCTAAAAGGAGTTTCTCTTCTAGCGCGTTTTCGGCGCCGCTGGACGTATGTAACCCCTTAAGCAAAAACTATTGTGTTTCTATTCAGTAAAATAGAAATACCAGTTTCAGATATTCCCTACGAAAATATGGAACACCATTACAATATTATTACACCTAGCAGGATGCTGCGGAAGAGTATGAAGAAATATTCTGTAATATTCCATATATAATCTTCACAGGTGTGACGTATGGATGAATCACCCGTCACATATTGTCTCCACCTTACATTTATTATGATGAATAAAATAAGAAATTTTTGTTTGAAAAAATTATTAAAGAGGGGAGATGAGCATTGTCGGTCGTGAAGAAGAATCTAGTTCTTCTGACAGAACTGTTTGACTGTAAGAATCTCCTCTGTCCATCCTCCATGCGTTAAACACTGGTCTATGTGTGGAAATGCTTATCCAGCAATTTTGAGCTATGATGTGACTGAAACACCAAATCTAGTCATTTCATGGACTACCCTAGACCGATAGAGACCTCCGGCCTGTTATGACTGGAATTAGTCTGAGGGTAGGTTTTATGGATTCATCTGTCCCTCTACAGTGAATAGATACTCCAGCTCGGTGGTTTTCAGAGAAGGAATAAATATTCATTCAAATTGAATGATTCATTAATATTCATTAGGGATAATCAGAAAACGCGATAGTGTTTTGCGCCATGTGTGCGTTTTAAACGTGCACAGCGCTAACTATACATTTCCGATTGGAGGATTTTTTTTAATTTTTTTAATTAAGCCCTTTCCTTCGTCACGAAAAATATTGGATGTTACATGCAGTATTTGAATGAAAAATGAGACTTCAAGTATGAAGAAAAACGATCCTATTGTTTAGAAAAAAATATTTTCATGTAAGTCGCGCCCCATCCCGACGTTTTTGCCTAAAATGAAAGTCGGGTGAGACATTTCGTTCTAATGTTGGCTGCATTTGGCTGGCTGAAATGAATCGGTGAGACATTTTTTTTAACGTTGGCGGCACCGATTATAAATGTATACTCGTCAAAAGGAAAATAGTGAGCTCTAACCTCAAAAAGTTCGAAGTAATGTAAACCGTGTTAGGCAGTTTCTCAAACGAGAAAAAATTATTAATTGATGAAGGAATATAAATTAATGAGAGAAATTGATGGAAAAAAATTACAGCTCATATCGGAATAATTGAGTGATTCAAGAAAAAAAAAGAATACAATTGGCTACAGATAAAATCATGAAAAA
The DNA here is from genome assembly GCA_963942555.1 of Aleiodes leptofemur. Lineage (NCBI taxonomy): Eukaryota > Metazoa > Arthropoda > Insecta > Hymenoptera > Braconidae > Aleiodes > Aleiodes leptofemur. Next base: position 6,375,433 of record OZ012614.1, read on the forward strand.
AAAGATTCCGAGGTTTTTGAAGGTCCAATAATACTGATAATTAAAAATGAGAAATTCTCTAGAAATTTTCAGTCAATTATTCGATTATCGTGCCAAAATTCGAAGTAATTTTGTCGTTAGTTTTTGAGAGAGAAATATTTGAAATTATAAATTTTACACGCCCAGGAAAAAATGTTCAGATCTGATCAGATCAAATTAGATCTGAGTTCCTTAGACCTGATCAGATCTGAGAATCGGCACGCTCTGATCAGATCTAATTTGATCTGATCAGATCAAACTAGATCTGAGTTCTTTAGACCTGATCAGATGTAGTTAGATCTGATCAGATCCAACTAGATCTGATTGAATCTAATTAGATCTGATCAGATCCAAGTAGATCTGATCAGATCTACCTAGATCTGATCAGATCCACCTAGATCTGATCAGATCCACCTAGATCTGATCAGATCCACCTAGATCTGATCAGATCCAACTAGATCTGATCAGATCCAACTAGATCTGATCAGATTCAACTAGATCTGATCAGATCTGATGAGCCAAATTTTCTTTGAAAATTTTTGTTTTTGGACGTACTTTTAAGAAAAAACATTCAAAAAATCTTCAAGGTCAAATACTATGAAAAATTCAATTTTTTTAGGAAAAACCGCAAAATTTTCGAAGTCCGGTATTTTTCATTTATCTCATTTTTTTTTTGTGTCAAATTTTGGCTCATTCCGAATCATTTCCCGCACTACACGTGATGGGCCGACTTTTCTTTCCATTTTTTTTCCAATTTAAAAGTTTTTATTTCCGTATCTTTACAATTTGATTTCATAATCCTAAATAAAAAAAAGCATGGCCTTTTTTCATGTCACCACGGGACGCTATGCATATATAATATATGTATATAATATATATATACATATATATATATATATATATATATATATATATATATATATATATATATATATATATATATATATATATATATATATATATATATATATATATATATATATATATATATATATATATATATATATATATATATATATATATATATATATATATATATATATATATATATATATATATTATATACATATATTATGTATGCATAGCGTTTTGCGGTCATTCTTCGTTTTCTTTTCGTCAGTTGTTGTGATATGTAGGAACTCGACTTGAATTTCCTTGATGGAATGATTCCGTGATACCTTGTCAGCTCGCTCGAAAGATTGAGAAAAAAGATTGAGAATACGAGCAATCCTGAACCTGCCACCTACCAGTCAGCCTACCAGTCCGCTCTCTTGTAATTAAGCTATTGTGCGTATGGGTCAATAAGCATTCAGATATATGTATTTTCATTTTTTATTCAATATGAAACAGAATTCTCTAAGCCTGTTAAGAGCAATGAAGATACGTATTAAGATTCTCATGAAACTAATATATATCTTCATTATCTGGGGCTCTTAACCTATATTCCTTTCAAAAATCCAGACGGCAAAATTGAAAGGAATAGGAACTAAGTATTTTTTATTCTTCTTTTCTTCATTCTTGATCCTATCGTTGTACAAAATTAACTTCACATTCTGAAGATGCTGTTATATTCACACGGTTTTGTTGTCAGTAATAGGAAGATCTTCTATCGCCTCTTATGTAAAAATTTAGAACATAACCTGAAACAAAAAAAAGAAATATATTTAGAATTTTTTTTTTCCGTTGGAAATTCATTGGGATTGACAGAGGCAAAATGATTTAGGATTTTTTTTTGAGTCAAGGATTTGATGAACAAAGAGTAAAGGCGTACTTGCGTCAGACTCTCATGTGTTAGTAGTGAAACTTCTTAGCTTCTGAAAAAAGTTGATTTCATACACTGCAATTTTTCCATTGTCATTCGTCAACAATTTTCATCACAGTAGAATTTCTCTTTATTCGACATCTCCGTCCAGGACCATTTTCTATGTTTGAACATCTTTTTGTCTCCATCACATAACACTCATGTTTCATATGCGTAGATGTACGCAACTAAGTTTGCAATGAATATAGATATATTTTGAAAATTTCAATATGTTTGTCCAAATGCTTTTTTTCGATTGGTCTTCCTGGCTGTTAAAATGAATTGTAGCGAGAGACAGAATCGTTAAAGATAGTGCGAGAATTGGCTAATCAGAAGAGGCTGGATTAACGTTGAATCTTCTATTCTTTTCAGTCCTAGAAGGAATTGAGAAAAACAAAATTAGAGGAAATTCTAACGTGAAATAGTAATTAGAAAAAAAGTAATTTGATAACTGAAATTTCACAACCGGCAGTTTGGCTGTTCGGTCTGTGTACGGCTCGGCGGATCTACCGGGTTAAGCAGCATTGCGTCTGGTTACTACTTGGATGGGTGACCGCTTGCCGTACACAGATTCGAATGACAAACTGAACCATACGGTAGGTGTGACTATAGAGAATTAGTGTGCCTTTCTCGTCAGCGTGACAGAAAAGGCACATTAAGGCTCTGTACGAATCCGACTGCACTGATCAGGGTTTTCCCTGGTTTCCCCTGGTCCACGGCAAATGCGGGCAGTATGGCAAGAAGTCGGTCCATGGAGTCGCACGAGGGGTGGGGAAAGGAAAGAAAAAAATTGTAAAAAACCGAAAGGTTATACATGGCTAGAAAAAATAAATAAATAAATAATTGGAATTTTGAACTTTTTGTGGGAACTCCTATATATTTCGCTGAATTTTCTCTTCGAAATTCCATTCTGATGATTCCATCGGATTGAACTTGTGTGATGAATATCTAACTCACTTGAATGATTAAATGTTGTTGATAAATCAAAATTCAATTTTCTAAATATTTTTATTGTCCTAAAAACAAAGCCAACAATCTGAAAAATGAATCAGTTTTTGACGACAATATATTAATTACCACATATAAAGTATCAGATTGTAATAACAAAATATTAAATTTCTACATTATTCCATTTCTTACTTCTGTCAGCGTTCATAATCACATGAATTTCACTTGAAGATTTGATTTAGGATTCACTGGAATTTTCATAATTTTCTAATGAAAAATCAATCAGATATTATCATCACTAATATCATCACTATCAATTGAATCTTTATCATCTTCTGGAAGTGCTTTTTGAATTGTTTTTTTTCGGTTTTTTGGAATTTGCTTTTAATGTAGATACACTCGATTTTCGTTTATTTCCGTTAGGTTTTCTTAGTGATTGTGATGATGAAGATGTTGAAGAAGATGCAATATTTATTTCATTCGTAGCCAGTAATAATTCTTTTTTCGACATTTTACTGTCACTCATGAGTGTAATATCAGAAATACTTGACACCACAAAATACAAAGGATCACCTATGATCAAAACAAATGATGCGAATATTATATGTTAGTATGAACTTTCATGTATCATTTATGAGATATTAGCGAATGTCATTTTATGAGCTTACTATTTATTTTGAATTTTCCTAATAATTTAATATAATCTCCTTTATTGAATGAGCAATGGAAATCCTCAACAAAATTCATAATTCTGACATTCAATTTTTTTCTATTGAATGCAATTGATCCCGAACATGAGTTATTCGTTGGATCATTTTGGTTCACATTAATGCCGAATTTAGTTTTGATATAACCAATTAAATCTAGAAATGAAATCATTGTATATAATATGCATATACATTTATATAATATGCACATAAATATAGATAATATGCATATACATATATGTATATGCATATTAGTATAATGTGTATAATACGTAGATTAATGTCTAGCATTTAGAAGTAGATGAAAATTTATGAATATTCCATTAGTTACATATTGGTCGATGAGGGATTGTCGTGATATCAGACAATGTAAATGTCTTGATATTCCTGGTCTGTAGTTTATGCATTCCAATAACTTCAACATCAGTATTCGAATTTAGAGTCAATTTCATCGGCACATTTTCTAAATTATACAGCTCTTTGGCTACCAATGCTGTTGCACCACTAACGTGAATAATCTAGATGATAAATATAAACCATGATATATCATTTTTGAATACAAACCTATCAGGTTTTCAAATTATTGAAATTCACCGATAGTTGTTGTATTTTTGGTAGAACTTTACGAGCTATATCATTCCATGCAACAATTTTGATTGAGTGATCATCATCATTTGCCAATGAAAAAGCCAACACATATTTGTTATTTCTTGTGATTTTAGGACCTTCAATTTGTTCAACGTATCCAACTATTTCACTATGTTAAGAAATTTTTTTAAAATGAATATAAATAATTTTGATTTCAATCTTCAATAGACAATCCCATAACATATAACTTATTACATTGATGAATCATTTTCTTTTATCCGCTCCATATCTTCGGTTGATGTAAAGGGTAATTGACCATTATCTTCAAGGACTGAGTCTCTTTCATTAACATTTCCAATTGTTGATGTTTCCTCATTATCTAAGATGAATGTTGAAAATGTAATGTGCATATGTTGTGCATATATTCTCGTATATAAAAGGAAATTTCAGAAGGGATCCAGAGAAAAGGATCTGAGATGGATTTCCTTCAACAAAGGGAGAGGATTCGAAGTAGTCTAAGATGATTACTAAATTTAGATGTATTAACATTATATTAACTCACTACGGGAATTATCCATTTTGATTTAAAAGCCTTCTTGATGAATGGTTGGAAAATTTGAGCTATTCTGACAGAATGGCCGTTCCTGTAAATGATGATAAATTTAATAGCTGTATAAAAACGAAGAAATATCAAATGAATTCCATTGTAGAAATGAATAGAATTGAACACATCTGGTTCTATGATTCATTATTATGTAGCACGAATCTAAAGAAGCCTCACAAATTCAATAACGAACGAAACAATTTTAGTGACTTGATAGGAATGGAACGTTCAGTATATAATTGACAATAAAGGAAAACTGTTTTTTCAAGAATTTCAGGATTCTGATCGATTTCTATAAATAAATGATGAATCACGAATTTCCATTATCTTCTACGAAAAATTTACCAGAAAGAAAGTGTTCTTTTTTATTGAAAATTTTATAAAAAAGGATAATTTCTTCAGAATTAGCAATGGAGGTGAATGTATGTAACTCATAGATGCACCAATTCATAAATGTAGCTCACCTTAAAGGGAAAAAGAAGAGTGATATTTAAAAACTTTGTAATTATCTTCACTTTCAAGGATATGTCGGAAGTTACAAACTTTGCCTGAAGGATTACGGAATATTTCAGGAAAAGTGATTATTTGATGAATTTCAACGTGCCATTCGAAGATATGTAAATTGGGATCAGTGAGTATGGTAGTATACTCTGTATGATGGATCATACATGGCATAGCATCAATAACATGAATGAGCTGGAAATTATGATTTCTATTTTTATAATTTTTCAAGAATTACTGATTTATTATTTAACTATAATTTGATCTACCGTATGAGAGCGTATGGTCCAAAATTTCCAAAATACAATGAAACTATGATATTGACGTAATGAAGTGCAGATGATTATATTGAAACCTCGGCGATTATCAATACAGACTTCACCAAGGTTATGTGAAATGTAACCATAAAATCTATAATGAATGGGAAAATGTATAAATAGCTCACCAATATATATATATATCTATATATATATATATATATATTTTCAGGAAATATTTACTTACGAACGTGGAGATAATGATTGTGAGATATCACGTGGCTTTATTTCAGAGAATTTGAAAATAATTTGCGGCATTTTTTTTATATTGTTATTTCCAAGAATCCACAAATATTCACCTTATAATTTTCTATAAAGTTCAAATTAATAGTTCATATTAAGATGATAAGATTGATTTTTTTATGGCAATAACAACAATAATTCCATGTGCCTATATGAAATGTACGAATATATGTGAAAATATGGAATATATATTTTTTCATTTTTTTTTTTTAAGAGAATTCTTCTATTATGATTCGCATCTTGCTGTGAACTGTGTCAGGTATACATGAGATGACACCAAAGGGACGATTCTTAGAATGATTTCCTTATTACGGTTCAACCAAAGTTCATAATTCGGTGCATCTCCTGGCTGATTCTCGGAGAATCTTTTCTCGGAGTTCCACTTCAGATTATGGACTCATTTCAGTTTACGTAACATCACTTTTCTTCTGTTTTACATTTATTAAAATATATTTGATGGTTGAATTAACAGTTTAACTCCGTACTTTCCATTATTCGTCATTATCACGTAATAATTCTGTATAACCATAATTTTTAACACTTGTAGTTTGACGTTGACTAGCAATATATACTTTTAAGAATTTCCATGATCGAACTCTTAATAAAGCCACATATAATTGACCATGATTGAATACATCTTTTCGTAAATCGATACCGATTCTTTCAAATGTTTGCCCTTGTGCTTTATTAATTGTAATTGCGAACGCCCATTTGATAGGGAATTGTCTTCTAGAAAATGTGAATGGATAGACATTTATACAAATGAGAGTGATACGATGAAGAAATACGATTTCCCCACTTTTGTCTCCAGTCAAAATTTCGCAACGTAGCAGCATATTGTCTAAGTCTAAAACAAGTAATCGAGTTCCATTGCATAAACCTTCGCTGATATTGAGATTTCTAATCAGCATAATAATGGAAAATCTTCTTAATTTCAATTCATGTGGAGGTAAGCCGCTAGGATTTAAAGAATTTAAATATTCTGGAACCAAATCTGAATTTATTTCATCATCTGCATTGCAATTCTCTGTGCTATCTACACTCGTATATATACGCTCAGATGTAACATCTAATAATTTGACAACTTCGTCATTTATGGCATCAACATCGATATTCCTTGCGGCAAGAATCGCACATCGAGAGGCTTCTTTATATTTTTTTGCTTTCAATAAATCTCCATAAATGTCTTCAGCAATATTAACATCATTAGCTTCAATGCATGACTCAGGCAGCTGTAGATTATCTTCCTCATCATTTAAATTACTGTTCCCTATTTCAAGTAATAATTTCGAGAATTCAATTTCTTCCGGTAAAATGCGCATATTTTTCGTTAAACTGAATTTTTTGAATGATTTCCATAATGGACTATATTTGATGGAGAGATTAATAGTTTCATTACGAGTCCCACGAATATTAACTGGTAACAATTGCCGAAAATCGCCACCTAATACGACGATTTTTCCACCAAATAAAATATCATTATTCATAATATCACGTAAATTTCGATCCATTGCTTCTAAGGCATAACGTGGTGCCATTGGAGCTTCATCCCAGATGAAAACCATAGTCTCATATAATGATTTAGCTTCTTTCGATCCTGATTTGATTGTTGAATTCGAGTCAGGATAAATAGGAACTGTTAATCCGAAAGTTTTATGTACTGTTTTACCTTGAGGTAATAATGTCGCTGCAATCCCAGTAAATGCCATGGCTTTTACTTTGATTTTATTACCCATTAATAAATGCCATAAACATGTATAAAGAAATGTCTTTCCAGATCCTCCAGGTCCATCTAAGTAAAAACATTTTTGCACATCATTTGTTCGATTTTCAACACTATACAATATGGCATTGACAACTTTTTGTTGGTCTTCATTCAATTGATGATAATATTCGAAACCTTTTCCTAATAAGTTTCGAAAATACATCTCATCATGCGTCACAATTTCGTTCTCAGATACGATGGGTAAAGTTGAAAAATCCGTCAAACTTTTGCCTTCTTCTTCTAAAAAAACATTAATCTGTTGAAGAGATTTAATTTGAGCTTCTGAAGGTGATAGTCTCCTAGAAAAATCTTCAGACATTGCGAATTTGAATTCTTCCCATAAGTCCTCTGAATGCAAAGGGAAGCAGTTCAATAATATTCGTACGAATAATCTACGGAGATTGTACGGCATCATCCATACTTCAGCTTCATGCATTGCTCGACTCCATTCATAATCATCAGCAACTAATCCAAGAGCAATGCATGCTTCTGTAAATGTTGAGTGGATTTGACCATTTACAGTTTTTAAATCAGTAAAACTTGTAGTTCCTCTGATTGTCAATAGTAAAAGTCTCAAATGGAATAATTCCACTTGAGAAGGACTGACAGAATACATTCTTCCAATGCATTTAAAACACGTTTTTCGTTTTCTCCATAATGAAGTATACTGATTATTAATTTTCTCTTTCTTAAAAGTATAAAAATTAGGAATATCTACATAAAGATGAATTTTCGCTTCAGGATCACGTTGATTCAATAGAAAATAATCAATCAGCATATTTTTTTGTTCTAAAATATGATGCATTGATAATTCCTCGGCATCTGGATCTATTGTTAAATTATGATGATTTGGAAGATGTACAGGCATTCGAATAATGCTATGACTTCTATCATGTAATTTCTTACTCAAAATTCTCCATGCTGCTTCAACAGGTCCAACAAATCGGGCTTCAATGTGTTCTCTGATCTCATCATATATAAATTCATCGGTATTAGTAGCTACACCATTGAGGCAGAATGAAGCAGCATCATATCCTTTATATATATATTTAAAAAGATATTTAACAGATTTTATACTCGAGACCACTTCAACATTGCAATGACAATTGAATTTCCGTAGAAGATATGGAGAATAGGGAACGACAAAACGATTTTAAAAAACATATGTTTTCTTTCGAACATAATATTTTTCAGTATTTCTCCGTCGATAAATCGGATAACCATCTTCGTCCATTATTGTTTTCGACTGAAAAGGTTTAGGAAAATGTTTTGAACATTTTTATCAACTAAACACCAATCTGCACATGGTCCATGAATCATATGCTGTATAACAATATTATGTAAATGTTGATCTTTCTGAGGATTAGGTATTCCAGCAGAAATGAAACGATCAACAACTTCAGGACATGTTATTTTGTAATTTTTAGCCAATGTAACTCACTAATGGAGATGTGGTAAGCCTCGCTTCTGGAATTCAATGACATAAACCTAGGCTTGAACTTTTCCAAATATAGCTTTTTTCGTAATTAATTTCAGCAAGGCTTTGACTTTGAGATTAAAAACTTTAGCGACAATATCAGGACGATCACATGCATATTGACCAGGTAACAAATTTTCTCTAATTTCTTTCCAATTAGGATTACATGTCATTGTAATGAATAAGTCTGGTTTTCCATATTTTCTAACAATAGCCATCGCATCCTGATAATTTTGAGCCATATTGCGAGGGGATCCAATAAATGTCGATGGCAATATTATTGGTTTTCCGATTCTATATCCTTGTTTTGTACGATCTTGTGAATAATCCATAACTCCTTGATATGTTTCTGATCTTAATTTTCCTTGATGAGATTTACAATATTCTGTCCGGTCCTTCTCAACTTTGACATAATTATCAACTATCCATTGTTGAAATAAGTGACCACCATTAAGGAAAGGATTAAAATTATCACGAATAGCAATAAGATTTTTAATATAAGCTGATCGAGTAATTCGACTATTACTCCACGTAGAAAAATTCTGATGGCGGCCGCCATGGCGTGGGCCATGGCGGTGGTCATGGCGACGGCCATGGCAGCCACCATCACAAATTTGCCGCTTTCCATGGAGTTCTTTCCCATGGCGATTTTTCATGACGATTCTTTCCATGGCAATTTTTTGCATGATGATTCTTTTCATGACTTTTCCATAAATTTTTCATGCCTTTCATGAATTTATGGCTATAGCAAATTTCTCCATAGCAAATTTTGCATTGACGAATTCTGCCATGGAGAAAATGCAATGGAGAGAAACGCCATGGAAAGGATCACCATGGAAAGGATCACTATGGAAAACAAACGCCATAGAAAAAAAGCTCATGGAAAAGAAAGCTATGAAAAAAAAGCCATGGGAAAAAATGAAAAGAATCATCATGGGAAGAAATGCCGTGCGAAAATATGCCTTGGATAGAATCGCCATGGAAAAATTGTCATGGGAAAGAACTTCATAGAAAGCGGCAAATTCGTGATGGCGGCCGCCATGGCCCGCGCCATGGCGGCCGCCATCAGAATTTTTCTACGTGTCATCACTCGCTTCAAATCTCTTTCCCAACCAAGATCACCTCGTGGATAGAATAACGGATAAATCCATGGCTCAACTTTTGGATCCATAGAGCTAATATATTCTAAGCTATCTGTAGATAAATTACGAATTGTAACATATGTGTCAGGTATTTCTCCATCACAATTTGTTGTAAAAACCACAGCAATTTCATTACATTGTTGAGTAATATATCGCCGTGTATCGATTCCTCGCTTCGGCATGAAAGCCATTTCCACTTCAGGGATTGATTCATCTCTCTGTTGAGCTATTCTTTCAAGACGATTTATTTCATTTTTCATCATTTGATACGATTGAGCAAAAACATTTTTTTTCCGAATAATATTTTCCAGCAATGCTAAAATTTTCTCATTTAATTCTAAAAAAGTATCCATTCGGTGTTCATTAGCTTCTGAAGGATCAAGAATGAATAATTGTCCGAAACTTGCATTTTGATCACTTTCAGGATATAAAGAAGTATTAATTTGATAATAAATCCGTCCTTTAATTTTAAAACAATATGGCCCAGGTCTACTATTCTTGAAGTTCATTAAATTGGCATTAAATGATGCGAATGATAAAGGAGTATTATACATTCTTATATTTCCCAAAAATTCTTTTGAAAATTCGTGATTTCTACTGAATAATGAACGTAATTTCTTCGGAAAAGTTGCAAACGAAACTGGTGGAACTGTTCCATGACTGCAACAATCATTGAAAGAATTGCCTTTGTTTGATACTTTTTCATCTTTAAAATGTTTGGCACTACAACGGATACACTTAACATCCATTAAGCCAATATAATGTTCTTGAATATTCTTATCTTTCAGTTGTTTCCATGAGCTATTCCCATATTTAGCTTTCACAGTTTGTGAATACTTGATATTTCGATTTTTTTTTTGATATTTCAAACGATTTCGTCTCTCTCTTTGATTTCTATTTTTCCTATTTCTTAGTTCTTGTATCACTTGTTCTTTTCTGTTCGTTCGTCTCAGACCTCGACGACCCATTACAAATTACAGAAATTTATTGGATTTTGATATGTAGAATGAATCTGAATAGATGATCACTCATATCGATGATAATAGATCCTATAGAAATTTAATAATTTTGTTTCCACAATATTGAATGTTTTGGTCAATTTTTTTTGGTGATTGTCATAATTTCCAAATTAAATTTCCTTAATTTTTGTATGATCATTTTATTTAAAAAATCTTCATGATTCTGTTAATTATTGGAAATTCTTTTGAATGACCAATATGGGTATGACAACTGCTTCAGTGAAGTGTGCCAAGATTTGAAGAGTAGTGATCATCTTCTTTTCTCAATTCAGAAATTTCCAACAGAAATTGTTTATTTCATCACTGTGAATACCAAATCTTTTATTTTAAATAAGAAGAAAAATAATAGAAAAGAAAATATTCAAAATTTATTCTTAGGTTGAACAAATATACGCAATAATATAAATAAATTGATAAGTAGAAGGGAACAGATAAAATATCGTTGATAGGCAAAACATCAGTTCTTCTATTGAACAATCTCAGATCTTCTGACTAAAAAAATTATAACGAGACCTACTCAACTAACTGTGTCGAAGCAGTTATACTTAACATGAGTGAAGAGGATTTAAAACTTGATACATCTCTACTTGATAAAAATCCCTGAGAATTTTAGACAAAAAGTTCTAAGAATTTTAGAAGACATTGCATCATAAAAAAATAGCATTAAGAGAATCAGAAAAGAGATTTTGAGAAAATTTACCAAGAGCTCGAGTTACTTAAAAAGTCTGAGACCATCTTGCAAGAGTAGCGACTGGTGGAAAAGAAAAGCCTAATGTCAAGGCATTTTGAGTGAATCTAATGCAGAATATCAATAAAAGCTGTACTTGAGAATAAACTTCCTATGACAAGCACATCAGAAAAGAATCACCATTCTAAAAAAAAGTCGGTGAGTCCTCAAGTACTGTACCAAAAACATTGGATTATCCGGAGAGAAGATGCATTCAGAGGATTCTATAGATCAAAATATCGATCTCATCTTATGGGAATGTCCTCGACAATTGCATAGAATGACGGCTTTCATAAAAGACGGCCAGTTTTCCAACTGACAACTACAAACAACATGCAAACAATCCTTTAGGACTGTAATACTGTTCGAACACCAAAACCATTACCAAATTTTTGAAAAAAAGCAAAATACAAATTTAAATACTCCAGACTCAAAGCGAACATGTTGTACCACAAAAAAAACGTATAATTAAAGCTTAGAAAGATTATTGAAAAAAAAGAATGGGAAACAATAAAAATAATAGTATATAATGATTATGTACTATATTTGTATGCTGAGTGGACTCAATCCAGGGTCTCGAAGTGATTAATAAAAAAAAAAATTATTTTGTCAAGAATTATCTAAAAAGATTTCACTGAATAAATCTAAATTATTTAAGAATATACAGTCACTTAATTTAAGAACGTGCAGGTCACTTAGATTAAGAAGAAGAAAGTCACTTAATTCAAGATAGAAAAGTCACTTAATTTGAGTGACTTTTGCTTTCTTAAATTAACCATGAAAAAGTACCTTGATTCAAGTGAGAAAAATCACTTGATTTAAGTGACTTTTACTTTCTTGAATTGAGAAAGAAAAAGTCAGTTGGTTTAAGTGAGAGTTGAGGTACGTCCTTTTTGCCTTGAGAATATTTTATAGAGCATTTTAAGAGTTACAAAACAGGATTCTTACAAAATTGTTGTCTACTGAAATTTTAAAGACAGAAATTTATGTAATTTTATTTAAAAACAATTTGTTTAAAAGAATCTTGGTAAATAATCGAGATACGTTCTTTTCACTGTGGGAATGATTTGTAGAGAATTTGAAGAGCTAGAAAAAAGGATTCCTTCCAAATTGCTCTATCTCACTTAGTTTCTGAAAAATTCTTGAAAATAGGATAGGATTTGACTTAATTCCATTTTGTCAACAGTTTTTTTAAAAGGATTCCGGTAAATAATGGAAATACGCCCTTTTCGCCCTGAGAATACTTATAGAGAATTTCGAAAACTGCGAAACAGCCTACGGGAGGGGGAGGGGTGGAGAGAATTGCATAATTGACGATTAATTGAAATTGCGAGTAATAGAAAAAAAAAGGAACAGAAAAGGAATTTTGAGAAAAATCCAATTCATTTTTCTGTCATCACAAGTTTTTCAAAAATATCTCGGAAACTAAGCGAGATAGAACAACTTTGGATGAACCCTTTTCTTTAGCTCACAAAATTCTGTACAGAAATTGACTCTACCAAAAATTTCCATGAAAAATTTTCAGAACTAAATTGAATGTGTCCATTCGACATATGTACATTGTACTACAAGAATTACACTTGAATTAAATTATGAGCAAAATTTACATACTATATATACAAAAAATAAGCACTTTTTTCATTGAAAAAAAGGAGAAAAAATTCAAAAAAAAAAAAGGAAATCTTTACAATTCATATGAAAATCTAATATTTAATGAGAAATTTGAACTCTAAAATTGTTTAAATGATTCAATCGTAAAATAGAAATTGAAGAAAATTTTGAGAATTAGGAGAAAAAAAGCGCAAATTACGATTTTGTATTCGAAATGTTCTTTTAAGTTTATCTTGGAAACTGAAAGTTTTAAGGGAATTTCGCAGGATATCTGTTTTGTGGGAAATTCAATTTTCTACAAAAAAGGTCTCTTGCAAAATTTGTACTAAGCTCACGGTTTTCGAGATATTGAGGAAATCGTTGAGCTCTGGTTCATTTTACTTTTCACTATTCAATTAATTTCTTTTTCACTGAAACACTGTAGACACTGGAGAATAATTTAACTTAATAATCATTGCCGCATGAATAATTGCACGTAAATGTTCATATTGACAGGACGAGAGGAATTATATCATGCAGATGAAAAAAAAAATTTCGATATCAAAAAATTTATTGTATTTGTATTATTTCGTCGTCTTAGAGCTAAAAGGGCGTAAGTGCCATGTGTAAGCTTAAAGAAGATTCTCATTCAGTGCTATGTGTGAGCACGAAAAAGATTCTCATTCAGTTCCTGAAATATTTTTAAAAATAAGAAAATTGAAATTTTGTTTAAAAATAACTTTTCTGAAAGGATCGGCTGCGTATCATTGTCCCCCAAATTGCATAGTCCCCCAAGGATGAGAGATGTAGCGCCACCCGTTATTTTAAAAAACAATTAAACCAAAAAAATCGATTTTACCATGAAAAGAATATTGGCAAAATCCGCGAGATGGCCAACGAGCTCCGTTAATACGGAAATTGGATGAAAAATTAAATTTCTCAGATTGAGAACGAGAAAGACGTATCTCCATAAATATCTGAGATATTTTATCTCGGAAACTTTTGTGGAGAGAATTTCAAAAGCTACAAAATAGGTTCAGGATCAAAAGGGCGTATCTCGTCTATTTGCCGAAGTCCCCTAAAAGAGTAATAAAAAATTGAAATTGGGAGGGGATAATACAAAATAATTTTTTTTTTCACTTTCAAAAATTTCTCTTAAATTAATGGAGATACGCCCTTTACACTCCAATGCTCCATGTTTAGATTATTCTATCCCGGAAACTAAGCGAGATAGAGCGATTTTGCTTGGAACCTTTTTTGGAGAGAATTTCAAGAGCTACAAAATAGGTTCAGGATCAAAAGAGCGTATCTCGTCTATTTGCCGAAGTCCCCTAAAAGAGTACTAAAAAATTGAAATTGGGAGGGGATAATACAAAATAATTTTTTTTTACTCTTTCAGAAATTTCTCTTAAATTAATGGAGATACGCCCTTTACACTCCAATGCTCCATGTTTAAAATATTCTATCCCGGAAACTAAGCGAGATAGAGCGATTTTGCTTGGAACCTTTTTGGAGAGAATTTCAAGAGCTACAAAATAGGTTCAGGATCAAAAGGGCGTATCTCGTCTATTTGCCGAAGTCCCCTAAAAGAGTAATAAAAAATTGAAATTGGCAGGGGATAATACAAAATAATTTTTTTTTTACTCTTTCAGAAATTGCTCTCAAACTAATGGAGATGCGCCCTTTACACTCCAATGCTCCATGTTTAAAATATTCTATCCCGGAAACTGAGCGAGATAGAGCGATTTTGCTTGGAACTTTTTTTGGAGAGAATTTCAAGAGCTACAAAAAAGGTTGAGGATCGAAAGGGCGTATCTCATTCATTTGCCGAAGTCCCTTAAAAGAGTAATAAAAAATCGGAATTGGGAGGGGGTGATACAAAATATTTTTTTCTTCACTTTTTAACGATTTCTCGTAAATCAATGGAGATACGGCCTTTAAGCTCCAATGCTCCATGTTTGATATATTCTATCTCTGAAACTAAGCGAGATAGAGCGATTCCACGTGAAATCTTTTTTTTTAAGAATTTTCAAAGCTACAAAAAGGCTGGGGATTAAAAGGGCGTATCTCATTCATTTGCCGAAGTCCTCTGAAAAGAGTAATCAAAATTGGAGGTGGTAGGGGGTGATGCGAAATAATGTTTTTTTTTACCTTCATAACAATTCCTCGCAAATCAATGGAGATACGGCCTTTAAGCTCCAATGCTCCACGTTTGATATATTCTATCTCTGAAACTAAGCGAGATAGAGTGATTTCACGTGAAATCTTTCCTTGAGAGAATTTTCAAAGCTACAAAAAAGGCTGGGGATCAAAAGGGCGTATCTCATTTATTTGCCGAGGTCCTCTGAAAAGAGTGATAAAAATTGGAATTGGGAGGGGGTGATGGAAAATAATTTTTTTCTTTACTCTTTCAAAAATTTCTCCTAAATCAATGGAGATACGCCCTTTACACTCCACTGCTCCATGTTTAAAATATTCTATCCCGGAAACTAAGTGAGATAGAGCGATTTTGCTTGGACCTTTTTTTGGAGAGAATTTCAAGAGCTACAAAATAGGTTCAGGTTCAAAAGGGCGTATCTCGTCTATTTGCCGAAGTCCCCTAAAAGAGTAATAAAAAATTGAAATTGGGAGGGGATAATACAAAATAATTTTTCTTTTACTCTTTCAGAAATTGCTCTCAAACTAATGGAGATACGCCCTTTACACTCCAATGCTCCATGTTTAAATATTCTATCCCGGAAACTAAGCGAGATAGAGCGATTTTGCTTGGAACCTTTTTGGAGAGAATTTCAAGAGCTACAAAATAGGTTCAGGACCAAAAGGGCGTATCTCATCTATTTGCCGAAGTCCCCCAAAAGAGTAATAAAAAATTGAAATTGGGAGGGGGTGAAACAAAATAATTTTTTTTTCACTTTCAAAAATTTCTCCTAAATTAATGGAGATACACCCTTTACACTCTAATGCTACATGTTTAAAATATTCTATCCCGGAAAGTATGCGAGATAGAGCGATTCTGCTTGGAACCTTTTTTGGAGAGAATTTCACGAGCTACAAAAACAGTTGAGGATCGAAAGGGCGTATCTCATTCATTTGCCGAAGTCCTCTGAAAAGAGTAATCAAAATTGGAGGTGGTAGGGGGTGATGCGAAATAATGTTTTTTTTTACCTTTATAACAATTTCTCGCAAATCAATGGAGATACGGCCTTTAAGCTCCAATGCTCCATGTTTGATATATTCTATCTCTGAAACTAAGCGAGATAGAGCGATTCCACGTGAAATCTTTTTTAGAGAGAATTTTCAAAGCTACGAAAAAGGCGGGGGATCAAAAGGGCGTATCTCATCTATTCGCCGGAGTACTGTGAAAACAAGCAGGTGTTAACTCTTTGTGGGTCATTTGAATTCTTAGATTGAATGTTCTGCCAATACAATTGGCAGTAGGCTTCCGAATGGAATTTTCAATCTCTAATTCAATAATGATCATTTTAATCAACATGAATTAATTAATTTCTGAATTTGATGATTCAACTTTTCAATGTTCCCATCATCATATCAGGATGAAAATGGTCTCATTCTATTCGGAAAATTATATATTTAATTATCATGAAATAAAAATAATATGTGTTCTCAGGAAAAAATTGAGAAAAATTTACATTCCCGATTTTTCATAAAAAAGTGATTTTTTTTCAAAATAAAAATAAATACTTGACCGATAAATTGGGAATCTAGGGGGTCCATTCTCTTCATTATAACGAATTTTTTAAGCCCAAATTGGTGCAAATCAGTTGCATAGTTTTTATGAAATAAGCCTCCAAAGAAAAATCATTTTTTGCAAATATCTCAGAAACGGCTGGACGGATTTCGCCTAGTTTCAATATCACCCTAGACCTTCATCAGATATACAAACTGGCAAAATTTGAAGTCTCTATCTCAAATACTTATCGAGTTATCGTTCCGCTAAAATATGAACTGAAAATCACTAAAATTGAGATAATTTCTAGAACTAAAATCAGGGAAAAATTTTAAAACGATCAAAAACGTGAATTTTAATGAGATGAATATCATAGCCCAAACTGGGCGCTACCGAATGATTTTTCATCGAGAAAATCCAAAAAAACGCTTTTTTGAAAAATCGATTTTTCTCGGAAACTATTCAACCGATTTCGCTGAAATTTTTATGACAGCATTTTGCACGCAGAGGAACAATACTGTCAAATTTTGAGAGCGCTAAGTATAGCCGTTCCAGAGAAAATGACGATACATGGCAATACACTCAGACACACACAGTCACACACACACATACATACAGACATGCTCTAAAAATATGATTTTTCGACGTTTTGGATCATTTGTAGTCATATTCCGATGAAATCTCGAAATCGAAAAATCGACCGTTTACAAAGCTTCCATTCGGAAGCAAAAGTAGTAAAAATTGGAGTTGGGAGGGGGTGGTACAAAATAATGTTTTTTTTTTACTTTTTTTTCAATTTCTCGTAAATGAATAGAGATACGCCCTTTTCATTCTTATCTTCAGGGTTCATGATATACCATCTCTGAAACTAAGCGAGTTAGAACGAGGATCAGAAGGGTGGATCTCATCTATTCGCCGAAGTTTTCTGAAAAGAGTAATGGAAATTTCAGTTGTGAAGTAGTGAAATGAAACAAGTCTATTCTTTCGAATATTGTTCAAAGTATTTCATAATTCTTTGTTATAGCTTTCGACAATTCCGTGAAAATGCTTGGGATTGAAAAGGGCATATTTTTATTATTCTTCGAGACATTTCTCAAAGAACAATAGACAGCTCTATGAAGAAGTATTATGTACGAGGTTGTTTTTTTTCATGACTAATTCTTCAAGGCCATCTCACAAACTGAGTGAGATAGAACAATTTCGTTCTGATCCACCAGGAATAAGTTTGCAGGCAAGAAAGACGAATCTTTTCAAATTTTATTTTCAGAGGGTCTCTTAAAATAAGGGAAATGACGTCTTTCTTTTAATCTTTTTTTGTAGCTCTTGAATCTCTATGTTAAAGATAATTAAATTGAAATTATGTCCTTTAGTTTCTAAACAAAATGAAATAAATTTGACCTCCATCTTTTTTTGTAGGCCCTTCATTTATCTACAAGAAAAAAAATAACGCAGCAATATTCTAGTTCACAAGATATTCTTCGAGAACAAATATTTGAAGAAATGGTATAATATATAAAACAGGTCTCATACGTTCACTCTAATATTAGCTTTTATGAGATATCTCCGAAGTCAGCTTCAACTACTTTGAATGAGCCATCAACAACAAATTAATATTTTGAATGTCCCGCGTAAAAATCCCCCGACAGATACACGCGAAAAGTGTGTATCGTTCATCACAATTAGATCGAAAGACGCGAGCACAATCGAATTCCTGATCGATGGAATCACGCCTCTTCAGTGACTGCGCAGTGAAATCACATTCGCAAATGTGAAACAAGTGTGTGATAAAAATTCTGTGAATAGCAGAAAGTCTCGTGTTCTTGGAGCGACGGGCAGGATTAGGAATAAGAAAGGACTGTTGGGAGAAGAGTTTCGAGAGAGTTAAATTGTCGAAGCTCCAAAAAATATTTTCAAAAATTTTGGACGACTTTTGAAAAAGGGTAAGGAGTTCATCAAGAAAGGAGATGGGAAGAAAGAAAGAAGAATCGGGGGATTCGACCTTTACAAACATGGTGAGTCATCTTAAATATATTCCACTTTGTTTTACCTCTATTTTCCGCTTTGAATAATCTCATTCCAGCCATTCTTAATTATTTTCCGAATATATAGTTAAGAGAAAAATGTTATTTCATCGACAATTTGAAGAGAATTTTCATAATTGTGATATTGAATTTGCTTCAATGGGAAGATGATTACGATATTCTACAATTCACTCGAATTTTCAACTGAATATGAATATTCACAACTACAATTACTTGAATTTTCCAATTTTTTTTAGTTCTTTCTGATTTCACTGAATTTTCAAGGTATAATTAAACTGAAATTCACAAATTCCATTGATATCTCAGTGGAATTATTTGAAAATCACTAACGGACTTACTTTTTTAATGACGAGTTCGTTAAATTTCAGTGAAAATGTGACTTATTTTGAAATTTCCAGGATTTAATACGGAAAATTTAGACGTAAATTTGTAACAGTGGATAAATGGGATGTTGTAAAAAAATTTCATAGGCTGAATGCATAACAATTGCACAAGAATCCACTGAGAAAAAAAAATCTTGTAGCAAAAAAATTGCCTTTTAACAAAATTATCCTTCACGATTTCTATATCTATATATATTAAAATTTTCTGGAATGAAATAGATTTTCCTCAACTAAGTAAATTTCCCAACAAAAATTTTGTTTTCTCAGTTTTTAATTTTTTCACCCATTTTTTAAGAATATCTCAGAAAATAATGAGGACGCTCTTGCACGGATATCCTTTCTGGAGGGGGAGATGCTTATTGAAAACAAAAATAATGGAACGCACTCCCTCCTCCATAATTTGGAGTTTTGAATGAAAACTTAAAAAAAATATTCGATTGTCTCTTGTTTACTGATGAGTATGAAGTGAGGTGAATATAACAGTAGTGACGACTATTCACTTGAGCAGTGAGTTTGAAATAATTCAGAGTATTAATCTCCAATTTGATTACAATGTCAAAAAAGATTCCGAAAGAAACAGCGCAGGCATTACACGTGAAATTCAAGGAAAAAAATTTTTTCAATGGTAATGTTTTCGAGTCAAAGGGGCGGTGCAAGTTAGTCAATAACCAACCAGCTTTGTAAGTATGCATGTCTCCAAATTGGCTGTTGTTAGGTATCGTGGTGGCTCTAGTTACTGACAGTGCACCAGTAATTGACCATTCCTGCAAATTTCTCAATTCTACACAGAGAAAAATGTTTTCTCAATTTAAGAATATATAGTCGCTTAATTTAAGAACGTGCAGGTCACTTAATTTAAGTGACTTTTACTTTCTTGAATTAAGAATGAGAAAGTCACTTGATTCAAGTGAGAAAAGTCTTTTGATTTAAATCTCTTTTACTTTCTTGAATTAAGAAAGAATAAGTCACTTGATTTAAGTGAGAGAATTCACTTGGTTTAAGTGACTTTTCTCACTTGAATCAAGTGACTTTTTCTTTCTTAATCTGAGAAAGTGAAAGTCACTCAAATTAAGTGACTTTTCTATTTTGAATTGAGTGACTTCCTCTTTCTTAATTTAAGTGAATGCGCATTCTTAAATTGAGCAAACATTTTTCTCTGTGTATTCAAATGTACAGTATTTTGTTTAATATTCAGTTGTTGAACTCTTTCAGCGCAACCAATAGGTCTTAAAATAATTGAATAAAGTTCCATGAGTGAATCAACTGATGAAAAAAAATTTCAATCAATTTTTTTTCTTCTCAATGTGGTTGTTGTCTCCAATTCATGCTGTCAGAAACTAGCCTCACGGTGTCAAAAACTGGGGCCACTACGATAGTCAATTAATAATAGTACTCAGTTCAGATATCATTTATTCATCTCTCGGCATCTCCTTAAGGGGTAACACCACTGTTAAAGTCTAAAAAAAGACGGTTTTTGCCTTTTTTTTATGTACAAAAAGTAGTAATAAAATAATGACATTTGAGGGAGTAATTGAGCATATATTTGAGCCTTCAGAAAGGAAAAATCATCAAAAAATATCAATAAATGACAACACAAGAGCCATTCTTACGACACTCCTCGACTTTAAAACTCTCTGCAGCATGCAGTGTAACTGGCGCAAATTTCAATTAGAAAAGAAAAATTGGCTCAGTCTAGATACACATAGCTACAGATATACGTAGGGGATTTCAAGAATTTTGTTTTTTGTGGGATTGGTGACCATTTGAGTGAAAAAATTCAAATGCCGGCCGAAAAACCGGTAATTTTTTATCAATAAAAAATGTGCCAATCAATTTTTCGAGAATCTCCTAGGGATTCCTGTTCGAAATGTTGTTTTCAAGATGCTGTGGGAAATTCAGAAGAGAATAATGAAAATTATTGGACTTATGCTACGTGTCAATTTTAAAAATCATGTTTCGAGGAAAATACGATTGAAGTTTTGACTTAGGCTATGAATATGAAGAAATATCTCGGGAAAAATCAAAATTTCATGAGAAAAAATGGGTTTCAGGTGATAACTTTCCTTTCCCGTATTCTGGAAGGCGCAAAGTAATTTTTCAAGCGAGAAAAAAAATGATTATTTGAAAATTCCACAATGGTTTTACCCCTTAAGTTTTTCTTTTCTGATTTTTGGTTTTTTATACGCATACATTGCACTGGGGAATCTTTTTTGCGAAAATCTGGAGAATTGAGCAAAATGTGGCAATTTCAAATAAATTCTTTTCCGAAGGCGAAACCCACCAGATTTGATGGCATATTTTCATTATTTACTGGAATATTAATATTATCATGAAGAAATTGAGAAAAAAAAACACTTCAAATTCATTGATCAAGTGTTTTTGTAGATATGAATATCGTTGACCTAGAAACAAAAGGGCGTAAGCTCCAAGAAACCCACTTTTCAGAGGGAAAAGGGCGTATGTCCAAAATGCCTCTGAAAATGTTTTTTATGCTCCAATGATGCAAAAGAAATGAATTTAAAATTTGAGTAACAAAAAGGCGTATTTGCCAATCCTATCAGGAATAGGGCGTATGTGCAACATATACGCCATTTTGTTATTATGTTATTATGTTTTTTGCTTCATCTCCCTGATTTATTCAATACCAAAAGGGCGTATGCTTCAAACATACGCCCTTTTGTTATTAATTATGACGGTAAATTCTTGGAAAGTTATGAAAATTAATAACAGTAAAAGGGCGTATTTTCAGTTCATACGTCCTTTCGTTATTATGATTCCCACAAAAGGAATTCATGGTTAAAAAAAATAATTCAAGAGAAATAGGCGTATGTGCAAAAGATACGCCCTTTTGTTATTATAAATTACATCGCAGGATCGCGCAAATGAGGATAAAATCAATAACAAAAGTGCGTAAGTGCAGAACATACGCCCTTTTGTTATTATAAATTATATAACAGGATCGCGTAATGAGGATAAAATTAATAACAAAAGGGCGTATGTGACGGAGATACGCCCTTTTCATATCAATAATTGGAGATACGCCTGTTTGTTATTCGAGAAAAAATGCTCCAAATGATCGGGAAAGTCGAGCAGAATCGATGGAGTGAATGAAAAAAATGACGCCCTTTAGTTTCTAGGTGGACGATATATAGCCCCCTGTCATTGTTGTTTCGTAATTCGCTGTTAATTTTTCATATTGAAGAGAAATTGATTGCATTCGACGCCGCCGACCGAATCCTGACCATACTCCGTGTCATGTAAGAGGGACTATAGATCTAGAAGGGAATTTTGTTCAAAATGAACAAATCCATAATCATGAAGCTGATGAGCTCATTGAGAGAAAAAGGAAATTCCACGAAGATCTGGTGACAGCTGCCAAAAGTGCAAAGTGTAGGAATCTCAGAGAAGCTTTTGATGAAAAACTAAAAAGGTAAATGTTAGTTATTGACGGTTCGCGAAGAATTCCTCGATACTTGCGTTTGCACAGATACGAGTGCTTTTTTTATGGAGATATTTTAGAAACTACGTGAGATAAAATAAATTGGTATTCCTTCGTGAAAAAGACATTATTACAATAATTTTTTTCGATAAAAATTGAAAGAGTTTCGTTTTTGCTTCCGAATGGAAGCATTGTAATCGTGATTTTTTTCGAATTTGAGATTTCATCGGAATATGACTCCAAATGATCAGAAATGTCGAGGAATGATATTTTTTAATAGTCGTCTGTATGTATGTCCGTATGTATGTGTGTGTGAGTGAGTGTGATGACACATTCCATCTCTTTTCTCGATAACGGCTATATTTATCGACGTGAAAATTTTGCGGTATTATTTACCACGTGTGCACCATATGCTCACAGAAATTTCAGCTCAATCGACCGAATGGTTCCCGAGAAAAAGCGAATTATTGAAAAATCGTTTCTTCGAGTTTTCTCAGCGAAAAATTAATGCACAGCATTCATCCTCAGTGAGGAGATGCGCATTGATAAGGCGTACATTAAACCCTGGAGGTGGCGAGCGCTCAAATTTTTGATTTATCCGGTCTGTTAACAAACATGAATTGTTTTTTGAATCCTGGGCAACACGATAACTCAAAAAATATTTGAGTTAGAAGCTTCAAATTTCGTGGGTTTGTATATCTTATGAGTGAGACCTTTGAGATTGAATCTGGGCGAAATCGGTCCAGTAGTTCCTGAGATATTCTTGAAAAACCATTAAATGAATAGACACTCTATCTCTGGAACTACTGGACCGATTTCGCCCAAGTCTAGCTTAAAATATTTGCTGAGAAGAACTCAACAAATGCTGATAATTTCAGATTTTTTCTTCGAATTCTCACAAACGAGTGCTCAAATAAATAGTTTTTCCACAAATTTCAATTTATCTCCATTTTTTCCGTGGGAACGCTAGTATTTTCTATTTAATAATTGAAAAGTAGACAATTTTCCCTAAAAAATAAACCCATTATCATTCCACTATGACAATGAGAAAAACTAATTAAAACATGAAATTCAGTTTTAAAATTTTTCAATTTTATCGGAGTATTTCAGTTTTTGTATAATATTGATTTTTTTCAATGAAATGTCATTATTTAAGGGGGACAGATTATATTTAGATGTCTATTCTGATTTAGAAGTAGAATTCAAATATAACAATAATGTTCTAATAGTACATTACACACCTAGAGAGGCAAGAATACATACGATGTTATGCTATTTTTTCCACCAAAGGGAGTGAAGAATTAGGTTTTTAGAGGATTTAGGATTGAAGAATCACGGTAGTTATCAGCAGATTATATATGAAGAATTCCATTCCTCTCCTACCATCAATCCTCACCCCCACCGACTTTCATTTTTAGTCTTGCTGCTTCAATCCTCAGACCTTTTTTTTGCTCTTATGCTTTGTCCACTAGCCTTTTGCTATTCTGCGTCCCTCAATCTTCTTTCTCACTTCTTCTGCTCACTTCCTATACCTTTTAGTTCTACATTGTTCTATCGAGTGTATTTTACACTCCCTTATTCTTCCCTGATATGCCGGAGTCCCAGCTCGTCATACTTATTTCCTAATTTCCTTTCTCACTCGCTACCTGCTCTCCCCATTCCACTTCCTGTTTGCAGTGAAAATATATTAAATTTTTTTTTATCTGTAATGAATATAGTTATCCTGAACTGAGCCCAATATCGTTTCAATCCAAATCTTGCACAATGAGAAGACAACGAAGCCTAATTCAGCCACCGATACCGACAAGTGTTGAGGACTTTGGTTCAACCCTGAATGACCCGACATGGACTCATCTTCTTGAGTATTCTGGAGGGAAAGTTCATGCTACGCTTGTCGACTCTTGCGCTGATTCAACATCCTTGATTTTTCATGATCCAGATTTCATCAAAGAATCATTAAAATTTTGCAGTGACGACGAAGAATTCTGTTTAGACTTGACTTTTAATGTATTACCCAAAGGTATGAAGATGAGACAATTGATGATTCTGCAGATCTTCAAAGCAAACCACGTAAGTAACATTTTTGAGCATATCAATGTTCATTATTGAAAAAAAAATAGAATTGATTGCACGTGATGTACCTTATTCAAACGATTATGATTCTTTGGATCATGTGATTACTGAAGCTGCCTTCAGCTAATTCTGCAACTTTAAACTCGCCAAAAAATATTTAATCACTCTCGTTAGATAATATTATATTTTTTGACACTGCTGTTACGTCCGCGTTGCACTGAGGAGTGCTTCTTTCAACTGGAAAAAAAAACAAGATTCCAGTTGATGTAAGACCACCGGTACTCGACTGACCGTTCCGGAAATTCTGAAATTCAGCACATTCGTAGATTATGATGAGATGATGATCCAGTTAAATTTTTAAAGGTCTAGCGAGTCGAAAGATATTGAAACTTGAAATTTCACGAGTTTAATACTGAGCCTTATGGGCAATCGCGAATTTCATCATATTCCGCAAAATTAACCGTTATGATTTGGATAGAAACATGTAGGCGTTCGTCACTACGTCAGTGGCTATTCCTTCGATGTTACCTTTTAAATCGCTATTTCTTCCTTCTAATTTCTGCTAATGAATTAGCAGAATTCTTCCGGATAGTTCTCTCTGAATTTTCTCCATTATCCCTTTTTCTTTTCGCTTTGTAATGCACTACAATATAAGATAAAATAATTGGGATTCATTAAATTCAATGATTTTCAAATTTAGCGTTTCCAATGACAATTGGCATTTCGAGAAAGATTGCGGAAATGAAGCTTTCGTTCAAGAGCAAAAAGAGGAATGATAGAAAATTATGTATGAAACATTTTCACCCTTGAGGACTCGCGCTCTTCCTAGCATCTCACTTGCACTCAAGCAAACGCCATAAGTTGAGTAGCGTCAATGCGGCGCCACGCTCATAGCGCGAGTTCTCAAGGGTTAAGCCCTTGAAAACGCTGTTTCCGAGCGTGTAATAGTAGTAATTAGTGAATAACTATCAAAACTGTACTTTTTATATTTTCATTCGGAACTTTGCATTCTATAGGCCATTCCAATATTTTATGTACTCATGGAACACAAATCAGAGGAAGCCTACATCAGTGTTTTTGCTAAAATTGCCAATGAATTATGCCCACAACTCCAAGAAATGAGTCCCATAATTTATACAGATTTCGAGTTAGCAACAAGGAATGCGCTTATTGAATGTTTCCCAAGAGTGCAAATCAGAAATTGCTATTTCCATTTTTGTCAAGTGAGACTAAATCCGAGCTTTAGCTAGGCAAGAATAACACAGTATTGGCTTTTACTAACTCTTATTCAGAGAAATGACCTCTCGAAAAAACTTAAATGGTTAATAATGTTCCCCACTACACTTGCTCCGAAGTTCAATTCTCAAGTGTATAGTATATTAATGTATATAATATCTTATTGTATGATGTGGGGAAGGTGCTATTAGCACTTGAATCTCCACGCCACTCCACACCTCTCTCTAAATTTTTAACCCCCCTGGATTGTTACGTTAGTTTCAGTAGATTCTGGGAAGATAGCTGTGTACCACATATCGTCGCCCTAGAGTGAAACGGGCGTAAGTGTCAAACACATGGAATTCTTGTGTGAAAAGAGCGTATGTCCACTTATCACACCGAAATGTTCTTCATGGTTTCTGAAACATTATTTGGGGAATTGGAAATTGAAATAACAAAGTGGCGTAACTACCAATCTTAAAATGAGAGGAACGTATCCCCACACTTACGCCCTTTTGTTATTTTCTTTTCGAACGCTATATAATGGTTAATGTTAACGTGAAGAGGACGTATCTCCGGCACTTACGCCACTTTGTTATTAATCTCCCTCCAGTATTTAGAAAAAATTCAATAAAAAAAAATAAAATCAAAGAGACGAATCTTCGGCACTTACGCTCCTTTGTTATGAGTCTTTCTCTAATGATTAGGGAAAATTCAATGGAAAAATTAAAAACAAAGATGCGTATCTCCTGTACTTACGCCTTTTCGTTATGAGTGGGTGGTACCTACGCCTATATGTTATTATTTTTTATTTTTTTGCTAATATTGTGGGAAAGGCCTTGGGAAGTCTATTGGGAGCAATAATGGTAGAAATACCCAATTTTATTATTTTAAAGAAAAAAAATCGGAAGAAATAACACTTGCGCCCCTTTTACTCTAAGGTGATGATATGAGCATTGCCATATAGTACTTTTCTTGCATCGTATAATAAAATATTGCCCTT
Source organism: Aleiodes leptofemur (assembly GCA_963942555.1). NCBI lineage: Eukaryota > Metazoa > Arthropoda > Insecta > Hymenoptera > Braconidae > Aleiodes > Aleiodes leptofemur. Next base: position 6,402,723 of record OZ012614.1, read on the forward strand.
TCCAAACTTGCTTTTTGCTCGCGCTATAACTTTCAAATCTAGAAAATAATTTTTTAAAAATTAAATTTCCACTCAGGCAATCGTGAAAAATGCACAGAAAAAAGGAGCTCTCAGGCGAGAGACAGTAAACACAAGTGCGTACGAGAAAGAGGAGAACTCAAAGGTGAAAGAGGTCATAAATTTAGTGATGGCACTGGCTTTTTTGAAAGCTGAGCACATTGCTAATGCTTTTGTGATTATCTCGAGGACTGTTGCCAATGACACTGAGAACAGTGAAATTTTCTTGCGACTACATCGTTTCCTGATCTATTTCATCAAACAATGGCTGAAGTTGAGACCACCCAGTGAATGGTCCCTTTATGACGTCGTAAGGAGAACGAATAATGGATCTGAGTCACACAATCGCACAATCAATTTGTTTTTTGGTGACCACCCTTCAGCGTGGGACTTTGTGTGTAAGTCCGTCCAGAAAAAAAAATTACAATTTTTTTTTCATAATTTTCTATAATGAGCTCATTTCTCATCGATGTATATATCTCTGGATAAAAACAAATTGATTTTCCAAAAAGGTACAGAGTAAAGACTGATTTCTAGAAAATGAGCTATGAGTAATTAAGAAAAAATTGTATTTAAATGAATCGATGGAGAATGAACTCGCCTTTTAGTCAAAATCCAGCTCATCAAGCTCCTTCATACCTGTATGCCTTTTCAAATTCCCTCAACATTCCTCAGCTCTTCAATGGAATCATCGGAACATCTCTCTCATACCTCTACTCCCCTTTCCCAAACTATTAGTGACTTTTTTTTTCTGTACTGATAGTAAAAATATATTTTATCGAAAAATTTGTCTTTGAATTGCAGAAAAATAAATGATAGTCATTAACAATTTTTATTGTCAGTTAAAGTTGATTAATGGATTTTTTTTCAAAGTATTATATTTTGTTCTTGGAACAAGCAATGAGATGATTAGCTTGAAGAATTTTCCATCCATTCTGAATGACAAATGAAGATTCATGAATATTTTTAATCCGAGTAATGCATTATCACTTTCAATAAATCAGTGCTGGAAATCAATAGTTATTGACCCTTCTTAGTTTCAAGTAATTCCATAATTGCAGATAAACTAATGAGATTCCAAGAGAGAACGAAAACTGAATTGCAGAGTATTATGGCCTTGAAGAAAAAACAACGAGTTCAACGAGAAGATAAATTCAAGAATTGCCTTTTAGATAGTGAATTGGACAAATACAAGAGAGGACTGACGAAGCCCATGGACTTGGTGAAGTTATGTGCTAATCTCACTGGCTTTGATAAATGTAAGTATAGAAAAAAATATTTTATCTCTACTTACAGAGAATAGTAACATCTTAGTTTAATTTTTTTCTTTTATTACCCGGGAAAAAATCGTCATATATGAACATATATGTGACATATATGTACATATATGGGACATATATGAACATATATGTGACATATATGTACATATATGAGACATATATGAACCATATATGAACATATATGTACGTATATGGACATATATGCTCATACGTTTCTCCGAGAAATCAGACAGCTATGGGCATATATGGACATACATGGACATACATGGACATGCATGAAACATATATGGACATGCATGAAACATATATGAGCATATATGGGCATATATGAGACATATATGGACATATATGAGCATACATGGGCATCTATGGTCGTATCATGTGGTGGAACCCGAGTAGGTATGAGCATATATGAGACACACATGGACATATATGAGCATATATGGGGATATATGGAACATATATGCGCATATATGAACATATATGGACATATATGAGACATATATGGACATATATGAGACATATATGGACATATATAAACATATATGGACATATATGAGACATATATGGACATATATGAGACATATATGGACATATATGAGACATATCTGGACATATATGGGCATGCATGGTCATGTATGGTCGTATGATCCTGTGGAAACTGAGCAGGCATGAGCATATATGAGCATATATGGACATATATGGACATGTATGAGCATATATGGAACGTATATGAACATGTATGAACATATATGTGCATATATGAAACATATGAAAAAATGCTCACTCAATCCATATAAAAACGTATAAAATGAAAAATTTAAATAATTAATAGTAAATGCACGCCCGGGAAAAAATCGTCATATATGAACATATATGAACATATATGTACATATATGGGACATATATGAACATATATGTGACATATATGTACATATATGAGACATATATGAACCATATATGAACATATATGTACGTATATGGACATATATGCTCATACGTTTCTCCGAGAAATCAGACAGCTATGGGCATATATGGACATACATGGACATACATGGACATGCATGAAACATATATGGACATGCATGAAACATATATGAGCATATATGGGCATATATGAGACATATATGGACATATATGAGCATACATGGGCATATATGGTCGTATCATGTGGTGGAACCCGAGTAGGTATGAGCATATATGAGACACACATGGACATATATGAGCATATATGGGGATATATGGAACATATATGCGCATATATGAACATATATGGACATATATGAGACATATATGGACATATATAAACATATATGGACATATATGAGACATATATGGACATATATGAGACATATATGGACATATATGAGACATATCTGGACATATATGGGCATGCATGGTCATGTATGGTCGTATGATCCTGTGGAAACTGAGCAGGCATGGGCATATATGAGCATATATGGACATATATGGACATGTATGAGCATATATGGAACGTATATGAACATGTATGAACATATATGTGCATATATGAAACATATGAAAAAATGCTCACTCAATCCATATAAAAACGTATAAAATGAAAAATTTGAATAATTAATAGTAAATGCACGTTCTGTTAGTTGTTTACCGCTTACTTTGAGACTTTCAAATCCTGCCAGCATTCAAAAATCATTTTTTTTGGTATCACTAAATGATTTCCAATGATTGAAATAATTCAATTGAATTCACTTTTTCTAAGTCCGAAAAACATTGATCACTATATCAGGATTAAAATTCATTCAGCAAGTATGTGAATTGCGGATAGCAAAGGTGGTAGGATGGTAGACTCATCATGTGACGGTCCCGGGTTCGATCCCAGCTGAATGTTTTTTTTTTTTTTTTTTTTTTTTTTTTTTTTTTTTTTTTTTTTTTTTCATTGAAATTCGTTATTAATGAGGAATTGAGTGATCAAGGGAATTAATACTGATGTATTATATTCATATATTAGAACATTTTGATGATACATCCTGGGAAAATATCGACATATATACCCATATATGATCATATATGCCCATATATGATCATACATGCCCATATATGATCATATACGGAACTGCCATACCCGGGAAAAAATCGACATATATGTGCATATATGTCCATATATGCACATATCTGTTCAGATATGTACATGTACGGTCAATTCGCATATATGTACATGCATGGAGCGTTCATATATGATCATATATGATCATGTATGGACATGTATGACAATTTTTTCCCGGGTAATGCATCTTAGTTTGATTAAATCTCTATTGAGTTTCAAGTACACTCGTCAACACGTTTCCTATTCTGAAAAGTTCAGACACTTTGAATGTAACGCTAGAAATTTCACGTCTATTCCTCATTTCTGATTGGTTGACCAGGATTGCGTGTTCAATTCCAAAAACAATAGAAATGAAGAATACAATAATTTCTCGAAGTAATTAACGATCATTCGTAATAGTTTTCAATTTAACTTGAAGGATATTCATTAAAAAAATTGAGCAATAACTTATATTATAGTGAACTTTTTTCGTTCATTTTCTAATTCAGTGGCCAAACAGATGAACGATGAAAAAGACTGGAAGAAATTGATTAAAGAAGAAGGAACGAAAAAGGAGGAAAATCCCGAAGGAGCGATGAAAATTAAAATGAAGAAATTCAGATACAACAACAAAGACAGATACTCAATCGCAAAACTGTAGAAAAAAGTCTACGGAGAAATGAAATTGACAGAAATATATTTTGGAATATATTGTTCATACAAAATGATGTTCACGAGATATTTCGAAAAGAGTGTTAATAAAAAATAATTATTTTGTCTCACCCCCTCTCAACTACAATTTTTATCACTCTTTTAGGGGACTTCAGCAAATAAATGAGATACGCCCTTTTGATCCTGAACCGATTTTGTAGCTCTTGAAATTCTCTCCAAAAAAAGGTCCAAGCAAAATCACTCTATCTCACTTAGTTTCCGGGATAGAATATTTTAAACATGGAGCAGTGGAGTGTAAAGGGTGTATCTCCATTGATTTAGGAGAAATTTCTGAAAGAGTAAAGAAAAAAATTATTTTCCATCACCCCCTCCCAATTCCAATTTTTATTACTCTTTTCAGAGGACCTCGGCAAATAAATGAGATACGCCCTTTTGATCCCCAGCCTTTTTTGTAGCTTTGAAAATTCTCTCAAGGAAAGATTTCACGTGAAATCACTCTATCTCGCTTAGTTTCAGAGATAGAATATATCAAACGTGGAGCATTGGAGCTTATAGGCCGTATCTCCATTGATTTGCGAGAAATTGTTATGAATGTAAAAAAAAACATTATTTCGCATCACCCCCTACCACCTCCAATTTTGATGACTCTTTTCAGAGGACTTCGGCAAATGGATGAGATACGCCCTTTTAATCCCCAGCCTTTTTGTAGCTTTGAAAATTCTTAAAAAAAAAGATTTCACGTGGAATCGCTCTATCTCGCTTAGTTTCAGAGATAGAATATATCAAACATGGAGCATTGGAGCTTAAAGGCCGTATCTCCATTGATTTACGAGAAATCGTTAAAAAGTGAAGAAAAAAATATTTCGTATCACCCCCTCCCAATTCCGATTTTTTATTACTCTTTTAAGGGACTTCGGCAAATGAATGAGATACGCCCTTTCGATCCTCAACCTTTTTTGTAGCTCTTGAAATTCTCTCCAAAAAAGGTTCCAAGCAAAATCGCTCTATCTCGCTTAGTTTCCGGGATAGAATATTTCAAACATGGAGCATTGGAGTGTAAAGGGCGTATCTCCATTAGTTTGAGAGCAATTTCTGAAAGAGTAAAAAAAAAATTATTTTGTATTATCCCCTCCCAATTTCAATTTTTTATTACTCTTTTAGGGGACTTCGGCAAATAGACGAGATACGCCCTTTTGATCCTGAACCTATTTTGTGGCTCTTGAAATTCTCTCCAAAAAAGGTTCCAAGCAAAATCGCTCTATCTCGCTTAGTTTCCGGGATAGAATATTTTAAACATGAAGCATTGGAGTGTAAAGGGCGTATCCCCATTAGTTTGACAATTTCTGAAAGAGTAAAAAAACAATTATTTTGTATTATCCCCTCCCAATTTCAATTTTTTATTACTCTTTTAGGGGACTTCGGCAAATAGACGAGATACGCCCTTTTGATCCTGAACCTATTTTGTGGCTCTTGAAATTCTCTCCAAAAAAGGTTCCAAGCAAAATCGCTCTATCTCGCTTAGTTTCCGGGATAGAATATTTTAAACATGAAGCATTGGAGTGTAAAGGGCGTATCTCCATTAGTTTGACAATTTCTGAAAAGGTAAAAAAAAAATTATTTTGGATTATCCCCTCCCAATTTCAATTTTTTATCACTCTTTTAGGGGACTTCGGCAAATAGACGAGATATGCCCTTCCGATCTTGAACCTATTTTGTAGCTCTTGAAATTCTCTCCAAAAAGGTTCCAAGCAAAATCGCTTTATCTCGCTTAGCTTCCGGGATAGAATATTTTAAACATGGAGCATTGGAGTGTAAAGGGCGTATCTCCATTAGTTTGACAATTTCTGAAAAGGTAAAAAAAAAATTATTTTGGATTATCCCCTCCCAATTTCAATTTTCTATCACTCTTTTAGGGGACTTCGGCAAATAGACGAGATACGCCCTTCCGATCCTGAACCTATTTTGTAGCTCTTGAAATTCTCTCCAAAAAGGTTCCAAGCAAAATCGCTCTATCTCGCTCAGTTTCCGGGATAGAATATTTTAAACATGGAGCATTGGAGTGTGAAGGGCGTATCTCCATTAATTTAAGAGAAATTTCTGAAAGAGTAAAAAAAAATTATTTTGTATTATCCCCTTCCAATTTCAATTTTTTATTACTCTTTTAGGGGACTTCGGCAAATAGACGAGATACGCCCTTTTGATCCTGAACCTATTTTGTGGCTCTTGAAATTCTCTCCAAAAAAGGTTCCGAGCAAAATCGCTCTATCTCGCTTAGTTTCCGGGATAGAATATTTTAAACATGAAGCATTGGAGTGTAAAGGGCGTATCTCCATTAGTTTGACAATTTCTGAAAAGGTAAAAAAAAAATTATTTTGGATTATCCCCTCCCAATTTCAATTTTTTATCACTCTTTTAGGGGACTTCGGCAAATAGACGAGATACGCCCTTCCGATCCTGAACCTATTTTGTAGCTCTTGAAATTCTCTCCAAAAAGGTTCCAAGCAAAATCGCTCTATCTCGCTCAGTTTCCGGGATAGAATATTTTAAACATGGAGCATTGGAGTGTGAAGGGCGTATCTCCATTAATTTAAGAGAAATTTCTGAAAGAGTAAAAAAAAATTATTTTGTATTATCCCCTTCCAATTTCAATTTTTTATTACTCTTTTAGGGGACTTTGGCAAATAGACGAGATACGCCCTTTTGATCCTGAACCTATTTTGTAGCTCTTGAAATTCTCTCCAAAAAGGTTCCAAGCAAAATCGCTCTATCTCGCTTAGTTTCCGGGATAGAATATTTTGAACATGGAGCATTGGAGTGTGAAGGGCGTATCTCCATTAATTTAAGAGAAATTTCTGAAAGAGTAAAAAAAAATTATTTTGTATTATCCCCTCCCAATTTCAATTTTTTAGTACTCTTTTAGGGCACTTCGGCAAATAGACGAGATACGCCCTTTTGATCCTGAACCTATTTTGTAGCTTTTGAAATTCTCTCCAGAAAAGGTTCCAAGCAAAATCGCTCTATCTCGCTTAGTTTCCGGGATAGAATATTTTAAACATGAAGCATTGGAGTGTAAAGGGCGTATCTCCATTAGTTTGACAATTTCTGAAAAGGTAAAAAAAAAATTATTTTGGATTATCCCCTCCCAATTTCAATTTTTTATCACTCTTTTAGGGGACTTCGGCAAATAGACGAGATACGCCCTTCCGATCCTGAACCTATTTTGTAGCTCTTGAAATTCTCTCCAAAAAGGTTCCAAGCAAAATCGCTCTATCTCGCTCAGTTTCCGGGATAGAATATTTTAAACATGGAGCATTGGAGTGTAAAGGGCGTATCTCCATTAATTTAAGAGAAATTTCTGAAAGAGTAAAAAAAAATTATTTTGTATTATCCCCTTCCAATTTCAATTTTTTATTACTCTTTTAGGGGACTTCGGCAAATAGACGAGATACGCCCTTCCGATCCTGAACCTATTTTGTAGCTCTTGAAATTCTCTCCAAAAAGGTTCCAAGCTAAATCGCTCTATCTCGCTTAGTTTCCGGGATAGAATATTTTAAACATGGAGCATTGGAGTGTAAAGGGCGTATCTCCATTAATTGAAGAGAAATTCCTGAAAGAGTAAAAAAAAATTATTTTGTATGATCCCCTCTCAATTTCAGTTTTTTATTACTCTTTTAGGGGACTTCGGCAAATAGACGAGATACGCCCTTTTGATCCTGAACCTATTTTGTAGCTCTTGAAATTCTCTCCAAAAAAGGTTCCTAGCAAAATTGCTCTATCTCGCTTAGTTTCCGGGATAGAATATTCTAAACATGGAGCATTGGAGTGTAAAGGGCGTATCTCCATTAATTCAAGAGAAATTTTTGAAAGTGAAAAAAAAAATTATTTTGTATTATCCCCTCCCAATTTCAAATTTTTATTACTCTTTTAGGGGATTTCGGCAAATAGACGAGATACGCCCTTTTGATCCTGAACCTATTTTGTAGCTCTTGAAATTCTCTCCAAAAAGGTTCCAAGCAAAATCGCTCTATCTCGCTTAGTTTCCGGGATAGAATATTTTAAACATGGAGCATTGGAGTGTAAAGGGCGTATCTCCATTAATTTAAGAGAAATTTCTGAAAGAGTAAAAAAAAATTATTTTGTATTATCCCCTCCCAATTTCAATTTTTTAGTACTCTTTTAGGGGACTTCGGCAAATAGACGAGATACGCCCTTTTGATCCTGAACCTATTTTGTAGCTTTTGAAATTCTCTCCAGAAAAGGTTCCAAGCAAAATCGCTCTATCTCGCTTAGTTTCCGGGATAGAATATTCTAAACATGGAGCATTGGAGTGTAAAGGGCGTATCTCCATTAATTTAAGAGAAATTTTTGAAAGTGAAAAAAAAAATTATTTTGTATTATCCCCTCCCAATTTCAATTTTTTATTACTCTTTTAGGGGACTTCGGCAAATAGACGAGATACGCCCTTTTGATCCTGAACCTATTTTGTAGCTTTTGAAATTTTCTCCACAAAAGTTTCCGAGATAAAATATCTCAGATATTTATGGAGATACGTCTTTCTCGTTCTCACTTTGAGAAATTTAATTTTTCATCTAATTTCCGTATTAACGGAGCTCATTGGCCATCTCGCGGATTTTGCCAATATTCTTTTCATGGTAAAATCGATTTTTTTGGTTTAATTGTTTTTTAAAATAACGGGTGGCGCTACATCTCTCATCCTTGGGGGACTATGCAATTTGGGGGACAATGATACGCAGCCAAAGGATCTTGGTAAATAATAGAGATACGCCTTTTCGATCTGAGAATAATTTGTAAAGAACTTTGAGAGCTACAAAGAAAGACCCTTGCGAAATTGTTGTATCTCACTTAGTTTCTGAGATATTCCTAAAAATAGGACGGTAGTAATTTAAATTGAGTTTGTGAAGAAAATTGACATTTCTTATCAAAAAATGAAGATTTCCCTTTCTAATTCAAAAAAATGACTCCTGTCATGTAATTTTCATGTGAAATTTCCTCAGCTTTCTCATGGAATCATTAACAAAAACCTATCTTCACAATTTCACTTAATTCCAAAAATAATCCAGAAAAATCTATTGATTTTTAATAATGGCTAATGTTGAATAGAATTTTATAAACAAAATTTTGTGCAATTTCGTTTAAAAACAACTTTTTTCAAAGAATCTTCGTAAATAATGGAGATACGTCTTTTTCACTCTGGGAACGATTTGTAGAGAATTTCAAGAGCTACGAAATAAGATTCCTGCTAAATTGCACTATCTCACTAAATTTCTGAGATATTTCGAAAAATAGGACGATAGTAATTTATTTGAATTAATTCAAATTCTTGTCAATAATTTTATAGAAGGCTGCTAAATAATAGAGAAATACCCTTTTTGCCTTGATGATATTTTGTAGAAAATTTCAATAACGACAAATGAGGATTCTCACTCACTTTAGTTTAAAAATAACTTCCTCGAAAGGATCTTGGTAAATAATAAAGATACGCCCTTTTCGACCTGAGAATAATTTGTAAAGAATTTTGTGAGCTACAAAAAAAATCCTGCGAAATTGCTGAATCTCACTTAGTTTCTGAGATATTCCTAAAAAAAATTGTAATTTTTTATCAAAAAATAAAAATTTCACTTTCTAGTTCAAAAAAATAACTCCTGTCATGTAATTTTCATGTGAAATTTCCTCAGCTTCCTCATGGAATCATTAACAAATATCTATCTTCACAATTTCACTTAATTTCAGAAATAATCCAGAAAAATCTGTTGATTTTTAATAATGGCTAATGTTGAATAGAATTTTATAAACAAAATTTTTTGCAATTTCGTTTAAAAACAACTTTTTTCAAAGAATCTTCGTAAATAATGGAGATACGTCTTCTTCACTCTGGGAATGATTTGTAGAGAATTTTAAGATCTACAAAAAAAGATTCCTGCTAAATTGCACTATCTCACTTAATTTCTGAGATATTTCTGAAAATAGGACGATAGTAATTTATTTGAATTAATTCAAATTCTTGTCAATAATTTTATAGAAAGCTGCTAAATAATAGAGAAATACCCTTTTTGCCTTGATGATATTTTGTATCATCATAAATGCATGAATAAATAAATAAATAAATAAATAAATATAATGATTGATAAAAAATAAATCAATCAAGGGACATGCATACAATTAAAAATCGAAAAAGACAGCAGCACACACTGGACTGGTTGAAATGTATTTTGTTTCTTTAAATAATCCAAAAAATTCATACAAAACTCCAAGATCCACAATTGAAAGTTTTCTTGAAAAAAGAAAAGAGAATAAAATGAAGATTTGTGAAAATAGATATAAAGTTAATCATAAATATGACTTAATTAAAAATAAAAAGTAATATTCAATTTAATATTTCAAAATAGGTTATAACATTATAACATTAATAATTATTGAAAAAAAAATTCTCATGACGATTAAATTAAATTAAACAAAAAACAATTGTAATAATTATTTTGTTAGAAAATTGAAAGACACTTACCAATTACAAAAATATAAATTCGGAAAAATATTATTTACAAAAGAATTGGGAAAGGATATGTTGGGTGTCAATATTATAAAATAATAGAATAACGAAAACATTTCACAGATGTCATTTATTTTTTCAACAAATGGAATAACAGCTGATGGAATTTCACAGACGAAAATTTATGCAAAATTTTAAGAGCTGCAAAAACTGATTTTTGCAAAATTGCTCTCACATGCATGCTGCACTTCGGCTAGCACCTCAAGCAAAGTTATACGCGTGCGTAGCCCGCGAAACAGCCTAGTTATATTAAAATGAAGTCAGATAAATTATTTATCACATTTTCAAGATTTAAAACCAATTTTTTTGTTCTGTTTTCAATTGCATTTGAAAATAATTTAAAAAATGCTTGAATCAATCGCCATAGTTGAGATGCTATATAAGTTAGGCTATTATTCAAATTCAGAAAAATTTACTATTTGTAAATCATTCAAAAAGACAAAAAAAATGTAAATGAATTAATAATAATATTCATTTTGAAGATTAAACAGCGATGCATAATTATCTCGTTTGAATCATTATTGTCGCACACAGAAAAAGTTAGCCATAGGTTACCCTAGCGATATTGGTAACACCGTCAAAACACGGTGTAAACACAGTTTTTTTACGGTGTGAACACGCTTTCAGTGTTTACACCATATAACGACGGTGTAACTACGGTGTATTCATAGTGTTTTTTGTGCAGTTTTAACACTCAATTTACACAGTGTATATGCGGTGTTTTGACGGTGGTTCCACCGTGTTTCAACAGTGTTTTTGCAGTGTTCCTGAAACTCAGAAAACTAGAATTTTTAGAATTTTTCCATTTTCTCCCGTTTCCCAATTTATACATGATATCGAAAATTTTAAATTCGGATAATTAATGGTAGATGTATATTTTGTTATTAGTGTTCCACTTGACTTAAAGGTTCAAAATTCATGAAATATTCGAGATTCAACTTTTTTTCAATATTTAATTCAATAATTTGTGATAGTTGAGCCACTTCTGGACAAATTCCATTGAATTTGATCTGTTTAAGGAAAATAAACGGCAAAAGAGATATGACGAACAAAACTTATGGCATATCAAGTTATATTCTGATGGCGCAGGCGGTAGGGTCACAGTCTGATAATCTTGAAGGTAGCAGGTTCGATCCCGAGTGGATGTAATTTTTTTTCTATTATTCATACAAATTCATCATCAATGAGGAATTCGGGAATCGAAAAAGATTATTTTTATGAAAATTTTTTACTAGTGGGCATAATAATAAGGAAAAAAATTTGTTGCGTAACGATCAAAACTCCGTGAAAACACGGTGGACCCACCGTAGAAACACCGCGGAAACACCGTATATACACTGTGTACATTGAGTGTCAATACTGCACGAAAAACACCGTGTTCTCACTGTATTTACACAGTGTTTACACTGTACTTACACCGTGTTTATACCGGGTTTCTACCGTGTCACCAATACCGCTAGGGTATGCACTTCATCAGCATAATTCATGCAAAACTGTTCATATAATATGATTTTGACATGCCATGAACTATGCTCTAATAGTGCATAATTCATGTACGAGATTTTCACATAAAACATGTTCTGATAGGGAACATTTTATGTTACAAAAAAGTGCAAAATTCATGTACTTAGGAGTACATAATTAGTGCTCTATTTTTTATGTAAAATTAAAAGCAAAGTTGAGAACCTGAGCTGCATGAATAAAAACAATTTGATACATTGTTGAATTTATCGTATTTTGCCGTTTCACCGTTGAACCAACTCAAGAAATTTTTTTCGAAGAAAATTGCAATATCAACAGTCCTCTTCATTGATTATGTCAAATCCATTCATTTACAGAATGCTTTGAAGATAATTCATCGATATCGTCGGTTATAATTCACAAATGTGATTGAAATATTCTCATTCCTCGTTGTTCAATTCTTCTCCTTTAAATTCAGATCATGATGATGAAAATCTTTTAAAATTGCATCTCAAAAAGATTTGGGCCATTGCTGAAGGTGCTGGATATTCTGAGGAAATTTGTTTCGATCTCGGCCATGTCCATTGAAAGATAAAGTATTGATTGGAAAGAAAATATCTGTACGCGTTATTGAGCGTTGATGCACAATTCGTGCATATTCACGTTACTAATAGTACATGTTTTAAGTGCAAGAAGCTCATAACTCATGGCTAGCTTTTTCTGTGTGTGAAACTAAGATCGTTCAACAGGGACGATCTTTGAACAATATTTACATCTATATTAATTTCAATCTAATTTAATGTAGAAATCTAGTAATAAAAATTTTTAAATTAGAAAAAAAAATAGAAAGAAAAGTCGGCCCATCACGTGTAGTGCGGTAAACGATTCGGAATGAGCCAAAATTTGACATAAAAAAAAATGAGAAAAACAAAAAATACCGGACTTCAAAAATTTTGCGATTTTTCCTAAAAAAATTAAATTTTTCATAGTATTGGACCTTGATAATTTTTTGAATATTTTCTTTCTGAAAAGTACGTCCAAAAACAATAATTTCCAAAAAAAAAGTCCCGGAAGCTTCATTTCTGGAAAAGTTATGGCTATTTGAAAAAAAAGAGTCATCTTTTTCAAAAATCCGTAACTTTTCTTGGAGTGGGTAAAAAAATTTGGAAAAATTCTGAAAATTTTTTTTTGTGAGGTAGAAAGCGACAAAAAATTTCCAGCCAAATCAAGATGGGTCGGGTTCAAAAGTGGTCGATTTGACGTGGAATGCTCTATTTACATATAGTTCGAGAATACACAGTAAATTTCTTGAAGGAAAAAATTGAATATTTTTCGAGTTATGCGTTTTCTTCGAAATAACATTTCTCGAATTTGCTGCAGTGATTACTCGGAGACAAATGATGCGATCACTATCAAATTTTTTCTGCATGTTCTGTATATGATTCTCCATACAATGACCAACCAGTTTTTTGATCCGATCAAAAATCGAATTTTGGCATGTCACAAACGTTTGTAGACGTTTGTAATTTTTAGTAAAATTCAGTTTTTTTTTTAAAACGCCACCATTTTGTCAATTTTTGATATTTTTTTTCGACCGTAGGTCATTTTACGGACAATATCTTCTAGTTGAACGAGAATTTTTTTTTTTGGGTTCCATCCACGGAGAAGGCCGGAATCACTGCAGCAGTGGAGGACCTTTTTTTTCTTAGCGCTATCGGAGATCGTGTGTAACTCGGAAAATATTCAATTTTTTTCTTCAAAAATTTTACTGTGTATTCTTGAAATATGTCTAAATATACCCTTGAAATTTTAAAACAATTGATGCAGTAGTTTCTTAATTTTTTTAATTCCCAAAAATTGCCTTTTTTCAGGCTGTCACACTAGGTGTGCCCCTTAAGGCAATTTGAGTGATTAAATTGATCGAAATCGCATCAGTTATTAATATTTTCCATTTTTTTTATTATTTTATTTTTCCAAGTCACTTTCGAAATCTCGCACCAAAATGTAATTTCGAACTCCATTCAAGAATTTCGACCACTACTTTTGCGAAATAAATAAATTGATGACTCGATATTTTCGCGAAGGAACATTGAACTCAAATCGAATTGGCTTCATAAAATTACGAAATTACTAAGTTAGCACAATGATCAGCAGTTTCACAAGATTGAGAAACACCTCTTTTGCAAAGTTTACGAGAGAAGAAGACTGCCCAAAAAGGTCAGTCTTATTTTAACCACCGAAGAATTAATAATTGGAAATTTCTCCTAGTAAATTGGATAGTGAAATTGACCTGTTCTTATGTTAACTTGTCAATAAAATATCTAATATAGTAGATCACCGTACTTGTTAACAATATATAGAATTGGGCAAATCGTAGCCTTTAGTTGAGAGTAATTGTTCCAATTTTTCACATAAAAACGGAGAGAAGTCTTCAAGTGAATTAAATAAGAACTCGAAAAATCATAAATTAAAATATCAGAAACAGTGGAATTTCAATCATCTTGGTTTAAATAATTAATACCGAGAAAAACCAAGGTTCTACAACTTAAAAATAAGAATTTACATTTGATTAAGAAGACAACTTCCAAAAATTCTGTAAGTACCCGTACGAAAAAACGATATATGGAGAAAATATATTCAGAAATATATAATTATTGTATTATCATATATTAAATCATATATTGATAAATGTATGGATTTATATACAAATATTCGTCCGATGGGTAATGTATAGTGCATTATGTTATTTAGTATATGGAATAAAGCATTTTCATATTTAAATAGCAATATATTGCATTTTATTTACAATTAGTGAATCCAAAAATATATGATTTTCATAAAACTTTGAATAGGATCAATAAATATATGTAATTTATATACTGCGGTTATAATGACAGTATATAGATTTCATATTTTCCAAATACAACAAAATCAAATATATTTTATAAAACAAGCAAATTATTTTTTATTTTCACTAAAAATTGGTAGTACATATTTTTCTGTTTTAATTTTATTTCTTCACGATTTACAAGTATGACCACATTGTAATTTCACATAATACCATGATTACTTGAGCGTCGTAGCACTTCTATCCCGTCTTTGGCTGCTTCCCTTTTCTTGCTTTCACGCCACTCAACGACGTAAAAAATGTCATTACCTCCACGATCGACATTGAAATTCTCATAATCAAAATCACGTATCCATTCAACAGGAATACCGGGCGTACATTGATTGTTATTCTTTCCACCAGTCCATTTAACTTAAGCAAATTTCTTTTTCTCTTTACCCATCTCCTTAATCCACAGAATCAGTTAAATATTCTTGTAATTCAGCTAACACTAATGCAATGACATTTAGATGTTCATTTATTTTTCAGAACTCTGAAGAGAACGTGCTTCCAATTAAATTACGTACTTCATTTGCTGAGCTGATATGTATAACAGACATATAATCATTTATGTATAACGATAAATATAAAAGAATATATGATACTCAATGTGTGACTCAATATATTATCAAAACATACAATTATATTATATGTTGAAAATATATTTATACTTATACATAATTTTGGCACTATGTATGGACACATATTTCCATATATGCTCAAATATATTTTTCCAATATATTGTTTTTCCGTACGGGTAGTAATCAGATTCACTCTGTATTAGGCTTTTAAATTCAAAATCTGTCAAGAAACTCTGTCTTTGAATTTTTGTAAAAGAAAAATTGTATAATTCTATAATATTCAAATTGAAAATATATCCAAAACGATGAAGAAATTAATCGGAGTCATTATTTCAATATTAATCAAATTCAACCGAAAATCTAACAAGAGGAAAACATGATGAGCGTCCTATAAACATAAAAATAGTATAATTCAAGTGGTTCAAAATTAATAAAAATTGTCCTCGACGCTACAATTTAATCTCGGACAAAACACCCTCGACCATAAATTCTTATTTTTCTATTTCATTTCCACCAATTTCATTCAGGATCTTCATGGTGAAGACTCAGAAGTCTCTACTTTTCTCAGCTGACCCATTGATTCCCGAATTCTTCGTCAATTTATCTTCCATTTTTCATTCAGAATTGTTGAATCTATTCTAGTTCTCACTATGAAAATCAAAATGAGAGTTCTTCCGAGCTCAAGTTCTTTATTTTTTCCCCTTTTTGAGAAGGATGTTTTCTCATATTGAATATGGATTCGGACAATTATTTCGTTCATTATTTTCCACTGAATTACTGATGATTTTTTGCTCCGGGAAGCACAGCTTTTGGGGTCTGTTAACGTGCTCTCTGGTGTTTGGCCGTGGCCAGCTTATATGAGGAAGAGCCGGGGAGAATGGAATACCCATTTTTTTGGGGAGAAAAACAAGATTCAAATACAATAATTTATTTCCAACTATTTTTTTTTAACTTTTGAAGTGAAACTTCTTTTGGGAGGGTACCAACTTTTTTCTCGCGTCACGAACGAGTGAAAGGTTTTGAGGGGAACGTGGTAGTGGAGTAGTAGGGGAAAAGTAGAAGCAAGAAAGAGGAGAGTGCGCTGGTGGCGATGCCACTCTAGCATATGCTTTAGCGGTGGAGAGGGAAGACGGCAGAGGGGGTAGGATATTCGCGTAGAGTGCTACATACATACTGTTTTTTTCATTTTGTAATTTTTTTTTTCAATACACAGAGAGAATAATATGGGAATTTTTTAAAAAGATTTTCATAAAAATTACCATGCTCCACATCATAATCTTCGCTTTTTATTTCTGAAGAAAATTGCCATTTTACACTTGGCTTTCGATTGAAATATCTCGTAAACTACTCAAAATTCCTCGAGACATGTTGTGAATGAAATTTAGAGGGAAGATTAACGAATAAAATAAGCAAAAGTCCGTTTTTCCATGACTCGTAGTTATTGAGATATCAATTTTCTAATGAAAAATTCAGGAAGGACGTCCGAGCGCTCATTTGTTTACTATCGGGCCTCGTCCATTGTTTTTGAACTATTCATTAAAAAATTGATATCTCGGAAACTACTGGTCGTAGAAAAACGGCGTTTCGCTTATTTTCTTCGTCAATCTTCCCTTTGAATTTCATTCACAGCATGTCTCGATAAATGTTGCATAGTTTTCGAAATATTTCAATCCAAAGTACCCGACTGTGCCCCTTCGTCTACCATATTATGAGGCTAGCATGAGAAAAATATGGAAGTCAACGTTTTCTTCAAATATCCCGGAATTCCAGCAAGATAGAGCAAGCTTGCACGAATCCTCCTTTATAGAGAGTTTTGAGAGCTACAAGTAAGGATTGAAGCAAAACCGCTACATCTCGATCAATCTCCTGTGTATTTACGAAAAACTGATTTTAAAAAATGTAGTTGTCTGAATACTCCATAATCGTGAAAAAATTATGATTTGTTAGTGAACAGATAACCAAAATACTATAGGCAGATACTCAAATTCTCAAAGTGTTGTGTTCATGACACAGCTAAATGTGCTGAGCTGTGCTTTTTGCCGTTTCCCTTTGAGATTAACCCCGTATCCTCACATTCCTCATTTATTATCACTTGTTCATTTGAGAAAATCCTAATAATTCATCACTATCTATACACAATAAGCAAGAAGTTTCACTTCTGTCGCGTGGGTCCCACGCACCCTCTTTTCTTTTTAGGCAGGTTTTACTGAAGACCTCAGTATACGTTTTGGTGGGCTTGGTGGCTCTCCATCTTCATCACTCAATAGAGATGGAGTACCAGAAGTACTGTTCAGAGTACTATCGGACGAAGTTTTCTCTTGCTATAATCTTGGATTTTTCCGTCGCAGATGCCCTTGACATTTTTTTGACTGTGCTTCTGGATCTTCTTGTGACTTTGAGGCGGTCTTCTTCACGGACTTCGAGAACGTCAAATGCTCACTGCTTGTTGAAATAGCAGGTTTACTTGCAGGACGCTCGCGTTTTCGCAGAGTCTTTTCATGAGCAACAGGCAGTGGCATTATTGCTTCTGGTGAAGTGTGGAGCTCTCTGGCTTGACGTTCCTGGATTTTTTCAAATTGTTTACCATAACCAGCTAGAAAAAAAGAGAAATTGAATGATTCAGTTGTAAAGAGAGGAAAAAGGATAATTCGATTTTTCCACTGTTCCTCTTCCAGTAATATCTAGCTTAACCCTTTAACGCTTATGGGCGTTTCCCCCCCGTCTGCTGCCTGGTAAGCAGGCGGCGCATATCTGCGTTAGTGTGCATCCGTGAGCTCTGGCGAGCAATACCGTACCCACTATGAGGGTGCTGTTTGTTTTGAAATTTTATCGGGTTTGTTATTGTTTGTCAATAATTTTGAGTTTTTACGTTCAATATTTTGTAATTTTCTATTCTACATCATCAGAAATGATATGAAATAAAAGATAGTTCAAGAATATGTGAATAACAGAAGAAGGGGCACTGAGAGAACCCATCAGATCTGTGTATCATGGTTATGACCGAGCCTGAGTCTCGTAAACTGAGGTAGTGGGGACTGAGAGCGCACGCGATTGGCTATACCCACTCTAGCGCCGCGGGTACGAGTTAGTCCGACTTCAGCGTTAGAGGGTTAAACTAAGCTAGATTGCGAAATTTTCATATACGCCTTGTTTGAAACATAACTAAATTCATGGTGAATTTAGTGACGTTTCAAGCGAGACTTGATCGAGGGACAGGGAGATCAAATGACACCTGAACCACGGTCAAGATGAAAATAACCCATGACTCATCAGCCATCATTGAGCTGTCACCAAGTGAAGTGTTAATTCAGCGCTCAACAGATTCAGAACAATGAAGATTTATATAGAGTCTCATCGCCTTATTGTAACTGTCAACTATAAAAAGTGCTAGGCTGAATTTCTCTAAGCGAATCCGGATTAACTTAACTCAAACCAGCAGTTTTGGTTTAAGTTAACTTCCCCCTCCACAATCTGTGGAACTAGCGCCACGCAACGGTTTCTATCGATAATTATAACTCTGTCTTATAGTTCAAATTCGAATCAACTTTAATCACTGATACTTGTGATTATCAACTTACTCCAATACATAAACGTAATGGACAACTTGAATGAAAATCGATCATCTTCTGATAGTGAGGGAGAGGACAATGGTCGTCATCGTAATCCTCGAGTTATTCATCGATCAATTAATCATTTGGAGAGCTGAGCAACTAAAATTTCGAAAAAGGTTATCGAGTCACCAAAGAGGGTTTCTTGGTGATCTTAGCAAGAATCATTCGTGGGTTAGAGGGACGTCGTAGGAAGTATCACTTCAATTTTCAATTTCTTCATTTTTCTTTGTTGATCACTTTTTTTTTACTCATTATTCTTATTATTTATTGCAGTCACATCACTCCAGTGATTCAATCATGAGTAGCTCTGCGCTTCTATGCTACAGGATCGTTTCTTTAATTGGTAGAATATATTACTCAAATTAGCGTCACTACAGCTTGGAGAATAGTGCACCGAGTATCTCCAGTGATCGTAGCTCTCAGGGGGCCTATTCTCGACTGAGGAGGATTTTTATTCCACGGAGAATTCCAATCGTGAGCGGAAAAATTACATGGGAAAACTATCCGTTCACGATTGGAATTTCTCACACGGAATTCCATTCGTATTCGAAATCGGTGAAGAGCGGTCCATTCGCGTTTTGAACAATTCACCGTGCAATTTAATTAATTGAAAAATGAGTTCTAAAGAGATGAGTTCAAAAAAGGGAAAAAGAAGGTATCGAAGCAATTGAAAAAGCCCACTAAACTTTCTGCAGAGCAGAAACGAATCTTAATTGAGTTCGCCCGTAGAAACCACGAGATCATAACCTGCAAACACAGCAATTTGGTGACTCGTGATACAATCATGCAAAAGTGGAACGAAGTCACAGGTTATTTGAATTTAGTGAATGGTGGAGCAAAAAAAGAAGCCCTGCAATAGAAAAAGGTAAGTGAACAAAGTTTGAATACGAATCAGTGAAGAGATAAGACAAGACAAGTCGACTTGTGCCGTCGTGATTATTATCATTGAAATATCTAGGAAACTCAGCAAGATACGCTTTTTTACCTTCATTCTTTTTTGTAGAGAATTTCAAGAGCTATGTAAGAGCTCTGTTTGAAACGTAATCAAACTCCCGCCGGTAAAGTTGACCAATCAACAGACACCTGGTCAAGAGGGGGTCAAGACGCGAATGATCCCCTCCAGATTCATCACTTTCAACTGTTAGGTCCAGAATAGTTTTTGAATATAATTTTTCCAAATTTGCTTTTTCTTTTAAATTTAATAATGTAATAAAGTATTTAACACTTGATTTTATTCAATATTCAACAAAGAAATTATATCGGTCTTTCGAAATATCAAATTGATGAGTAATGGAATTCCACATTCAGTACTGTGGGCGCATTGAACCCATTTAAAACACCCAACTTTATCCTTCAATTGCGAAATTGACAAGTCGACACAACGATCAGCAATTTCACAATATGAAGAAACTCTTTTACAGGCTAACCAGGGAGGGAAATTTTTGAATAATAGTTAGTCTTATTTTTGCCACCGGAAAAGTAACAATTAAAAACTCCAAAAAGATTGTACTGTGAAATTGGCCCTTTCTTGTGAACGACTTGTCAAAATCACTAATATAATAGTTCAACGATAATTTCTTAATGAAACATAAGGAAGTGGATAAAACGTAGTCTTTAGCCAAAAGTAATTTTTGCAATTCGACAAAATAAGGAGGAAACTTAAAAGTGAATAAATCAAGAACTCAAATAATAACTCAGAACCACAAAAGAAATAAAAGTGAATTTTCAATCACCTTGAATCAAAAGATTGTTTTCAAGGGAAATCAAGGATTCACTAATAATAGATAAGATAAGAGATACAAATTTTATAAAAAACGAAAAACTACAAAACTCTGTAAGTAGCAGTCAGATTACTTTTAATTAGCTTAATTATAAAATCTGTCAAGAAACTCTCATTTTTGGATTTTATCAGAAGAAATTGTAAAAGAAATATTTGGTGCTAGAAATAAATAAATAATAAAAGTTAAGTAAAATCATAACTCTTTCATTAATTCCAAATTATAACAAGAGTGAAAATAATCAGCGTCCTAACAATAAAAAAAATAAATAAAATAATAATTAGAAGCTGTGTGAGATAGAATAGATTGTCCTCGACGCAACAATCCAGTCTCGGACATAACAGCTCAATTTTTGGCGCAGTCGGTAGGACCCTGCTTTTGTTTCCATTACTCTTGTTAGGAAATTTTAAATTCTTTTCTTCTTTTAAAATCTTTTCTTCATTTCTATTAAATTCAATTAAATCTTTTCTTATAATTGGAATCAATACGCAATAAAAAAAAAATTTTCATTCTAGCCATTAATTTAAATTGAAATATAGTAACAATAAAATGGCAGCAATAAATCAATCTTACACTGGTAATGCAAACGCTAATGGAAACGGCACTTTTGGCCCTCAAGAATATTATGTTCGGGCTCGGGACATTGGTAATAGTTTACCGTATTTTTCGGGAACCCCAGATCATGTAGATTTTGATACTTTTGAAACCCTTGTAAGGTCAAATTTAATTTTTATTCCAACTGAGGATGGGAAAAAGGAAGACTACATTAGAGAAATTTTAAAGAAAATTTTAGTACCAGCAAAATTGGTTTTGGCTAATAATGATATTGCACAAGTGTCAGACATTTTGGATATTCTTGCTGCTACTTATAAAAAGGATCAAAAGTATCACAATTTTACTAGTAAAATCAAAACTTCTGAAAAATTTAGGGATGAGAGCTTGGCAGATTTTACCAGACGGTTAGAGGTACTGGTAGAAAGTGGTCTGAAAGCTGGTGAAAAAGAATTTGGGGCTGCTAAAAAAGATTTTTGCAAAGAAACTCTAAATTATGAGGCACTCCAAGTGTTAAAAGAGTTTGCTCCTCATTCCGTACAAAGAGAGCTACATACAAAGAATGTGCAAACCTTAGATGCAGCTTTAAAAATAGTGGTGAACGATATGAACTATCTATTGCCTACTCGTCCAACTGTTGACCGCTATAGGGGACAACATGATCCCTACAGAGGAAATAACCAACAAACATTAGTTCCCTATTATCAATCAAGGGGAAATTATTCACATCATACTTATCCCGAAGCCGACTTTTACTCTACAAGAGTCCGGGCACAAAGTCCTATTCGTGATCCAGCAAGTCGTCAGGCAGGTTCATATTTTCCAAGACCTACAACACCTCCCGCTCCTGCCCCTCCCCAAACAGATGAAGCAGGAGCACCAGTTCGTGTTGTCAGTTCAAAGACAGTATCTTTTCAAGATGAATGGAAGGACGAAGTGCAAAAACTTAAAGAACAGATGAAAAACATGAGGGTTGACGCAAAAGAAGATATGAAAGTTTTCCGGGAAAATCTTAAAGATGAATTCAAGACAATCCACGGAAATTTTATGGAACAAATGTCTCAAATGCTGAATAAACGTTTCGAGGGAAATTCGTCTAGAGAAAAATCTCCTGATAGGTATCGAGAAAGAGATAGAAGGGGGTCACCCTCATCAAGAACGTCATCACCGTCCAGATCATCATCTCCATCAAGAAATCAACATTTAAACGGGGATCATGCTCGTCGGGATGGCGCAACGTCGAGCAACCAGTCACCTCAGCGTCACACAATAACAGCCGGCAGCCTCCACCCGTTTTAGATAAATCATTACTATTTTTCGCATTTGGCAAAGGACCCAGAGTAACGTTGAAAGGACCCTATTTCAACGGAAATGTGAGCGCATTGGTCGATACAGGTTCCTCTATCAATTTAGTCGGTTTATATTATTTGAAGAAAAACACTCGAATCGATATTTCAGAAACAATAAAAATAACTGGAGTGAGTAATAATTCAACGGAAAGCCTTGGAGTAATCACATTGGAATTACTCCCAGGTCTACTAGTTGATTTTCATGTTGTCAGAGAGTACACTGCGGATTACGGGGCAATTTTAGGTCACGAATTCTTTGAAAAATCCAAGGCTTATATTTCATTTTTCTCTAATACTCTCACTCTACAGCAAAACCGACTACAACCAATACATTTCTGCTTGCCTTCATGTATTAATGAAACAAGAAAAGCTAACGTATCTTTAAATGGAGGGGGTCCTCGAATAAATCTCATTATTCCAGAATTATCCACTGAAGAACAGGAATTTTTAATTGATACTGGAGCAGATATAAATTTAATTGAACAAAATGCTCTACGCCCAAATCTACAAATCCAACCTTCCAAGATAAATCGGATTAGAGGCCTAACAAATGAAATAAATGTGGAGGGATCAGTTATTTTGAGTATCATGGGAGCTCCAGTAGTTTTCCATGTTATTAATCATAAATTGCCTATTTCAGGAGTGGGAATTTTAGGAACTGAATTCCTTATTCAAGAAAAAGTGGATATTCGTTATCTTGAGAAGAACTTGACAATTTCCCGAAAACCAACAGATCCTATTCCATGGTGTAAAGAGGCAACTTTTGAGAACATAACAATACCAGCCAGATCTCGTATGGTAATTTCTATTCCTATCAAAAATTCAAATCTCAAGGAAGGATATTTGCTCAGAATCCCTTTGCAAGAGGGGGTATACTTAGGAGAAGCAGTTGTACGAGTGGAAAATGGGATGGCAACAGCAATAGCTATTAATACCATGGAGGAAGATTTTCAGTTCAAACTTAGTCCACAGAGTTTAGAATCATTTGAAGAAACTCTGAGTGAAAGTCAGGATCAGGCCGAACATTGTTTCATGATACAAGAAGAAATTAGCTATTTTGAAGAGCGAGCTTCCAAGGTACTGGAAATTCTAAATTTAGACAACATTCAGGTCGATGAGCGTAGAAAAGTAAAACAGATAATCCAAGAATTCTCTGACATTTTTCATTTACCTGGTGATACTTTGGGAAAAGCAAAATTTTTCAAGTGTAAAATTAGAACTACTGACGAAAAACCAATTTTTAGGAAACAATATAAATATCCTCCACAACATCAGGAAGAAGTCAACAAACAAATTAAAAATTTGCTCGATCAAGAAATTATCAGAAATTCGGTATCACCTTATAATTCTCCTCTTTGGATAGTACCTAAGAAAGCTGATTCCAAAGGAAATAAACGCTGGAGAATGGTAATTGATTTCAGAGAACTAAATCGAAAAACTATAGGTGATTCATATCCTCTTCCTGACATTGCAGAAATTTTATCACAATTAGGAGGAGCAAAATTTTTTAGTGTTTTCGATCTTGCAAGTGGTTTCCACCAAATTGAGATGGAGGAGCCAGATAAGGAAAAAACAGCATTTACAGGTCCAAACGGACATTATGAATATGAACGAATGCCATTTGGATTACAGAATTCTCCTCCTATTTTTCAGAGAATGATGAATGAAGTTTTGAGTGGATTAAAGGGGGTAGAACTTTATGTTTACTTAGATGACATCGTAATTTACTCTAAGACCGCTGAAGAACATCATGTCCGTCTTAGGCACCTCTTTCAACGGTTAAGAGATAATGGCTTAACCCTTCAACCGGACAAATGCAAGTTTTATTGCAAAGAAGTTGGATACTTGGGCCACAGAATTGGTGAAAAAGGCATACAACCGAATTTGGACAAATTAAAGGATTTGAGTAAAATGCCTCCACCCACTACCGTAAAAGGATTAAGGAGATTTTTGGGTTTCACAAATTATTTCCGACATTTCATAGAGGAATATGCTGAGATTGCCAAGCCATTATATGAGCTATTAAAGAAAAATCACAACTATGAATGGGGGCAACAGGAACAAGAATCCTTTGAGAAAATTAAGGCATCTTTAACAGCTGATTCATTATTATATCATCCAGATATGAAGAAGCCATTCATGATTACAATTTCAAGTTCCGAAGTGGGTTTGGGAGCTATTCTCAGTCAGAAAGGAGAAGATGACCAAGAACATCCAATTTGTTATGCCTCAAGAGGCCTGAAAGATCCAGAAACAAGGTATTCCTTAGGGGAATTGGACTGTTTAGCAGCAGTTTTTGCTTTGGGACAATTCAGACCATATGTATATGGGGTACCTTTTACCATCATTACCAGTACACCCGCGTTAAATTGGCTGAGGGAATCTTCCAATCCCACTACTAGACAGGTAAAGTGGAAGACATGGCTGAATGATTTCAATTTTGACGTGAAAATAAAGAAGTTAAAAAGAGACCTGCTGGCTGATCCTTTTGCTCAGAATCCATTCATTGAAAAAACTAAAACTGTATTAGTGTTGAGTTCAGCAAAGAATAATACACCTAAGTCAATTTTGAGATCATCACAACCTTCGACTTCAGGTACAAGTTCTGGAAGACGAGTTAGGATTCAAAACCAACCTTTGGCCGAGAATATAACTGGGTCAACCGTAGCATCCAGAGTTTCCCAGCGCAGAGCAAGTCAAACAGCCCTGGGACAGAGAACTCCTATATCCTATAGGGATGCAAGGGGTTACAGGACGAATACCCCACCAGTAACTCCTCAAACGCCAGTAACTCCGGTAACACCTCGACAAACATCTCCAATAAGTAGCCTCGAAAAATCATCGATGGTAAAAGAGAAATCTCCGAATCCGGAAATTTTACAATCAAAAATCGATGAAGCTAATATCATTGATGGGGGTAACGAATCTGTCAACAAAGAAGATCAGGTAGTCAGTGAGATAAAGGAAATAACTATTGAAGGAGAAGTTGAAGAACCTCCTCCAGGTATAGTTATTGATCAAGAACTGCTAACGGAAGAACTACAAATTGTGGAAGCTGAAGCTGTGACCGAGGATATCGATGAAGAAGAAGAAGAAGTCTCATTGAATCAAAATAATTCGAGTATCCATCCTTCTTTGAGAGAGAGTTTGAATAGATTCGATGAATTTATGGCAAATCTGTCAGGAAGAGAAGAGGAGCAAGGAAATCCAGAACCATCCCCAGATCAAACTACAATTCCTCTTTATGAACTTAGGAGAACAAGTTTAGGCCCAGCCTTTAGAGAAGAATTAAATTCATCATCTGCGGATTTTGAAAAGAAAATGGCAGAATTCGAAAGCAGATCTCAAATGCTGGAGCAACCATCAGCGGATTCAGAAGCCATAGATAATCAAAATGATGACAGGGAGGAAAACATTGAAAATAATGGAACTCCTGGAAATGATGAAAATAATGACAATAATGAGAATAACGAAAAGACACAAAGGGGAACAGAAATCCCAAGAAATTCTCGTCATTCAATAATTACTCATCAGCCTATGAGCCGTCAATCCTTGTTTCCTACACCTACAACAGTTCAACAACCCTTGGCTGGCTCTTCTCCTCAAGTAAGTCAATTCACGAAGGGGGGTGAAACTCACTTCTCACGTCGTGAATTGTTTCCTACAGAGAAAGAACAGCCAATTCCTGCAGAAAAAGATCCAGTAATGAATTCAGCCTCCACTATACCAGAAACAGAGAATATTCAGGTTCCAACTGATCCAGGGGGAGGATCAAATACAATTTTTATTGATGATTTAATTAACAATTCTCCATCTGATACATTTCAACCGAATTATCAACCTGCTGAGGGGGGTGAAACTCACTTTTTATCCAACAGGTTGATTACTGGAGGAAATGAATCCGAAATCACAGATAAAATCACTATACCACAGAGTGACCATTATGAACTTCTAGCAGAAATAAAGGAAACTCGAGATGGATTGACATTTCAAAGAGATAATATTGCACATTTTCTTGCTGCCGATTGTGAAGTCACGAAACAGAATACCAAACTTCTTCGGGATTTGAAATTCATTGATTGTCAAAATTTGAAAGAGCTAAAACCAAAGAAAGGTCAAGTCATAGTTACTAAAGTCGGGAAATTCAGGACTTTCACTATGATAGTTAAGGATTACCACTTCGAAAAAGTACAACTGAAAACTTTGAAACTTTGTCTACGAAATTTACATGAAGCTCTAATTAAATATCAAATTTCATCTTTCAAAATGGTTTTCCAAGGAGACGAATTAGATGAGGAAATTAGGATTAGATTATTTTTGGAAAGAGAATTTCAAAATTCCCCAATAGAGATCACTCTCTGTCATGGTAGCATACGAATGCCACCCATGGGAATTCGTCCTGAAATCATCAAGGAATGTCATGAAACCCTCCCAGGAGGACATAAAGGCATTGTAAAAACTTTTCACCGGATAAGAGAACGTTTCTATTGGCCTGGAATGAAACAAGAAATCGAGCACTTCATAAAACGATGTAGGACTTGTCAATTGGAAAAATTACGAAGAATTAAGGTCAGACAGCCAATGTTAATTACAGAAACACCGATGGAATGCTTCGAAAGAATATCTATCGACACTGTAGGCCCTTTACCACCAACTTCAAGTGGAAACCTACACATTCTTACAATCCAAGATAACTTTTCTAAGCATTGTTCAGCTATTGCGATTCCAGATATAAGAGCACATACTATTGCTCATGCGATGGCTACAAAATTTGTTGCCCTTTATGGATGTCCAAAGGTCATTCTTACGGACAAGGGAACTAGTTTCACTAGTAAACTATTGGCGCAATTAGGGAAATTATTACGTTTCCATCATGTAACTACATCTGGTTACAGACCCCAATCTAATGGAGCTCTTGAGCGAAGTCATCACGTTTTAGCCGAATATCTGAAAGCTTACACCAATGAAATCACGGAATGGGATACATTATTACCCTACGCGATGTTTTCCTACAACACAACGCTGCACAGTGCCACGAAATTTACTCCATATGAGTTACTTTACGGGAAAAAGGCAAGATTGCCATCAAATATCCATGAGTTAGACAAAGTCGAAACATATAACGATTATGTAGTTGAGTTAATTACCAAATTGGATCAAATTCAACAAATTGCTGCTAAAAATTTAATCGAGGCAAAAGTTAAATCCAAAGAATTATATGATCGACAAGTAAATCCACTAGAATTGAAAATTGGTCAATTTGTCTATGTAGAAAAAGAACCAAGAAGTGGTAAATTAGATTCGCAGTATACAGGTCCTTATGAAATTGTGGATCTAACTGAGAAAGGAAACGTCATTCTCGAAACTGAAGAGGGTCACCGTTTCATGAAACACCCGAACAAATTGAAGCAATGTTACGAGGATTAAATGCCACGGCCAGTACCAGTACTTCAACCCTTTGGGAAACATAAATTCAACTAATTTTGGAATTTCAGGAAATGACTTCAGAAAAATACAAGCCACTATTCAGGAAGGATCAAACAGGAAGGATAGAAATCTTTGTGGATGGTTCTTGTTCTTTTAATGGCAGTCCTAAAGCAGTAGCAGGGATTGGAGTATGGTTCAACGATGACAACCCATTAAATATTTCGAGGACTCTAGAACAAGAAAGAGCTACCAACATAGTAGCAGAGACCTGTGCAGTAATAGATGCTTGCTCAACCGCTATTGAATTCAATTTGAAGCGTATAAAAATTCTTACTGATTCAGAATATTTGATAAATTGTGTCGAGAAGTACATTGAAAAATGGAAGAAAAATGGTTGGAAAAATGCTAAACTAAAACCAGTTAAAAATCAAGATCTACTCCAGGAATTAGACATTATAATGAGGAAAATTGATGTGAAGTTCGAATTTGTTGAAGGTCATAAAGGAATTCATGGAAATGAAAAAGCTGATCAATTGGCGAAAAAGGGGGCACGTATCTATCAGCAGGAAAATTCTCAAACAGATTCAAAATTCTTTCTAACGCCACCAAAGATTTTGAAGATAAAAATTGACACAAAAATAAGAAGGGGGTAGGACATAAAACTTTCGACATCTTCTACCAGTGCCCTAATCAAGAGTTTAGTTTTTTTTTTAAGGAAAATTGCCTGGTTTAAAAATTTACAAAGAAAATTTTTTTTTATATATAGTGAAAATGGTTCACACCCTAATGAGCGGCTTACTGTTCCTGACCTGTATCTATTTTGTGAAGGGGGTAGTCGAGACATCCTTTGACTACCAAATTCAAAATTTGGAGCACAACCCTGGATTATATTTCGAAAAAATTGATCAGGTCAGAATCATAAACAAAGAATGGAAACTTTTCATCGTCCTAGATATGGAAGGGTACTTGGGCCAACAACTACCAGGACAAGAGTTGCTGCAAACACTCTTAAATGAATGTTCTAAGGTAATGAATGCGAAAATTTGTCAAGAAGACCTGCGGTGGGGAAAAATCAAGGATCTGATTACAGAATCAAGGGGTATTCAGGCACACTTGAATAATATTCTGAAAGAAACATCTTCAAAACAGAAAAGGGCACCCCTGCTAGGATTTATAGGTACTATTGCTAGGGACATTTTTGGAACCATGGATTATAACGACCATGAACATATCACTAAAGAGATTGATCGCCTTTACCAAGATCAAAAACAGATTACTCACCTAATTGGGAACTCTACACATCTCATTCAAGCAGAGATTGACAATTTAAAGAAAATTAGTTTGGAGAATGGAGAAAACACAAAAATAATAGAGAAACAATTAGGAGTATTAATAACTGAAAATTATAACATAAATAATCGTATTGCTAATTTCGAATTTGAGCAACATTTGCGAAGAGTTGGTCCAGAAATGGAGTATGCAGCTAACAAATTCGTTGATTCACTGCACAAAGTCGTTCAAATCCTAGAAGACGCTAAACACGGTGAACTTAACCCGCTACTCATTAACAATCAGCAAATCATAGAAGCTACTCGAGAAATAGAGAAGGTCATCGTCAATGATATTTTCCCCCTTTCCAGAGAAAAAATGGACCTTGCATTACTTTCGAAAATTTCAAAAATTGAGACAGGGGTAAATAAAAATAGATTTTTAGTGATCGTCAAAATCCCACTGTTACCCAGAGAGAGTATGGAGCTATACCGGATGATACCTTGCAAAGTTCCTCAAGTGATCCAAGAAAACCGGAAAATCATGGCATTCATCAGGCCAACAACAGAATACATTTTACACTCAAAAACCACCTCAAGATTTGCTTTAATAACGGAGAAATTCCTTCACAAATGCATCTTGTTAGAAAACTGTTTAGCTTGTCCAAACTTACCATTAAGAAAGCCCAGTAAAGAAAACATGTGCGAATATAACTTACTAACGAACAATGAAATTAGTCCAACCCATGATCTTCTGGGAAATTGCGATGTCAGGATCACAAATCAGATGGAAACAACATGGACGGAACTCGTGGGAGAGAAAGGCTGGCTCTATTCAACAAGTGACTCAGAAAAGCTGGAAGTCAGTTGCAACAGTAAAATAGTAAAAAGCCTAATCCTTCAGGGAACAGGAATTTTGAGAATAAACGAAAATTGTACAGCCGAGACATCTTCCATCGTATTGAACAGTATCAAAACCATCCTGTCAGAGATTCCGGAGATTCATGGAGTGCCCATCACAATCAATATCTCGGAGATGGCCCCAAGCTTATTAGAGAGCCCGAAAACTCCGAATTTCCTCACGGCAATTAAACACAGCGTGGATTCAAACTCTACGTTTGCAGACGGATTTGACGAGTCGATGAAGAAAACAATCGAACAAGCAGAAGAAATCGGATTACATCATCAAGAGGAATACTACCACAGGATCTTCTCGGTAACCAACTGTATCATTGGTTTCTTCATGACAGGAATAGGATTTACCATTTTTTGTTTAGTAAGACAACAAATAAATCCGTGCACCCTGCTGAAATGCTGCTGTCGACAGGAAAAACGAAGAGACAACAAATTCTCTAGAAAAGCCCCAGCAAGAAGTTCACAAATCCAGAGGATGTACGAGTCACCAATCAGAACTATCACCTTGCCAACAATACCACCAATGGTGGTGCCTACACGAACGGCACCTGCTATTCCGCGCATTGAGGAAGTTAGAAGGGAAGAGATCAATGATCAATCAATAACAGGGACTCCAGTATCAACTTTCCGAATAAGCTACACATAGGTCTAAAAATTTCCAATCAATTTTTAATATTCATTAACGATTGCTACAACGTAGAGAAAAGATCACGGTTGTTAAATATTAGGCCAAGCAAATAATCCTTGAAATTATTCCAAATTTCCCTCTCTGTACGTTCTCCAATCTTTCTCAAGAAGCGTACATATTTTCGTAGTCGCCTCTCCAAAGCTCCTACCTAGAAAAAAAAAAAAAAAAAATTTTTTATTCAATATTATGAAGTACAGAGAAAACAACAGGTCAGATTGATAGTATACGCACACAAAAAAAATTGTAATTTGGTCCTAACCACCCAACAAAACCAATGAGGGCGTCAAAAGTCATTGGAACTTCACGACGCAGATCCCGAAACAGATGGGGACAATTGGGGGCGGATAATTTCTCCAAAATATCCTGCCTCCTCTGTTCCCACCATAAAAGCTCTTCCAGTGAGCCATTATCAAGAATGTCTGACATCTGAAATTTATTGAAAAATTGAAAATTTCATGAAGAGAATATTGAAAAAGTCCGACTTTGACGAAAACTTTATTAAGGAAAAATTTTATAAAAAAAAAAAATTTATTGAAGAAAAAATTATTTAAAAAAAAAAAAAAAAAAAAATTTTTTGAAAAAATTTTTTATTAATAAAAAAAAAATTTTATTGAAAAAAAAATTATTTGAAAAAAATTTTATTGAAAAAAAATTTATTTGAAAAAAAAATTATTTGAAAAAAAAAAATTTTATTTGAGGAAATTTTATTGAAAAAAAAAATTATTATTAAAAAAAAAATTATTTGAAAAAAAAATTTTATTGGAAAAAAATTTATTTGAAAAAAATTTTATTGAAAAAAAATTTATTTGAAAAAAAATTTTATTGAAAAAAATTTATTTGAGGAAATTTTATTGAAAAAAAAATTTAATTAGAAAAATTTTTATTGAAGAAAAAAAATTTAATTAGAAAAATTTTTATTGAAGAAAAAAAATTTAATTAGAAAAATTTTTATTGAAGAAAAAAAATTTAATTGAAGGAAAAATTTCATTAAAGAAAAATTTTATTTAAAAAAAAAAAAATTAGTTGAAAAAAATATTTGATTAAAAAAAAAAATTATTGGAAAAAAAAATTATTTGGAAAAAATTTTATTGAAAAAAAATTTTATTGAAAAAAAAAAAATTATTGAAAAAAATTTTATTGAAAAAAAAATTATTTGAAAAAAAATTTCATTGGAAAAAAAAATTTATTTGAAAAAAATTTTATTATTGGAAAAAAAAATTATTTGGAAAAAATTTTATTGAAAAAAAATTTTATTGAAAAAAAAAAAAATTATTGAAAAAAATTTTATTGAAAAAAAAATTATTTGGAAAAAAAAATTATTTGGAAAAAATTTTATTGAAGAAAAAATTTTATTGAAGGAAAAATTTCATTAAAGAAAAATTTTATTGAAGGAAAAATTTCATTAAAGAAAAATTTTATTACAAAAAAATAATAAGTTAATTAAAAATAAGTAATTAAGTAAAGGGGTTCAGTTAATACATACCTTTTAGAAGAAAAACAGAAGGGTTTTCCAAAATTGGTAAGCACTATCTCACTATCTCACAGTTTTGAATGTTATTCGGAGACTCTCCGGCTTTGATTGCGCAAGTCTATATAAGATTTGTGAATGAAGTTGGCGCTCAAAAATGCATCCTCAGCATTTTTGAATCCTCTTCGCGCTCAAGGTCGGTTGTGACGTATTCGGTGATACAACACCTCACCGGGAGGTGCTGCCACCGGTTGATAAAATCCTCGAGTGGTTTAAAATCTAATTCTACATTTTATATTATATTAAATAGATTTAATTTAATTTTAACTGCCATACTATTCCTTATGAAAAGAATTATTCTTTAGTTTTTAATGGTCCCGTCATTTGAGTTTCGAATTTTTGAGAAATTTTTAGCACAATTTGTCAAAAATTGGGGGCTGTTAGGTCCAGAATAGTTTTTGAATATAATTTTTCCAAATTTGCTTTTTCTTTTAAATTTAATAATGTAATAAAGTATTTAACACTTGATTTTATTCAATATTCAACAAAGAAATTATATCGGTCTTTCGAAATATCAAATTGATGAGTAATGGAATTCCACATTCAGTACTGTGGGTGCATTGAACCCATTTAAAACACCCAACTTTATCCTTCAATTGCGAAATTGACAAGTCGACACAACGATCAGCAATTTCACAATATGAAGAAACTCTTTTACAGGCTAACCAGGGAGGGAAATTTTTGAATAATAGTTAGTCTTATTTTTGCCACCGGAAAAGTAACAATTAAAAACTCCAAAAAGATTGTACTGTGAAATTGGCCCTTTCTTGTGAACGACTTGTCAAAATCACTAATATAATAGTTCAACGATAATTTCTTAATGAAACATAAGGAAGTGGATAAAACGTAGTCTTTAGCCAAAAGTAATTTTTGCAATTCGACAAAATAAGGAGGAAACTTAAAAGTGAATAAATCAAGAACTCAAATAATAACTCAGAACCACAAAAGAAATAAAAGTGAATTTTCAATCACCTTGAATCAAAAGATTGTTTTCAAGGGAAATCAAGGATTCACTAATAATAGATAAGATAAGAGATACAAATTTTATAAAAAACGAAAAACTACAAAACTCTGTAAGTAGCAGTCAGATTACTTTTAATTAGCTTAATTATAAAATCTGTCAAGAAACTCTCATTTTTGGATTTTATCAGAAGAAATTGTAAAAGAAATATTTGGTGCTAGAAATAAATAAATAATAAAAGTTAAGTAAAATCATAACTCTTTCATTAATTCCAAATTATAACAAGAGTGAAAATAATCAGCGTCCTAACAATAAAAAAAATAAATAAAATAATAATTAGAAGCTGTGTGAGATAGAATAGATTGTCCTCGACGCAACAATCCAGTCTCGGACATAACACAACCGAACAGTAAAACTGGACGCAGCGTCATCCCTTATTATCGCGAAATCTCTCTTTGTATAAAGTGTTACTAATCTCAGTTAATTCATTTTCTCAATTGAATGTTAATTGAATCTCAACTAATTATTGCATAATAATGAAAATCAACCTTTAATTTATTTAACGTGATCTGTATATCATCTATCGACGAGCGGGCTTTTGTCCGTTCGAAATAAAACGGTTTTGCCTTGCGGCTCAGTGTAAAACTCAACTATTACTTTTTTCCTTCATAAAAACCGCCTCCCACAATACACCCTGAAATTCAACAAATAAAATCAACACGCTCAAAACATTGGTCCTTCGAGTAGCCGGATGTGTAGGACAAGATGAAGTGCATTTTGTGAAGTGAAAAACGGACGCCTCGTGGTGAACAAATTCCGGAGTTCACACGAGCTAATTCAACGGTAATAAAATTGGTGTGATAAATTTGAAAACCAACGAACATTATATCTGTGAGTGAGTTGCTGTGAGTACCATCAAGAACTGCGATCTTGTTTACGTTTCGACGAAAACAACTCTCAAACGGAGCAGCTCACTTTCAACGATAGAGACAGCATCACAACAGACCACACCGATCGATATTTTCAAATTTATCTCTCACTTCGAATTAAAGTAAATTTCATTCACTTGAGAAATAAAACAACGAAGAAAATCAACGGAGAGAGAGAATTAAATCAAATGTCTCGCTTCTCGAGTTTCGGGCATCTTCGGACATTGTCAGAAGTACGAGCGGTCTCTATCCCCTCTCCTTCAACTATCCTCGATGAACGCGGCAGAGCTAAGAATGAAGCCCCGCCCAATTATTGATTTCTCATAACAGCTGATTGAGACTTGACTTCACGCGGTATACTCACTCTATCTCTCTTACTCTTATTCATTATTATAATCTTTTCAGAATGACAGATAATGATGCAATCCAACGAATTGAACTAAATTGTTAGAGATTCTACAGGTGTCATAGGAGATTGCTCTACAATCTATCCAAGGACACGCAAGATCAATCGTGCTCCAACGAGAATTTATCCAACAAGGCAATAGAGTTATACCAACATGAGTCGAGATGTCAACAAGATGAGGACCACAGTCATCAACGATTCATCATCTAGACATTCACCAAACTCCACAGAGGGAGAATTAATTCCAGAAAATTCTCAGGTTCTCCAAGGAGGGGGAACAATGTCTGAATTTTATTCATCAACAATGAAGATTCTTCAGAGCATCCCACCAAAGACTGTGGCACTCAATGATGAAGAGAAACAACGCAACATTCAGAAGCTCCAACAAGCAGTGCAAGCTGCGTAGCAATTTAGAGAAAGGAGAGAGGAGGAATGGAGACGACGCATGCTTTGGTATTGATCAACAAGAACGAGAGGAGAAATACAACTAGTGCACATTGATACTACAATCAGAGTGAATCAACACCTCAACAACCTCAAGGACATCGACAACTTGAGAGAGGCTTTCTGAGTTCAGTCAACTACTGGATGAAAAATCGGAGATTCACCCAATGGAAGAAGATGCAGACAGCTTGAACATCAATCCAAGTCATCTATGCAACAGTCATTCAACAAAGAATGTTGAGGCAACAAGTCATTGTGCACATCTATCACATCAATGAATCTCGATTCAACGAGATCAACAATAGACCATGATCGAGTCATCAACAAAGTCGCTTTGATACAATCGTGGACATCTTCAGAAGATAGACAATGATTTCTTCATAATCAACGAGCCAGTTCCACAACGAAGATGAATTGAACAAATCATTACTCAATCATTGATTGATGAAGAGTCTAGATCAACAAAGCATCCGAGTCACTCAACAAAGGCTGAGGAATTATCAAAGATTGTAGACATCTTCGAGATCGCCAACATCTTCATGGACATAAACATCTTCAAGATCATCAACATCTTCACGGTGACCAAGATCATCAACTACAACGAGGAGATTCATCAACAGGGAGTCAGGCAACTTTGAAGGAATTTACGCCTCCTTCAAGGTTAACTGGCAACCTTTCAGCTGAGAGACTCAGATTACTCATCATCATCAACCAGGTGTCATCAACAAAAAGTCGTACTCCATGAAGAAACTCAACATCATGGACTAACGACAACCTCAACGAAGAAAGGTCACCAACAATCTCATCAACAGGAGTCCAGTTGACCTTGAGGAATTCACGCCTCTTTCAAGGTCAACTGAGCAGCCGACCCAACCATAATGCAACAATTCGGGTCTCACGGGGAAAAAGATGACAGTCACCATTCTTCAACAAGCGAGTCAACAAGGCACCCATCTCCATCAAGGTTTACAACCAGACGGCCACATCCTCGTGCAAGACATTCTCCATCGGCAACGAAGTGCCGAAGAATAACCTGGTTCAACCTCATCAACTACGGGGCTGACAAGAAGGGTGAATCATCAAGGATGAACTTGTCCGCCAGGAAATTCTCAATTAGTTGCGCAACGAACTAATCGCAGACGGATATCTTCAAATCCGATCTGCTGCAGGCCTTAATCAACGGCAACATCTTCTACGGCCGTGAAGATGTTGTCCAACGTGCATCAACTTGAGCTCCAACAAAAAGTCTGAACCAGGAAGAGACAAAAATCAACAAATCCAGAGCTACAACGAGAAGTCAACTAGCAGGAGCAGAAGAGGTGATTCAGCAGCTTCTCACTGCTGAATGGGGGGAGTATGTTTGAAACGTAATCAAACTCCCGCCGGTAAAGTTGACCAATCAACAGACACCTGGTCAAGGGGGGGGGGGGGGGGTCAAGACGTGAATGATCCCCTCCAGATTCATCACTCTAAACCGAACAGTAAAACTGGACGCAGCGTCGTCCCTTATTATCGCGAATTCTCTTTTTGTATAAAGTGTTACTAATCTCAGTTAATTCATTTTCTCAATTGAACGTTAATTGAATCTCAACTAATCATTGCATAATAATGAAAATCAACCTTTAATTCATTTAACGTGATGTGTATATCATCTATCGACGAGCGGGCTTTTGTCCGTTCGAAATAGAACGGTTTTGCCTTACGGCTCAGTGTAAAACTCAACTATTACTTTTTTCCTTCATAAAAACCGCCTCCCACAATCCACCCTGAAGTTCAACGAATAAAATCAACACGCTCAAAACAAGCTCTAATAGAAAAAGGGCGTATCTCCAATAGTTTCGTAGATATTCTCAAAAAAAGTATTGAAAAAGATAGATCTAACCTCTTCATTACTGAAATCATAATATTATCAATCGATAAAATTATTGGGATATTGAATTTATAAAATGTGGACTCTTCAATTTTTCAAAATTATTTTTGTTGAGAATTTGATTGAAACCAAATTTGATTCAAACCAAATCAATAACGAAGAACTAAAACTAAATGAGTTGATTTTTCCTTTCAATATTTTTTTCTACAAAATATCTAAAACCATTGCAGATACGCTCTGTTTTGTCTCGAGACTTTTCATAGCTCTAGAAGTTTGCCATAAAAAGGGATTGAAGCAGAATTGCTCTATCTCGCTTAGTTTCAGAGATATCCTGAAGAATAAATGAACAAAAAAAGAATTTATCCTAGACATTTTTTTTTCCCAATCATTTTTGGAGATCATCTTGAAAACAGAGCGAGATAGTGGAATTTTTGAAGGGACCTTTCTTATAGCTCTGATTCTCTTCTACGAAAACTGTTCTCTCAAAATTTCTTCTATCTCACTCAGTTTCTGAGATATTCTTGAAAAATGAGGCACTAAAAATATTGAATTATCCCTGATTGCTCTCTTCATTACTGGATTATTTTATTCCTTCAGACATGGCAAGATTTACGAAAGCGAATTACCAAAGAACAGAGTGAAATTAAAAAAATTGTACGTGGCACTGGTGGTAGACCCCCTCCGAAAGTTCCACTGAATTTGGATGAAGATGAAGTAGCAAGGATGTTCCCTTTCATACCTAAAGATGGTGATCCCGCGATTGAGGAATCCACCGTGAAGTTTGTGAGTATTCCTTTCATAAATTGTAAGTGATTAACAGATTGATGGAACCTTGAACACAAAATTGAATTTGTAATGTTTTCAGGATGACACTGACAATAATGAGAGTGGCTTAAGAGAGACTGATGATGATATTGATGGTGATGATTCATTGGCTGATATGGATGACGTTCTTGTTGATATTTCTGGTTCAGCGCAGGACGAATTGGATAAATACTTCGATGAATTTAACGATACAAGGGAAACAATTCTGCTTAACCAAAAGTAATACTCACAACAAAAGATAAAGCTGCTAATGGATTTGAAAGAAATGAAAATAATGATAATTCCAAATTACCAAGGGTTATTCTCAATTCGAATGTAATAGCAGAGGAAGAAAAGAAAGGATCCGTTGTAAAGATTGATGTAGAAAAACCCAAGATATTGCTGGAAGACAATTTGAAAGGTTTGTAATTTAATATTTAGTTTCTATGCAACGCAAGACAAATCCATTCCCATTTTTTCAATAAACGGGATTCCTATCAATATTATCGTTAATATTATCATGAGTAATATTCGTATTTTTATTCCTATTATTTTTTTTTCAGCCTTCCCAAAGAAAGGAAGGAATATGGCGGTTCACAGACAAGAGGTGGCTTTTCGTAAATCCGAAAATATGATCGATATTTCTCATGAAGATTTAAAAATACGCAAGCGCCATTATGAATGGAAAAATTACGTTGCAGTTGAATTGAGCTGTGCAAATTATATGCAAGCGAGAGCATTGAGGGATATGAGTAATAAGATGCTGAACCCGTGGTGATTTACAAAAAATTCCAATCACAATGCTCAATAATGTTACAGAGAGCTGAAAACTTTGGCTTCATTCAATAGTGGAGAAGTAAAACAAGATGGATCAATTTTTTCCTGTGCTTCAATTTTTGATAATATCTCAAAAACTAAACGAGACAGCGAAATTTTTGTCAGATCCTTTTCTTTAGAGAAAATTCAGAGCTACAAAAAAGAGTTCCATAAAAATTGCACTATCTTGCTTAGTTTTCGAGATATTACTGGAAAATGAGGAGTAGAAAAAATCAACTCATCCTATCATATCTCTCCAATACTGAAATAAATTATCAACTTTCATCCATGTCCATTATTCAAAATTTCATTTGTCTTTATTCTCGGGAGACAGCTAAATTTCTCCTTTCTGTATTTGAAAATTGCTTGTTCGTTTGCATTTTGTTCGAAGTTTATTCTTCAGGAGCACCTTTTCTCAGTATTTTCTTGGAAATCCTAACTTAATTATCTCAAAGTTCACTAGATTTAATTTCACAATTACGTACAAACCTTAGGGACTGAGAAAGACGTGATATTAAAAAAGTGGTTTATTATGACGTAGTCCTCGAAAATTAAGTATTAGTAATCGAAAATTCATAAAGATAAAATGAAAATATCGATATTACTTATAATATGAAGAAATACCTCATTGTGAGATATGAAACGTGATTGGAGTTACTCCACGTGATTTAATGATTCAAATCATCGCAACATATTGCCAAAACATGTATTAGTCAATAAGAGATATTACTAGTTCGTTAATGTTGTGATCGAATACGAAATTCGAGAAACATTATGACTGAGGATATACTGAACGAATTAACATGCATAAATAATAGTTATAAAGTTTAATGTTATACATTTTCAGTTGCTCACTTTACTAAAAATAAAGACAAAGTTCAAAAATATAGTCTTTTTATGGTAATAATTTTTCTTTTTCAAATGCCTTCCATGAATGTTATTGATGAACTATTCTGTAGCAAAAAAGTACAACAGGACAAGTGGATTTTTTTTGTATATTTTTTGGAGTATATCTCGGAAACTAAAGGAGATACGCCTTCTTCATCCTACTCCATTTTTGCAGAGAATTTCATACTCTTCAAAAATGAATGAGAGAAAAAAGGGCGTATCTCCATTGATTTCCCTAATATTTAAGAATTTTCACTTCATTTTCGAAAAAAATTGGTGAATGAAATAATGGATTTATCCTATTTTACTTTTATACTACTGAATTAATATTAACAACAATTTATCTTGATGAAGATGGAGCTAGAAGGCTTCATCATTCATTAAACCACTGGTTGACAATTCTATCTCAGAGTGAATATCGTCAGTGTTTCGGTTATTCTTAATCATCGACGTCTCCATAGACCAGAGGGCGCTACGATAGATCTTCTCAAGGACATCCGACACAATTTTGGAAATTTTGTCTTTTTTTCACGAAAATTGGTGTACTGCGTAGATCAACTCATCAAGATTCATCTCATTAACCGCTTCGATAAAGGGAAGTGTTTATTTTCTACAAATCAAGTTAAATTGACTTTTTGATTACTTCAATTAGTTAATTGGTACATTTCAATTAAATCAACTAAATTGATTAATTAATTAAATTAGATTTAAAAAAAAAATGAGTAGTAGTGTTGAAGTATTATTGTCTTCTCAAAAAGTCAAGGTACTTCAAATTAGACTAATATCAGATCAGTTAAAAAACCAAAATGCCGTACCACTGGGACCATCGGCATTGCAATCGGAGCTGGACCAATTGGAAGCTAATTGGATTAAATTCGAAACGCAGCATGAGAAGCTCATTCTGGCGAGTTCAAAGAACGATGCTGTTCTGGAGACTGATTATTTCAAAGATGAGATATTTGAGGTGAATTGTAGATTATATCATGAAGCAAAAGTTGAGCTCAATCAGCTTCTTGATAAAGTTGGAGCTTCACACTTCGAACTCTCACGTGGGGAAGCTCATAATAAGAGCTGTGTTCAAAATTTGAACACTGCTACTGCATCGGGTAGAGGACTCCCAAAAATTCCTTTACCTCATTTTTCGGGTAAATTCTCAGAGTGGCCAAGCTTTAAAGAGCTTTTCCTCTCTCTCACAGGACCAGATGCGGGTATTAACAATGTTCAAAGAATGCACTATCTGCGAGCATGTTTATCGGAGGAACCTGCTCAATTAATTAGTAATCTTCATGTTACCGCAGACTCTTATGATTCTGCGTGGAAAATGCTTTCGTCTCGATATGAGGATAAACCGCGATTGATTAATTCATACATTGGAAAACTTCTCAATCCACCGTCGATGACCTCTCACAGCTCAAAAGAGCTAAATCTTCTGCTCGCGTCAGTTACTGAAGCGACAAACGCTCTGGATGCCCTAGATATGGCACCAGAATCCTGGGATCCTCTCATTGTTTATATCGTGGTCTCAAAGCTCAATTCCAAGTTGAGAGAATCTTGGGAGAACTATAAAGGAAGACTTGAAGCATATCCAAAATTGCAGCAATTATTCGAATTTCTCTGTAGTAGGGCTCGATCTATGGAGACTATCGAATTACATGGTCAAAAGCCCATCTCGTCAGCATCAAATCGATCTTCTCAAAGACCCTCAGCGAGAGTAAACCAAGTATCTGAAATTGATCAGTCTCAAATCTCGCAGTCTCAAATTTCACAGTCTCAAATTTTGTCGTCTCATCCTGCAAATGTCTCTTACGATCAAATACAGTCCACTAAACCTCCTGGAGTGGAGGATCGGGGAGAGTATAAGTGCTCTTATTGTAGTGCTAAACATTACATTGTTTCATGTAAAGGTTTCAGACTGCTCACTCCTATTGCTCGTAAGCAAGTTGTAGAGATTAATCATCTCTGTTACAGTTGCGTGGGAAAACACAATGTCCGTAATTGTAACAACGGAACAAGATGTAAGATAGTGAAGGACGATGGTAAAGTTTGTGGTCAGCAGCATCACTCTATGTTACATCTTGGTCCTCGACGACATTCTCCACAGGAATATCAATCTTCTCCTGAGACTCCATAAGATCAAGAAAGAATCTCAGAGCTCTTATGATCAACTCATAGTTACACTCTCAATTCTCATCATATGGATTCATCAGTCGATCAACTCCACGAACTACTCAATGAACTTCTCAACGAACTTCTCAACGATCTTCTCTGACTTTCTCAAAAAATAGAAGGAACTATATCACATGAGATTGGTAAATCAACTAGTTCAACTCATCGGAATCAGTCAGTTACACTTTTAGTCTAGACGAAACGACCTTGGCACATGATGCTGTAGCATCAAGGAGGGTTGAGGGTTTCTGATGGATTTCAAGCTGACCTGTCTGATTCACTCTCGTCACTTCTCATCAGATCTCATGACTTTTTACAGAGATTAAGTATTCATCTCTTTTTTGATCATCTCTAATTCCATTCAGCTTCGTATCGTGATGAGGATTTACGGCCCTCTTCGTGAGACATCGTTAACGGATGGAAGCAGCGGTTTCGAGTCAGTAGAACTTACGCCTTTATTGACTTGATACTTGCTGTATTTGTACAGCTCTGGATAGCATCGAAGAATTCTCAACTAACTGATCAACTCTATCTCAATTCTCAACGATCGACTCTTGAACTTCCCTTCAACGGCTCAACTTCAGTCATCTCTCTCGTTGGCAGCGCATCTTGCTCACTGATGAGAGGTTTTCTCCTTCAAATGGCCTCTCGCTCACATTACCGCTCTGCATCCTGGAAAGGATGATCTCACCAGGGTGGTCATAATCAAAGCAACCGATTCATCCTTCAAGAGACCCATCTCGAAGCTCGCATTTTTGCCAGTACTGATCAACGATGGTTGATCAACTCAACTCTTCAACTCAACTCACGGATTCAACATCAATTTCATCTCACTTAATGCTCTCATGAGGACTTACGACCCTCATCTGAGAACATCGTAGTTTGATAGAAGCAGGAGCATTGGTTCAGCGGAATTTACACCTCCGACGATTTCGGTGCTCTTTGCATTAATTCACCTCTGATGAATCCTGGTGATATTCTCAAGAGTTCTCTCATTTCTCGAACAAATTAATTTTTTTGTTTTTGTTACAGCTCATCCTTTTGATCTACTCATTTGTCAGCACTGTTGCTGACGGCGGGGAGAATGTTTGGTTATGGACCAGATGACAGCTGGCCCATACACTCATATACACACACACACTGATTTCCTCACTCTGCCTTATCGTCATCGGCCTCTCGACACTGACCTAATTATTTTGGGCACT
The DNA here is from genome assembly GCA_963942555.1 of Aleiodes leptofemur. Lineage (NCBI taxonomy): Eukaryota > Metazoa > Arthropoda > Insecta > Hymenoptera > Braconidae > Aleiodes > Aleiodes leptofemur. The sequence continues at coordinate 6,445,899 of OZ012614.1, forward strand.
TGAGGCGCCACATGATGGACAGGTGTCTTGGCACGCGCCAAATTAGACACCTGCCATCTTGATTTATTGTCTTTTTCTCACTCTTTTCTAAGAACTCTCAGTGTACACCTCGTGACAAGTGTTTCTCAGAATTCTCATACTAATTAATAATATTAAATCGAACTTCTCAATTAAACAATATAATAAACTTAGTGAAATCACAGTTAATTTAAGTGTTGAAATAATAGAGACATTTATTTATTGTTAAATAAAGTGTTATTAACAAAATACTCGTGTTCGCGCTTATTATTTTTCACGCTCCACGCTCCATTAAAAATCCATCACTATTTTGTTCATCTCAAATAAAATATATCGAGATCCAGTCATCTCATCGAACAATATTAGACAACCAGTGCGGGAAGCGCCGTATTACGCTTAATCGTGCGAGTGGGTACGACGCCTCACACGAGTTGTTTATACAATTTTATATTACTCACATGCGGTGTGAAATGGCGCTTGACCTTACTCTTTAGAGGTTAGTAAGTGCTGTTTTAATCCATTAAAAGGTCTTACTCATCGTGTTCGATGAATGATATTTTTGGCGTGTATAAAGACTATTACCCATGCTGAGTCCAAATAATGTTCCAGAGGCCATAAAATACATTTTGGAGTGATAAGTGGGCATACGCCCCTTTCATACCAGAATTTCGTGTTTTTGGCACTTACGGGGTGTAAGGGGTTTTCACTCTAAGGCGACGATATAATCATTCACAAATTATTTAATCATCTCAAGTAAATTACCTAACGAATAGAATCTCTCATTTCCATGCGGATGAATTCGTCTCATTAGGGGTTGAACATTGCTATCATTCTAAATTGCACAGTCATGAGAGCTTCCTGGAAGTCTTTAGTTGACATTCAAAATTTTAAAATCAGCATCACATATCTGTGAAAGAAATGAAGTCATTATGAGAGAGTAATTAATTGATTCGCGATACAATAATTATATGTGATATTGTTTTAGTTATTCATTATTTACCAATTGAACATTCAATGAATGATAGAGCTTACGGTTTACATATACATGCTCAGGGTAAACTGGATTGTTGATTGCAGGTGGAACTATTGCAATATGTGTGCAATCAATGCAACCTATAGCATTTGGAAACTCAAATTTTGCAAGAAATCTGTGGAAACAACATTTTTGAAGTGAAACTTCTTTTCGGAGGGTATCAACTTTTTTCTCGCGTCACAAAACGAGTGAAAGGTTTTGAGGGGAACGTGGTAGTGGAGAAGTGGGGGAAAAGTAGAAGCAAGAAAAGAGATAGTGTGTTGGTGGGGATGCTACTCTAGCATATGTTTTAGCGGCGGAGAGGGAGGACGGCAGAGGGGGGGGGGGGGTAGATATGGGAATTTTTTAAAAAGATTTTTCTCAAATTAGCATGCTCTACATCATAATCTTCGCTTTTTTTCCTTAAGGAAATTTCCATTTTACACTTGGCTTTGGATTGAAATATCTCGAAAACTACTCAAAAGTTATCGAGACGTTCTGTGAATGAAATTTGGAGGAAAGATTGACGAATAAAATAAGCAAAACTCCTTTTTCTATGACTCGTAGTTATTGAGATATCAATTTTTTAATGAAAAATTCAGGAAGGACGTCCGAGCGCTCATTTATTTGCTGTCGAGCCTCGTCCATTGTTTCTGAACTATTCATTAAAAAATTGATATCTCGGAAACTACTAGTCGTAGAAGAACGGCGTTTCGCTTATTTTCTTCGTCAATCTCCCCTCTGAATTTCGTTCACAACATGTCTCAATAAATGTTGCATAATTTTCGAGATATTTCAATCCAAAGACAAGTGCGAAATGACTAATGCCTCATGTACCGAAAACAATCGAAGGTACCCGACTATGCCCTTCGTCTACCATATTATGAGGCTAGCATGAGAAAAATATGGAAATAAACGTTCTCTTCCAATATCCCTGAATTTCAGCAAGATATACACTGACAGAAAAAAATCATTTTATCAGGAGAATAATTCCTTGCACCAAATATATATTTGCTAGATGCGGAACGATTGGGAGGAGAATACTATTTATAGTCCAAGAGCCCAGCGCATCCGGACCGCAGTGATTGTATTAAAGCTGAAATTTTTTTGTAGAGGGCTCGTGATGGTATGGAACCATCAGGGGACCCAAGTTACCTTGAGTACCGGTCCAAAGGGCAGGTAACAGGTAGCTCAGGTAAGTGAAAATTGTAGTTTTTTCAAGTCAAATCATTAAGGCTAACTTTTTTAAATCTTCTTCTGGACACTATGTAGAACATATAAAAAATATTGCCGGACACTTTCCGCGGTCAATAACTAGTGCCGGACACTTTGAAGCGCGGTAAATAATGACACCATTTATGTCAAAGTATTAAGGCTGAATTTTTTATGTTATTCGGGGGACAATTCTGAAACATTCCCCCAACAGCCGGACCAAACTGATGGCTTTAACGTACCCCCAGACTCAATGAAAAGGTGATATGAGAGAGATCACGTGAGCGTTACGCATACAAGTGCGAGTGAGAGCGCATATTCGCAAGCATCATGTTCTCTGTTGTAGCCACTGCATATCGTCGCCTTAGAGTGAAAAGGGCGTAAGGGCCAAAAATACGAATCCTGGTGTGAAAGGGGCGTATGTCCACTTATTACTCCCAAATTTTTTCTAAGGCCTCTGGAACATTATTTGGGCAATTGAAAATTAAAATAAAAATAACTACCAGTCTTGAAATGAAAGGGACGTATCTCTGCACTCACGCCTCTTTGTTTTTATAATTTTTTCACCTCATAAGAATATTTGGTGTTACGCCCTTTTGTTTTTAGGATTTCTGATCTAAATCTCAGCACTTACGCCTTTTTGTTTTTATAATTTTTTTTATACCATATGAGAATTTTTGGTGTTACGCCCTTTTGTTTTTTGCGATTTTATCTCAATCATGGCACTTACGCTTTTTTGTTTTAAAATTTTTTTCATTGGACTTTTTTTCCGGACTTACACCTCTTTGTTATTAGCATTTTTCCAATGATTGGGAGAAATTCAATAATAAGCAGGAGCCCCACTCCTTGTGCGTAATTTGAACATCGCAAATTTAATATTCTGCCGATGCAATTGACAGAAAGCTTCCAAATGAATTTTTCAATTTTAAATCTACCGAATTTTAAGTTTGTCCGAAATATAATCAATTGAATAGTTTTGAAAATATAGCTTGTTTTTCGGATGTTTCTATGCTAATATCTAAGAAACTACTGGACCGATTCTGATCAGTTCCAATACCAAACTTTGTGCTCATCAGATGTTTAATCGCACGAAATTTGAGGTCTCTAGCTCAATTATTCATTAAGTTATGGTAGAATCAAGATTTTTACAAAAAATTCCTCAGAAGTTTTATACTGGATAAACTAAGAACCTGAGTTCCCACCACTCCGGGGGTCAAAGATGCAGCTCTTGGACGCACATCTCCTCGCTGAGAGTGGACGCTGTGATTCCATTTTTCATCGAGAAAAGTCGAAAAAACAATATTTCGACTTTTTCATTTTTCTCAAGAACTATCCGGTCGATTTAGCTGAAATTTCCGTGAAAGCTTAGGGCACGCATCGCAAACATATGGTGAAATTTTCAGATTGCTAGCTAGCCCCATTTCAGAGTAAAGCGGAAACTGTGTCATCACACACACACCAACATACATACACACAGACATTTAAAAAAAAAACGGAGGTTCTCGATGTTTTGAGTCATTTGCAGTCATATTATGATGAAATCTCAAACTCGAAAAAAATTACGATTCCAAAGCTTTCATTCGGAAGCAAAAAAACTAAAAACGAAAAGGCGTATCTCCGGCACTTACGCCCGTTTGTTATTACCCATTTAGGAAACCGAAATAGGCCCGCAATTCGGGCAATGTCGAATTGCCGAGTTTCGATATAGGGAAACTATATTAGTCCGAACTCCTAGCCAATAATGGTGTGTCACAGCGGCACGAAATCGAGAACTAAATAGGGCGTATATCACATCTGATTTCGACCCGATACAGGGTTTTGAGTTAGGCCCGAATGTCGGGCTAAATTCGATGTGACGAATTTCGACTTAGCGCTACGATATACGCCCAACATCGAGTCCCATATCGAACTCGACAGACGCTTAATAATATAGAAACAATTTTCAAATATAAAAAAAACATAAAGTTATCATTTTTTTTTAAGGTTCCGTCATTTTAGATCTTTATTATTTATATTTCAATTTTAATCATTTCAAAGTCATTTTTGTAATTACAAATTTTAGTTCCCACAGGCGGATTTGAAACCTCGATCGTCGGATGATGAAACTTGCGCGCTGTCGACTGGACCATCACTCTATTCGACTTTGACAGAATCGTACTGTCTATATGAATCTAAAAATCATTTGATCTGAAGTTCATATCGATATTTATATTGTTTATATGGATATCCTTATTGACAGGAGTATAATAACAAAAGTGAAGTAAGAACCGAGAAACAAAACTACTTATTTCTCACATCGGAACATTCATTTTTTGACGGAAAATTCTTCGATTTTTCAAAATTAAAATTTTTTTGAGTATTATTTCTTCCTCTATTGATAATTGAATCATTTGATGGCAGAAAAGGAAGTTTTTTTTCTTGATCAATTTTTATATCTATTCTATTCTACATTTATATATTATTTTTATATTTTTCAAATTTGGTTCACGAACTAATCGTAAGTAAGAAGAATAATTGAGGGAAAATCAATTATGGCGTGATTTTTCAATCGTTATGTTGGAAAATGAAAAAATTTGAAAATTAATCAAGGAGAAAAATTATTCAAAAATGAACGATTGTAAAAAATTCTTGGGCGATTTTAAGGCTGATATGGATTGGAACTCGTACCACGAAATTGGGGGGAGCGATGTTGGAAATACTTTTGTAAAAAGTAGAGCAGCCGAACTTCGGTTACGCGAATTACGTTCGATAATCGTTTCGAATTAGTTGTGCGGATAAGGGTGTCATGACTTCGGTCCGAATTTCAGATAGATATAGGGTTCCCGATATTCGGCTACTCGATATAGAATCGAGTTCCGATACTAACTCACCATCCCAATATACAGGGCTTGACGTTGGGAAGAATATCGGGCTTATTCACTGAACCAATATCCACGTCCCGATATTGTTTCGTACTTTGGCCTTTGATCAACTTGCCCAAAATCGTATAAAATAATTTGGCCCGAACATCCGCCACTCTGTGAATGTCGGGAAACTCTACATGGGTAGTGGTTGGTACTTACGCCTATATGTTATTATTTTTTATTTTTTCATTAATATTGCGTAGAAGGCCTTGGGAAACCTATTGGAGCAATAATGGTAGAGATAGGCCCCTCTGTTATTTTGAAAAATTTGTTGACAAGTATCCATTATAATAGCAATTACTATAATGGAGAGAATGATGCCTGCGAATATGCGCTCTCACTCATACTCGTATGCGTAACGCTCGCGTGGTCTCTCTCATATCACCTTTTCATTGAGTCCGGGGGTACGTTAAAGCCATCAGTTTGGTCCGGCTGTTGGGGGAATGTTTCAGAATTGTCTCCCGAATAACATATAAAAAATTCAGCCTTAATACTTTGACATAAATGGTGTCATTATTTACCACGCTTCAAAGTGTCCGGCACTAGTTATTGACCGCGGAAAGCGTCCGGCAATATTTTTTATATGTTCTACATAGTGTCCAGAAGAACATATAAAAAAATTAGCCTTAATGATTTGACTTGAAAAAACAACAATTTTCACTTACCTGAGCTACCTGTTACCTGCCCTTTGGACCGGTACTCAAGGTAACTTGGCTCCCCTCATGGTTCCATACCATCACGAGCCCTCTACAAAAAAATTTCAGCTTTAATACAATCACTGCGGTCCGGATGCGCTGGGCTCTTGGACTATGAGGGAAATTATTGGGAAAAACCCGGGGAAATTGGAATTGCTTGTACGAGGAATTTGGGACCAACGGGTGCAATAAAACGATTATTAAGGAAATTTGTACTCTATGGATTATAGTAATAAAACGATATAAAAAGGGGAAAAGGGACTAACGGGACCGAGCCTACGTGATGTAGCTTGGGGAAAAGTAAAGGTTATTTGGGAAAAACCCAGTTGAAAGGAGTAGGTATACAACATAGTAATTGCTATTATAATGGATATTTGTCAACACATTTTTGAGAAATGAAAGAATGATTTATTGAATATTGAATATTAGTACTGAGAATTGAAAAAATGACACAGTAAATAATCAAAATCCCCCGAATAACATATAAAAAATTCAGCCTTAATACTTTGACATAAATGGTGTCATTATTTACCGCACTTCAAAGTGTCCGGCACTAGTTATTGACCGCGGAAAGTGTCCGGCAATATTTTTTATATGTTCTACATAGTGTCCAGAAGAACCTATAAAAAAATTAGCCTTAATGATTTGACTTGAAAAAACTACAATTTTCACTTACCTGAGCTACCTGTTACCTGCCCTTTGGACCGGTACTCAAGGTAACTTGGGTCCCCTCATGGTTCCATACCATCACGAGCCCTCTACAAAAAAATTCCAGCTTTAATACAATCACTGTGGTCCGGATGCGCTGGGCTCTTGGACTAAGATCAATCACTTGCGTTGCTGTCTCTCTTGTCAAACGATAAATTTTCATAAATTCATCTTTTGTGAGATCATCAAAAGGATCGATTGGAGCAAAAAAAACGTCGAGGCTGGTCATCTTGTTGTTGTAATTCATCAAAATCGAGTAACAAATTATAATATAGGTCACGCTGGAGAATATTCATTTTGTTCATGAATATTCACCATACACTTATTGAATTAAATATTGAATATTGGATGTGTCATGGAACGTCAGTCGTGTGCAGGTTATGTGATATAAATTTTGACTAGGAATTGATTTCACTTCTCTCCTACGGAATTAATCCATGTGAGAAATTCCAATCGTGAACGGATAGTTTTCCCATGTAATCTTTCCGCTTACGATTGGAATTCTCCGTGGAATAAAAATCCTCCTCAGTCGAGAATAGGCCCCCAGGGAGGAATCCATCTGATACACATTGGCCAGATAGCCATCATGACGCGACTGTATTTTGGAGTACTCGATTATACCAGGATTTCGAAAGAGGAATATACGGTGATGCTCTGCTGCCTGGTGACTCTACCTACCCGGATCGGCCCTATTCAATGACGCCTCTACTGAGACCTGTAACTGCAGCAGATCAATTATACAACGAGGCGCAAATTCGAACACGCAATTGCATTGAACGTTGCTTCGGAATATGGTCGAGAAGATTCGGAGTTGTAAGAAAAGGAGACACACGATTCTGGACATCTCAACGAACCAGAGCAGTGATTATTGCAAGTGCAGTTGTTCATAACATCGTACTAAGACTGAGGCCACTCAGATGTCGAAGGATAAATGTGGATGCATACGACAGAATTCACAGAGATGTTCAATTTGGTCAAGGAGATTAAGTTCGAAAGCGATTGATCACTGGGTATTTCCAAGAGTAAGTAGGGAGTTGTTATCATATTAATATATTACTAACATCATTCAATAATTATCCTCACGTATTTCCAGGCTGATATGATAATCATGCTAGCTGAAATAGAATGATAACAATTATGAAGAATCCACCGATGGCAGGACAGAGCAGTACCAGCATGCAGATGCGAATTCCAGCGTTGGCAATAGTTTCAATGCCATACATACACACATAATAATCTTTTTGAATATAGTCTGATTCAATTGGAATAACTGGTTCTACCAAAATGTTTACATAGAATGAAATTTTTCCAAGCTTCAGATTTCTTGAAGTTTTCGAGCTTTTTCATCAGTCAGGTGCTTTTTTCGAAGACTATTATCGCTATGACTATTCTTATCTAATGATTTTCTATTTTCACAATTTGAATTATTTGTTCTGTGTAATGTTTATTCTTTCATTAAAGTTCCAACCAACATATAATCATATTCATGTAGAAAAACAAGCATATCTTTTATCGAACCCTGTATTGCTGAGCGCTTATAGCTAATAATAATCAGTTTGACGTCTCCGTCGTTACAAAATTTCGAATCTCATACGTATAAGTCCCTTGAACTTGAAAATATTCATTACACTTCGTAGAATATTAAGATATATGGACAACAACACATTTATTTTCACTTTCTCACCTTTCTAGTCTGAAAGCATAATCTTAGTGACTTTTTAACGTTTAAATTGACTAATCTATCATTAAACAGTGTAAATCCTATACGTATCACTCCAACAGACTCAGCATAAAGTATTATATTTCGTAGAATATCGCGATATCCTCAAGAGAATATATTGATTTTCTTCACAGCTCAAGTCTTAAATGTTATTTTTCTTCTCCCAGTCTGAATAAGTCTTGGATAAAGACTTTAATGACTTTTTCAACGTTTGAATTATAGTAATTGAGAATTTGAAGAAAATATAAGTACATCGTTCAACGACCTAAGCCCTCTAACGCTGAAGTCGGACTAACTCGTACTCGTGGCGCTAGAGCGGGGATAGCCAATCGCGTGCACTCTGAGTCCCCACTACCTCAGTTTACGAGACTCAGGCCAGGTTATTACCGTGATACACATGTCTGATGAGTTTCCTCAGTGCCCGTTCCTTTATTATTTGAATAGTCTTGAATTATCTTTCTTTTGAAATCATTTCTAATGATGTAGAATAAAAAATGACAGAAAATGGAACGTGGAAACTCAAAATTATTGACTAACAATGACATACCCGATGAAATTTCAAAATAAACAGTAACCTCATAGTAGGTATGGTATTGCTCGCCAGAGCTCACGGATACACACCAACGCAGTTATGTGCCGCCTGCTTAGCAGGCCGCAAAGTGGGGGAAACGCCCATAAGTGTTGAAGGGTTAATTATTAATAGGAAGACAACACTCTGTGATCAACCCTTTGTACTATCAATAAAGCCATTATCTTTGAACTTAACCATCTTACGATGAAGAGTACTATACTAAAAGTACGATTGTATACTTCAATTAGTCTACAAATATAGAGCTACTGTTATAGAATCAAATGGGGTAAAATGGACTCGAAGGATGAATCAAACACATGTAAGTTTCCAAAATTACTCATTTTTTCCGGAGACTACAAATAATTTTTCGAAAATAACATATTTTTATGACAATTTTCGAGAAATTTATTATGTGACGTCCGTCAGTCGTTCATTCTACGTAAATGAATCGACGAAACCTATTCAGAATATCGAACCAGTGAATACATTTTCAGAAAATATTTTTGGTTGCTTTCCCACGTTTTCTGTGGGCTAGCAATAAATTTCAGAGACACTGTGTCGCCTGCTCAAGTGTCTCACTTTGAAAATTCTCGTTTTTGGAAAGAGATTTGAATTTCAAAACACGTAAGAAAAAAATTAACGAAGAGAAAATTCGAATAAAAGGAAAACCATGTTCGGGTTCTCAAGTGACAGACGACGTAGTGGCGTCGGGCCCACTCTCGCTGTCTCTCTTCTTTTTACGACCCTCTCATCTCGTCCAGAGGGTCCGTTGAATACTTTCTTTTGAAATTCTGTCGCGATGATATCCAGACGTTTCTACAAGTGTTTAGAATTTCGGAGACTACGAAAATTTAGCAAAATTAGTTGAAACAGATGTTTTTTTTTTTGACTCGAGAAATTTAGAAAATGGTATTTTGTGGAGGCGAGAACGGGTCTCCCCAAAGCAAAACATAAGCTCACTTACATATAGGAAATTAAGACGAGACCATGTGGAAGGGATGGAGTGACCTTGAAGCATTGGTCCAGAAAACTTTTAAGAGGAAAATCTAAGACCCAAATGTTACGTCATTGGTCTTAGACTCCTCTCCCTTGAAAAATAAGAAAACGCCTTCAAAATAATTTAAAGAACTACAGAACTGTTCATTTTTCAGTTATTTAGACGTAATTAACTAAAAAATGAGCTCCGGAACTGTCAAGTTTAATTATTTTACAAGTGTCAACCGGTTTAGTCTACAAAATGAGAGAAAGGAGAAGAAGAAAAGAATTACTAACTGAAATAGAAAATTTGAATACCATCCTGAAAATTGATTAGCTAATAAATAGTTACCAATATTTTTCAACTTCAGTACGAGTGAGTTCGTAGAAAACAAATGTTCAATTTAAATTAAAAGTGAAATTTGCAATCAAGTTTGAATTGAAATGACTGAAATGATTGATTATACCCAAATCATACTCAAATAATACTAATATTTTCAGTATATTCGTGAAATTCTTATACCCAAATTATCCCGACGCAACACCATTGTTTCCCTTTCTTCACTACTAAAATCAAACAATCGTTGATTTTCAAACAGAGAATTGTGAAATTCTTCGGTGGAAAACAATGTGTGATAAAAAAAAATATGAATTGGTCCGCTCAATTAATCTGTATGAATATCGTCACCATAGAAACCAAGAGGCGCAAGTGCTATACCTATACTTAGGATTTGCGCCCCTTTGTTCCAAAAGTGACGATATACTTCAGGGTCCATTTTTCTAATATCTGAGCCATCTGAGTGGCGATAAAATTGTGAGGATTGAAATGTGATTAGAGAATATCTAACTACCCGGTAGCTCAGGTGCAGAGTCGAAGATTACCAATCTGAAAGTCCTGGGTTCAATCCCCACAGATTGCATGTTTTTTTTCTGTTATTCTCCTCTATAAATGTTACTTTATAATCGTTTCACGTTCCATGTAGTACAGAAGTATCAATTAAGATAGAATTTGATTTGAAAAAAAACGGTATAAATTGGGTAGTAAAAATTCACAAATATACCCAAAATAATGGTATTTTTTGGGCATAATTTGGGTATATTTCCAGCATTATACAGGAAAAACACTGAAAATATACCCAGATTCGGAGGATAATTTGGGCATTTTTTAGGTCGAAACGAATTCGCTAGGGTAGTCTCTCGAATGATGTTATTCATGTACAACTTAACAGTGCATCAGTAGAAATCGATGGATATTAAGGGGAAAAGGCAACGTGGCTTCAGTTAAGTAGAGGTGCCATGGTATAAAAGAGGGTGCGTGGAATTCCACGCGTAAGAAGTGAAACTTCATTTCACTATGCTGAAGTTCATAAACTATTGTAACGTCCAGAAAATCTAGAACGTTTTTTTTTTTTTATAAAACGAGAGAAAAATTAGAGAAAAACAAATTCGAAACGAAAAACATTTTTCATTTCGAATTTAAAGATAAAGAGAACAATGGTGAAAAGGAGTCACCATTGCTCGGGAGACATGAGACATCCGGTCGCCTCATGTCGATGGAACAAATTCGCGATAAGTGGAGGGGAGGGGAAACACGAGTTAATGCGTAGTTAACTCGATGTTTCTTTCCTCTCTCTCGCTCTCCCACTGTATGTCAAGGGCGTCAGATTTCAGCCCCTTGACGACAGTGGAGGAGTGCGAGTAAACCCCCACTTAAGAATTAGTGAGGTGCCAATACATGCGGACATTACGTCACATGTATTGACCCCACTTAAGGAAATAAAGAATTGGGTAAGGAAGGGGCAACGCACTCTCGTCGTGCGATGCACTTCCTTCCCAAATTAATTAGGGCGCGGCTCTCGGAGTAATAAAGACCACAAGAAAAATTAATTATCTGGGAGCTGAAAGAAAAAAAGGAAGAAGTTATTGTGAAAAAAAAAGAGATTATTGAAAGGATTTCGAAAAAAAAATTAGAAAGAGAAGTGTATTGTGAGAATTTAACAAAAAAAAAATTATTGCAAGAAATTGTGAAAAAAAAAATAAATTTATTGTGAGAATTTAATGGGAAAAACTATTGAGAGATTTCGGAAAAATTAGAAAGAGAAGTTTATTGTGAAAATTAAAAAAAAAAAAACTATTGCAAGAATTTTGTGAAAAAAAAAATATGAATTTATTGTGGGAATTTAATGGAAAAACTATTGAGAGATTTCGGAAAAATTAGAAAGAGAAGTGTATTGTGAGAATTTAACAAAAAAAAACTATTGCGATAATTTGTGAGAAAAAAAAAGAAATTGTTGTGAGAATTTAATAAAAAAAAAAACTATTGAGAAAATTCGTGGAAAAGAAGGAGAGAGAGAAAGAAATTTATAGTGAAATAATCATAAAAAGAAACTATTGGAATAATTTGTGAAAAAAAAATAATAATAGAAAGAGAAGATAATGAATTTGTGAAAAACAAGGGAAATTTATTGTGAGGAAAAAAAACGAGACTATTGAGGGAATTCAAAAAACTATTGCAAGAATTGGTGAAGAAAAAAAAAGAAATTTATTAAGGAATTATCAAGAGATAGAGAAAGGAAAAAGAAACCCAAAGAAAGAAAAACTTGAAGAAAAAGGAAAGAGAAATTCTAAAAAAAAAAAAACGTAAGTAGACAGATTTAATAAAAAGAAATAGGTGAATACTGCGTGCGCAGACTCCGTACATGCGAGGAAATATAGAGTGGAACCCGTCGGATCCACTCCGAAAATTATTAATTATTTTAATTTAATAGGTTATTGAAAAATAATTATAAAACCTGAAAATAAAAAGAGTGAAATGAACCCGTCGGATTTATTCCAAACATCCTGATTATTTTATTCTTAATATTTGGGGAAGAAGTTAAGGGAAAATCGGGAAATAAAAAGGTTGAAATAAATCCGTCGATTTATTCCAAAAATTTCTAATTATTCTATTCTTAATATTTAGGAAAAAGTTAAGGGAAAATCTGAAAATAAAAAGGGTGAAATAAATCCGTCGATTTATTCCAAAAATTTCTAATTATTCTATTTTTAATATTTGGGAAAAAGTTAAGGGATGTGACGTGTGGAGTCCACACGTTGGCATTGTAGCGAGAGAGAGGGAGACTCGAACTGGAGATCTCTCTAAAGTGCCAGGTAAGCAGTCTCACGGAGCTCAGGTAGTCCAGCTTCTTGAAGAAGCGATTGGAATACGTTCGGAACCGTGAGAATGCTTACCTTTGCATTTTGGCTTCACTGGGGGACTTGGAAGACACCAAGCGGGGAAGCCGACGGCACTTCGCGCTGAGCTATGAGCCATTAACGAACCGTCGCGTTATCGAGTCAAAAATCCGATTTGTGTATTCACTAGTTTATAATATACTATCTTTCATCATTACAAGTGTAAGTGATTGGGATTTTAACCCTACACCCCCCCTATCCTTCCTACAACTGAGCGAACTCCCCGTCAGCTAGACCAAAGTACAGAGCAGCCGAGGGTCAACGGGTCAACATCGAGTAGACAGACTCAAATCGTCACAGGGAAAATCGGAAAATAAAAAGGGTGAAATGAATCCGTCGATTTATTCCAAAAATTTTTAATTATTCTATTTTTAATATTTGGGAAAAAGTTAAGGGAAAATCGGAAAATAAAAAGGGTGAAATAAATCCGTCAATTTATTCCAAAAATTTTTAATTATTCTATTTGTAATATTCGGGAAAAAGTTAAGGGAAAATCGGAAAATAAAAAGGGTGAAATAAATTCGTCGATTTATTCCAGAAATTTCTAATTATTCCATTTTTAATATTTGGGGAAAAAGTTGAGGGAAAATCTGAAAATAAAAAGGGTGAAATAAATCCGTCGATTTATTCCAAAAATTTCTAATTATTCTATTTTTAATATTTGGGAAAAAGTTAAGGGGAAATCTGAAAATAAAAAGAGTGAAATAAATCCGTCGGATTTATTCCAAAAATTCTAATCATCTTATTTCTAAAATTTTGGGAAAAAGTTAGGGGAAAATCCGAAAATGAAAGCATGAAATGAACCAATCAGGTTCATTTCAAAATTCTGACTATTTTGTTTCTGAGATTCAAAGTTAAGAATTAGAAAAGTCTGGAAATTAAATCAAATACCAAAATAAAATACAACGGGTGTCTCGTGAAACACCAATTTAATATTTTATAAATTTTATTCCATTTAAATTCTTTTTGGAAATTGAATCAAATACCAAAAATAAAATACAACGGGTGTCTCGTGAAACACCAATTTAATATTTTATGAATTTTATTCCATTTAAATTCTTTTTGGAAATTAAATCAAATATTAAAAATAAAATACAACGGGTGTCTCGTGAAACACCAATTTAATATTTTATAAATTTTATTCCATTTAAATTCTTTTTGGAAATTAAATCAAATATCAAAAGTGAAACACAATGGGTGTCTCGTGAAACACCAAATTAATATTTTATAAATTTTATTCCATTCAATTTCTTTTTGGAAATTAAATCAAATATCAAAAGTAAAACACAACGGGTGTCTCGTGAAACACCAATTTAATATTTTATAAATTTTATTCCATTTAAATTCCTTTTGGAAATTAAATCAAATATCAAAAGTAAAACACAATGGGTGTCTCGTGAAACACCAATTTAAAATCTTGGAAATTTTAATCCATTTTAATTTCTTTTTGTTAAATTAAATCAAATATTAAAAATGAAATACAACGGGTGTCATCCGAAACACCAATTTTACATTTTAAATAAAATTTATTTCGTTCAAAGTATTCGATTGTAATATAAATAGAAAAATAAAAATAAAATATAACGGGTGTCTTCCGGAACACCATTTTTACACTTTTAATAAAATTTATTTCATTTAAAATATTCGACTGAAATTTAAATAGAAAACTAAAAAATAAAATATACCGGGTGTTTCCGAAAAATTCAACTACAATTTTAATAGAATTACTCTATAGAGATATTCCGATATTGTTCACTGATCTTAGTATTAAGGGGGGGGGGGTAAGGGTTTACGACTGGAGAAAAAAACACTTTTTTTACGATTTTTTTTAGACGTCTAGATTAAGCAGATTTATTGAAACCTTTTGAACATTATTAAGCATGGATTGAACAACATTGAGTAATTTTTTTATGCAAAAATATCCACTAACAACGGAGCTATTCCAAGAACGTTTCTTTGAAATAGACGATTTGCGGTGATCACTGTATCTCAGCTGGAAATCATCAGAAATAAAAAACCATTGAAATTTAGTCAAAGTATCATTAAATCCTCCCCCCGAAGTTCTCTGATTATTTTTTTTTTTACATTAAAGGGGTTTTCTACCAAAATTGTGCCACAAAATGGCGCAATTTTTTGTAAAAAGTAGCAGTTTTTACTTTAAATGACCACCAAAAATTGAAAAATGGAAAAAATAATAATCAGAGAACGTTGGGGGGAGGATTTGATGATACTTTGACTAAATTTCAATGGATTTTTATTTCTGATAATTTTTAGCTGAGATACAGTGATCACCGCAAATCGTCTATTTCAATAGACGTTCTCAGAAATGCTCCGTTACCGGCTTGTTTGTGGATATTTTCGTATAAAACAAGCAGGAGTGCCACTCTTTATGCGTTACTGGCAAACCTTACTCCTTGTGCGACATTTAAAATGTTGCCAATTCGATTGGCAAAATGCTTCCGAATGGAATTTCATCAATATTGCATCAAATCGCTATTCATGTATTCCATTGCTCAAAAAAATAACATCATTTTTACGACAAATACGCACTTAAACATTCCTAAGAATATTGTTCACGACCGTATTGATCTGTTCAGGATGCAATCTTAGGACCTGCAGTCCTAGCTTACCATTATCGATTAAGCTGCAATAATGCCATATGATACATAAATTTTCAATATTAGATGAAAACTGAGATCCTACGATAAAACTTAAAAATTGAAGTTCAGATTTTAAATAGGATTCCTATTCTTTCCGATTGTCGTCAGAAGAAAATGTACTCATTTGGTAGAAAAAATTGTCTACTTTCGAATGGTGAAATGAAAAATAGTAGTGTCCCTAGGGAGGAAGCTAAGGAAAACCGTGATTTTTGAAAAAACTAAGTTATCGAAAACTCTTACAAGAGACTACCTCTGAAAAATCTGAAATTCTCACCATTTGTGGGGCTCATTGAGATAAATCTTTTAAGCTGAACTTGGGCGAAATCGCTCCAGTAGTTTTCGAGATGTAACCTCTTTTCATAAAATGGTTTTTGTGCAATATCTCAGAAACTACTGGACCGATTTCACCCAATTTCAATACCAAACTTTTCGTTCATTAGATGCACAAACCCACGAAATTTGGAGTCTCTAGCTCAAATAGTTTTTGAGCTATCGTGTATACAAAATTCAGGATAAAAAACACTGTAATTGAAATTATCCGCAAACGAAAAATCGCAGCAAAATTTACCCCGAGTGAAAATTGTGTGTTCAAATGAGATGAATTTAATCGCTGAGAGTGGGGGCTGTGAATCAATTTTTCGCGGAGAAAAATCGAAAAAACGATTTTTCTCGAAAAGTACGCAACCGATGTCGCTCAAATTTCACGGAGAGCAATTTGCAAGGGGAGAAAAAGTACTGTTAAATTTTCAGGTCACCAAGTATTACCGTTCCGAAGCAATGAGCTGATATCTGTCACACAAACACACACACACACACACACACACACACATACATACATACAGACATTTTTTAAAAGTGTCATTTCTCGACGTTTTGGAACATTCTGAGTCATATTCCGATGAAATCTCGAGATGGAAAAAAATTGCGTTTACAATGCTTCCATTCGGAAGCAAAAATTACTTCATGTTGTTGAATCCATACTCAATAATGTTCAAAAGGTTTCAATAAAGTTGCTCAATCCATACGCCTGAAAAAATTCGTAAAAAAAGCGTTTTTTTCACGCGTAAACCCTTACCTCCCCCCCCCACCCCTTAACTAAGATAATTAATTTTTTTTGACAATCAATTAGATTTGATCGGATCATGGGTTACTCATTTGTATAAATAAATAAAATTTCTTTTGTTGGAAAATTGGCAAATTGAAATAAAAGTTTTTCTGATGATTATTTACACGAATTCAACTAATAATTGTTGAACTCTTTACTAATCGATTTTTTTTTCCTTTTTTAACATTGATTAATAAAATAGAGGCTGCTGAGTTAGAGTCATTAGAATCAGTAGAGTCAAAGTCTCGATGATGAAAAGAAACCCGAATTCTATTCAATTCAATCTGAGAGACATCTAAATAAAACAATTTAATTTTCATCCTTCTTGATAAAATTTTGTATAGAAATTTTGATTGTTAAGCAATCATAAATGAATTCGTGTATCCTTCAATAAATGTCAATGGAATAAGTAATGGGATAATCATTGATGAATTCAGAATCACGATCCGATTGAATGAACACTATCTTCAGATCCAATTATAACTCCATTTCATGAATATTATTATTAGAAATAAAGAATTGATGAATAATCGAAATCGTTTAGTATTTTTCATTGTCACCTTATTGGAGATGGTCAAATGCAAGGCTTCCTTACTCCTATCCCGAGCTATTGGTTATAAACTAGGCTCAAAACAGGAAAATTCTTTCATCCATGTTATTTAGGAATTATTAGAAATGATAGTTCTGACGTAACACTACGTATTAATAATCAAATTTCATTGATTCATCCTCCCTAAATATTTAGATGATGCGCGAGACTTCTGACACAATTGTATTCCCATCATAACCCCACTATTTCATTTTCAAAATACCGTTCAGTAGCCGAAGATTACACACTACAGAAATTTCTTTTGATATAATTGTATCTAATTAGATATATTTAGATCACGACAAGTGCAAAAGAGGGTGTGTGGAATCCACGCGTGACAGAAGTGAATTTGTTGCTTATTAGGATAGATAGAGATGAATTATTAATATTTTCTCACAAGAGATAAAGTTGTGAGAATAGCAAACGGA
Source organism: Aleiodes leptofemur (assembly GCA_963942555.1). Taxonomy (NCBI): domain Eukaryota; kingdom Metazoa; phylum Arthropoda; class Insecta; order Hymenoptera; family Braconidae; genus Aleiodes; species Aleiodes leptofemur. Next base: position 6,463,729 of record OZ012614.1, read on the forward strand.
TGCGGGTAGAAGCTCAAATAACAACTGGATGCACAGATCTGCTAGCTGTACAATAAACATAGGTATTAAGCATTGAAAATTGGAATACCTGCCTATAGGATGTAGGTTTTTGTTCCCTAAGAAATTACATTTTTTTCCACGATTATGAAGTATTCAAATAGATCGATTTCTTTTTTAATCATAGTTTTCTGTGAATATCTCAAAAATTGATTGAGATAGAGTCACTCCACAGTGCCTCCATTCTTTTATAGCTCTCTCGAAATTCTCTACAAAAAAAGTTTAGTGCAAAATCGCCCTGTGTTGCTCAGATTCCGAGATATTCCAAGAAAATTGATTAAATGAAATAATTTTGTGTAAAAACTTGATACTCTTTGTTTTCAGCATCCTTCCTTTCAGGAATAATATATCTCGGGTGCTGAGCGAGATAACGAAATTTTCCCGGAAAGCTTGTTTTGAGCGTGTTGATTTTATTCGTTGAATTTCAGGGTGGATTGTGGGAGGCGGTTTTTATGACGGTGAAAAAAGTAATAGTTGAGTATTACACTGAGCCGCAAGGCAAAACCGTTTTATTTCGAACGGACAAAAGCCCGCTCGTCGAGACATAATATACACATCACTTTAAATAAATTAATGTTGAGAGTTCATTATTATGCAATGATTAGTTGAGATTCAATAACCGTTCAATTGAGAAAATGAATTAACTGAGATAATTCACATATTACACATAGAGAGATTTCGCGATAATTGATGTACTACGAGGTGTCTCGCTTGACCATTCAAACGAGAGTCAGAGCGTTGGTGGGGAGATTTTTCGTCTCTTAGCCCGGGCCCAGTGTCACTGGACACGGTTAAAAAATTACCAATAGTTGATGACTCCTTTTCCGCGGGAAAATAGTTACGTTTTGAACATCCTCCCCCCATTCAGCAGTTGTAATCTGCTGAATTGTTCTCTTGGATGTCTTCTCGTTGTTGATTCTTTTGTTGGTGTTCTTCATCAAGTTGATATTCGTCATGAGTTGATAGTGTCTAGGCTAACTTGTTGAGTGAATCACCTCTGGTGGTATACTGGAGTGTTTCTCAGACTTCTGCTAAGTCTGATGATTTCTTGTCATTCAGACTTGGAGTCATCTTGGACAGGGACCGATGATTCGATAGTTGAGTTCCTGTTTTGAGAATCTGTAACACAGAGGCAATTAATTAAAATTGAATGATTTTTACCCAGAACACCTTAGCATCGTTGAATTCGAGAGTTGATAATTCTTGAGTTGATAGTGTTGATGGTCTTCTGAACCTGACGATGGCCCTCTTCATGTTGGATGTAGTTTCAAGAGCTTTTTCCAATGTTGAATGCCTTTGAAGAAGTTCAGTTGAGGCATGAGCTCACATTCTCATTGCCACTGGATGTACTGGAGTAGGTTTCTCTTCAGTTGATGCTCCAATTGAATATTCTGGAGCTGTTGATGGTCAATCGTCGTCATCTTGGCATAACCAAGCTGGTTCAGTTCCCTCTAGTTGATGACCAGCTGGTTGGTGTACTGTTGCTTCGAGAGAAGTGCAGTCAACTAGATGTTCTCGTGTCATTGATATAGCACATGGGTGATAGAGAACTTATCGAGCCTTCACAATCCGGTTGAGAGCGAAGTCTTCGATTCTTCGTTGTTGGTTTTCGTGATGGGTGTCACTCGATCTATGGCACAACCCTTAATCGTTGAAGTCAGCTTGTTGAGTCTATCTTGGATAAATAACTGCATCTTTTGATGTAGTTGATGCTTCTCCAAGCTCGGGTCGTTGCACGTTAACTGCTGACAGTGAACGTTTCAGCCATCTTGAGATTAAGACTTAATCCATTCTGTTGAGATTGTTCCTAACGTTTCTAGGATTTCTCCATTGACGATTATGCTTCATTGATAGACGATCATTCTAGTTGAGGCTGTGCTGTCAGAGATCTTAATCGTTGATCTTTTCTCTGACACTGATGAGAGTAATGAAGCGCAATGGGTTGAAGAATTGAATTTACTCTGTTGACAAATTCTACTTGAGGCGATTCTGCGTTGAATCGTCTCTGAATGAGTCAGTTGCTAGTTGATAGCACATTACAAGTGCTTCAATGGTTGACTCTCCAGCTTCAATTGTAGAGTTGTCTCTTTGATGGACCCTGTTGTTGAGTGTTTGAAAATAATTATTTGTTATCTCCAGTCAACGAGTAGCTGCTCGCGTTACACGTCCGATCAATTGATTGAGAATGTCCTTGAGATTTTTCTTGTTGTTGGAGTCCCAAGAAATGACGTCTGGTCATGCTAATTGATGATTGACTTGTTGGCAGCTGGATGACGATGTCCTTCCAGCAATTGTCAGTTGTTGAAGACATCTGAATTCTGTTGTTGACTGTCAATTGATAATATAAATGTTGTTTATCCTTGGATCACAAGATGCTCAATGGATCCCAATCTTCTTGATGGACATGGATTTTTTGAGTTACTTGATGATGTCTATTCCATGGATTTAGTTGTGCTTCTGTAGCCATGTGAACTCCTATGGCGTTGACCTGAATTTCTCCATCTGGTAGAGAAAGTCATTGAGCTGTACGTTTGTTGAACTTGGACTTGAGTTGTTAGAATTGATGATTTAGTAGTTGGCAGGCTGTTGATAATTCTGGTGATTCTCCTTCTAATCTTCTCAAGCGTCCAAGTGTCTCATCTCATTCAATTTGAGATGGCGTGAGGCGTCTAATATTTATGCTTTGAGATTGAGCTTCACACTGTTGGTTTTCTGGAGATAGCTCTAGATATTTAGGCTGATTCTGATAGGTTTTCCTGGTTCTGCAATTTAGTTGGAAGTCCACGTTGTTGTATGTCTGAGTGATTGGTCTGAGTTGTTTCTTGAACGACTTCTGAAGTGGCCACTGAAGATTTCGCTCTTGAAACATCTCATGTTGAAGACTGAATTTGATATCTTTAATCTAGGAATATTAAATTCGTTCGCTAGCTAGCTTCATTAGAGACTGCTCGACAACTTCATTCTTGATGATTTGCCCAGTTGTCAGCTTCGTAGGTGATGTCTCCGTTTTTGATGACTTATGAACCAGATTGTTAATTTTCCCTTATCAGCTAGTTGAAGGCTTTCTGATAAGCCAATTGATTTCAACTGACACGAGAATGATGACAGTTTAGTTGTGAGTTTTCATAGAGTGTGGGCACTTAGTTGATCCTGCTTTGAGATTAGTTGATTAGAGTGTAACTGTCATTAATCTTCTCGTGTGGTTTGAAATGAGGGATTTCATGAGATTTGCACGTTGAGTCGACTTTGAAAGAGGTGCAAGTTTTCTCAATATCAGCTTGACTCCTGTTGACTCAAGCATTGATGATCTACTCTGTAGCTGCAGTAAATCGACTTGTTGATCCATGATGAATGACAACTCGTATTTCATCAATGAGTCGTTTTTCTCGATGGAGAATCTCTTTGGTGAATGTGCTCGAACGTGCACTGGTGTTTGGAGCACAAATGTCCAGTTGATGATGAGTACTTGTTGCTACTCTGATTGATGATGCTCTGATTGATGATGATCTCGTTGATGATGATCTCGTTGATGATGTTCGAGACTTTCTGTTCGACTCTCTGATTGACTCCATTAGCCATCTGATTGTCGATGTTGACTGGAGTCGGTGAAGCTGTTGAGAATGACCAATGAGTGGAGAATTAACCGAGAATATGGATAATTGGAATTCACTCACTCGATTCTCCATTCTCCTCTGCTGGTTGGTCTATCGTCGTTGATATCTCACAGCATCTTCCGTTGCAGATGATGTAGTTGCTGGACCAGTTGAGCATGCCTTCTTTCACTGCAGCAGCAGATGCTCAGAACTGTTGTACTTGGAGCATGTCTGGTTGAGCGTCCCATTCTTGGACTTGATGAGAAACTGCTGTGTCATTGTCCAAGTCGTCTTTAGAGGAGATGTAAATTCCCTCAGAATTGTTGGACTCCTGGAGATGATCTTTGATACTGGTTGAGCTTCGCTCCTGGAGTGATACTCTTCGAGTAAGCCTAAACAATTGAAATAGAGATTAGAGTTTTCAGACAATCATTTTAGTTTACCCTCATTCTTCGAAGTTGATAGCCATTTTCCTTGCCAATCGTTGATGACAACAGAATTGTTGATAGCTTGATTCTTGAGAATTCAGAGTTTCAATAGCTTTAGAAGAGGCGTAAATTCTTCCTGGCTTGGACCCCTGATGACAAGATTCAAGTTAGCCTTGAAGAGGTAGTTGACCTTCAAGACCTCGTTGACCTTGAAGACGTGGGTGACCTTGAAGACGTGGGTGACCTTGAAGACATGGATCACCTTGAAGACATGGATCACCTGGAAGACGTGGTGATCTTGAAGATGGTGGTAACCTTGGAGATGTTGGTAACCTTGGAGATGTTGGTAACCTTTAAGATGGCAGATGACCTGGAGATGGCCTGGAGATGACCTGGAGATGGCCTGTAGATGACCTGGAGATGGCCTGGAGATGACCTGGAGATGGCCTGTAGATGACCTGGAGACGGCCTGGAGATGGCCTTGAAGATGTTGATGATCTTGAAGATGTCTGCAATCTTTGATAGTTCTTCAGCCTTTGTTGAGCAACTCGGATGCTTTGTTGATCTAGACTCTACATCAATCAATGATTTCGTTCAGGTCATCTTCGTTGTGGAACTGGCTCGTTGATTATGAAAAGATCATTGTCTCTTTCCTCAAAATGTCCACGATTGTATTGAAGCGAATTTGTTGATGACTCGATCTTTGCCTATTGTTGATCCCGTTGAATCGAGATTCATTGATGTGAGAGATGTGCACAATGACTTGTTGTCTCAACATTCTTCGTTGAATGACTGTTGCATAGATGACTTGGATTGATGTTCAAGCTTTCTGCATCTTCTACTATATTGAATCTCCGATTTTTCATCCAGTAGTTGAATGAACTCAGAAAGCCTCTCCCAAGTTTGTTGATCTCCACGAATCTGTTGAGGTGTTGATTCACTCTGATCGTAGTATCAATGTGCACTAGTTGTATTTCTTCTCTCGTTCTTGTTGATCAATACCAATGAATGCGTCTTCTCCATTCCTCCTCTCTCCTTTCTCTAAATTGTTGTGCAGCTTCCACTGCTTGTTGAAGCTTCTGAATGTTGCGTTGTTTCTCTTCATCATTGAGTGCCACAGTCTTTGGTGGGATGCTCTGAAGAATCTTCATTGTTGATGAATAAAATTCAGACATTGTTCCCCCTCGTTGGAGAACCTGAGAATTTTCTAGAATTAATTCTCCCTCCGTGGAGCTTGGTGAATGTCTAGACGATGAATCGCTGATGACTGTGGTCCTCATCTTGTTGATATCTCGACTCATGTTGGTATAACTCTCTATTGCCTTGTTGGATAAATTCTCGTTGGAGCACGATTGATGTTGCGTGTCCTTGGATGGATTGTAGAGCAATCTCTTATGACACCTGTAGAATCTCTTAGAATTCAGTTCAATTCGTTGGATTGCATCACTATCTGTCATTCTGAAAAGATTATAGAATAATGAGTAAGAGTGAGAGAGATAGAGTTATTATACCGCGTGAAGTCGAGTCTCAATCAGCTGTTATGAGGAATCAATAACTGGGCGGAGCTTTATTCAGCTTTGCCGCGTTCATCGAGGATAGTTGAAGGAGAGGGGATAGGAACCGCTCGTACTTCTGCCGATGTCCGAAGATGCCCGAAATTTGAGAAGAGAGATATTCGATTTAATTCTCTCTCTTCGTTGGTTTTCTTCGTTGTTTTATTTCTCAAGTGAATTAAATTAAATTTAATTCGAAGTGAGAGATAAATTCGAGAATATCGATCGGTGTGGTCTGTTGTGATGCTGTCTCTATTGTTGAAAGTGAGCTGCTCCGTTTGAGAGTTGTTTTCGCCGAAACGTGAACAAGATCAGAGTCCTTGATGAAACTCACAGCAACTCACTCACAAATATAATGTTCGTTGAATTTCACATTTATCACACCGATTTTATTACCGTTGAATTAGCTCGTGTGAACCCCGGAATTTGTTCACCACGAGGCGTCCGTTTTTTCACTTCACAAAATGCACTTTATATTGTCCCACACATCCGGCTACTCGAAGGACCAATGTTTTGAGCGTGTCGATTTTATTCGTTGAATTTCAGGGTGGATTGTGGGAGGCGGTTTTTATGAAGGTGAAAAAAGTAATAGTTGAGTATTACACTGAGCCGCAAGGCAAAACCGTTTTATTTCGAACGGACAAAAGCCCGCTCGTCGAGAGATAATATACACATCACTTTAAATAAATTAATGTTGAGAGTTCATTATTATGCAATGATTATGTTACGTCAAAACTATTATTGCTAATAATTCAAAAATAACATGGATTATTTATTTTTCCTGTTTTGAGCCTGGTTAAAAACCAATAGCTCGGGATAGGAAGAAGGGAGTTTTTGCGTTTAACTATTCTAATAGGTTGACAAGGTAAAAATAACGTATATTGTTAATAGTAACTAGGCTTATATTTTCTGAATAGAAATAATTTTCAAGACTTGACAAACATAATTATTTACATTCTTTAATTAATTTTCAATAAGTTCGAATTTCAACTATTCATTTTTTTACAATGAAACTATTTCGGAAATTTTACAAAGATAGTAATTTTGAATTTTTAACTAATTTTCAAATAAAATTTCTATTTCGATTATTTTTTCCTTAATTTTCAAGTAAATTTCGATTTCAATCATTTAATTTTCTCAATAGATACCATTGAAATTGAATAAACAAAAAAAATATTTTTCCGTTCCGAATCCGACGGGGTTCTTTAAATTTTTCTTTTCCATAATTTGATCAATTTCTCATTTAAAATTATCAAAATTAAATAAAATAATTTTCTCTAATGAATCTGACGGTATTCTCTAAATTTCACTTCTCCAAAATTTTATCTATTTCTCATTCAAAAAAAAAATTAATATCGAATAAAATAATTTTTGTCATAAATCCAGCGAGATCCTCTAAATTTTTGAATTTTCTAAATTTGATCGATTTTTTTTTTAAACGCAATTAAAAATTAAATAATTTTCGTAATTAAATCCAAAAAAACATCTTTACCGAATACGCGAAATCTGCGCGCGCAGTATCCACCGATTTTGATGAAATTTATCCACTTACTTTTCCTGCTATATTTCCTTCTTTTTTTTTTTTAATACAATTTTCACTCATTTCTCTCCGTCTTTCATTTACTCAAAATCCCCACACTTCTTCGATCAAATTTGTTACATTTCTCCTTTTTCTCTTTTTTTCACACTCAAAATTCGTTTTATTTCTTTCTTTTCTCACACTTGAAAAAAAAAATCCCCAAAATTCTTCAATCAAATTTATTTTATCTCTTTTTTTTTTTCCACACTCAAAATCCGTTTTTATTCCATTTTTTTTTCCACAGTCAAAAATCCCCAAAATATTCAAATTCAAATCTGTTTTATTTCTCTCTTCTTACTCGAAAAACTCCAAAATTCTTTAACAAAATCCTGTTCATTTGTATCTCTTTTCACACTCAGTATCCCCACAATAGTCTAATAATCTTTTTTTTTTTTATGATTTTCTCTCCCAACTTAATTACTTCAACGCCGCGCCCTAATTAATTCGGGAAGGAAGTGCATCGCTCCTCGCGAGTGCGTTGCCCCTTCCTTACCTAATTCCTCTTTTTCAATAGTGGGGTCAATCATGTGACAAAAATCACATATGATTTGCACCCCACTTATCGAAGAGTGGGAGAAAATCCGCGATTCCTTTCTGTTGCCAAGGCATTGCAATTCAATGCCTTCGACAATCAGAAAAGACTTATTTTAATAAAATAATCTAAAAATCGATATCGGACGACCAGTGTTATTTACACCGGACGTCTTCTATCTTTTGGAACAATGGTGAATCATGTTCACCATTGTTTTTATTAATTTTTCCATTCGAAACGAAAGGTGTCTTTCGCTTCGAATTACTCCCAAAAAAAAATAAAAATAAAAAAAAACGTCTCAGTTTCTGGACGTTACAATTAGTTGAGATCCAATAACCGTTCAATTGAGAAAATGAATTAACTGAAATAATTCACATATTACACATAGAGAGATTTCGCGATAATTGATGTACTACGAGGTGTCTCGCTTGACCGTTCAAACGAGAGTCAGAGCGTTGGTGGGGAGATTTTTCGTCTCCTAGCCCGGGCCCAGTGTCACTGGACACGGTTACCCAAATTACCAATACACTCAGCAAAAAAATTAAAGGAACGCTAAATTTTGTCAGTTTTTTGCTTGATTTTCGAATGGCTGTAACTTCGCCAAAAATCATCGTATCAGGATTTAAAAAAAATGGTTGGAAAGCTTGAAGTTTCTACTCTTGAAATTTGAGAGGAAAATTTTTTTTGACCATCCGTTATAACGAGATAAGAGGGTTGAAAGCGGGAAATTTTTTTTTTTTTTTTTTTTCATTTTTTCAAATTGTTCCACGGACTTCAGAAAAATTTTTTCGACTTAACCCTTATCAGGATCATGTAGCCTGATTTTTCAGCTTCAATTTTCTTTTTTTTTTTTTTCCCTACGACCCTTTGTTGTTGAGATATCGTCGGTTGAATCAAAAAACACACTTTTGTCTTTAATCGTCGATATCTCAGGAACTACTGATCGCACAGCGAGCGGGTAATGAGATTCGTAAACTTGAATAAATTTCCTATAAGATTCTTGCACTGTTTAATTGGAAAAAAAATTGCTTCCACTTTTAAAATTGGTTCGGAAAAGTACCGAAAAATGGAGTTTTTTTTCTTCTTTGAAAATTGCCCTGCATTTCGCGAATTTTGTGGAAATTGCAAATGTTTTAACGTTTTTCTTTAGTTCAATGTGTGCTGAAACACCCCCTAAATTTCCGAGCCAATCGGCCATACCGTTTTTTTTCCCGAATGAACAAAGTTTCCGCAAAAATTAAAGGAACACTTTTTTGTTCCTTAAACACCAATTAATGATGATTAAGGCCGAAAATGTTTTTTCTCCGTTATTTCTTTGTGATTTTTTGGGAAAAATTTGTTGAATTCCATCGAAAAAAAAAATTCAAAAAAAAATCGATTTTTTTTTTTAAATCATTGAAAAAAATCGAAAAAAAAAAAAAATTTTGATTTTTTTTTTTGATTTTTTTTTCGATTTAAAAATTTTTTTTTTTAATTTTTTTTTTCTTTTTTTCGATGGAATTCAACAAATTTTTCCCAAAAAATCACAAAGAAATAACGGAGAAAAAACATTTTCGACCTTAATCATCATTAATTGGTGTTTAAGGAACAAAAAAGTGTTCCTTTAATTTTTGCGGAAACTTTGTTCATTCGGGAAAAAAAAACGGTCAGGCCGATTGGCTTGAAAATTTAGGGGGTGTTTCAGCACACATTGAACTAAAGAAAAACGTTAAAACATTTGCAATTTCCACAAAATTCGCGAAATGCAGGCTAATTTTCAAAAAAGAAAAAAAACTCCATTTTTCGGTACTTTTCCGAACCAATTTTAAAAGTGGAAGGAATTTTTTTTCCAATTAAACAGTGCAAGAATCTTATAGGAAATTTATTCAAGTTTACGAATCTTGTCACCCGCTCGCTGTGCGATCAGTAGTTCCTGAGATATCGACGATTAAAGACAAAAAGGTGTTTTTTGATTCAATCGACGATATCTCAACAACAAAGGGTCGTAGGGAAAAAAAGAAAAAAGAAAATTGAAGCTGAAAGATCAGGCTACACGATCCTGATAAGGGTTAAGTCAAAAAAAATTTTTTGAAGTCCGTGGAACAGTTTGAAAAAATGAAAAAAAAAAAGGAAAAAAAATTTCACGCTTTCAACCCTCTTATCTCGTTATAACGGATGGTCAAAAAAAATTTTCCTCTCGAAATTTCAAGAGTAGAAACTTCAAGCCTTCTAACTATTTTTTTTTTATCCTGATACGATGATTTTTGGCAAAGTTACAGCCATTTGAAAATCAAGCAAAAAACTAACAAAATTTAGCGTTCCTTTAATTTTTTTGCTGAGTGTATATATATTGTAATGTACCACTTTAGTACAAGGTAACGAATGAGGAGTGGATGGGTCTATGTCCATGAACCAGAGAAACTTAAAGCTAGAGTATTGAAAGAAAGGTAGTCGACACAGTCATTTTTATGCTCCAAAGAATGTGATTTATTTCCTTTTTCACAATTATTAATTCTAGAGGAGCATTTATCCTCTTTACAAATATCTTGACTTTATTTAATTTCTTATTTTTTTATTTGATGAATGAAACTTTATTTCCTTTTTATTAAATCTTTTAGCGAAATAAATAATTCTTTTCGCTGGCTCATCGAAGGTGGTGCCGTAATTTTTATAAATTTGATGATACCAGCGTCGTCGCGTTCCTGACGCTCCTTGTGAATGAATTAACTCTTCTATTTTACGTTCCACGTAAAATCTTCGTTGATTAATCTCGTCTACGGGAATGTCCTCTAAGTGGTTAGACCCGGATCCTCTTGACCGGAGTCCTCTTGGTGCTTCGTCCGAAGCCTAGGTCTTGGTCTCGGCCTCGTACCTTTCGCGTCTGTAAATAAATAATTTTATTAGCTTAAAATAACGCTTGGGCTTGTCACCGTCGCGTGAAACACTTGGGCTTGACACCGTCGTGTATATCAGGAACGCTTGGGCTAGGCACCGTCGCGTATAGGGACACTCGGGCTTGGCACCGTCGTGTATAGGGAAGACGCTCGGGCTTGGCACCGTCGCGTATAGGGACACTCGGGCTTGGCACCGTCGTGTATAGGGAAGATGCTCGGGCTTGGCACCGTCACGTGTTGAGTCTGGTAGAAGACTAAGGCTTCTCTGCTAGTGGCCCCCTTTGTATCGTCCTTCGTGCTGGCGGCTCCGATCCCCCACTCCTCTGCTCCCCCTTCCACTGACTCCCTCTGCTAGGCTGGGATTGGCCGGTCCTCTCCGCGGGGCTGTGATTGGTTGGTCCTCTCTGCTGGGCTGTGATTGGCTGGTCCTCAGTAGATAGGCTGTGGGGATTTGCCGTCACTTTTTTTTGAGGCTTCTGGATCGTAGTCCTGTAGGGGTCTAGTCCGAGTGGGTGGGTGGGTGGCGATTCGCGGATTCAACCCTTTCAATTCGCGGATTTAATCCCTCTTGATTCACGATTTCAACCCTTTTATGAAATTAATATCCCTCGATGTCTGAATCGTAGTCCTGTAGAGGAGTCCAAGTGGACGGGTGGCAGTATGATTCGCGGTTCGATTCACGGTTTGATTCACGGTTTGATTCACGGTAGAGGGTTCTGAATCCTGTTTCTGAATTAACGTTTTAAATCGTAGTCCTGTAGAGGACTCCAAGTGGGTGGCGGTTTGATCAAAGGATTCAACTCTTTCAATGCGCGGATTTAACCCTTTCAGTCCACGCTCTCAACTCTTTTATGAAATTGATACCTCTCTCATCGATCTATCAATGGCTGAATCCTTAGTCCTGTAGAGGACTCCAAGTGAGTCGCGGATTTAACCCTTTGATCATGAATTTCAGCTGATTTCATGCAATTGAATTTTTCATCGATCAACCAGTGTGGCATCAATAAGTTTTGACTTGTTCAAACACGTTCGGACTTGTCTAATCTTCAAAGGAATGCCGCCCCCTTGAAGTGTCGAATGTCACTTGAAATTTGACACCCCATTTCCGCCCTTTTTACCACATGTTCGAGAGACATTTTCCAGACACACTTGTTTGAAAGAGTCCATTTTCGTTGAGATTTTCCAGACCTTTAGGAAAAAAATTTATGGGTCCTTATTTCCCTTAACTCCCCCCACCCCTGAACCTGTCTAGACAAGTTTCGACTTGTCCAAATACGTGTTGAATCTTCAAAAATTCATTAAATGAATGCACATTGGAGTGTCGAATTTCACTTGAAATTTGACACCCCATTTCCGCCCTTTTTACCACATGTTCAAGAGACATTTCCCAGACACACTTGTTTTAAAGAGTCCATTTTCGTTGAGATTTTCCAGATTTTTGGAGGAAAATTTATGGGGCCCCCATTTTCCTTAATTCCCCCCACCTCTAAGTGTTTTAACTTTGGTCGAGCGTATAAATAGACCAAGTTTTCCTCCTCGCTCATCAGTTTCCTTTTAACGTCCAGAAGAAAACATGGATGCAAAGTTATGTAGAAGATTGAGAGTAGTTTTCGAAGACGCGTACAAAATAGTAGAGAAATGTCGTGAACCGGAAGAGATTCAGCGTTGGATCCATGACATTGACAAAGAATATAAACAAGTGAATGAATTACTGAAAGAAACAGATAGACATAGTGAAAGACTATGTATGAGTGCATTATTGGCTGACTTGAAAGTATTGAAAAGTCGTTTCCAGCAATTAGAAAAACAAGGTGGTGGATTAAATGAGAAATTAAGTGAAAGAATTCAGTGGCAGGACCTCCAAAGTATTTTTCAGAGTCGTATGCGAACTAGTGTCGTGATTAATTTAATTCACAAAGACATAGCTGAATTTCTAAAAGATGTTAAAGCTACGTTTATCAGGCGCATAAAGAATGCTTTAAAGAAGCAAATCAACTTGAAAGTGAATACCGTACTAGCATGCGAGTATAAAACTAACAAAAACGATGGAGTACTTCTAGAGACCAAGTATTTCAATACCAATAATGAAATCATTATGGGTACGACTGACTTAGAAGTATGGTTTGATAATCATGTGACAGACAAGCTGTTGGTGAAAATGGCCGAGTTCCAGGAGAGAGACTCAGGCTGGACACTAAGTGAAGTTCTCAGTATTGAAATACATATTAATAAATATGATCCATTGAGGGCTGGAACGTCAACATTCACGGAATTACCCAAATGGATACGCGACAAGAACGCTGTAATTAACGTTCAGAATAAGAAGGATGAAAAATGTTTCCTGTGGTCCATAATGGCTGGTCTCTGTAAATTAAAACAAAATGCATGGCGACCTAGTTCATATCCACCCATTGAATCGATGATTCAACACCATGAAATGTTTGACTACCCTATGGCTCTCAAACATATACCAAAATTTGAGGAATTGAATGAATTATCGATCAATGTCTATGGAATTGAATCTCAAGACTCTGGGAAAAAATCCATCGTACCACTGTATCTCAGCTCACAGCCATCAATGGAGAATGATACGATCCATCTCCTCATGATTGAGGTTCCCAGTGAGTCAGAAGAGAAAAAGTATCATTATACATATATTTCAAATTTGTCTCGATTGATCAGTTCACAATTATCTAAACACAAGACTAAATCTTGGATATGCGATAGATGCTTGTGTCATTTTGCCATTGAAAATTCTTACAAAAAACACAGATTAGATTGCATTGCAATCAACAATTGTCGAATCACTTTCCCTCAAGGACCTGCTAAATGGATGAAATTCACGAATTTCAAGCATCAATTGAGAGTCCCATATGCTGTATACGCAGATACAGAGAGTCTCTTGGTGAAAATGGAGCCTCAAGGGGAAGCAAAGACTCAGTATATGCAAAAACATATAGCTCACAGTATGGCATTCTACGTTAAATGCAGTTATGATGACAAGAAATCACGATTCGATCTATATCGTGGTGAAGATTGTATCAAATGGTTCATTCAACAACTGCATGAATTAGCAAAAGAAGTGGATACTGAATTGAAGAGAAATGAGCCAATGAATCTCACTCAAGATGAGTGGAGAGAATACCATTCAGCAGAGAATTGCCACATATGCAGGCAACCATTCACAGAAAAAGCAGTGAAACATCGTGATAACTGCCACTTCACAGGGGATTATCGGGGGGCAGCACATCCTGGATGCAACTTGAATTATAAAGAATCCTGTGTCATCCCTATAATTTTCCATAATTTATCAGGCTATGATGCTCATTTCTTCATCAAGGAATTAGCAGCACAATTTGAAGGACAGATTAAACTATTGCCTATAAATAAGGAAAGATATATTTCATTCACCAAAACAGTGGCAGATACAAAAGTTCATCTCAGATTCATCGATTCGTTTCGATTCATGGCCAGCAGCATAGGAGAATTATCATCATACTTGGAAAAGGAGAAAAAGAAAATCACCGCAGCTCATTATCCTAATCAGCATCAATTTGAGCTCGTCACGCGGAAAGGAGTATTCCCCTATGAGTACATTGATACTTGGGATAAATTGAATGAAAAAAATCTTCCCTCGCAAGAAAAATTTTATTCACAATTGAATGATGCGACCATAGAAGATGAAGAGTATCACCATGCTTGCAGTGTATGGAGGAATTTTGACATCAAGACCTTGGGGGAATACTCGGATCTGTATTTGAAAACAGATGTTCTATTGCTGGCAGACATTTTCGAAAACTTTAGAGAGAGCTGCTTCTCCTCATATAGCTTGGATCCTCTGCATTATTATACAGCACCAGGATTGGCATTTGATGCCATGCTGAAAATCACCGAGATCCAGCTAGAATTATTCCAGAGCCCTGAGATGCTTTTATTCATCGAGAAAGGGATTCGTGGAGGATTAGCTCAATGCTCCAATCGGTATGCAAAGGCCAACAATCCATACATGGGTAAGGATTATGAACAAGAAAAAGATATTTCCTACTTGATGTACTTGGATGTAAATAATTTGTATGGAGCAGCCATGAGTCATTATCTACCTCAAAAAGGATTCACCTGGCTGGACAACTGGACTAAACTGGACATAGAAAACATTCCAGACAATTCACCAACAGGATATATTCTGGAGGTGGATCTCCACTATCCTCAGAACATCCACAATCATCACAAGGACTTGCCTCTGTGCCCAGAACATATTGTACCCCCCAACAATAAGTCCAAATTGCCTAAATTACTGACAACACTGAATGATAAAAAGAATTATGTCATTCATTATCAAAATCTCAAACAATATTTGAAGCTGGGCATGAAATTGACAAAAATTCATAGAATATTGGAATTCACTCAAAGCCCCTGGCTCAAGAATTATATCGATCTCAATACCGACTTGAGGAAGAATTCTCGTAATGAATTTGAAAAAAACTTTTATAAATTGATGAACAATGCAGTATTTGGGAAAACGATGGAAAATGTTCGTAAACAAGTGGACATTAAACTAATCACCAAGTGGGAAGGACGTTATGGTGCTGGGAGTTATATATCCAAGCCAAATTTCCACAGCAGTGTAATTTTTGATGATATCATGGTAATCATCCAGATGAGGAGGACGCAAATAAACTTCAATAAACCCATCTACGTGGGTTTCAGCATTCTAGATATCGCAAAAACATATATTTATGATTTCCATTACAATTATGTCAAGGACTCATTCGGGAATGATGCAAAATTGCTGTACACGGATACAGACAGTCTCATTTACGAATTTAAGGTAGAGAACATCTATAAGCGAATGGAAAAGGATATCGCTCGGTTTGACACGTCAGACTATCCAGCCGATAACATTTATAAAATGCCTCGGAGAAATAAAAAAGTTTTGGGGCTCATGAAAGATGAGAACAAAGGGCGAGTGATGACAGAGTTTATCGGGTTGAGGGCTAAACTGTATTCTTATAAAGTGCATGGTGAAGAGCAAAGCGAAGTTGAAGTGAAATCGAGAGCAAGGGGTGTAAAAAAATCGACACTGAATAAAATTACCTTTGATGATTTTTATAAATGTTTATTTGAAGAAGAAGAAATCTCAAGATTTCAATATATGATTAGAGCTAAGAAACATGATGTATTTACAATAAGACAGGATAAATTAGCTTTAAGTCCTCATGATGACAAACGTGTACTTATGCCGAATACTACAGATACCTTACCCTATGGTTATAAAGAATAAACAAAAATTTTTATCATGAAAAATGTCTTTTTCATTTCATACAACCGTTTCCTTGAATTCATATTTAATAATTATTGGGAGAGTACACAAATAAATAATGATTAATATTGTTGTGATAATCAAGAAAACAGAAAGTATATTATATATAATAGACGAACTATCATGACAATTTTCAATTCGTAATTCACGTAATAAACTTTTCAAATTTGTATATTTTCGTGGTAAATTCTTAATTAATAATAAATTCGGTGATAAAGCTGAAACATTCAGCTTGAAAGTCCACATTGGACCCTTTGACATGCTGGTCATTCTACGATTTTCACTCATCGCAGCATACGGAGTTACAGCTTGGCATTCAGGTTTCAATCGGAGAATCCCAGTTCCAGTTATATTGATTGTTTGTCGCCAATCAGATCCACATAATATATGAACTTGCTCCTTTCTTGGCATAGAATATAACCATCCATCCAGAATTTTTGTCCAATAAGGTTTGAATGTTGAGCTGACACGAATATCACAGTCTTCATATCTTTTCAGTGATTTTTTCATAATAATAGTGACTTCACAAATTGGTTCATGATTCAGGCTGAAGAATGGATTAAATATCTCGTAACATAGCAACGTATTATTGATGTCTGAACATCTGATGAGGTCATTATGATTTGCTAGAGTATAGTGATGATCTCCAAGCAGCAGGTAGTCAGCTTTGGGCTGAATATATGCCGATCCATTTCTCCCATGACCCAGATGTTGAGAGGTAGGATACTCATGCAGTTTGTAAAGGTTAAACTTGGTGAAATTCCTCGAGACAAAGAGCACTTCACGTAAAAACTCATGATACAATCCACTATGAGATCGTATTTCCACATTGGTATAATTCTCTGCATGGCAGAGTGATACCAGGAGAATCAAGAGGCAGATCTTCATGATGCAGAGTCATCAAGTGAACTGATGAGGTTGAGCTAGCTGCTTCATAGATATACCCTCTCACAACTCTTCAATATTAATCCAGCTGTTATGGGTTTTGTCAAAACCCAGCCATTTAACATAAGCTCGATGTCCTTTCTTCTTCAGCACTTTTTCCACCAAGTAAATATCCCCATGCTTAACTAAACTCAATTCAGGTTCATAAAAGGAACCCTTTATTGGATTGTCCTGATAATCTTTGAGTTTATAAGTCACAGGATTTGAGTAATGAACACTATCTATTGTGAATATTTCTGTAGTCCAATTTGGCGTATATCCTTTCTCGAAAACATGTTTCGCTTTACTTATCCTAACTTTATCTCCAACTTTAAATTTTGCAGGTTTATCATTCACTCGAAAATCAGCATACAAGAGTCGTAATCGTGGAGCATTCTCGGCTGTCACATCAATTGGTTTCATACGGATTGTACGATGTCGTGTATTATTATACTCATTGACGAGATGAGGAAGTATATTTATCCATTTGTAACTTCCCTGTAAACTGAATTCTTTCCACATTTTATTTTTTAATGTTCGATTGAAGCGTTCACATATAGAAGCTTTCAAATTGCTGAATGTAGAATACATATTTATTCCATGTTTTTTCATGAGTTTTTGAAACTCTGAATTATAAAATTCTTTCCCAGCATCCACATGTAAATGTTGTGGAACACGACCCTGCTGTAGAATGGACTTCATTGCAGCTGTAACATCTTGAGCATTTTTCCTTTTTATTGGTACAGCCCAAGCAAATTTGGAGAAATTATCAATGACTGTAAGCAAAAACCTATGGCCCTTATTTACATGAGCATAAGCTGTCATATCAACTAGATCAGCTTGCCATGTTTCATCCAAATCGCGGATATTAACCCGTCGACGTGGATAATTCCTCCTAACAGGTTTATGCAGCTCATTGACAACATCAATTTTAGCCATGACTAACTTTTTCCTCAAGTGCACTCAATCTATCAGTGATACCTTGGAGCAATGTATAAATTTGAGTTATTTGAGAATTAGCACTCATCTCCACTATTCCAACTTCTAGTCTGACTTTTTCATTCAATGTTTTCAGCGGTACAGCATCATGCTCATCAAGAGGCTCGTTCACATTCATCAATCTCTTTCCAGAAATATCATATTCCCCATCGTTGGTTAATTTAAATCCAATTCCCGGTGGTCCACGAGCAGCTTGACCATCTGTCATCAAATGACGTCCAAACACGTCAACACTCATTTTTAAACTAGTCTTATTCCCTGAAATTCCTCTTAATATATAATTCCAGCTTCCCGGAGCTCTTCAACTATTGAAATGATTTCATTGGAATGACTGGTATTTCCAGCAGCTTGGGATGCTACGAGTAATCGAAGGCGATCCACAAGTTCATTAGGATCATCCCACCAAACGTAATTCACAGCACTATTCTTTTTTGCTTTCATGAAAATTCCTTTTCCTTTTTTACTTTTAAATTTTGAGATATAATTTTTAAATTTAGAGCTTTCCCTATTACGAATAGCACTGTTTGCTTCATGACGTTTTCTATGAGCATTCGTAGATAGAATAATATTCCTATATGCTTCCACATCCTGCTCACTTATTGATTCCTCACTAGGATTCTTCGAAATTAATAGCTGCAGTAAGCCTTCGGTAGCAGCATATTTAATGGATCTATTGGGGGTTTGCACTAAGATCTTATCTGATTGAAAAAATATGGGTGAATTTCCAATCATATACTTTTTCTTCAAGCGTCGGACTCCATAAGATTTATCCCATTCTGGTGTATTAATTAAGGTGAGATATTTTCCAATTAAACTGTTTTCTGCCGAAAAGTCCAATGAGTGACTCGCAGCCAGAGTCTCATTCAGAGTCTCATTGGCAGATGCATAATCTTCGTCATCCATTTTTTCATGTGATGACATTTTAGCAGGAGTAGAAGTGACAGCATTATCGAGTCTTGAATCATCATTGAATGTAGAATCATCATTGAATGTTGAATCATTCAAAGAATTACTTTTAAATGACACGATTTTTTTCCCGGGATTAAATGTGAAATCATCAAAAGATTGATGCAATTTTTTCTCATTTGCCAGTTGCTTCAAAGGTGTAATGACTGGTTTGAAAACTTCATTCAT
Organism: Aleiodes leptofemur; assembly: GCA_963942555.1. Taxonomy (NCBI): domain Eukaryota; kingdom Metazoa; phylum Arthropoda; class Insecta; order Hymenoptera; family Braconidae; genus Aleiodes; species Aleiodes leptofemur. Next base: position 6,482,721 of record OZ012614.1, read on the forward strand.
CATTTCTTCAGCAGTCTCTTTCCCTGACTTCATTATCCTATGTTTTTTTCGAATGGCACTTCTCGCCACAGAAATTTGTTGTAAAATATTTTGCTGCTTGGCAAAATCATCTTTGCTTGGAGGCATGTTGACTTGTCCAAGTCTCATTCACTACTGTCTACCTCAATCACTTATGTATCTTTATAAAACAATCGAAATTCTTTCTATAACGCCCTTTATCAATATCACTATCTTTGTCTATAACCACAAATGTATAATTGTCTTTCCAGCATGCTAGACATAATTCTTTGAATGTTTCAAAAGTCATGTCAGTATTGACATGATCATTATAAATGTGTTTCAAATTCATCTCATCCTGTTTGAATAGAACTAAAAAGTTCAAATTATCTCGTACTAAATGTTTGGGGATTCGAGCATAGGATTGGCAAAGATAGAAACAATCTACATTTTTATGTCTTCCCATACAAAAATATGCTTTGATATTATTCTGTTTCTCGCATGCAACATCGTCAAAGATGAAAAGAGAATTTTCTTGAGCTTCATCGATTGACACGACTTGATCATTATCAGAAAAAGGAAAATAATTCATCTCTTCAATTGATTCTAAAACATTTTTCAAAAATTGATATTTTGGTTGATTTAATGACTTTGAATAAACATAAATATTCTCAAATCTCAACCCATTGGGGTGAGTGATCAAACTTAAAAGAGCATTAGTTTTTCCACAATTTGAAGGTCCACAGAAAACGGCTCGAATAGTGTTTGGTAAAAGTGCACCATGACGTTTCACATTTGACTGCGTCAAAGTCATTGAATCAAAATTGGTGACTGGTAGCCCATGTGCATGGACATCCATCTTGATGGAGACTGAATGAAAATTCTATAAATGGATTGTTTTATAGATTTATTCCCAGTCTCTTGTTGGACATGCTCGTGCACGGATCATCTGAGCACTCTGGAAAGGGGGTAGTGAACGGTTTAATCAATAAACTCCCATTCGAATTACATCTTCCAGGATATCAGTACTGTGGACCAGGCACAAAATTGGCTAAACGCTTAGCACGTGGTGATCCTGGAATTAATCCACTTGATTCTGCATGCAAGGAGCACGATATAGCGTACTCCAAGAATCGTGAGAATATTGGGACTCGAAACGTGGCAGATAAAGTATTAGCTGATCGTGCCTGGAGAAGAGTTTATGCTTCAGACTCTAGTGCTGGTGAAAAAGCTGCTGCCCTCCTTGTCACAGGTTTAATGAAGGCTAAATCAAAATTTGGAATGGGGATGAAACCCAAACGGAAAAAATTAAAGAAGAGAATGAAGAAGATCACTCTGCGGAAAGTAGTCCAAGCTGCCAAGGATGCAATGAAGCTCCATTCAGGTTCACGTGATGCAATCCAATCTGCATTGAACGGAGCTCGAGCAGCTGTTAAGCTGAATGGAGGGAAACAACAAATACTGATTCCACGGGTTCTTCCTGTTCCAGCTAAAATTGGTGGGATATTACCATTTCTAGTACCATTGTTTGCTGGTCTTAGTGCAGCTGGAGCTTTGGCTGGTGGTGCAGCTGGTATAGCTAAGGCTGTGAATGATGCCAGTGCTGCTAAGCGACAGCTTGGTGAAAATAAGAGACACAATGAAACCATGGAGGCGATAGCTCTCGGCAAAGGTCTCTTTATGAAACCTTATAAGAAGGGCATGGGTCTGTACTTGAAACCAAAAAACTTTTAGAGATGCTACCACGCAAGGCTTTAACCGATGGAGATTTGATGAAATATGCTAAAATCATGAAAATTCCACATTTCCGTGGAGTATTCATGCGCAATAACTTACCCATCAATGGACCCATGAAGAATGAATCGGCAATCATCAACTTGGATGATAAAAATGGACCTGGTACTCATTGGGTCGCATACAAAAAAATGGGGAACAATGTCATTTATTTTGACAGCTTTGGGAATTTACAGCCTCCCAAAGATCTCCACAATTACCTTGGAGTTGGTAGCATAAAATATAATTACGAGCGATATCAAGACTGGAACACATACAATTGTGGGCATTTATGTTTGAAATTCCTCTCTGGAGATTTTATATAAGGAGGGAGAAGTGAAAATTCTCTTCAGTTCTTCATCAGTCATCATGATTGACTCATTTACGTTGACGTTGTCAGGGGTTTCATCTGAATTGGAGGCACAATACTTTCCACCAATTGAACTGAATCCTGGGAAAAAATATGTTCTTGGATTAGTTGAATTTTTAACATTCAACTCAATTCCCAACATTGACTTTCGGAATAATAAATTCCACATTGCAGTGGAATCAAATGAGATTCCAGACAGTAATGAACTTCACGCTGCAGAAACATTGGTGGAGATTCCAACTGGAAGTTATGAAATAAAAGATATTTCTGACTATATTGAGGAGCGATTGGCTGAACAAAATATCACGATAAAAATTACAAGCAATAATAATACTTTGCGCAGTCAGATTAAATGTAGCAAAGATATTGATTTTCGACCTAGTGATTCGATTGGTCGCTTATTGGGGTTTACACCGAGAGTTCTAAAAGCTGATATAATGCATAAATCAGATCAACCGGTAGCCATTCTTAAAGTGAACGCCTTACGTGTCGAATGTAATATCACGACTGGAGCATATATAAACGGTGAAAAAGTGCACACAATACACGAATTTTTTCCAGTTGTACCTCCAGGATATAAAATTGTTGAGGTACCATCCCATGTGATTTATTTACCCATATCAGTGAATACAATCAACTACTTGCAGCTTCGCATAGTTGATCAGGACGGTGATATTGTAAATTTTCGTGGAGAGACTATAACTATTCGCTTACATATTAAATCCATTTCATAATGGGGATTGTCTATAATCGGAAAATTGGATCTTCATATAAGGAACAATCGTGTGCTGCTCATGTCAGTTCGCAAGCTGGCTCCAAGGTGTTAACATCCCAGAACGTGAAATTTCTAAAAAGTCTTGGCTTTAAAGTTAAAACATGGAAGAGAGCTGGTTAAATATTCAGTTGCCTGTGGCATTTGATGAGTCTATTTCTCACTATGAGATGCATGCTCATCATCCCTATGCATCTTCAACATATGACAACAGTGACGAAATACGAATCACCGTGCAGAATCAGGACCTTTGTATTCTGCCACATAAAAGTCATCTGCATTTAACAGGAAAACTGACCAAGAGTGACAATACTGCTGTTTCTGCTACAACAAAATTCGTTAACAATGCATTCTCTCACCTCTTTGAGGAAATACGTTATGAGATTAACGCTATTGAAGTGGATAAAGTAAAAAATGTGGGGGTGACTACACTAATGAAGAATCTCGTATCATTAACTCCCAATCAATCTCAAATGCTGGAAAATGCTGGATGGATAGATATTCCTGGAGCTACGAGTTTGATTGATGCTGCTGGGAACTTTGATGTATCTCTGCCATTGAGTATGCTGTTAGGATTTACAGAAGATTATAGAAAAATTATCATCAATGTGAAGCATGAATTAATATTGATACGATCTCGTACTGATAAAAATGCTACAATTCAAACCAGTGAAGAGACAATCAAAATTTCGCTGAGTAAAATTGAATGGCTGATACCCTACGTGACATTATCTGATAAAAAGAAAATTGATTTACTCAAGTTTCTTCAGAAAGATCCTGCTATTTCAATGAGTTTCCGATCATGGGAATTATATGAATATCCCATGCTTCCACAGACAACGAAACATGTGTGGACAGTGAAAACAGCCACCCAATTAGAGAAACCTCGATATATTATCTTGGGTTTTCAAACTGATCGAAAGAATAAGGAAAAGAAAAATGCTAGCTATTTCGATCATTGCAATATTGCTGATGTAAAACTATTTCTGAATTCACAATGTTATCCCTACGGGAATATGAATATTGACATAGATAGGAAGCACTATGCGATCCTGTATGACATGTACGCGAATTTTCAGTCATCATATTACGAACAGTCTGCAAATCCACTGTTATCAAAAAGTACATTTTTGTCTTATGCACCTCTGATTGTCATAGATTGCTCTAGACAAAATGAGGCGTTAAAGTTTGGTCCAGTTGATGTTCGCTTGGAGTTTGAAGCGAGAGAAAGTTTTCCAGCAGAGACTACAGCATATTGTCTCATTTTGCACGATCGCATAGTAGAATATCATCCAATCAGTGGTGCGGTGAAAAAATTAGTTTAATGGTGGGGAGAAAATGATAAAAAGAGTAGCTGATTTGGAGAAGCATCAGTCATCATGGAGCTTTTGTTGGATGTGCAAGGATTCCAAGGAGTCTCTAATGAATTTATTGTGAAAGAACTGGCTTTCATATCGCTAGACAAATCAGTGGAAAAAGCGACTATAATATTTTTCCAACCTCCATGTGATCTAGACAAACTACCAGTGAAATATCGTAGTGCAAATAAATGGCTTGAAAGGAATTATCATGGAATGCCATGGAATTATGGCAATATTCCATATGATCAAGTGGAAAGTATATGTCAAGAAGGAATGAAAAAGGCTAGCAAAATTTATGTGAAAGGGCGTGAAAAGAAAGAGTGGTTGAGGAAGTTCTTCGCCAATGATTCTCTGCCTATCATCGTGGACTTGGATGAATTCTTTGATGACTGTCCATCAATTGCTAAATTTCAAGATATACCATCTTATACTTGCCCCTTCCATTGTAATACAAAAAATAAGACTTGTGCTGTTAAGAACGTTAGACTGCTAAACCATTGGATGTCAAAGAAAATAATACGATCAACAGATAGGTCCATAAGAATATTTTTTGAACTAGAGAATTTAGCTCTCATGGATGTTGAGGACATTGCACTTTTACCGAGGGCTTTCATAAGTACATTTGCTGCATCCAATGTCCATGAAGCGTGGGAAAAATTGACGGATGAAATGAAAGCAGATCGAGAAATTTTTCGTTGTAGACGATGCGTTATGCATTATAACATATGGAATGGAGATGTGGTTGATGGTATACCACCTATGATTAAGGATTGTGGATTGTGTAATATTTAAAACAAATTGTTTTTAAGATGAACCATTTATTCATATTTTGTGTATTACATTTTTTATAAAATAAACTTTTTCCATATCAATCATTGTTCGTACACATTTTTATTCACCAACGATTGACTGCATGAGCACATCCCTCCCATCCTTCATCTTCCTCAGAGAATTCCACCTGATTGAATCTTGTTCCAATGGATCTCATTGTAATCGAATGTTCCCCAGCTGCAATAACCTCTTGCATGGCCTCTAGCTGGTCCAGATTCTCCAAAAAGAATGTTGCCGATTTCTTTGGTAGAAAAGCGGCTTGAGCATTATCAAGCTCAACCTTTACTGCTGGTCCAATGCGAGTATTCACTTTACAGATTTTTGTGACAGTGAATGACTTTTTTTTGTCAAGATCGGCAATTTTGACAATTGGTAGATATTCATTGCAGAACTGGCTAGCAGCATTGATTTTTTTTAAATCCATATTTAATCAAGTGAGAGTTTCACGAGTTTAGCACAAAGTTGAAGTATTTCAATCTCGAGTCGAATGTCCTTGTTAGCTTCTTCAATTTTTTTTTGTAAAAGATTCCAACGTTCTTTCAATTCTTCTTTTTGTAGTGAGGAGGTGTTCCTCATTGCACGATTCGACTGACTGATGAGCTGAATGAAAACTGCACCCTCTTTATACTCATTCTCCCCTCCAGTTTCCTGAAGAACTAAATGATTACAATTTCTCCAAAATCTGGACTCTGTCAGAGAACATCTGTATGGTGTCACATTACATCAAGTATCTGGAATATGTTATCAAATATGATAACATTTTATCTAGTCAAAGATCTTTTAAGCTGTGAGAGACTCTTTGGAAATATAAACATAAACAGAACTTTGATATTTTCCACATGTAGAATAGATAAGAAAACATCTGCATGGTGTCAAGTTGCATTGAGTATGTGGAGAATGTTATCAGAAATGATAACATTTTCTCCACTTGAGCCCTTTTCAAGTGGTGGCACTCATAAAAAAATACGATGGATTAGATAAGAGGACACTTGCATGGTCTCAAGTTCCATGGAGGATTTGGGGGATGGTATCGAAGATTATAACATTCCCACACTTAAACATATTTCAAGTGTACTCATTAAAAAAAGCCTAAACACCACTTTGATACTTTTCCCATATAGAATAGATAAGAGAACATCTGCATGGTGTCAAATTGCATTGAGTGTCTGGAGAATGTTATCAGAAATGATAACATTTTCTCCACTTGAGCCCTTTTCAAGTGGTGACACTCATAGAAAAAAATAAACATAAACATAGTTTTGATATGGTCCATGGGCCACCTAAAGGACACCTGCTGCCTCTTAAGATAAGTATGTCTTAACGTAATCAGGAGTGCTTCTCTATGGACTCGGCCGATCAATCAATTATCAATTGATAAAGTCATCAATCGATTCATTCATTCAGCTAATTATTTAATCTAGCGAGATGAAAGATTAATTAATTATCCCTATCCTACATTAATTTTCATACAGGTAAGTACCGCACCTGAGCATGTGGAAGGGTTGAATGGGATTCATCACATGCTCATTGTTATAGGAATAAATTCTGTGTTGTACACCTGTCGAACCGCGAATCAAAACCGCGAATCCGCGAATTAAAACCGCGAATTAAACCACCCACCCACTCGGACTAGACCCCTACAGGACTACGATCCAGAAGCCTCAAAAAAAAGTGACGGCAAATCCCCACAGCCTATCTACTGTCCTCTCTGCTTACTCGGCGCAAGGAATAGTACAAACGCTTGGGCTTGTCACCCTCGTGTATGGGGAAAACGCTCGGGCTTATCACCGTTGCGTGAAGAGTCTCCTGCCGTTGCCAGCAATCGACTGGCTCTCGGTCTGCTTAGGGCGCTCGTGTCTCCCCCACTCCTCGGCTTTTAGCCAATTGCAGAACGCGTTTGTTATTTTGGGTTCTTTTGCCCCGTTACAATATATATATATATATATATATATATATATATATTCAAAGTTTTGAAACAAGTTCATTCTAAAACTGGAGTCTGCAGTAGGGCAATAAGTATTATGAATTCCTCTGTCAATGATATCTTTGAAAGATTTTGCTGCTGTGGCTTCCAGACTGTTGTTCCTCTGCTCTCTTTCCTAGAGAGCTGGTCAAGCATGTGGTTAGTGAAGGTATCAAGGCATCTAAGACAAGTACACCAGATGAGCCGAAAATGAGGGAAACACTATGTATAAAAAAATGCAACCCACATATCCCAACGATAGTTCTAATACATTAATTACCAACATAACAGCACCAGATACAATTGTTGCTCTGTATTTTTAGATGATTAACTGAATTAATTGTTTTCAGATTCTCTAAATTGTATATAATATAATATTCTAGACATTTTTTCATCTATATCTTGGTGAAATTTGGCTTACTACTTATGGATAAAGAAGATTTTTACTTAGAAGTGACAATCCATGACAATTAAAACGCTAACAATGTCATTTTTTTTTGTTCCCTCTAACAATTAATTGATTAATGATTAGTGATAATTTGAGATAATGAACAACATCAGCATACAATTTCCACAGTTTACCAAGATTTTCTATACTTCTCATAAAAATGTCTAACATAATGATTGATAATACTATGAAATAAAACTCTCAATAAAAAAATCACTATCTGTTCATGATTTTTTAAAAATATAATTCTCTTCAAAACTTTTCATTTTTTCATTTGATATAAAATTACTTTCATGATTTCTGTAAAATATAATTTGAAAAAAAATTCCAATTTCAGTGAATATAAACTCACTATTTTTTTATAATTTTCTTTGAAAATGTTTCATTTTTCCTATAAATAACCAGTTCTTCTTCTTCCTAGGAAAACTGAAAAGCAGTTCTCAATATGTTTCAATCTGTACAGTCAAAGAGAAAGTTAAATTTTTATATAAAATCGTTAATAACAATTCATACAAGATGAAATTCTCAAATTCGATGGTCAAGAATGTAATGAGAAATAGGATAAGTCCTAGGAAAAATCAATTGAAAGCTACATCTCATTAACATTAATTTTGATTCATGAAATCATTGATAAATTTATGATTTAGAAGTCACTACTAACTTTCATCGAATTTCTTCTTCCTATCGATAACTTTACAATCACCGAATAATCGCATTTTTTTATTCTATTATTTAACTAACGATTGATTGAATAATAGACCATGAAGTTTTGAAGATGACTCGATATAAACAATATGATTGCAAGTTGCGTCAATGTTCTTATGTTCACCCTAATAACTAACGTATGCTATTTTAACTTCATCTGAATCTTTTTTGAGTAAATTATAACAAATACATTGTTACAGAAGTGACAATCTATAACAATGAAAACGCTAACAATGTAATTTTTTTTGTTCCCTCCAACAAATTGAATATTACTCTACTCGTATTGAACAATTAATTGATTCATTAATAGTGATAATTTGAGATAGTGAACATCTTCAGCATACAATTTCCACAGTTTACCAAGATTTTCTATACTTTTCATAAAAATGTCTAGCATAGTAATTGATAATACTATGAAATAAAACTCTCAACAAGAAAATCACTATCTTTTCAGAAATTTTTTAAAATATAATTCTCTTCAAAACTTTTCATTTTTTTATTTGATATAAAATTACTTTCATGATTTCTGTAAAATATAATTTGAAAAAAAATTCAAATTTCAGTGAATATAAACTCACTATTTTTTTATAATTTTCTTTGAAAATGGTCCATTTTTTCAGTTGATAGGAATTTTTTTTTTCCCTATAGATAAGCAGTACTTCTTCTTCCTAGGAAAACTGAAGAGCAGTTCTCAATATGTTTCTATCTATATAGTCAACGAGAAAGTTAAATTTTTATATAAAATCGTTAATAACAATTCATACAAGATAAAATTCTCAGATTTGATGGTGAAGGATGTAATGAGAAATAAGATAAGTCCTAGAAAGAATAAAATTGAAAGCTACATCTCGCTAACATTAATTTTTGATTTATGAAATCATTGATAAATTTATGATTTAGAAGTCAGTAATAAAATTCTCAAATTTGATGGTAAAGAATGTAATGAGAAATAAGACAAGTCCTAGAAAAAATCAGTTGAAAGCTACATCTCATTAACATTAATTTTGATTTATGAAATCATTGATAAATTTATGATTTAGAAGTCACTACTAGCTAACTTTCATCAAATTTCTTCTTCCTATCGATAACTTTATCATTAACGAATAATCGTATTTTTTTATTCTATTATTTAACTAACAATTGATCAAATAATAGACCATAAAGTTTTGAAGATGACTCGATACAAACAATGTCATTGCAAGTTGCGTTGATGTTCTTATGTTTACCCTAATAACTAACGTATGCTCCCAGGAAAAAATGTTCAGATCTGATCAGATCAAATTAGATCTGAGCAGATCTAATTAGATCTGAGCAGATCTAATTAGATCTGAGCAGATCTAATTAGATCTGAGCAGATCTCATTAGATCGGAGCAGATCTAATTAGATCTGAGTTCCTCAGCTCTAATCAGATCCAATTGGATCTGCAAAAAATCCGGAATGACAATTTTTTATTTTTAGAGAAACTGAAAAATAAATAAAAATCTGAATTCTTCGCTAAACAAATGAATCACAATTGGAGTTTTTGAAGAAAAAAAATCAAAAAAAAAAATGCGCTTCAGCGGGATCTAACCCGGGACCCTAGCATTACTAGCAGTGTTGCCAGACTATGTTTCTCTGAAAACGGTAGTGCCACCTAAATAAAACGGTAGGCTCAGGAAAAAAAAACGGTACATTTACAAAATTCAAATTTGAATCATTCGAAATGAATACTTTTATTTAATACAAGTAACACGTCGCCAACAGTCAATAAAATATTAGTCTTTTTTTTTTTTATCAAATATCAGTCTTTCATATAGTTTTCTTTAAATATTCAATAACATTAAGTATTTACTCTTTGACTTGTCTGTTGCACTTTGAATAATCACATACAATGTTAGAATTGTCATTCTACAATTCATTCTCCTTATTTCTATAAATATCTGAAGTGAATCGATTTCGCATCGAATTGGTTACACTCATATTGAAGCAAGAACTATCACGTAACAATTGCTTTGTGTACAACAAAGCGCTCAGTCACTCGTCTCCTAATTTAGATCTTTTATTGGTTTTAATATCATTAATTGCAGAGAATTTTCGTTCTACATTTGCAGACGAATGAGGAAGACTAAGTAGACTGAAAACAAATTTTGTTAATAGTGGAAACATTCGCTGGCCATCAGGATGATGATTTTATTTTTTTAAATATAACGCTGCAATGTTTACATCTTTGAACGATGTGAATACCATTGAGTATTGAGTGATTTACTAGACTATTACCTTAACCTTTAAGCTATCACACGATTTCTTGATTCCATTTGAAATTTAAATCGTCATAATTGAAGAAAATCAGGAATATTAGAGGAAATAACTCCGAAGGAAAGTCAGGACTGCCCAAATGGAAGGCAGAATCATCCGCGGAAATAAATATAAAATTCCATGATAATGAAATGAGCACAGATCTGACACATTGTGGATTTTTTTAAACAGATAAATTTTCATTGAATAAACATTTCAAAAAAAGTCGTTTTTATAGTTCTATGAATTTCCTACATGTGCATATTTTTCATTTTTTTAAAATAATGTATCTGTTGAAGAAATTCGAAAAAACTAGGAATTGTCAAATAACTGCTATTTGTTATTAAATTCTACCTTATAAAGTTTTCATCCATCGCCTGATGCATCATAATGTGAATTGGATTGGATTTGATCATATCTGACTAGATCTGATTGGACCAAACTAAATCTGATTAGATCTGATTAGATCTGGTTAGATCTGATGAACCGATATAAATGGACGTGATTAGATCTAGTTAGATCTAATCAGATCTGGTTAGATCCAGTCAGATCCATTCAGATCTGATCAAATCCAAACAGATCTGATCAGGCATTGATCTGATTAGATCTGATCAAATCTAGTTAGATCTAATCAGATCTAGTTAGATCTAATCAGATCTATTCATATCAAATTTTTCAATTTAATCAGATCTAAACATTCCTTCCCGGGCTATTTTAATTTCATCTGAATCTTTTTTGAGTAAATTATGACAAATAAATTGTTACAGAAGTGATAATCTTTAACAATTTAACATTAACAATATCATTTTTCTTTGTTTGTTCCCTCCAACAAATTAAATCTCACTCTAGTCGTATCGAAAAATGAATTGATTAATTAATAGTGATAATTTGAGATCATGAACATTATCAATATACAATTTCCACAGTTCACCAAGATCTTCTATGCCTTTGATGAAAACATCTAACATAATGATGGTTGTGAGGTTATGTGGTAAGTTAGGTTAGTTCTAGGGATATTGATGAATGAAATAAATCCCCCTCAACAAAGAAAATCACTATTTTTAAATCATTTTCTTTAAAAAATCCCATTTTTCAGTACATATAAAATCACTATGGCAGGCCAAAAATTGAACTTGGGTTGGCTGTGCAAATAATAGATGAGTGGGCACAAAAATTAAGTGGCCAATCAAAGATTCAAAAAATATTACGCAAAAGAATGGAAATAAAATCCAATGACAGGGAAAAATATAAAGGAGGCAGGGAGAAATTTTCAATTCAACTTATCTATCTATAATTGAAGCAGTAAAGATGAAAAGATAGGCCTTTCTACGTAAGAAAATAGCTTTGTTTTTCCACTATTGGTAAAAATGCACATGGCGCGCCCGGTTTTTTTCAAATAGAATTCTGTATAGTTATCGTTCTATAGAACGACTTAACTTTATAAAAGCTAGGTCAGTCGCCTCATAATCATCTTGATTTTCAGATGAGGAAATGTTTATCACTTCAAGATTCTCATAAATCTATGAACTCTCTATGAATCAAATACCAATTTAAACAACAACTGGTTGAGGTTTTATTCATTTCTTTTTAACTCTTCAGCTACTTCTTCTATTTCATATTAATAAGTGCGTGATACTCTGAAACAAATGCTTTTCCTCATAAATGTTCGTTGAAAATGATGCGTAATTATCATCAACTTCATTATGTTACGGAGTGATTTGATCTATTTGAAAAAAACTGGGCGCGCCATGTGCATTTTTACCAATAGTGGAAAAACAAAGCTATTTTCTTACGTAGAAAGGCCTATCTTTTCATCTTTACTGCTTCAATTATAGATAGATAAGTTGAATTGAAAATTTCTCCCTTCCTCCTTTATATTTTTCCCTGTCATTGGATTTTATTTCCATTCTTTTGCGTAATATTTTTTGAATCTTTGATTGGCCACTTAATTTTTGTGCCCACTCATCTATTATTTGCACAGCCAACCCAAGTTCAATTTTTGGCCTGCCAAACAACACGTTTTAAACGTGCACATGGCGCGGTTTTTTTATTTTTAATAATTTGTTGGTCCATATTTCATTTCTTTTGCGTCATTTTTGATATTGTCATTCATACAATATCGTGAAAAACTAGATATTCGGACGCAGGACTTATGGAATCTCGTGATATTTTTTCTCATATTCTAAATGTCTTGAGATAGAATCTCAACCGTTGAGAACTCGCGCTAAGAGTTCATGAATATCAAATACTAGACTGAAAATATTAAATTGAAACTTTTTGAATACTTTTTGAATAATATTGCGGATCGGAAAGGACCTTTTTTCTGTGGTATAGATTTTTTTTGTATGAAAAAATAATTTTTTGTGGATCTGATCCCGAAAAGTGGCGCGCTCCTCACTACGCGACTGGAATCGTAGTGAAAATTCGTCCGACCGTGTTGCCATGTCATTTGATTTGCGTGTATTAAAATGGCTGGTACTTCGAGTCGTTAATGGTTATTGGCAACGTCGCACTTTACTGAATACGTGCGGTGCTGCGCTCATCACGCGACGAAAATCATCAATCTCAAGGATGCGAGTTCACAAGTTTTAAAAATTTTTGAAAACAAAGAATTTGACTTCAAATTTTAGCTATTTTTTTTGTTTCTTCCGGATGAGATTCCATTAAGCTTAAGGTTAACAAACGTGAGAATTTCCGATTTGAATTTTTTCTTTGCAAATCACTCGAAATGATGTAGAGAGTCTGAAAATGATATTTGGAAAAAATGTCCGTATGTAGGTATGTAGGTCTGTGTGGATTCTTTTTTAACTTAGAAAAGGTACAGCTTCAACCTGAAAATCTTATGTTTTTACAGTATATTTGTCTTGATGAATGCTTTCTTTTGAGACCTTGTCGCTTGGAACTCATTCAGTACTCTTGGAGATATGATGAATTTCAGATTTTTTCAAAAAAATCAATTTGTTAAAAATTCCTCGACCGATTTCGTTCAGATGAATTTATAACATCTGATATCATATTCTGTAACTGCATAATTTCAAAAAGGTGTCAGTGAAAGGCTCCAGGAAGAACTGTTCCATCTCGCTAAGTTTCCAATTTATCCTGAGAATAGTGAAAATTCGAAGGAATGGGTGAAATTATTGCAAAGAGAGAGAGAGAGAACATTACGTGTGATGCTTTGGCGGAAAACTACACAGTTTTTGGAGGATCAATTTCATGTGACAGATTAGAACGCTGTTATTGGGTATTATAGAATTATTATCATTTAGTGAAAAAAGAATGAAATTAAAAAAATAATCGAAAATTTATAAAATAATGTAGAAATGAAATTTTCTCAGAAATTTCGAACATCTGTATCACCTCATTTCAATTGAATTCTCAATAATGAATTAATGAAATAATGAGGAATGTCCCATTAAAATATGAAGTGATTTCGGAGCGAAGTTTTCAAACAATTTTTGAAGTTCCAAACTTTGTACGGAGAGATATGGGAAGCCGATAGGATTAGCATGATATCTGCTTTACCGGGCGAGCGGTATAGAAAATTCCGTACTTTTTCCTGTTCCCGTGTAAAATTTATAATTTCAAATATTTCTCTCTCGAAAACCAAACTACAAAATACTTTGAATTTTGGCACGATAATCAAACAATTGACTGAAAATTTTCAGAGAATTTCTCATTTTTAATTATCAGTATTATTGGACCTTCAAAAACCTCGGAATCTTTTTTTTCATGATTCGATCTGTGGTCAATTGTATTCTTTTTTTTCTTGAATCACTCAATCATTCCGATATGAGCTGTAATTTTTTTCCATAAATTTCTCTCATTAATTCCTATTTTTTTATATCAATTAATAATTTTTTTTCGTTTGAGAAACTGCCTAACACGGTTTATATTACTTCGAACCTTTTGAGGTTAGGGCTCACTGTTTTTATTATTTTGACGAGTATACATTTATAATCAGTGCCACCAACGTTTAAAAAAAATGTCTCACCGATTTATTTAAGCCAGCCAAATGCAGCCAACGTTAGAACGAAATGTCTCACCCGACTTTCATTTTAGCCAAAAACGTCGGGATGGGGCGTGACTTACATGAAAATATTTTTTTTTAAACAATAGGATCGTTTTTTTTCAGACTTGAAGTCTCATTTTTCACTCAAATACTGCATGTAACATCCAATATTTTTCGTGACAAAGGAAAGGGCTTAATTAAAAAAATTAAAGAAAATCCTCCAATCGGAAATGTATAGTTAGCGCTGTGCACGTTTAAAACGTACACATGGCACAAAACACTATCGCGTTTTCTGATTCTTTATGATTTCTATAGAATATAATTTTCTTCAAAACTGTATATTTTTTTTTCATTTGATAAAAAAATCACTTTTGTTATAATTTCTCAAAAAAATATAATTTTTTTAGAACACTTCCATTTTCAGTCGATAAAAAAAAATATTTTATATGAATGTATGAAGATCCATATATATATATTATCTGAAATTAAAAAAAGGAAATTATTTTCAAAAATGTAGAATAGAGAGAATTTTTTTAGTTTTTAGAAATAGGGTAATATGAACAATAGGCACACGTTAAAAAATTCTGATGGCGGCCGCCATCACAAATTTCCCGGTTTCTATGAAGTTCTTTCCCATGGCAATTTTTCTATGGCGATTCTATCCAAGGCATATTTTTGCACGGCATTTCTTCCCATGATGATTCTTTTCATTTTTTCCCATGGCTTTTTTTTCATAGCTTTCTTTCCCATGGGCTTTTTTCCTATGGCATTTGCTTTCCATAGTGACTTTTTCCATAGTGATCCTTTCCATGGCGTTTCTCTCCATTGCATTTTCTCCATGGCAGAATTCGTCAATGCAAAATTTGCTATGGAGAAATTTGCTATAGCCATAAATTCATGAAAGGCATGAAAAATTTATGGAAAAGTCATGAAAAGAATCATCATGCAAAAAATTGCCATGGAAAGAATCGTCATGAAAAATCGCCATGGGAACGAACTCCATGGAAAGCGGCAAATTTGTGATTGCGGCTGCCATGGCGGATGCCATGGCCGGCGCCATGACCATCACCATGGCCCGCGCCATGGCGGCCGCCATCAGAATTTTTCTACGTGCAGACATTCACCAAAAAAGATTAACGGTGCATAAATCTTGAAAAAACAATTTTCACCTTTTTTCTCTCAAAACCCATTTTGGATAGGGAATGTTAGTTTTTCCCAAAAATAACAACGCCCCTCTCTCTTGCACACAGCAATGACTCCCTCCAGCTCAGTCCTAGCTGGTGCCCCATTCATGCGATGATGCATTGCATGATTAAAAATCAATCTGATGGAGTGAATGGGCACCCTCTCAACCCACTCTCTGGGCACGAGCAAATCTTCATCAATCCTGACATACCCTGGACGATCCATCTCCCTGTTCAAAAAATTGCAAATTGTTCAAAACACTTATTCATTGTTGTAGAGTTTTTGTAAAAAATATACTCACACGAAACTTTTGAAAAAAATCAACACTTCTTTCACTCGATCTTCACAGAGGACCATTTGTTGGGGGACTAAGAAGATGATGCGATTGAGCATCATACATAATGCCAAATGTTTATATTGATGAAAAAACCGCGCGATATCAAAAATGAAATTTGATGCTTCTCCATCTCCAAAACTTGTGCGCATTAAGCAGCACAACGAATACCGCTCATTCCATCATCTTCCCCATAATGGGAATTTTTCGAAAATTTGGACCATATAAAGTTATTTTATCGACTGAGGTCGATGAAACAGAATTTTTCAAATATAAAAATCGGGGGATTTCCCCTGGACCATTTGTTTGAGTCCGCGTTCCCCAATCTGATCGTTCAAATACCATAAACATTTCAAATTATCCCCACTAGGTGGCGTTGTCATCAAGACCACTAGGTGGCGCGGTGGTCAAATTCACTAGGTGGCGCCACCTTCGCGTGACGTCACATCCGTTTTAAGCGAAATTTGAATTTCCCGCCATCTTTATGACGTCATTTCCGGAACCTGTATTTAGAACCCCCACAGCTATACTACTCATTTGCCAAGGATCTCGGCCTTATCAATAAAATTTGCGAAGCTTCAGCCCTCTGCAAATTTTTATATGAACCTAAATTGCGGTTCCACAATATACGTGTATATTGATGTCGAATCAAAAGAGAGGTCTTTCAAAATTGAATTGAATGAATTGTTGTTTCACGGGGCGAGAACTTATCGTTAATTTATGCCCCTTCATCGCTTTCGAGTTATTGCAGTTAAAAAAAGAGGGTGCGTGGAATCCACGCGCGACAGAAGTGAAACTTCCTACTTATGAAAATTCATCGAATTTTTTTCTTGAACAAGCGATAATAATTGACAATAGTAAGAATATAGGTATGATCTTGAATGAAGACAGCCTAATCACTTCCGCACATTAAGCGATGCATTTAACAGAGATATATTTCGAAAATCCGAATACCTGCATCTAGTATATTTTCGTTATAGTATAGGTCGTTCGTTCACTAGCAAATTATTTCTTCCATGATCATGATGGATGCAGAAAAATTTATTTCTTAAAGTCATAATTTTTCATGAATATCTTGGAAATTGATCGAGAGAAAACGATTTTTTTTCCAATTCCTTTTGGTAGCTCTCGAAATTTTCTTAAAAAAAGCATTCGTGCAAAATCGTCTTATCTTGCTTAGACTCCGAAATATTCAAAAAAATTGATGAGAAAATGAAATCAGCTTGTTTGAAAACTTTATATTTTTTTGCCATCCACTTTTTCTATAAATATCTCGGAAACTGAGCGAGATAATGAACGTTTCCTATCGACCTTTTTTGTAAGGAATTTTAAAAACTATAAAAAGTGCTCCAACCAGAATTGCATTATCTCATTTAGTTTCCGGGATATTCACCAAAATTCCGTGACAAAAAAGAGACTTTGAGATGAAGTCTCTGTTTCAATGGTATCTTTGAAGAATATTCTGAAATCTAATGGAGATACGCCCATTTTCCTTCATCGATTTCTAGTTTTAGAAACTTTCTACCAAGAAGGATTAGGGCAAACTCACGCTATTTCGCTTAATTTTAGGATATTCAGAAACAATCCTACTAGCAAAAATAGACTCATAGATGTAAATTTCTTCCAATAGTTTTTCAAAGAATCTCTCGAAAACTACGGGGGATAGAGAGATTCTGCTTCAGTTAATTTGGATAGTTCTCAAAATTTACTACAAAAAAAATTGTGGTGGAATCATCCAATTTCGCTCAGTTTCCGAGACATTTATGAAAAAAAATAACAAGACATTCACTAATTCCAGAAAAAAATGACTCTTTATTCTGATGACTTTCTGAGAATATCTAGGAAACTAAACGAGGTAGAGCGATTTCCACCTGATCTCTCGTTGTGGCTCTTGAAATTTTCAACAACAATAAGTTCAGAGCAAAATCGGTTAATTCCCTCAATTTCCGAGTATTCTCAAAAACTAGTGACAAGAAAAAATCCGAAAGACAGAAAAACTAGAATTTTTTCTATCAATAGTTTTTTGCACATATCTCGAGAACTAGGCCGAATGAAAAAATTCACGTATAGATTTTTCTGTAGAGAATTTCAAAATCTACACAAAAGTATTGAGGGAGAAATGCTCCATTCACGTAATTTGCGGGATATTCTTATAAACTATTCACAAAGAAAATCTATTCCTCCTGTTTATTGGATTTTTTTGTCAACAGTTTCTTGAGAATATCGGAATAAACGAGATCGAGCAATTTTACACTGATGCCTTCTTGAAGAAAACTTATAAAGCTACAAAATAGGAATCAAGCACATTCACTCTATCTCGCTTAGTTTTCGAGATATTCCCAAGAAAACTATTGTTAGACCCGTTTAGTCATAAGGAAATTGAGTAGGTTCGATCTATAGAGATCTCCTCTACAGTGGATAAAATACTTTAACTCGGAGAATTGATAAAAATGAATTATTATCTTTATTATCAAAATGTTTCCATTTTGAGTAAAGTAATTACAGGTTTAATGAATACGAAATTATTGATTAACGTGAAATGATTTTGAAGAACTGACTCTCCGAATATCGGTGAGTCTGATATTTATATTAAATTATTGGTGTCACATTATTACACGATTGAGTGTGTAAAAATGCTGAGTTTCCATAATATGTGAAGTAAGTGCAACTTCTTCACAGATTATGCAAATGATTACAATTGAGAAATATTCAACGAAGCTAAATATTTCTCCTTTTAATAAGTACCAACTTGTTTCTCGCGTCACGAACGAGTGAAAGGTTTTGAGGGGAATGTGGTAGTGGAGTAGTGGGGGAAAAGTAGAAGCAAGAAAGAGGAGAGTGCGTTGGTGGGGATGCCACTCTAGCATATGCTTTAGCGGCGGAAAGGGAGTACGGCAGAGGGGGGGGGGGGGGGGGGGGATAGGATCTTCGCGTAGAGTGCTACATACATACTGTTTTTTCATTTTGTGATTTTTTTTCAATACACGAAGACGATAATATCGGAATTTTCTAAAAAGATTTTCATAAAAATTACCATGCTCCACATCATAATCTTCGCTTTTCATTTCTGAATAAAATTGCCATTTCACACTTGGCTTTCGATTGAAATATCTCGAAAACTACTCAAAATTTATCGAGACATGTTGTAGATGAAATTTAGAGGGAAGATTAACGAATAAAATAAGCAAAACTCCGTTTTTCCATGACTCGTAGTTATCAAGATATCAATTTTCTAATTAAAAATTCAGGAAGGACGTCCGAGCGCTCATTTGTTTACTATCGGGCCTCGTCCATTGTTTCTGAACTATTTACTAAAAAATTGATATCTCGGAAACTACTGGTCGTAGAAAAACGGCGTTTCGCTTATTCTCTTCGTCAGTCTTCCCTTCGGATTTCATTCACAGCATGTCTCGATAAATGTTGCATAGTTTTCGAAATATTTCAATCCAAAGTACCCGACTATGCCCCTTCGTCTATCATATTATGAGGCTAGCATGCGAAAAATATGGAAGTAAACGTTTTCTTCGAATATCCCGGAATTTCAGCAAGATAGAGCAAGCTTGCACGAATCCTCCTTCATAGAGTTTTGAGAGCTACAAGAAAGGATTGAAGCAAAACCGCTCCATCTCGATCAATTTCCTGTGTATTGACGAATAACTGATTTAAAAAAATGTATTTTCTCAATACTTCATATTCGTGAAAAAATGATAATTTGTTAGTGAACAGATAACCGAAATACTATTGGCAGATACTCAAATTCTCAAAGTGTTGTGTTGACACAGCTAAATGACACAGCTGAATGTGCTGAGCTGTGCTTTTTGCCGTTTCCCTTCGAGATTACCCGTATCCTCACATTTCTCAATTATCATCACTTGTTCATTTGAGAAAATCCTAATAATTCATCGCTATCTATACACAATAAGCAAGAAGTTTCACTTCTGTCACGTGGGTTCCACGCACCCTCTTTTTTTTTAAGAGAGAAAATATTTAAGAAAAAGTTCCACAAAACACCCCTTTTCATTAGTCATACTTTCCACAAATAAATATCGTCAAAACTTGTCAACAATTCCCCCACCATTTGAATGCGAATATTCTGATCCTATGCGAAATATACTTTCATAAGCAGTTGCATCATCGCGGTGAATACGTCATTTGTTTAAATTTCACGTCACTTCGCAGCTACATAAGGTTCTTCAAACGGTAAGTATCTATTTTCATTTCTTCATAGCAATTGTGTTTTAATAAAATAAGTTTTTTTCGTCGATCTTCATAATCCAAATTTCTATTGAAGTTAAGGCAAATAATTTTTTTAATATAGAAAATAATGTTTCAAAAACAGGAGATTAGGAGAAGGGCGGGGGGATAGGCACACAACATAGCATGCTCCGTGCTAGTGTTGTGGCCGATAGGGGAGACGGCAGGGGAAAGGTAAAAATAACGCAGCAGTAAATTCAATGAGTCAATCTTCGTCAATAGTTTTTTGGAAATATCTCGGCAACTAAGTGAGGTAGAGTGAATGTGCTCGATTCCTATTTTGTAGCTCTATACCTTTCCTACAAGAAGACATCAGTGTGAAATTGCTCGATCTCGCTTAGATCCGATATTCTCAAGAAACTATTGACAAAAAAATCTAATGAACAGAAGGAGTAGAAGGAGTAGATTTAGAAGGAGTAGTAGAAGGAGTAGATTTTTTGTGTGAATAGTTTATGAGAATATCTCGTAGATTACGTGAAATGGGGCATTCTTACCCCAATCTTTTGGAGTAGCTTTTGGAATTCTCTACCTGAAAATTCACACGTAAATTTCTCTATTTTCCCTAGTTCTCGACATATGTTCAAAGAACTATTGATAGGAAAAATTTTACTTTTTCTGTCTCGTGGAATTGAGGGAATAAATCGATTTTACTCTGGACGATTGTTGTTGAAAATTTCAAGAGCCATAAAGAGAGATCAGGGAAAAATCGCTCTACCTCGTTTAGTTTCTTAGATATTCTCAGCAAGTCATCAGAATACTGAGTCATTTTTTTCTGGAATAAGTCGATTTTTTGTTACTTTCTCTTGATCAATATCTCGGAATCCAAGTGCAATTGGATAATTCCGTTGCAATTTTTCTTTGTCGAAAATTTTAAGAATTACGCATATCGATTAGAACGAAATCTCTCTATCCGGCGTAGTTTTCGAGAGATTCTTGGAAAGACTATTCAAAGAAGAATTACATCTATAAGTCTATTTTTTGTAGTACGACTGTTTATGAATATCCCGAAATTGAGCGAAATAGCGTGAGTTTGCCCTAATTCTTTTTTGTAGAAAATTTCTAAAGCTAGAAAACGATGAAGACAAATGAGCGTATCTCCATTAGATTTCGGAATATTTTTCAAAGATACCATTGAAACAGAGACTTCATCTAAAAGTCGCTTTTTTGTCACGGAATCTTGATGAATATCTCGGAAACTAAGCAAGATAGTGCAATTCTAGTTGGAGCTCTTTTTGTAGTTTTCGAAATGCCCTACAAAAAAAGTCAACGGGAAATTTCATTATCTCTCTCAGTGACCGAGTCATTTGAAAAAGAAAGCAGATGGCAAAATAAATATAAAGTTTTGAGACAAGCTGATTTTATTTTGTCATCAATTTTCTTTGAATATTTCGTAATCTAAGCAAGATAAGACGATTTTGTGCGAATGCTTTTTTGAAGAGAGATTCAAGCGGTACAAAAAGGGAATGCAAAAAAATCGTTCTATTTCGATCAATTTCCGAGATATTCATGAAGAATTATGACTTTGAGAAATAAATTTGTCTGAATCCGTCATAATCATGAAAAAAATAATTTGCTGGTGAACAAAAAACTAATATACTATCTGCAGGTATTCGAATTTTTAAAGTATAACTATGTCAATTGCATTGCTAAATGTGTGAAACTGTACATTAGGTTGTGTTCATTCGAGATCATACCTATATCCTTACTATTGTCAACTATTATCTTGTGACGTTGAAATTAAATTATTATTCCAACGCACTGATTTAAATTTTTATTGATTTATTTCTGTACTGTTCGGGCCAATTTCATTTATTAAAGATTATCAGAATCTTACCTGTTTAATTATTACTTTAATCAGAAGCAGAGAGTACTTCCCAGAGAGGGAGTAGAATTGTTCGGGCTTTATTGTTTTATTATTTGAAATAGGAAATGTTCGGGATATAATTATTCATGGGATTTACTGTTCGGGCATACGTTGAAAATAAGATACTATTTGAGACGATTCGAGATGTTTAATTTGGACAAGATTTATTTAATGAAAATCTGTATTCAAGAAACTTTTGACGCACCCGGTACCTTTGTACACCGAGTGTACCGGGCGTTGGGATATGCTGCGTCCAGCGATATCCCCACTCACTCGCTCTGTCTCTCTCACACTTGCACACAATCCTATCCGTATATTACAATATTGTCTTTACTTGCAAAATAAATATTATTTCCGGGGAAAATCAGTTTCAATACTTTCCGATAATTATTCTCGATTTTCCCGTGCTTGCAACTTATTTGTCCGGGCAATAATTATTGCAATATTCGTGTTTTTTCGATCATTCACCACGTGGCGATACTCAAGTGGCCAAGATGGCGTCACCGGAGAAGCCGGGGACGTCGCAATTGCAACAATTATTTAACTATGATTGATGGGCGCACTTGATACTCGTAATTTAATAAACCGACTGTCAATAACCAACTTATTGCAACAACAATACTTTCGGGCTCATTTACTCTATTTACTTCCCGCAATCGCTACGGGGAAACACGTGTTTTGCCTATCTTAAATTCGCACACACACCTGTCACTTTATGCAACAATTAAAGTGTACTCACGCACAATATTACGCTCGAGAGCTGCTCTAGATTTACTGCTCACTTGTGTAGTATTTTTCTGGTCAATACGGGTCCTCTATTTCAGTTCAATTATCTCAATTTATAATAATAAAATTAGATAAATTAAGAAGTGAACCAAAACGTGTGAAGACCAAGACCAGAGTGTAGTTGTCCGGGGTCAGGGAGCCAACCACAACTTCCTTCTTCTGGATTCATAGATTTTGGCCAATCCAGATAGAGAATTCCCCGTCAGTAGTTGCTCATTGGCTCGACGTGTAGTCAATATTGATTCAGGCGCTCGGTGGCACTAATCGATACCTCAGGCCCAGTTATCCAGTCGATAACTGG
Source organism: Aleiodes leptofemur (assembly GCA_963942555.1). Lineage (NCBI taxonomy): Eukaryota > Metazoa > Arthropoda > Insecta > Hymenoptera > Braconidae > Aleiodes > Aleiodes leptofemur. Next base: position 6,505,949 of record OZ012614.1, read on the forward strand.
GTCAATATCACGACTGACGGTAATTGTCGTTTTGGCCTTGAATTTTGTTATTCCGGGAGCAATGACATTAGGTGCTGTCCTCTAGTCTTTTGGCGGTCTTTTCCCCGTATTTGAATTAGCTTGTAGCTCTGGATGACTTCTCCGGGACTTTCGGACATTACTCTGGCCCTGGCACTTTTGAGGCACTGCTGCTCTCCTCCGTTGTCCTCCGGGTGATAACTCCTCTTCAGCACTCCGGGCGTAATATCGTCTCAATCAGTCATCATAAATTCTATTCATACATGACATTCAGTCTTTTAGTTTAGAGTAGGGAGGGCCAGGAAAGTACCCTCATTTTAACTAACCAATTTAATTGACGGGCATTTATTCCCGTCACAATCTTTTGTTCTATAAAAAATCCGTGGAATTGTCATGAGTAAGAAGTTTCACTTCTGCCGCGCGTGGATTCCACGCACTCTCTTTTTTTTCAGTTTTTTATATCTTTTTGCAATATTTTTCGTTGGTCTCATTTTTATCTCTTCTATCTCTGTTTCGTCTGATGCGTCTCTTTTTTTCGTATTTCGCACCTCTTTTTTTTATTTCTCGTCTCTAATCTCTTAATTTTTTCTTTTTTTTTTGTTGCGAAATCGAGACGAAAAAAGAAAGAAAGAGGAGCTTCCGAAAATTTGTTTCGGACGCGGGTGCTAAGCAAAATATTCAAGTTGGAAGAAAAATCGTAGGGCATTTTCTGTAGAATTTCAAATCTCTATGGAGAACCTTTTAGCCCTTTTCCTCTCCCTCGAAGTTCACATTGAGTATAAAATTAGGATTCTACGATTTTGAACTTGAATACTTTGCTCAGAATGCGAGTGGAAAGCAAATTTTTGAATTATCCCCTCCCTTTTTTTCTCGATTCCGTTAAAGAAAAAATACTGAAAAATGAAAAGAAAGAAAAGAGAGACGCGAAAAACCAGAAGGGAAGATTGAAAATGCAAAAAAAAGAGACGGAGGAGACAACAAGAAAATTGAAAAGACAAAAATGGACTACAAAAAAATACAGAAAAAAGATTTGAAAAATAAAAAAAAGAATAATGTCTTTAACTCATTTTTTCGTATCTCCTTTGCATATTTTTTCTGGCTCTTATTTTCGTTTTCTTTGTCTTTTCTGCCTCTTTTTCTCGTATTTTTGGTCGTTCAATCTTGCCTCCCTTGCCTCTTTTGTACATTTCTCAATTTCTTTTTGCTTCAACGTCTTTTTTAATGTTTTAATTTTTTCTTCTTGCATTTATATACCATATTACGTTACAAGTCGTGGGAGGGCTATTTTGACGATTGTGAGGTTTTGCCTCATGATGTCATCACAATCGTCAAAAATGCCATCCCCGATATCTAACGTTTATAGCTGTCAGGTGCTTCGCGCTCGGAAAAACTTTATTTCCACATAAAATCAAGTAAATGTCTAATTTTTTCGCCTAGCCTCCTGATTGTTTTAGTATCACTTTCTACATTGGAGAATCATTTGCCTTATTGAATTAAGATCTAGTGACAACCATCGTTACTTATTTTCAGATATTTTCTGGAGATATCAGAAATTTTCTGAATTTTTATCACATTGGATCATCAGCAGCTTCGATCAACGTAGAATTCGAATTGTTCGGGAGAGTATCAGTGTGTCTCACCAAGTACATAATGTGACTTTTGGAGTCATCATGAATGCCATACGGTGCCTCGTTCATGCTTATCTTTGATTGTACCTTTTTTTCCCCCATAAAGAACAAAAAAATGGCCTTCACTCCTAGATCCCTCGCTAGAGCTTTAGATCAACTGTTTCTAAACCTCACTTTTGTTCAAATGACGGAGCATCAACAAGTTAAATCGAACAGAAAAAAAACCAGTATCTGGCACAGTGTGGTGCGAGAAATTCTTGGCTCAGATATAGATCCTCGCATTATTGTAAAATATACCCGTAGATGCTATGACTTATTCAAGAAAGATACAGATAGTATTAGGAGTATAGTTCAAGAGCTGAGGCAGCCACCATATAATGATAATCCGAATCCAGCTGAGCCTCACATTAATGAACCACATAATCTTGATGACGTAGAGAGGAATGATGGTGATAACAATGAAGTACCATTGTTAGATTCTGGTGACGAGAAGGCTGTCTGTGGTGGCAAACGTTCAATAAATTTTCCCGCGAATTTAGTCAGCGCGTGGTTTCACCCCCGGGTCGTTGAACCTGGCCCGCAACTGCCCCAGTACCTCAAGTGGGGGTTTTGGGCAGTTGGTCTCAAGCGGCTTACCCGATCAGTCGCAATTTTATTGATCTCAAGTAAATCGTCTATTTCTATATTTGAAATTATCCAAAATCATGTAAATCGTTATTACACAGATTTATATTAATAAATAATAATTGAAGTGATTAATTGTGGTTAATTCTATTTAATCAATTAACATAATCCCTTCAAATTAATGAACCACATAATCTTGATGACGTAAAGGAATGATGGTGATAACAATGAAGTACCATTGTTAGATTCTGGTGACGAGAAGGCTGTCCATGATGGTGAAAGCAAGAATTTTGGAGATGAAGCTCACGTATCAGATATTGACGAGAGAATTGTTTATGAAAATTTTCCCAAAGATGATGCGGAACCATCAGGAAGTGGAATTGAAAAAACTAGTGGTAACAAGATCAAGAAAAAATTTTCCGACAGCGGCGTTTATCGAAGTTCTCAAAACGATTCAGATAATATGTTGAGCGATCGAGCGACGAGCAGCCACCAGTCTCCTCAAATTGTTGATAATGCAGGAATTGATATGGAAGCTCCAGTAGGTGGAACTTCACAGCCTCACCGAGATGACGGTACACAAAGCTGCCTGACTGACACTAATAACAACAATGATGGCTTAGATGAATTAGTGCACCTTTTTACTGCTGATCAAAAAAGTTTTCTAGGCAATGAAGAATCTGTAGATGGCACAATAGACTTGGATTTAACGATGGATGATTTTTCCGATGGGTCAGATGAAAATGATGACGAGCAGACTGCTCATGAAAAAAAGCCAATTAGGATTAATCGAGGAAATGATAATGTCAAACGTAAAAACATGACAAAAGATGATAAATTAAAACAGTCTATGCCACTCGGACGAATAAACATCAATCTCATATACGATCATCCATCCAAAAGGCCAAGACAAAATAACGATGGACAAAATAATACAGATATGAAAGAAAATAGTGTAAATAATGAAAATTTGAGTGTTAAAAAAAGAAAATCAGTCTTACTAAAATCAGATACGTTGATTCCAGACGAAACAATAATTGTTGCATGTGAATTTTGGAGAGAATATTGGAATAATGACTCGGAACTATCCAGCAAGTGGACTGATGACTTTTATAAGTATTTTGTTATGAACCCCAAGTATCAAGGTTGTACTTTAAACTTCGATAGTCACGAATGTGATCCAACTAAATCAAAAAGTAAGGCTAAATTCTCATTTTATGCGTATGCCTATTGTGCCAAAACTGGATGTGCCTCGTATAGATTTCAAGTTGAGGAGCCGATACAATTACCATTCAAAGATATTGAAGTTAAAGTTTTCCACACATCTGATATGAAACATGATCCGACGGGAATTAATCGTCGTAATTTCTCTGGGAAGGTACGGGAAGAGTTAGCAAGATTAATGGTTTCTAAAAGCCCGTGTGTAGTAGCAGTCGAATGCATGGCAAATGCGTCACGAATTGCATTGAAAAAGGGGAAGTATACAGGTGTTCCCTCGGTACAAATTGTGCAGAAAATAGCTAGTGAAAAGGAAACCAAGGAAGATCTTCACCCACATGTAAAAATTTATCTAGAAATAATGACTATAACAATGAGGGCAAAGTGGGCTGGTGACAAGATACCCGGTTATTTACAGGAAAGATTCCATCAAATGGCTTCCAGTCAACGACAAATAGAATATTCGCTCTCATTGCGCAGAGATGACAGAGACGTTTTCCTCGATGCGACAGGTAGCATCATAGCGAATACAGCAATGAAGCCAAAAAAACATATGTATTACTATGCATTAATTTTACCAGAGATAAAAGAATATGGATATGGACCGATGCCTGTGGCTGAATGTGCAGCTAGCGTTCACAATGTGCCTCGAATACTCTCTTTCTTGCTTGACTTTAATCATGCCATCCAGATGTGTAGTAAGGAAACACTGCCAACATTCCGAAAAGTTGGAACAGATTTCAGTGTAGCTTTGTTAACTGCCACCATATGGGCACTGAATCATATGTCCTTCACAGAGTATTTCATACAATTGTGGAATCATGTGAGAAAAGGAGAAAGAAGTCCCTTCAAATTAACGTATATCCATATTTGTTCGTCTTATTGTATCAAGACCATCATACGAACGATAAAAAGATACATTAAGGTTCAAAAGCATCGAGAAATAGCAAAGATCCTGTCAACACTTCTCATTCATTGTACGAATTTAAAAGCTTGCGTAGAAATATGGAAAATCTTCATAGTTATTTTTGGATCGAAAAAACGCACGCCAGATTTCGGAAAATATTTAGATAGATCCGTGAAATTCGAGAACTATGATGCATTGAATGAGGACAATAACGAGTCTGCAAATGAAAATGATGATGGCACCGAGAATATCAGTGAACAAACGGACCTCGATGACCCTTTTGGGATCAATTTGATACTTGAAGAGGAACTCAATTTACATGGAGATATCGATTACGAAAGTGAAGGAATACCTATTGAAACGAATGAAGATCCTAAAGATTTCCTTAATGATTTGGAAGATAAAGAAATTGAACGTACTCATGGAAGTGCTCGAAAGAATTCTCTTTTTTTCATCAACTTTGTCAAAATATATGAAGATTTGAAGGATAAAGCTGATGCATTCGAAAATGATATAAAGAAAGAAGGCAAGAATACGGAGGACAATGAATATTACAATGGAAAATTCTTTAATTATTTAATGAAGTTTCTCATCCCTTATTTACCATTGTGGACAGGTATTGCTATTTCTGATTTAGGAATGTCTCGTGCGAGTAATGCTAGCACTGAGGGTTTTTTTAAAATTCTCAAAAGTTTCATTGCTAGGGAGAAAAAACGCTTCAATTGCGGCCGATTTTTCTTGATGATGGAATATATAATCGATTTGTGGTTATTACAGAGGGAATATGCGCCAAACATCACTAAAAGACAGAAACTAAATCGAAAACGGAAAGCTGACAGTGAAAACATGGCTGATGAAATTTGGAAGCCTGGATATCAACCACCCAAAGAAGAGAAACCGTTATTTTTGTCTTGAAAAGAGCATCAAACCTTTGGCAAAGGACATTGGCTGTCTTAATGGGCCAGGGAAATTGATGGATAAGATTGTAGATACACAAGAAGTAGATGCGAATGGAGACTGGGGAGACCCCGAAAACCTCATTTAACCCCGTGACATAACCCTGTAACAACCCCGTGACAACCCCGAAACGCGACCGTTTAAAGTGGAAGCGAGGTTAGGGATCGGAGAAAGCGCGAAAAAATCAGTCAAACTGGCGCTCCCAATAAGGGGATTTAATTAATATCTTGTTTGAAATTCTCGGGGGAAAAATTGTTTAGATTAGTATTACGGATTGGGAGGCAACAGCGGACAAGATCCATGCCTCAGAGTACTCCAATCGTGTTTAGTTTTAGGAGGCAGCAGCAGACAAGATCTGTGCCTCGTTCGTGTGAATTTGGGAGGTAAATTCCCGGTTAGGTTAATTAGTGATAGGAAATTAGGGAGTTAATTTTGGGAATAAATTCCGGTTAGATTTAAGGGGGCATCAGCGGACAAGATCCGTGTCCCAGGATTATTTTATTTGATTTAGTTTATTGAGGAAATCCCCGGTGAAGCGCTCCGAAAAGTAGCCCGGTCGCAAATTAATTGGACAACTCAGAGAAAAGCCCGTTATTTAAAAGTTTGACTTTAAGTTAGTTTGAATTTTCCCGCGTGAGAAGAGTCCCGAGGCGAGCGCGCCTGTCACGCGCCCTGACGGCATCGAGGGGCATGAGTCGGCTCGAGCCCCCCCCCCCCCCCCCCCCGGACGACTGATCACGTCTGAAGAGGCAGTCGAGAGTGAGCAGGCAACAGGACAACACGTGCAAGCCCTGCCATTTCATCAGTGCCACGGAAGCGGACCACCTACAGGATGTGGAGAGGCCTTTTTGTCCAGAGGATGAGGAAAGCCCAGGGAGAAAAGTCATCGAATTGGGTGAGAATAAGCATCGTCACCCCAAAGATCCCGTTTCACTCCCGTTAGCCGTGTCGATTCAAGCCGTAACTTCCCGACTCATCCCCGAAACAATTAATTAATTGAGTAATCAATTAATTAATTCACCTTAAAAATTGCCGTGTCGTTATCATTCATTTTGTTGTACGTTAAAACCCGAAAAGCCCCACGCCTTTTACCTGCCGTAACGCGCAGTGAGCCTATCTCACTCGCACTCGTTACATTGGGTAGGGAAAATGGGTTTTCAGGAATAACTTCCCTAATTCTCGTGGAAAAATTCCGAAATTGATCCCATTCGATAGGGATAAAGTAGGCAAACCCAACGACCCCAAATTTACCCCTCCCGAAACATATTTCTATTTTTTATTGAATAAAATCTGGAATATAATTTTGAAGAAAATGCGTTAGTCCTGTAAACGAAGCATTTTGATTCCCCCCTTCCCCCCGTATCGCGTCACCCGTATACCTCGGACGAGTTCCAAGAATTTGTGCCTTTGGATGGTTATTGTATGACCTAGAATTCAATAATGATAACTAAAATAATTTAATTTCGATACCCGTAATAATCATAACTAAAATCAATGTATTTCGGTACTCTAAATAATCATAACTAAAATCATGTATTTCTGTCATTCCTTTCGAATTGAATTTTCAATAATTATTATTTTTAATAAATTAACTTCTTTTTGTCTCTTATTACAATTTCCGATAATTCTTAATGGTTGGGTCAAGTTAAATGTAATTATTATGATTCTGTCAATATACTCTGACTTTACCCGAGTTCTCTAGTGCACGAGTAACTTATTTAAGAGTTCCCTCTTCCCCGATTCCTCAACTTTTCAGGTTCATTTCGGTAGTTTTTTAAGGTTTTTTTTTATTTACCCTAGAACTACAAACTCATTTTTTTTACCTGTAAACTACAAACTGGGGTAAGTATATACCCCACGGATTTTTCGCTCGTAAAATCGTTCTAAAAGCAGTAATTTGACTTGTAAATACCTGAATCCTTTTGTTTTTTCATGCCGAAGAGAATGGTGATGAGCAAATTCAATTTTATCATGGTTTAGTTGGTTAAAAATCAATTTGAATAGCTAAAAGTGCTGAAAAATAGTCAAGTCGTCATTTAACAAACAAAAATTCATAACTTTTTTCCGAAACAACCGATTTTCAAATTTCCAACGAGATTTTAAAGAGGACATATAAGGCTTTGAAAAAAAATACCATTATGATGTGACGCCAAAAAAAGTCTATTTATTTGAGACCCCGAAAATTGAAAAGAAATGGGCATCTGATCTATAGAAAATTTGAATGAAAATCCCAGGAATATCAGTTTTCAAGCATATATTTTGGGTTCTATCATGGAAAATGTATAGAAAACGAGAAATTCGATACATATAAATAATATTCAAGAATAAATTCACGATTTGACTCATTCAAACGCACCACAATCGCTACACAAAACACTAACAGGAACTACAAACTGGGGTAGATATCAACCCCACACGAGGTACAAATCTCTATTCTGTCACAATAAACAAGAAGCTGAAGGGTCTCACGACCTCACCCTATTGTTGGAACCTTGAACTAAATTATGGTATAGGTTTTCAGTCGATGAAGTCACTGGCTAGCTTCGAAACGTAGTTCAAAGTTTACCTGGGGTAGATATCCACCCCAGTTTGTAGTTCTAGGGTTAATGGGAAATGGCAGCGAGTCGGGTTAACACCCCCGATTCCCCCCCTGACTCATGATACGTATTTTCTCTCGGGCTAGCCGGGGAAAAGGTAACACCTCCCCCCCTCCGCCTATTGCGTTCCGTTCTCGGCGGAACTCCATGCTGCTACGGGCCGGTTATGAGCCGTAAACATGTAGGGCAGGACTCCGCCGAGTATTTTCCGGTTTGGTGGTTCCGTGAAAACAACCTGGCGCCCATAAACGGTTTTTAATTAAGGGACTTTACTTGAGAGAGGCGGAGGGAGGGACGGCGCGGTGGCTTTTTATCCCCCCGGGTAAAAAGTCACGTTACAAAATTGAAAATACAAAATATTAGGGACAGCCGGGGTAAAAGGGACAGTCTAATTGAACAGTTCGAGCTAGAGATTTTTTGATAATTCCACGTGAACGCTTCGGAAATTTCAGGTATGAAAGGTGACAAAATAAATTTCTCCAGTTTTTCGGAAATTTCATTTTTTTGACGAAGTTTTAAGGGGTACGTGTTTCGAAAATTGAAAAAATTATCTCCGTCTAGCGATATCTTCAGTTTTGTGGATCGTTGAAGATTTTTCCTGTCTATTTTTCAACTAGTTATGAACTATTCTCTGAAAATCGCGTTGCTCTTATGTGTACTGAAAAAGTGATAATTTTCTCATTTCAACCATACAAATTGAGAAAATCGGCTTAAGATCGACTCCATCGCTACAGCTAACAGAACTGGAAATATTAGCGAAAAGTTTTCCTTTCGATTTTCGAAAGGAGTGGGATCTTTCAAAACTTGACCAATAAAGTGAGATTTTCAAAAATCTGGCAAAAATTGATAGCATAAAAAGAGAAACAATTAGAAAATTGTGATACAAATATGATGTAAAAAAAAAAAAAAAATATGATGTAAGAATGTAAATTTATAACGATTGCAATTTGTTTTCCAAATTTACTTGCTTTGGCGTTTGCGGATCCGATGAAGAGCTGTTGAAGTGATTCTGGGGTGGGTTGTAGGGTCCTGAGAAGCCAAGATTCTGAGGTGGATATTGTTCAGGCCAATATCTACGGTATTCAAACTGTCCATTCGTGGGACATTGACCATTCCAATTGAACTGTCCGTTCGCAATATACTGTGCTCTGGAATCTTGTTGTGTATTGAAGCCCTACTGGCTATATTGTGCCTCAGGGTAATTTTGTCCATGAGGCGCGAACTGTCCATTTGGGCCATACGGTGCAGTCAGACCATATTGACCATGTGGACCATGCTAATGTCCCACCTCCCATCTCGTAGATGGGAGGTGGAGAAAAGATGTGAGAATCAAAATTCGACGGTAAATATAGTAACTCGCAATAGCTCAGTGGTCAGAGCACCTGACATGTAATCAGAGGGTCGTGGGTTCAAATCCTGCTTGCGCATTGCATATTTTTTCCGAAATTTGATTCTCTTAAAAAATTTATTAATAAAAAATTAATTTATTTATAAATTTATTTGTTTAATGGTGAATATGGAATATAAAATAGGAATTTGCACATACGTGTCATTGTGGCCATTGACACTAGACAGATTGTCCTCACGTGGCCCTGTTGGATTCATTTGCGTCCCAAAATTTGCTTCCAGATGATTCGGTGAGATTGATTTGACCTTAACTGGTGACTTGATTTGTACATACGTCCCACTGTGGCCATTGAAACCAGAGAGATTTCCCCCATGTGACCCTGCTGGATCCGTACGTCCCCCCAAATTTGCTTCCAGATGATCCGACGAGTTTGATTGGACTTTAACGGGTGACTTGGTATCAGAGGTCGTTGTTGGGGTCACCGCTGATTCTGACGAATGTTTCCTTGTTTTCGTAGCCTGGGCATCCTCGCTGTCACTGGCTCTATCTATTTCTACTGATTCTCCTTCATTCACATTGGGTGTGGGCAGATTGGTCTTCGATAAATTGGAATTGGTAGTGTTCGAGCTCTCTGTTTTGGAACGCACTGCATTCTGGTACTTTCTTCTATTACTAGCCAATCTATTAATCGCTTTGATGTAATTGTCCTTATTAAAATCATCTTTAGTTTTCTTAACGGAAGATTTAAACCTCTTTCTCGCAAGTCGGACTAACTCGTATTTTTTCTGGCAGAGTGGGGTTAGCCAATCATGTGCAGCACTGTCCCCCCACTCCATGGCTATCGACGCCAGCGGCAAGCAGGAACCAGTCGACGCTCGGAAAAACTGGTACCTGGGGGCCCCTGTATTTTCAGATAGATTATATGCTGTTTTTTTTCCAAAATTTTGATTAATATCAATATAAGATATTCTATCGCGTGGATTAGTGTTCATAACGATAGATCGTTGAACTCGATATAAATCAACGCCACATTCTTACATAACCGTTTTTCATCAGTGGCATTATTCTTTGTCTCTTTTCCAACAACAAACTTCTCCCCATGTTTTTTATCTTCAATCATCAATAATAATTTTTGTGTTCAATTAAAATAGATTTTTTATGGTTTTTCAAATTTGCAATGAGTGCTAGAATGTTAAAAAAAGCCTGTGCCAAAGCAGCGAAATTCAAACGATGATTATGTAAGTGACAAGTTGACAAGTGATAAGTGACTAATTTTGATGAACAACTAAAAATGAAGTCTAGAAGATAAATCGTGTAATTATTTTGAATTCAATTATTGAACCCACTGATTACGCTCCTGGCTGGCGCGCTCGAGTCAGCCACTGCCATACGCTTGCTAGTGTCGAAGCTCACGCCCAGTGAACCGGCCGCAAAGTGGGGGAAACGCCCATATGAGAAAGAGGCTTAATCCAATCTAGAAAGAATGAGAGAGAAATGAGTTAGTGAAGAAACAGCGGAATGCAGAAAGTAACAGCGAGCACAGTTTTTATGGAAAGAATAATAATTTGTAAAAAAATGAAAATGTAAAAAACAAACTATATATTGTACAATCGAGTCCTCTCAGTGTGACATAAATTATTTAGTTTGAATGAATCATAATTTTTCTCTATTATAATTTCAATTGCAAATTTATATTTCTCTTTTCCATTTAATGATTCTAATCAATTAGAAATATAGAACAGACCCAATTATTTTTTACTATCGTTGAATTAATATTATTAATATCAATGATAAATAATCCGTACTTTCTTTTATAATCCAGAATTCAAGAATTACTTCGTACGATCAAGTCTTAGAAGAAGAAAAATGCACAGTTTGAAATAATTCATGCTAAACTGGATCTCAATCAATTGCACAAATGCTTGGTGAAACTCAAGATTTTTGGAAGACTAATACAATACTTACTATACACCCCTCGATAGACCTGTTGATCGATTCGAGGTCTTTGGTTCTTTCGAGTGCCTTTTGCTGAGAAATTAGCAATTTCGGACCCATAAATCTCTGTTATTACATCATTTATCATTAATTTCCAATTATAATCTCGAGTATCCGGGTCTCTCGCTCTCTTTTGAATAGCTAAAATCGTGTCGGTATACACATAAATGACTGAGTTCGCAAAAATTCCATCTGAAAAAATTTCAATATTCGTTTGAACATAATATATGTGCTTTCGATACAATTCATATTGATTTGCGATCGAGAAAAATTTATTCAAAGTATCATCAATCATCAAGACTTGAAGAGTTTCCTGAATTTTCACTTCTGATAATACATTCATGTTTATTCTCACCTTTGATTCACCAGGCTGAGTAAATTCTTCCGGAATCTGTTGAAGTAACAAGAATAACATTGAATTGTGATATATAATTACCAACAAAATAAAATTACATTTAATTATAATTATATACAATATTAGTTTTATCCAGTCGCGATAGAAACCAATTATTACCTGACATAATTTCTCCTTCAATTGCACTTTGATATTTGTACGTGTTTTATAATTTTTTAACTTCCCGATAAGAGAAGTTTATGTATTGGCCCCGAAAATGAAAAATCGATTTTTCGATCAATCTGCATGTTTTAACACCTGCCCAACATTTTTTGATAGTTTTCACGACCATGTCTGTATGTGTGTGTGTGTGTGTGTGTGAGTGTGTGTATGTCTGTAACCAAATGTTTCGTTCACATTTTCTCATAAATTAATAATGTGATCGAGGTGATCGATGTCGTAATCGAAGCATCTTGACATAGATTTGCGGCCATTAGATTTTGACCGAAATCGATCCGGTAATTTCTTAGTTTCTTAAGAAAAACATCATTAAATTTTTCTCAACTTCTCAATCAGCGAAGTCTATGTACTGACCCCGAGGAGGAAAAATCGATTTTGTTATTAATCTCACATTTTGCCATCTCCCCAACTTTTTTTGATAGTTTTTACTACTATGTCTGTTGTTATTTATCGTTCTTGTCATTCATCATTTTTCCTAATAGTAAATGGGAGAAATTATCGGGAAGTTCTTAGTGCGGTTCGAAGAGTCACACTCATCATACTACATTCTTACTAATGTCTTCTCATCAGCAGGAACACACTCCTCCATTCACGAGCGAGCGTAGCGAGTGAGCAACTACGCACTCCTCCATTCGCGAGCGAGCGCAGCGAGCGAGCAACCACGCACGTCTAGTTTATCATTGCAGTAAGAAGCATTCGTTGGGAGTTAATATCCCGTAGAGTTACTAGAAAAAAAAAGGATTTGTGATTACCAATTCCCATAATTGAGTGAAGGATGATCACCAATTTACCTTCACGAAAACAATCCCGGGGTCGAATTCCCTCAACAGAATTCGAGTCATCAATTGAATCATTATCATCCGATTCTTCACCATCGAAGGTCGTGCCATCTGAGTGTGCTCCTGAACTCTTTGACTCAGGATTTGAGGTTCCTGAATTTGGATCACGTAGTTTTGGAGAAGTATCCGCCAAGGGACCAGTACGACGCTGATGGCCGCCATTACGAGGAATCCTGCGAAGTCCACCAGCCCCCTCATGGCTATCAGACCCTTCACCTTGAGCTTCTTTTCTCAGAGCAATATCCATTATTGACGTTTGGTTTATGACTTCTTGTGATACATTTTTTTTATTTTGTTGATGAGACTGCCTCGTCTTCTTCTGCTCGGCTTGTAATTTTTTTTTTCTATCCAGATTTTCTCTGGTGCATAATTTTGATGAAGGATGAACTATATTGCCATTTGTGTCAACTTCAAAATGGTATAATTCGTTGATAGTATCTGGTAAGAATAAATAATACAAAGAATAATCCTTGATAGTGCTGAATTGATTATAATTCGATTATTGGAGAGTGGGATGGAATGAAAATTAAGATTCCATCACTGAATTTCAAGAGCCCCTTTCTACGTACACTGCGAACGAAAATTCTTGTAACAAAAAAATTGTCTTTTCACTAAATTTTCCTTCATAATTTTTATGTCTATATATATCAGAATTTTCTGGAGTGAAGTAAATTTTTTTCAACTAAGTGAATTTTGTTGCAACAAATTCTCTTTCCATCAATGTATGAATTGATTTGATTTAATCTTGAAATGACAATAATATCGCAAAATTCTGAGAGAAACTTTCTATGATCCATGTAGGATCATGCATGAACCACGAATGATCATGCATGGAGCATGGATGATCATCTATGAAGCATGTATGATCATGCATGAATTATGCATGCTCAGTCATGACGCATACACTGTCATCCATGGCCATGTATGAGTAATGATGAGTATTTTCATCCACAAGAAACTCTTCAAGCATGATCAGGGTTGACCATGTATGCACCATGACTGAGCATTAATGAACCATGCATGAACATACCTGATCGTGCGTGACCAAATAGGGTCATGCATGACCAAATAGGATCATCCATGGCTAATTTAAAGAAATTATATTTTTTAATGCAATTTATATGGGTGGCCATGTCCAATCATGTATGACCACGAGTGACTGATTATTAGGGCCGGATTTTTCGCTGTTCGAAGTGTCAGCTATAGTTGCTAAGCAACTAACATTCTAAGAAATAATAAGCAAATCGTTTGAATAAAAGTTTATTCGAAAATTGAATCTCATTTTTTATGTTGAATGGAAGAAAAAAATATCCTTTTAACGAGAGACAGAAATCAATAAAATTCCGATTGATAGTCCTTATAAACTTTTCTCTGGATATATACAAAGAAATAAGAAGAGTCTATTGACTTCTCTCTGAAACTTCACTGTTAGAAAGAAATAGAAATTTCATACACAATTTGATGGGAATTTCCATGAAGGTGATATTGATTTTCTTTTAATGGCAAAATATTTATGAAATTTGTGAGTTTCAGAAGAAATTTAAAGGAATCCATGAGTTTTGAGTAGAATCGAGACAAAAATTCTACGACTGACTTGAATTTCACCTGAACATGAACATTCAGAATCAAAATGACTTGAATGATGCATTTGTAATATTTGTCCAACGCATTCCCGATGCTTTTCAAAGGCTCACGCAGTGCATTTCGGATGCACTGTCCACGCCTCTTAGACGCATCTCAGACGTCTTTGAAAAGTACTGGGAGAGCGTCCGAGATGCACCCGGGAAGCGTTGAAGAGGCCTCTGAGATGTACTTCATAAACGCTGGAAATGCACCGGATATGCGCCTGAGGAGCGTCGCTAGAATATGTCTACAAGTATCTCGAGCGCATTTCCGGCACATCTCCAACGCTTATGCAACGCATCTTGGAAGATTCTTCGATGCTTCCGAGGCGCACTATATGAGCGCTTAAGGTGCACCGGGTATGCATCTAAAGGGCATCTACATACCAATTTCAGTTTAACTGTTTCTTGAAAGTTGAGTAAAAATAGGACAATTCAAAAAAAAATGAAAGTTCAAGTCAGTTGTGGAATTTCTGTCTCAATTCTACTCAAGGCTCATAGATTCCTTTGAACTCCCTCTGAAACTCACAGATTTCATTAACATTTTGCCATTAAAAAAAATCAATATCACGTTTCTGAAAATTCCCATCAAATCGTCTATGAAATTTCTATTTTTTTTCTAACAATGAAGTTCCAGGGAGAAGTCAATAGACTCTTCTTAGTTCTTTGATTATATTCAGAGAAAAATTTATAAGGACTATCAATCGGAATTTCATTGATTTCTGTCTCTCGTTAAAAGGATATATTTTTTTTCAATTCACCATAAAAAATAATATTCAATTTTCGAATAAACTTCTATTCAAACGAGTTGCTTGTTATTTTCTCGAATGTTAGTTGCTTAGCAACTATAGCTGACCACTCGAACAGCAAGAAATCCGGCCCTACTGATTATGTTCATACATGACCATATATGAGAATTTTCATTCATAAAAATTATTCAACTGTTATTATTCTGATCATATCTGGTCATGTCTAGTCCTGTATCATCATGCATGACTACATATAATCCATGCCTGAATGCCGATGATTGATGGAAGAGCATTCGAATTATTCCTGCATGATCATGCATGACCATATATGGTAATGCATGGTCATTCAAGACTTACAATGTAATGTATTTGTATTGAATAATTTCCGCCATTAAACAAATAAATTTATTAATAAATTAATTTTTTATTAATAAATTTTTTTTTTAAGAGAATCAAATTTCGGAAAAAATATGTAATGCGCAAGCAGGATTTGAACCCACGACCCTCTGATTACATGTCAGGTGCTCTGACCACTGAGCTATTGCGAGTTACTATATTTACCTTCGAATTTTGATTCTCACATCTTTTCTCCGCCTCCCATCCACGAGGCAATGTCGCCATTAAACAAATAAATTTATTAATAAATTAATTTTTTATTAATAAATTTAAAAAAAAAAAAAAAAAAAAAAAAAAAAATAATATTATTTAATTTTAAACGATTATTCCCTAGGGTCAACCTGTGTACACAGAACCTAGAGGGACCATTTTCTCCACCGACCTTCCTCCGGCAATTTCTTAGAAAATAATATTATTTAATTTTAAACGATTATTCCCTAGGGTCAACCTGTGTACACAGAACCTAGAGGGACCATTTTCTCCACCGACCTTCCTCCGGCAATTTCTTAGAAACACTGATACATGGTCATATCAGATCATGCTTGATCATGTACAGCTTTGCATGTGTGCATACAACGATTTTTAGAAACCACTTTTTGGAGTATATTCAATTAATTCCGGAGAAAATCAGCATGCCCGATCATACATGATCATGCATGCTGATTTTCTGGTAGGTCTAGGTCTATTAACACATATTGTTTAAATAATGATTATTATCTCATTGTGGCCACAGAACAAACCATGTTGAAATTATTGAAATTATAAAGATAAATATATATAACCCTTTCAATTTATGTTAGACAGTCAGCATATCACTTAGCAGAGTGGAACAAGTTGTGCCTGATATGCAGAGGACCCGGGATCGAGCCCAAGTGATGTCAGATTTTCATTCATCAGAAAAATTCCTTATCGCGAGTAATTGTCAGTTGAAAACGTTAAAAGATAAATTACTGATGATTCAAAGCTGCTTCCTTATTTCAATCAATTTTTTTATATATATTCATGGCGATTATTTTTCTTACCCAGTCAGACATGATTATGCTTGGCCATGTATGATCATGCATGCTCATTACTGGCCAATATTCATGCATGGTCATGCATGAGATTAATGGCTGACCATGCATGATCATGCATGCTGATTTTTTCCCGGGTATTGTCTTCAGATCTGCTATGCACAAACACTTCACTTTCTTCAGTTAGTTTTATCCCATTTTCAGGCACAAATGACAGCTCAAGAAGGATAAATAAATGTTCAGGATATCATGGATATTTAGAAGTGATAAGCACAATAATATAAGTTTTTTTTTGTGATATAAACCGCACGATAATCACCACGCAACTGACGAGCGTGTCTACAGGGAATGACGCCGCATAGTAAAAATGGCGGCGAATCACGCGCCAAACGATAACCACGTCGTCATTTGATGTTTTTTATCATTAGCTCCATATCAAAAAAATAAAGAAAGTGCAATAATAATTTTGAAAAAATATATCACTGAAGAATTTCTTCCACTTCACTATTTATAACCCTTTGACAATCGAATTTCCAGCACAATCTAATGTAGCGTCTCGTCTCTGTGGGGAGTCCGCTGACTATTGTCGTGTTAACGGAAGAATCGAGACACGAAGCGTGCCGAAGCCAAAATTAATTTGTCGGGGCATGGGAGCCGAAGAAAGCCTATGTCGATCCTTTCCCTAGTCCTACTATAGACAGCCATCTTGACCTTACAGAATTCCGTGTCAAGCTTGTTTCCTGTGGTGCTAGTAGTTATAGTAGGACTATAACTATAAAATCGAACAGTTTGCGAATTATTGTTATTAAATTGTTTTTATTAATTTCCTGACCCAATGTCACGAAAACCGTTCAGAAGCTTGTCAGTCTATCGCCAAAGGAGTTATTCAGATTATTTGCGTACAAATAATGAGGTGGACTGCAATGAGAGAGAAAGACATAACCTTGAAAGTCATCAAAATTGTGACAGGTACTTTAAATTTCCCGATTCATTTTTTATTCTCCGATTCATATTTTCCAAATGGAAAAGAACTATATATATTTGAAAAAATATATATAGTCGAGCTGCGGTGAATCGAGTTTGTAAATCTCTTCTACCCAAAATACATGAATAGGGGAGACTGGAGCCCAATAGACCATTCAATCAAAATGATTCGGGATTTTTTTTGCGAGTGAAGGTTTTTCAAAAAAAAATTCAAAAAATTCACTACAAATGTCCACATAGTCGAGCATCTTACCGATTTTGTTCAGATTTTTCCGCAGAGTCCTTCACTCCGAAAAAAATAATGAAACATGTTACATTAAAAGTTCACTTTGCCCGAGTCTTCCTTACACATATATTGAAATTTATATTTGAAAAATCTGAAGGAAAATAAAAATAACTATATGATCTCCGATAGGCAAAAGGAAATGAAATTCGCAGTAAAAATTCATACTGATTATATTGTTTGTTACCGATTATGATGAGACTAATGAAAAAAATTATTAACGTTGAATTCTAGCGATGAAAATGATTCTACAGGTCCAACCACTGTATAAGCGTGTAAATCATCAAATAGAAATACTAATGAGGGATCGGACGCACATAACTTACGAGAAGCTGATGAGAATGAAATTCCAGGAGAAATGCAAAATATGAGCCTTGAAGATGAGGGAGGAAACAGTGTCGTTTCAGGAGAAAATGCAATGGAAAATATGAGTTTCGAAGATGAAGAAAGGGACAACGTTTCCTCAAATGGGTATGTTACAAGTGAGAGTGAAACCCTATCTACTGCAACTAGCATGGATAGTGATCATGAACTGCACTCTGATGAAGACTCTGATGCTGACAGATTCGGAGATGAAATTGATGAACCAGCTGGTGAAGATCCACCAGACCCCCCATTAGATCCACCATTATATACTGGTGCTGAAATTAGTCAACAGGAAAGCATGCTCATGCTTCTAAAAATCTCCATAACTCATAATGTCACCCAAACATGTTTGAGTGATTTCATCGACACTTTGAATTCTCATTGCCCTAGACAAGGCTTCATAAAAAATAGTCTTTACAAATTCAAGAAATATTTTAATTTGAGCGAAATCTCCAATTATAACAAACATTATTATTATCATGAATGCTTGCTTGAATTAGCAGATGAACATGCACTTTGCCCAGATTGTAAGGAAAACAAGGGAGTTTCATTCTTTGCTGAATTGTCCTTCCTAGAGTAATTACAAGAGATGTTTAAACGAAATCAGTTTCATGAGCAATTGCAGCATAAATTTCATAGAAATATTGAACCTGGCACAATCAAAGATATTTACGATGGGTCTTTATACCAGCAGAATTTCAATAGCGGCTTTTCATCAAATCCAGATAATATATCCTTGACCTGGTACACTGATGGAATTCCAGTGTTCAAATCATCACATGTTCCGATGACACCCGTCTATTGAAGTATAAATGAACTTTCCATCCAGAATAGAACTAGAAGAGAAAACATCTTACTCGTGGGTCTTTGGTCTGGTGACAAAAAGCCAATGGCGAATTTGTTCTTGAATAAATTACATCCACAATTAGTTACGCTTGCAGCGGGAATTCATGTAGAGCTTCCAGGAAACAAATTCATTGTAGTTCGGTGAATTCCTTCATTCGGATGCTTGAAATGTAAATGGCCTGGAGAAACGTTTCATTTCCATCAGGAGGTACAACCCATGTGTATGCTTATGCACCAGATCCTCCTCTGAGGACCAGTAAAGTTACCATTGCGGAGGAAATCGAAGCTTTGAACACGGGGATACCAGTAGCTGGAGTTAAAGGACTTTGTGCTTTATCAAAGTTGATGCCTGATTTTATTGGAGGTACTGGTATTGATCGTATGCACGGATTTGATGGGGGGTTATAAAAAAATTATTGACTGGTTTACTCCAAAGTATGGTGATCAACCATTTTCTTCAATCGGTTGAAAGAGCTCGTGAATGAAAAATTAAAATCTATCAGACCTCCAAAGTTTGTGCACCGTATCCCTAGATCTCTTGACGAAGTATTGCACTGGAAAGGTTCAGAGCTAAAAATGTGGGGATTCTATTACTCTATACCAGTTTTATCTGGACTCATGCCAGATAATTATTTTCAACACCATCTCCTTCTGATAAAAGGCATGTCCATGTTAAGCAGTGACTGTGTAACTCGTGATATGCTCCAAACTGCTGATCATTTACTCCACCAGTATGTACGTGAATTTGGGGATTTCTATGGATTAAGACATTGTTCAATCAATATTCATCTGCTGCTGCACTATGCCAAATGCGTTGAAGTTATGGGTCCACTGTGGTGTTACACTTGTTATCCTTATGAAGATTTGAATGGCAGATTATTGGAATTAGTGCGTGGTACCGGGCATATAGACTCCCAGATATCATTGTCTCATAATCAATTTATAGTGATGAAAAGGTTAATGGATGAGCTAGAAGATGGTCCAGTCAAAGAATTTTGCTTGCGACGTAAGAAACAAGTGGAAATTTGTGAGAGAATTCCGCCACATTGCTATAGTGTTGGGAGTTAGTCGAAGCCACTGCAAGAGTTGCCGCTAGTAATAGAGCAGGTGATTGCCCAATATGATATAGTAGTGAGTACTGTTCAGAAATACAAGAGGCTCCTGTGCGATGAAAAATTAATAGTTTTCAAAAGTTACTTGAGATCTGTTCAGAATGATTCATCCTGTGTAAATTACGTTGAAGATAATACACAAAAGTTTGGTTCCATACGCTATTTTATTAAAGTTACTCCGGAATGTGGATATGGAGTGCTTGATGAGTGCACCTGCAGAGCAACACATCATGCTATTATGCAAAAAATCGAGTGCTCTCCTCTCTTCAGGATTTACAATAGTCAAAATCGTTACACGTATGTAGATTATCTATATCGTTGCCGAAAGCTGGATGGAGTAGTTGCTATCCCATTGGACAAATTGATTTCAGTGTGTGTTTATATGGAATTGAAGGATGATTCATACATTGCAGTTCCCATAAACTTGAAAGAATTGGAATAAATAACTCTACACGAGAACCTAATAGTCATTTTCATCATCATTGCCCAATTGTTCTAGTTTCGAATCCTATGTATAGTATTTAACTACTTTCTTTCAATTTTGGGGAAGTTGGAGTCAAGGAGAAAAAGATGGAAATTTTCGAATGATTTTATTGAAAAGCTGAGGTAATTTTAGGCGAAAACATGTGTAAAAAAATTTTTTCTCAATTTTTGGAAACATTTACTTTTTTGGCCAAGTTTTGAAAGGTTTTTCCTTCTGAAAATAATAGAAAAATTCACTTTTTCGACAATATCTCCAGTTCTGTTGGTCGTAGTGACTTGGGGTTGATCTCCAATGGAAGGTGCGCTCATTTCTCATGGTTTCATGTAATTCAATTTTTTAAAAGTCAATTTTCCAAATATTTATTTGTCAATTTCTGAACATCAGTTTTCACCTTATAAGTACTTAAAAAAATGATACTTTTTTAACCTCATGAATAAATAGGAAATGAGCTTACCTTGCATTTGAGATCAACTTTAGGTCGCTACGATCAGTAGAACCAGAGATATTCCAAAAAAACTGAAATTTTCCAGAAACAAAGGCTTTCACCTTCCAACTTTACACCAGAGAGAAAATCTTTGTTAAATTCAAAAAAACAATTTCTGACATCTTATTTCCATGGTAAATTTTCTCATCTTCCCAATGGAATCCTCAGCAAGAATCTATCTTCACTATTTTCATCCATTTCAAGTAAATTACATAGTGTAAAATGACAAAACTAATCCATGTCTGTTTTACCCCTTATGTCCATTTTACCCCACCTTCCCCTATAATTTAATGATTTCCTTCTACAAATGACAAAGATAATGCATAATAATCTAAATTTTTTAATTATTGGACTTGTTTAATTATTGTGATTTTATTGGAATGGAAGGGGTATTCTCTTAATTACTATTTTTGATCATTTTCAGAAGTTGAGAGTAGGGTGAACCAGGTTAGTTGAACTCATTCACTTTACCTTTCGCCCTACACTGGATTTCTGATAAGTTGTAGACGTCAAAAGTAAGGTGAATCAGGTAAGTTGAACTCATTCACCTTACATTTCACCGTACATTGGAGACGTAAAGTTGAAATACGGTGAAAG
This sequence comes from Aleiodes leptofemur, assembly GCA_963942555.1. Taxonomy (NCBI): domain Eukaryota; kingdom Metazoa; phylum Arthropoda; class Insecta; order Hymenoptera; family Braconidae; genus Aleiodes; species Aleiodes leptofemur. The sequence continues at coordinate 6,527,590 of OZ012614.1, forward strand.
GAAGGTGAGATTCTGACGGGACTTCTTCAACATCAAAGAAATGTACATTGAAAGTAAGTTGAAAGTCGAAATGTAGGGTGAACGAGCCCAAAAATTTTGACTCGGGCTGATACAAAATTAAAAGCCCAATTATCGGCGAAGAATTCTCGCCGGAAAAAATAGTCAGTTTCTCCATCGCATCCTCCTCAATTTAGCGATATTTTTCAATATTGTGCAGCAATAGGTGCTCGATAATTTCACGCAAATAATCCTCTCACTTATTGCACTGAAGAGAAACATATGTGGTATAGTGATGAAAGGCTTTAATAAGGAGAGGAAGATGGGGTCAAATGGACACTCCGATTGAACAATTCCAGATGGAGATTTTTTGAAGATTCCATTCAAAAGCTGACAATATTTTAGGCGAAAAACATAGGTCAAAATTTTTTTTCTCTTTATTTTCGAAAAAAATTCACTTTTGCGGTCAAGTTTTTTGAGTGATTCCCCTCTTGGAAATCAAAAAAATTCGCTTTTTCAGCGATAATCTCTGGTTCTTTTTGTCCGGGGTTGATTTCAAATTGAAGGGTGAGCTCATTTCTCATCGATCTATGTGATCCAATTTTTTTTTTAATCAATTTTTCAAATATTTATTGGTTATTTTCTGAAAATCAGTTTTTGCCCCATAAATATTTGAAAAATTGATATTTTTCTTGCTGAACCCCATGAATTAATGGGCAATGACCTTACCTTTCATCTGAGTTCAATCCCAGTTCGTTACGACCGATAGAATTTAAGATATTCTCGAAAATATGAAATTTTCTAAGAAGAGAGGGATTTCACCTTCCAATCTCCCACAAAAAAATGAAATTTCTGAGAAATTCAAAAAAAAAAAACTTTTGATATATGATTTTCATGCGGAATTTCCTCATCTTTCAAATAAAATCATCAGAAAAAACCTATCTTCAAAATTCCCATTTATTTTGAGTAATTTTCATAGTATAACATCACCAAAAACCAGGTTGTGATATTTTATACTATTAAATCTACTCGAAATGGATGGAAATATTGGGGATGGATTCTTCATAATGAATCTATCTGAAAGCTGAGGAAATTTCACATGGAAATCATATGTCGAAAATCATTTTTTTTAATTTTCCCAAAAATCCCCTTTTTGTGTCAAAATTTGAATATGAAACTCTTCTGGTTTTTCAAAAATTTCAGGTTGTTGGAAATATCTCTAGTTCTAATGGTCGTAGCAGCATGGGGTTGATTTTGAATGGACAGTGAGCGCATTTCCCATCGACTCATGTGATTGAAAGGAAAAAATTCTCAATTTCTCAAGTACTTATTGTTAAAAATCCTGGCAAGGTTATCGACCGAGCCAGGGTTATCAGCCAATCCGCGGGGCATCAATTAGTTCAATTGCTGCCCAATCATCAATCAGGGCGTCATCGTCACCTATAAAGCCCATCGTCTCATTCTGAGACCTTCTTCTCACCGTAGCCGCGAAACAATAAAGACGTGTTTCCGTGTAATCCGTAAATCATCATGAAAATTAAATAAAATGAACGCATCAGTGCGCGATATAAACGGTCACGTTACTTAAAATTAATAACTTGCTACACGAAGCTGATTCACATTAACTCCGTACGTGCATCATGAACAAACTCAGTGCTGTTAATTACTAAATAATAAAGACAATTATTGGGACATTAACATCTTAATTAGTTACATTTAACTTCATCAATTGCAAGACAACACGCGGTCAGTGCATTATCTAAAAAATTATCTAGCATTTCAATGTAAGACCAGCCTTACAACCCAGCAGGGAAATGCGATTATCCAATATTAACGTAAGTTATCTAACTATCGAATTGAACTAATGTTGATTACCGCGAAGAAACTCAGTTAATTATCATTGCAAAAATATCGAAGTTATCAGACAATTATCATAAAACTTTCGCTAGACGAATTATCTACAATAATTCGTACGTGCATCATCAATAATCCTTCAGATTATTAATTAATATAGGGAGCTTCAACTCACGCGAACATTATCAGTGAAACGAACAATTGAACATTATCAGCAAAAAAACTCGTCTGAATATTGTAAATATTCTCTGAAACTCATCATTAAGATCTGTGATATATTTATTATAAATCACGTGTAGAAGTTATTTCACGCATGCAATTGCATGAGATAAATCCAAAGCCAGCTCCTTGTATTCCCTTCCTGCCGCAGCCAGGCGAAGAGAGTACGAGCCTATCTTAGTATAGTCCACTAAATTGGAAATCATCAAAGTAAGTTATCATGTCTACACGATAAGTAACTTCGGTGGACGTCCAAAAATCTCCTGGATTTTTAACACTTATTGGATAAAAACTATTTTTTAGGAAATGACTCATAAGTATTTAAAAAATTGATTTGAAAAAATTTTGAACCACATGTGCGATGGGAAATGAGCTCACCTTTCATTTCAGATCAGCCTCCAGTAGCTACGACCAACAGAGACAGAGATATCGCCGAAAAAGTGAATTTTTCCAAGAAGTGGAGAAAAAAAATTTGACACGTGTTGTCCGCCTAAAATTTCCTCAGCTTTTTTAATGGAATCATTAAGAAATTCCAATCTTTAACCGTTCAATTGGAACGTCCATTTCAATCCAGCTTCCCCTAAGTGACTGAGTTTATTTCTAGCTATGGAGAAAATTTTTTATTGTGTTGTGATTATATCACCAACGATTCTCAACCTATTATAAATACTACAGCATTAAGTTCATGAAAATTATTCTTACATGTCTACCATGACGTTCTGATGTAGGTTACGGAAAAATATTGTCTTGTATGGAAATGAATGAGTTGATTCCGTGCTATAAAGAAACCTTTGTTTTATCACGTTATAACATTATTAAATATAGAATTTGTTTTTATCGACCGTTCAATATTAAGATTTTTGAATTAAGTGGCTTTGCGGTCATAGAGAGGGCGCGTTTGTTGACGAAAATCATCTGTTCCGATGGAGGGAGAGGTCCCGAATAAACTTTGTAGAATTTTCCTTCCACCCCTCGGGTTTTTGTGAAAAATATAGGTTGAGAGCTTCAGATAATCAAATAAATATTAATTTTTGTAGAATATTAATACTTATTTTTATTGCTCTTAACAGTTACATCAACTATACTGATTCGTAACCACTTTGCATAATGAACAATATAGTTGATCAAGACCAAACATGAGTGAAATTTGAAGCTCATATCTTTACTACTTCGGTTTTTATAGAGTTTTTTTTTATCAAACAAACAACATTCTTCATGCAATATTAGTGAAATCGAAATAACTCAAATGACGAGAAAAATCTGAAAAAATTCACACAGTTACATAATATAGTGTCTAATATTATTCCTCAGTCTGGATGAAATCACTTGGAAACTTATTGCAAATTTTGAAAAAATGAAAAATTAGAAATTTTGAAAAATCACTCATATTTAAAAAAATATTTCTCTAATGCTATCCAGTAACAATCCCAAGCTGCAGGTTCAGAAGACCAATATGTGAGCCAAATTTGAAATTCTCATCTTAATCGTTCCGGTTGTTATTGAAGCAACAAAATTTTGCAAGAAAAATTATAAGAATCACCATAACTTAAAAACTAAGCATTAGAAAAATCTGAAGAAATTCACGCAGTGACAGAATATGATGTCAAATATTATGCATCAATCTGGATGAGATCGGTTGAGAACTTTTTGAAATAGTATATTTTGTACCTAGGCCGAAAAAAAGTCAAATGTGAAAAGAATTTGCTTTCCGAGCGAAGCGAGGGTAGCAAATGCTTGTCGCAGCTGACTTTTTCACGGCCGAGGTGCGAATACTATTTTTCATACCGAGAACACGAAGAAACGATGTTTCTAACCGAGCGAAGCGAAATTAGAAAGTCGTTTTTTCGCGTCCTAGGTATGAAAAATCAATTTTTTTCAAAAAATTGAAAATTTGTCATATCTCGAAAAATATTGAATGAATTCCAAGTAACGAGGTCTCAAAAGAAAACATTTATCACACCCAAAATACAGTAGAACTATGAGATTTTTCGGTTGAAGTTTTGCCGTTTTTAAGTAAAAAAAAAAATCCACACAGACACACATACATACATACACACACACACACACACACAGACTTTTTTTCTAAATATCATTTTCAGACTCTCCACATCATTTTAAGTGATTTGCAACAGAAAAATCGAAATCGAAAATTCTTTCGATTGTTAAGCTTCCATTCGAAAGCAAAAAAAAAGGAGAAATCACTTGATTTAAGTTAGAAAATTCACTTAATTTGAGTGATTTTAGTTTCTCTTAATTTAAACACTGAACTCCCTTGATTTAAGAAACAAAAATGATTTCATTCCAGTGACTTTGTACATTTTTAATGCGATCCAACATAGGGAATAATTCAATAAATGATTTAGAGTAGTTTTGTTACGCCAACTGGCAGTATAGGACCGATCAGTTATAATTTTGTTCTACACATTCTCTAAATTTTATTTTTAAAACGAATAATCTGATGAAACAATTCATTCATTATCGGAGATTTAACGAGTGGCAATAAGGATCATCAAAGGATATGAACAAACTAAAACATCTGGCGCGTTCATTTTCATTATACGTCTGTAGGACGCGCCAAATGTTTTTATTTGTTCATATCCTTTGATGATCCTTATTGCCACTCGTTGAGTTTCCGTTAATTCATCAATTGGTTCATTAGATTATTTCTTTTTTAGAATAAGATCTAGAGAAGCGTAAAAGAAAATTATAACTGATGGGCCCTATCCCGTGCAGGGTCTCGCGACATCCATGGGGTGGTGGATCTTCTTCTCAGGCAATTTTCCACTTTCATAAACTGATATTGGTTTCAATTTTTGACGAGCTGATAGAGAATTTAACTTCCGTTTCGGCTTTTCAAAATGAATTACTGAACGTTAACTGTAATGAACTGTTATGTCCGGAAGGACTAATCAGCCGAGAATCTGATTATTATAACTAAGAAATTTAGAATTGAAAGGAGGGAGTGAAGCTCTTACCTTTCTTCTCGGAAAATTAGTTATGATTTTCCTCGTGTTGGTGATTCTTTACTTTCTTTGTCTTTATGGTTTTTATTTGATTTTGATCTTTCTTTGAATTGATGAAATAAATAATTAGTTAATAAACTAATAGTGTGAAGGAGTTAAGGATGTAGGAAATTTTAAAGGAATACTCTCTTTTTGACTATACCAAATTTCCCTATATTTTAACCCTTCTTTTGTTAGGTGTTTCACAAATCTGATGAGTTTAATGAGGACTTGGATCCTTGTAATCTTTCACAGATTTTAAGATTACTTACAGTTTTCTGGATCCAGTCCTTCACAGTTGTTTGATTGTTTGTGTGTTTTTCTCGTTCGCTGGTTCGAGATTTCCGATATAATAATCCGCACAAATAATTAACACTCTTAGGCCTGAGGAGTCCGCGTGTGCCTTGGCTAATTTCCACAAGAATTATCCGGAATTCTGTACTTCACACAAAGAGTTTTTCGCTTGTCGAAAACCACCGCCGATTTTGTGTCTCAATAGATCAAAATAAATCAGAGTTGCTGGGCACACCAGAACTTGTCCCGAAATTATGATGAATCGCACGTAGAAAAATTCTGATGGCGGCCGCCATGGCGGCCGCCATCACAAATTTGCCGCTTTCTATGAAGTTCTTTCCCATGACAATTTTTCCATGGCGATTCTATCCAAGGCATATTTTCGCACGGCATTTCTTCCCATGATGATTCTTTTCATTTTTTCCCATGGCTTTTTTTTCATAGCTTTCTTTTCCATGAGCTTTTTTTCTATGGCGTTCGTTTTCCATAGTGACTTTTTCCATAGTGATCCTTTCCATGGTGATCCTTTCCATGGCGTTTCTCTCCATTGCATTTTCTCCATGGCAGAATTCGTCAATGCAAAATTTGCTATGGAGAAATTTGCGATAGCCATAAATTCATGAAAGGCATGAAAAATTTATGGAAAAGTCATGAAAAGAATCATCATGCAAAATATTGCCATGGAAAGAATCGTCATGAAAAATCGCCATGGGAAAGAACTCCATGGAAAGCGGCAAATTTGTGATGGCGGCCGCCATGGCGGTGGCCATGGCGGCTGCCATGGCCGGCGCCATGACCACCGCCATGGCCCGCGCCATGGCGGCCGCCATCAGAATTTTTCTACGTGCGGTGTTAACGAAAATCTGTTTAGCTATTTAAGACCGTACGAAAGTTAATTGGGAACCTTGCTCGTTCCCGGTAAAATCGCGACTCATTAACTTTCGAGTTTATTGAGGGATGTTTCGTTTTGTCGATTCATCATAACTTTACGTTTTGTCATTTTTGCGACATGTTCTGACGGTTCTTTTCTTTTATTTTTCCTGCGAAATTGGTTTCGAAAATGTCCCACTTTATTTGGACATTTTCGCAACTCGTTCTATTTCTTTTCCTTTTTAATATTCCGCATATACCTCTATTTTATTTTAAATTTCAAAATTTTCTTCGTCTTGGGGTGGACATAACAGCCCCCCACCTTATAAGTTGTTTTTTTTTTGTAACACCTTATAAGGTGTATAGCCTCCCAAGACTGAAGATTTCAAAATGAGTTGGTAATGAGGCCATCTCTATAACTTATTGTTTAACTTGTATGCACCTTGAGATCATTCTCAGGTGGCGCCAAGTATCTTTTCCCCGCGCTTTCCAAGATGTGATTTGAATGTGCAGTCTCAGCACATTCTGATTACACTTTTATCTAGAGTTTCCGTTATAACGTGTTCGAGAGTGAATTATTCTTTCCACAGCAATTGAAAAGGTGAGTACTCGAGGTTTTTATTACGTATTCTTTTTTTGTTTTCCTTTTTATCTTCCTCACTTATTATTATTGTCTTAATTTGCAATTCTCACAAAGTTTCCCTCTTCCTCACCGGTTTTAAGTTATTCTCGAATTTCATTCCTTTTCCTGTGAGTTTTCCATAAATTTTGTAATCTTGAATTCTTTTCTTCAATTTAAATATTTTCCCTAGACTAAAATATTTTTCTTTTTACAGGAAAAACAGGGATTTCAAGAATTTGGCGACTCTGAAGACATTTTCCGAAGTTTTTGACGTGAGGACCTATTTTTTATTGAATATTTTTATTGGTTCGCTTTAGGGGAATTTCTCTTGGAACCAAAATTGTCAAGTTCCTCAAGCTTGTAAATTTTGATTCCCACAAAATTTCCCTATTCCTCACCATTTTTGAGTTATTCTCAAATTCTACTCCTTTTCCTGAGAATTTTTCATAAATTTTATAATTTTGAATTCTTTTGAATTTTTCCTCATCCCTTCCAGATTTCTTAATTTAAATATTTTCTCTAGACTTAAATATTTTTCTTTTTGCAGGAAAAACAGGGATTTCAAGAATTTGGCGACTCTGAAGACATTTTCCGAAATTTTTGAGGTGAGGACCTATTTTTCATTGAATATTTTTATTGGTTCGCTTTAGGGGAATTTCTCTTGGAACCAAAATTGTCAAGTTCCTCAAGCTTGTAAATTTTGATTCCCACAAAATTTCCCTATTCCTCACCATTTTTGAGTTATTCTCAAATTCCACTCCTCCTCCTGTGAATTTTTCATAAATTTTATAATTTTGAATTTTTTTTCGAATTTTATTCCTTTTTATTATTTATTTCGGCTAAAATACCTTTCTTTTTCAGAAAAATCAATAAACCGAGGAATCAGTGGAGGGTTTTGAACGTGTTTAAAGCATTTTTTTTTTTTTTTGAAATTTATCAAATTTTAAAGGTATTTTCTTATTTCTATTACCAACTTTTTAATGATGTATTTTAGGGGAATTTTTCAAGAGGCCAAAACCCTCGGGCTTCTCGAGCTTATCGTTTTGGTCTTTACAAAATTTCCCTATCTCTCACCGTTTTTGAGATAACTTTAAATTTACAAAATTAATTTATTAACTTTTCCCAATTTTTTGAAATTTTCGGATTTCCATTGTTTTTCTTATACTAATATGTCCCGTTTATTTTCTTGTTTCAGAAGTCAAGGAAGGAGGATCCTTCAAGGTTATCATGGTAGGATCCTCTGACGAAGAGTCTCACGACATGTTCCTCCGTCCTCGCTTTCTGGGAGAGTACCTGTGGTGGGGAGAGAACGCTAAAGACTTGAGAGACTCTTTAGAGGACAATCCCCGCTATCAGGCCGCCCTAGAAAGAGCTTTAGCCTACATCCAGGAACATCTTTATGTTCCCTCCCCGCAAGGGTTCAATTCGGAGGTGTTGATAGCCTTCCTGGCGTATCTCTCCCCTCCTATGATTATTCATGTGGTTAGTATCAACTATTATTACATACAATATTCAAGACAATAGAAAAATGTTCATTTTCATTCTCATTTCGTTTCCAGCACCAACAGCTCTTCCCTTATCTGCGCGGATTTATCAAATTTTTGAGGGCCTTGAAGGAAAATGACCTTCTCCGTGCCCTCACGGGTTATGAAGATGCCCTTGTGCACTCAGCGCATGCTTTTTTATCTACTCTACGACACCCCCCGGAGGAGTAACTCTATTATTGTGATTTTATTGATTATTAACAATAAACTTGAATAGTCAAATCATAGTATTATCACCCCCCTCTTCCTCTCTGTTTTTTTTCTTTTTCTATGTTCTGGGTTTCTTCCTTCTCTGTTTCTTTCCTATTCCTGCTCCTAGTTTTGCCAATTCATCTGCCTGTTCGTTACCGTGCACTCCCTTATGTCCTGGTGTATGAGTGAATTCCGCGTCTACTTCCTGAAGTAGTCTGTCCAAATGTTGAAGGAACGATTTATTTTTAATTGGCTTGTTCTTGGAGCTCATCCATCCATTATCTTTCCATCCTTTGATGTATGTGTTCGCACAGTCGATCACAAATTCCGAATCAGTGAAGATTCTCACTTTTCTCAAATTAAATTCAATAACCAATTCACATACCTCTATCACGGCCATGATTTCCGCAATGATATTCGTTACTTTTGGCTGTTGTACAGTTTTTGATGTGTTCAAGGGATTATTATCTTCGAACCAGATCCCTATGCCTGCTACCGCTCTTTGAGTTCCGTTATACGAACAGGACCCATCCACGTGGATTTCGATTCTACCGGTGTTATCTCGGTTAAAAAGGTTTTTTTCTTCCATTTCTCAGTTTCTTTTGCATACACTGAATTTTCGTTCTGATTATTCTTCGATTCTGGCTTTCTT